>VDFB02026320.1:2584033-3225751 GCA_007258455.2 Sequoia sempervirens
ATAGGGTGAATGTAATGCAATGATTATGAAAATACAATCCTAATTCAATTTGCCATCTTTGGAGCACTGGTTTTTGCTATAGCATAAGACACGATATACCAAGGTATGGAGGACTAGGATAGATTAGTGTCTAATGCATGAGACAAACACGCCAGACAAGAAAGCTATCCCAATACCCCAAAGTCGCGAAGACCTTGTCCGGGTCCAGTATTGAGACAACCACAAGCATAAAAGGATGCCCCAACATAACACAAGACCTCAAAGATCTTGGTGGGTACTATGTGGGACAACCAAGAAGACACGATAAAACAAAAGATCAAGATATTCCCCTATGTGAACCAATCAAAACAAGCCATAATATGATGGATTATGGCGGCCTTGATAAGTGATGATAGGGAGACTAAAGGATAAACAAAAACCAAAAGCATCAAAAGATCGCAATCAATTTCAAATGTCCATTGCCATAGGACCAAGGGGATAGATGGGATTGATGAGGTCTGTTAGGAAGGATGTATCCTGATGAGACCTATGATGGATACTAAGAGAAAAGATCGGTATGATATAGGATATTCAAAATTGATTAAATTTGTTGGTACAAGTGGGTTTTGTTTGTTAAGGACCAGCGAGATAAAGGCATAGCTTGATGTCACAATATAAGGGAGACAAGACACAACCTCAAGACCTAGGGGTTCGGGGACCGATCAGAGATTATCCTTGCCTACGTGAAAGCGCAGAGCCCTCGTAGTTCATGGAAAAAGACCATGGATAAAGCGGAAAGAAGACAATGGTGACCAATGATGAAGGACACAAGACGCGACAGAAAAATGCCCCGGGGAGGATCAAATGACCAACCTTGCCTACGTGAAAGCGCAGGGGCAACGTAGTTCGACAAAAGATGAAAGTGACATGGGAGGATGAGATCTAGGTGGAGACCGATACAATGGATGATCCTATATGATGACACAGACCAACCGACAAAGGGAAACGAAAGATATAAGCTCAAAGTGGGATATATATAAAAAAGCTCAGGATGAGGGATAGGTAAGGTGGGTCGTCCAGTGCTCAATCAACAAATACCAAACAGCCTAGGCTGATGTGGGTGGGGATGATAGTGCGGATGAAAGCATAAAATAACTAGGATTTTAGGTAGATAATGATTAAGCCCTCTATGGATGACACCTGCTAACAGGTTTTCACCATCCATACTTATCCAAGGTGCCACCAAGAGGTGGTTTTCGCCATAGGACGAATTTATTTCTCTTTACTATTTTTTTTTTGATAGGGTAGATCAAGCGGACTTAAGCGTAGAACCTTTCAGATGGAGAATATTGACAGGTTCGTCAAGGGGATCTCCTTCCAGAGTAGTCAACTTGTAGGCTCCAGATCCATATTTGGCAGTTATGATATACGGTCCTAACCAGTTTTCCTCAAATTTTCCTTTTTTATCACGATCCGGTTGAGTGCGTTGGTTTTCTTTGAGGACAAGCTCACCAACCTGGAATTGTCTAGGGTGGACCTTTTTATTGTAATGACGCTTGAGGCGATTTTGGTATGCTTGCAAGTGGTCATAGGCTCTTACCCTCCGTTCATCCAGTAACTCGAGTTGTGCAAGCCGTGCAACGTGAGCATCTTCTTCGCTGATAAGGTTCTTCAAAGAAATTCTCAATGAGGGGAGCTCAACTTCGATTGGCAAGACGGCTTCAGCACCATATACTAAAGAGTAAGGGGTGGCACCTGTTGGGGTGTGGATGGATGTACGGTATGCCCAGAGGGCGGGATGAATGTTAAGGTGCCAATCTTGTCCATTGTTATTGACAACCTTTTTGAGGATGCAGATGAGGGTCTTGTTGGTTGCTTCTGCCTGACCATTACCATGAGGATAATAAGGCGTCGACCAACGATGCTAAATATGGAAGGTGTCGCAGAGGTGTTTCATGGCTTGGTTTTTAAATGGCTTTCTGTTATCAGAAATGATGGTGGATGGGATACCATATCTGTAGAGAATATGGTAGAGGATGAATTTAGAAATATGAGTACCAATGATTTGTGAGAGTGGCATTGCTTCCACCCATTTGGTGAAGTACTCAGTTGCAGTGATGATGAATGTATGGCCGTCAGATGATGGTGGGTGAATCTTGCCAATCAAGTCGAAACCCCATTGAGAAAATGGCCAGGGTGCTAGGAGAGGCTGAAGATCTTGTACTGGAGCATGGATCAAATCCACATGCTGTTGGCATGGAAGACATTTCTTTACAAATTCACAAGCATCATGTTCCAATGTAGGCCAATAATATCCAGCCCGTAAGATCCTTTTGGCCAGAGCCATACCATTTGAGTGAGCCCCACAAATACCAACATGTACTTCTGTTAGTACCGTTTGGGCCTTGGTCTCATTCAGACATCTCAGGAGGATTCCATCATACTCGCGATGATAAAGCGTATCACCAACGATGATGTATCGGGACGAACGATGGATAAAGGATTTACGTTGGTTGCGTGTAAGTTCTGGGGGTATGGTATTGTCATGAAGGTAAGTATATATGTCTTGGAACCACGGGGAGGCGGGACCTACAATATCGCATACCATGTCAGTCTCAGGAACATCGTATGCAGGGATTAAAAGTTGTTCGACAAGAAACTCACACTCTATTCAATCCTTGGGCATGTCAATCAAAGAACCAATAGTGGCCATGGCATCTGCTGCTTTATTCTGCACCTGAGGGATTTGGTCAAACTGTATGGAGGTGAAATATTTTTTGAAATCATCCACCATGTGTTTATAGGGTAACATTTTATCATCCTTTGTGAGGAATTCATCATTAACTTGTCTGATAACCAGCAAGGAATCCCCAAAGACTTTCAAATGTGTTATGTGCCACTATTTTGCAATTCTAAGGCCGGTGAGGAGAGCTTCGTATTCTGCCATATTGTTGGTACATGGAAACGCTATCCTGAATGATTTTGGGATGTAGTCACCTTGAGGAGTGACTAATAGAATTCCTGCCCTAGATCCATTATGAGTGTATGAGCCATCGAAATATAACATCCAATTCAGTGCTTCTGTCACTGTGTAGATTTCCTCATCCGAGAATTCAGTGTCTAAGGGGTAAGCATCTACCAATGGTGCTTTGGCCAATTGATCAGCAATAACTTGTCCTTTTATGGCTTTGCGCTCTACATACTGTATGTCAAATTCACTGAGGAGCATGACCCATTTGGCCATGCGGCCAATCAAAGTGGTTCTAGATAACAGATACTTCAAGGGATCAATTTTAGCGATTAACTTGACTGGGTGACTGAGCATGTAATGGCGGAGTTTCTGTGTACTGAAGACTAGTGTGAGGCACGCTTTTTCCATAGGGGAATAATTTAACTCATAGCCAACTAGTGTTCGACTGATGTAATAGATTGCCCTTTCTTTGAGTGACTCATCATGTTGTGCCAATAATGCCCCCAGTGTGACTGAGGTAGCAGAGATATAAAGTAGGAGGGGTTTTCCTGGAATAGGTGGTATCAAAATCGCTGGATGAGCTAAATATTCCTTGATTTTATCAAAACCCATTTGACACTGTGGGGTCCATCGGAAGGTGGAATCTTTCTTTGGGCATGGGCAGCGGGACACATTTATCTCATAGCCGGGCTATAAACTAACGGATGGGACTGTACTCCTTTCCCCGGAGGCTTCTTTAGTTGCTTCGACATGCGGAGGTGGCATGTCTGTGATAGCCTTTTACCTGGCGCGGTGATCAACTTCAATACCTCTGCGAGAGACTATGAAACCCAGAAATTTCCCTGATGTGACCCCAAAGACACACTTTTTTGGATTCAGTCGCAACTTATAATGCTCTAACCTCTCAAATATATTTTTTAGGATGGCGGGATGTTCTACTCGTGTTCTGGATTTCCCGAGTAGGTCATCAACATAGTCTTCCATGATGATGTGGATGAGGTCATGGAAGATAACAGTCATGGCTCTTTGATATGTTGCCCCCGCATTTTTGAGACCGAAGGGCATAACATTGTAACAGAAGGTGCCCCGAGGAGTTGTGAAGGCGGTTTTGTGTTGGTCTTCAGGTGCAATTCAGATCTGGTTATAACCGGAGAAGCCATCCATAAGGGATAACATCTCATGTCCTGCTGTTAGGTCGACCAACATGTCAATGTTAGGAAGAGGGAAATCATCTTTTGGGCAGGCTTTGTTGAGATCCCTTAAATCCGTGCAGACCCGAATGTCTCCGTTGGGTTTGGCAACTGGAACTATATTGGAGATCCATTCGGAGTAGTCAATTGGTCTGATAAAACCCGCGTCCAGTAACTTCTTCAATTCCTTCTTAACTAACAATGCGACTTGCGGATGCATCTTACGAAGTTTTTGCTTGACAGGTTTGGCATCTGGGCGAATGTCTAAGTGATGAACCACCAGAGCAGGGTCTAAGCCTGACATGTCTGAGTATGACCAGGAAAAGTTGATGATTCCTTCTTAGAGTAGCTTCACAAAGACCGGATACTCTTGTTTGAAGAGTGACTTGGCTACATAGGTGATCTTCGGACTTTCAACAGTTCCCAAGTTAACTTCTTGCATCTCTTCAATCAGGATAGATGATCTAGCAGATAGCTAAGTTCCCATAAGGGGAAGATGAACATCTCCATCTTCCAGTGCCTCTTCGAGGTTTTCGCCTTCAGATGCGTGCTTTATTTTTACTTTTTCCAGGTCAGGAAGTGCCTCAACAAGGTTTTCACTAGATGACCATTTTTTACTTTTCTTATTTCTATTTTTGTGACTGGAGTGTTCATCCTCCCCCAATCCCATAAGGTTGACATACGTGTCTGCAGACATACTGACAGGTGTGGTATTATGTAGGTCCCAATCAATGAGTTCAGGGTGACGAAGGGATAGGCTAATGGTGCAAACGGATAGGCATTCGAACATGGATGACAAGTCAGTGTGATCGATGTCATCGTACGCATGTATGATGGATTCCTCCTCGGGTATGTCTGCCAATGAGCCCTCGTCCATGGTGATACTATGAGAAGTATTAGATGATGTTGCGGGGCTTTTCTGTTTGCTGTCATACCCAATTCCTACATTCTTGGGTAACTGTGGTGTATCGATGGGTTGCAATCGCCCTTGTTCCTCTTTACCTAGGCCTCTACCTTGGTAGTTATGTTTTTCCACGAACTTTGTTGGCCAAGGATACTTTTCTTGAAAATATTTCTTTAGAGGAGTTTCTGGTTCGGGCTCTTCTCGGTAGACCCATTGGCTTATGTCTTCCTCTGGTGCATCGACCTTGACACTTGGAGATCTGAAAGTGGTAGTAGGAATGTTTTTACCGCTGAAGGTGATGATCTTGTCTTCTTTTTGTGTAGCACATGAAGGTTGACCGTACTCGTGTGGTGACGGTGGCATGGTGGCTACATTGAGGGCCGTATGCATCTCATACTCACCACACCCTTTGTCAATGATCTGGACTCTAGTGATTGAAGGATTAGTGGTGGAGGATGGAGTGGTGATCATGGTGGATGATGGATTGGAGGATGACGACTGGGATGCCCCCATTTCGATCCCAGGACAATAATGTAAATGGGGAAAAGATGCTTCTAAAGCTCGACAATAGTCAAACGGTTGGGAGTCGGCATAGATGGTGACCTCCTGTCTATTGACTGGGAATTTGAGGCATTGATGGTACGTGGATGGGACGGCTTGCATAGCATGGAGCCATGGGCGGCCAAGGAGGAGATTATACGGTAAGTCCAGATCAAGGACATGACAGGTAATATATTGGAGCACAGGTCCCACTTGGATAGGAAGACTGATGATTCCTTCTGAATTTCTCTCTGCATTTTTATAAGCTTTGATTGTAATTATTTGGTTGCTTAAGTCCGCTTGAGTATACCCTACCTGTTTTATAAATTTCAAAGTACATAAATTGAGGGCAGAGCCATTATCTACCAAGACCCTTTTTATTTTATGGCGGGAAACTATGACTTCAATATGTAGGGGGCGGTTATGATTGACATCGATGTTTGGCATATCATCTTGGCTGAAATGGAGGTGATGAGACAAAGCCAAGTGTCCCACCAAAGCTTGGAATTGTGTGGGGTCGATGTCATTTGGGACATGGGTCTCCTGCAAGGCTTTATTGAGGATTTCTTGATGTACCGGGGAAGACTTAAGCAAATCCAAAATGGAGATATGAGCGGGGGTCTTCCTTAGGTGATCAAGGATGTTATATTGAGAGTTTACAGGAGTGGGTTGGATGGGTACAGAGGCTGTAGGGAAGGTGATGTGGGCTCGTCGTGTAGTCACATCACATTGAGGATCTTTGGCTTTAACATGTATCATGGATACTCGGGGTTCCACCTGCTCAATGTAATGAATAACACCTTCATAATTGAAGGGCACATTCTTGTAATTCACATTATTTGTGTTGTTGTTTTGGGGATTGCTGTTGGAGGTACTAGGGCCTTGACTATGGTTTGGGAAGGCATTTTGATAGATTTGCAGTTGAGCATTGGATGACGAAGGTTGACTAGGGTCAACCTTGATATCTCCTCGATCAATGAGATCTTTGACATAATTTTTTAAACCTTGACACTTATTCAAGGAGTGTCCCTTGATTTTATGAAAGTCACAATACTCATTATCATTAAACCATGCCGGCTTGGGTTTGGACTCATCGAATGGTTTGGTGACAGGGTATGCGATGGGGTAATTGATTTGTAACAATTTATTAAAAACAACACTTAAGGGTTCACCCAATTGGTCGTATTGATGTTTGGTGTTCCCCTGATTTTTTTGGTTTGACTGTTGAGGGGGGCGAGGTGCCCCCTGGGGTACCGATATGGCGTTGGGTACAGACTGTTGTTTCCTTTGGGATGCATTAGCCACTTGGACATGTTTGGTGTCTGTCACTCCGTCATTCACCGCATTTTTGTTCTTATTCCAGAATCATGGTTTATCTCCAAATGACCTTTCTTTATTATGACTGTGTATTTTGATGTGTCCTTTAGCAATAAGGGCACATTCAAGGATAGGTCCCTTTTCCATTATCTCTGTGAAAGTGGTGACACAATGTAGTCTAAAATTGTGGGCCATGTCAGGATGAGAATTTTCCATGAAAAGGGTGACCATGTCTTTTTCTTTTAGAGGATTTTTCATTCGACTAGCTAATGCATGCCACCATTGGAGGTAGCTGGTAAAGGTCTCTCCATCAAGTTGTTTCTCTTTCAGGAGATCTAAGGTGTCTGTATCCTTCTGCAAGTTGAAAGAGAAGTAGGATACAAACTGTTCTGATAAGTCTGCAAAAGTTTTTATGGACCCATTTTCAAGAGTCATGAACCAATCCAAGGCATGGCTTGCTAGGCTTCGTGGAAACAAGCGCAAGAGATAGTTATCACTCTACATGACTTCTTGACACTGTGAATAAAACTCCTGCAAATGAGCCTTAGGGTCTTTGTCTCCCTTGTATTTGTCAAATTTTGGAATCTCGAAATGTTTAGGAAATGGGACCAATGAGATGGAGGGATCAAACGGATATGGGCATATATCTTCAAATTTGAATGATTGTTTTGTAGCCCCAGCTTGAAGATCCTTAAGTGTGGATTTCATTTCCAACAAATCCGAGCTAGCTGGTGGTGGGTTGAGGGGATATTGATGATAGAAAGATGAGGGATCTTGCTGAAAGGGTGTTAGGTTGTTGAAATACGGGTTTGGATGATTGGATGATGACATGGCTTGCTGGTAAGATGGGAAATTTTGTTGATATGGGGGTTGTTGTTGTGGGGCATAATATGAATTTGTTGAGTAAAAGTGTGGGGTAGGTTGTTGAGGAGCTTGGATGGGATGTTGCGCGTTGGTTTTTTGGTATTGAGGGTATTGTTGTGATGGATGGGAGGTCGCATAAAGCGGTTGTTGGGGAAATTGTTGTTGGTTGTGATAGTAGTGTTGGGGAGGTTGTTGTTGTGATGTCAAGTGTTGTATGGGTTGAGGTGGGATATTGTGTTGTGGTTGAGCCTTTGGACACAACAGGGACGCGAGAAAGGGAGATATGGTTTGGGCAATAGGTTGAGATGGATTGCCTTGTGATTGGTAGGATGGTTGTTGTGAAGAGGCCAAAGCATTGTGTATAGATTGTTGCGGATGAGATGGCGGAGGTAGCGTAGGTGTGTTTTGTAAAGGGGGTTGTTGGGTACTGCTCGGAATGTTCAGTTGGGGTGTGCCTTGTGGAGGTATTTGAGGCGGAATGGTAGATTGGTGAACCTGTTGAGGTGGTATATTGGTGGCCCCAGGAGGCGGAAGGGATGTGGCAAAGGAGGTGCCCCCAATGTTGACTGGAGGTTGGTTGGAAGGAGGAGGTGTTGTTAATGTTAATGGAGGAGGTTGTGGAACACTTGGTGGCATGCCGTAAGCAAAAGGATTATTGGGATCAGGCACTTGAGGTCCACCTATAGCTGAGGTCGAAGCATGTGGGGGATAATTAACCTGATAAAGAACAGAATTGCCAAATTCAGGTTGATGCCAACCCTCAACTAGAGGAACATTGGAGAAGTATGAACCTTCAGGTGCATTTTGGGACCCTTGGAGTACGTTAGATGGGGCACCCCTATATTTGGACAAGTCAACATTGGAGGGGGGTTTAACACCCTTCTCAATTAAGTGGGCCAAGATTTCTTCCCCATGTTTCTCAAGCAAACGGTCAGTCATTTGCACATTGGCGGGATTACTAAAATGTTCCTCAAGTGTGAGTTCAGGTTGATTAACCATACTTTCTTCTCCATGTGGCGAGTTATTCTGATTCTCAGTATTGGAGTGGGATGAAGTACCATTATGAGGATTGTGAGAGATGTTGGTACCCTTGTTAGGATCTGATGAGATGTTGATTGTGTTTTTGGGATCTTGAGGGTTGTTCGATTGGGCGTTTTGAGCTTGACGGTCGGCCATTTTCTTTGCCTGTGAACGGGTCTGAATGAGCATGCAAATGCGGGATAAGTAGATTAATGCCTTTGTCAAATGATTTGGTTGTGATTGGATAAGGTGTGATTTCGATGGGGTTTGGATTTGATTGGATTGGGTTTGAATTGGATTTGGATTTAATTTGGATTAGATTGGATTTAATTGGATTGGATTGGATTTGGATTGGATTGGATTGGATTTGGATTGGATTTGGATTTGATTGGATTGGGTTTGATTTGGATTGGATTGGATTGGATAATTGGATTGGGTTTGGATAATTTGATTGGTTTGGATAGATTTAGACTATTGGATGGGTATGGTTGGATGATGAACGATGTGGGGGAGAGACCTTAAGCTTGATCACAGGAGGTTACCCTTAATGACCCTAGAGCTTTGATTGATTAGGCAGATGATTATGGCACCGAATCCACCTTAAAATAGGAATGGATTGATTTGGCCAGGGATGATAACTTACAACACCGAATTCACCTCAAGATGGAAGCGAATTGATTGGGGTTGAAGTTAAAGACTAATAATCAACTTCAAGTGCTATAGTCAATTTGGGTAACCACTTTGTAATACAAGGTTATGACGGTTTGGCTATGGGTGGTGTTTGGCGATGTGAATGGTAGAGTTGTGATGTTTGTTAGGTGAGGGTATGGACTTATGAATGGAAAATGAAAAAAGTAGATTAAAGATGATTTGTGGAGAATGAATGGGGATTTATAATGGTTAACAAAGATTTGGAATGATAGAATGGAGGTTTAAATGGATCAAATGGAGGTTTCAGGAGGTTTAGAATGACAAAACGAAGGCTTAGGATGATGAGGTAATGGTTGGGGACGATTAAATGGTGATTTAGAGGCTAAATGAATCCAAATGGGGCAATTTTGGGTGTTTAGGAGGGCAAATCCGCCCCTCTGCAGCAAAGATCAGGGCGTTGACAGCAAAATCAGGGGTGTAGATAGCTTTCTGTAGTAAATCAAGGGCGCTACCGCCTTTCTGCAGTAAATCAGGGGCGCTGCCGCCTTTCTGCAGGAAAATCAAGGGTGCTGCCGCCTTTCTGTGGTAAATCAGGGGCGTTTCTGCCTTTTTGCAGTAAAATCAGGGGCGCTGCCACCTTTCTGCGGTAAATCAGAGTTTGGTTTTGATGGCAATGGCTATGGAAAGGACACAAAATGATAAAGTAAGGCCAAAGTATCAAAAATTTCATAGATTTTTCATAAGAAACACTTCAAGCAAGCACAATCCTATGATTAATATTAAGGGTATGGCAAGGCAAAGTCTTAATCTAGAATGCACAAGGCTTCTAGGGAGTCCTTGATATACTCTCGGTACATGAGGTACAACCGTGAACACCAGTCCGTCACAAGCCTGAGTCGGGAACCCCGACGAGATACTGAAAGGCGCGGACCAACTCTTCACGTCTATCTAGGTATCACCCTAGCTTCGATGCTCTACCAATTACGATGCAACTGGATTGGGGTATAAATTTTGTTCTCCCCCCTTTATATACCCCGCCGGTACACGTGGTTGGAATCGTCCCTTGGGGTGATGAAATCCCCAAGCAGGTCTCACTAAAAAGAAGACACTAACCGTTTCCAACTACTCCCCAGGCTCACACGAAGTGCAAGGGGAAAGCGAAAATGAATTAATGCCCCCTTGGGTGACACAAGAACAAGAAATCACAACAAGCAATGAAGTTTAATCCCCCTAATTAGACTATGTTCAAAAATAGCAAAGATAATTTTTTGAAAATCTGATCAAGTAGATGACTCTGCAAACAAATGTTAGTTGTATTATTCTTTGTCCTTGGTCAAATTACACCATAATACACTGCAAAACGTTAGCAAAAAACACCAATATCTTTTCCAAAATAGTGTTAGAGGGTTACTACTTGAAAATAGCAAAAAACGGAAGCAAAAATGAAGCAAAAACGACTATTTTACCTTCCAAACTGTGCTATTTTGGGGCGCTGCCGCCTTTCTACAGTGAAATCAGGGCACTGCCGCCTTTCTGCGGTAAGGCAGAGGGCGCTGCCGCCTTTCTGCAGCAAAATGGGGGCACTGCCGCCTTTCTACGGTAAAGTGGGGGCCCTGCCGCCTTTCTGCAGTGAACAAAAGGGCCCTGCTGCCTTTCTGCGGTAAGGCAGAGGGCGTTGCCACCTTTCTGCAACAAACTTTGTCAGATTTTAAAGAAAAAAGGTTAGTTGTGCCCCTCCCACTGCAAGAAGAGCGTTAGAAAACCCCTCTAAATATATCCCTAAAGACAACAAATGCATTAGAAGAAAATAAACTTTCAAATACGGGGCGTTGCCGCCTTTCTGCAGTGGCCAAGAGGGCGCTGCCGACTTTCTGCAACAAACTGTGTCAGATTTTAAAGAAAACAAAAGTTAGTTGTGCCCCTCCCACTGCAAGAAGAGCGTTAGAAAACCCTTCTAAATATATTCCTAAAGACAACAAACGCGTTAGAAGAAAATAAACTTTCAAATACGGGGCGCTGCCGCCTTTCTGCAGTGGCCAAGAGGGCGCTGCCACCTTTCTGCGGTAAATCGGGGGCACTGCCGCCTTTCTGCGGTACAGCAGAGGGTGCTGCCGCCTTTCTGCGAGTTTTTCCTACAAAATTCTTTAACCAAAAGGGGAGGTTAAATACAAGACCCGTTTGTGGGTCCCACCGAGCGTGCCAGAAATGTATACCTTGGAATTTATCCTACTCTAAATGTGCAAAACAACTTAAAAATACGAATGGTAAAAGACCAAGGACACCTCAAGATTAGCCAAAGGAGTGATATAACGAAAAAGAAAATGAATAAAATGAAATGCAAATAGTTTCACCTTCCTTGATGTTGATATCTCTTTGATTGGCCCTTGCTTGGAATGATTTGTGTGCTCCTTAGATGATTGCTTGAGTGACTAAATGCAAGATTCAATGTGCAAGATGATTAAAAGAGATGGCTAAATGATGACAAAGGATTGAGGATGTAAATTGGCAGCATGTAGTTATGAAAATACAAAGTGTTGAAAATGCCCTTGAGGGGGGGGGGGATTTATAGGAGAATTTGAATTTTCTAGAGAATTCAATGGTCAAGATTGCTCCAATAAGGGCAAGATGAAGGGCTATGGTGGGTTGAGATCCCACAAGCCCTCACATCTTTCCATGTGGAGGATGAAGTGGACAAGGGGATATGAGGTGTAAGTGAGGTGTCAAGAAGGTACATGAGGTGGAGAAAGGACATGCACCTTGGGGAGTGAGGAGATTTCCTTAAAAAGGGATTCCTTGTCCCCAAGTGGGAGTGAAAGGGACATTTGAGGAATTTTGGAATTCCTCAAAAATCTACATGGGAAAAGGAAAGGTGGTTGAATATAAATGTGAATTAAAAATTCACATTCCTAGGATGATCTAGAGGATAAAAGGTGGGCTCCAAAACTGCCCAAAAATTTTAGAAGTGATAACTTGCCAAAAAAAGAGGATCTAATCACGCCCAAATATTGGAACGGCGAAAATGAAGATGTAGGAAATGTACTCTAAGATCCATAAGGTTTGGTGAGCAAAGATGATCCACTACCATGAACTGAGAAAGAACAAAACAATGACAAAACTAAAAGGAAAATATTTTTGGTTGATGCAAGATTTCCAAGAACCGAGGATGCTCCTGCATCACTCACTAACTTGATTACACCCTATTTGCGATATCTTTTGTGCCATTGATTGTTATGCATGTGTACATGTCAAACTATGGTGCTTACATCTCTTGTCGCTGATGGAATTCAATGTGCAAAGTTGATTTAGCGAGGAGCGATGGAGATGGATGAGACTGGGAAACCAACCTTAGATTTAAAGGCCGAGGTTTTATCACATGAGGAACTTGCATCATTGATAGAGTTGGATGAGAACAAAGTAAATCAGTGATTGGAAACAACAACCACAAGGAGAGACAACGTGGCAAAATCCTAAGGATTTAATATAAAGCAAAAAGGAAGGTGGTGAGTTGGACAGATAACCATTGATATAGTTTTAAAGTTGAAGGATCAACGATCAAGGTTTACAATTGAATGACTAATTGTCAATTTACTTGCGCAAGCCTACTATCAAATATTAATGGTGACATGTTGTCCTCTTGACTGTAACAAAAAGTAGATATCTGGTTTATCGTACATCCTAGTTCACTAGCTGGCGAAAAGAATACCAAAGGCCGAAGAATTTGCAAGGAAAGCTCCAAAAATTATCTACAACTAGAGTGACATTACTTTCACCTAGGTAAGCAAAACTCACACTTCCTTTTAATTGAGGTAATAAGATGAATGCCTTGGAAAGTTGATAGGAAAATTGATGGAATGTGAAATTTAGTCTTTTCTGGTGATTTCAATTTGATAATTGAGCCTATCTAAATTTTGAAGAAAGGTGTCCTATAGTAGAGTTATATCCTATCATAATTGTAAATGGTTTTTTTTTTCCATAATAAATTGTAAACCCTAGTCTCAATTTGTGTTACAAGCATGAGTGACCTATAGCCTAGTGAATCTAGTGTCAGACTGAAAAGGACACCAAAGTAAGAGAGGGTTAAAAGACTTAAAACTTAGCATGCTTTAGTTGAAATTAAGCCTAAACTAGTGATTGTGTCTAACCCTTTTCCTGGTACCCCTGCGGATTCCACAAGGTCCAAAAGTGCAAAGAAGGAAACATAAAATTTTATGCAAGAAACTTCTGGAGATATGAAAGAGGGAGGGTCACAAATTGGTAAAAGGCCCATAAGATAAGTTGTTGTTTCCACTAGGTTGATTGATAATGTGGGCAAGATTGGTGAAAAATCCCAGCCCCAGAGTGGAGGGAAATTGTTTCAGTATGCTTTCAATATGAAAAATTATAGTAAGCCTACATGCTATTTGTGGGGGTTGAACCTAGGAAAGTTAGTGGTTCCAAATGTGTTTCTCAAAGTTGATTTAATGATGGAACTAGTGAGGGAGTATGACCCTACTGATAGGAAAATCAAGAGTGAGAAGGGTGATGTAATTCTAGAGGTGACAAAGGATGAAATGTTGGATGTGTTTGGTTGAATCCAAATTACATTGCAAAGTTCAGGGATGCTAACTTATATGTTGAATATGAAGGAGGAAAATTTGGATACAAAGAAGCAATACTTGTGTGACATAGAAGGAATAGGAAAAAAAAATTGTTCAAGATGTTGAGCCTTTTGAGTGTGAAGAATTTGAAGATTATTTCAAAAACACTTACTATTGTTTAAACCAAGTGCTAGCTCAGGATTTTGAGGTTAGAATAGCCCCTGACTTGTTGGTGATGGTGGAAAATACACAAGAATATAATAAAAACACTAGTTTTGATTATGCTAATTTTTTTGCTCAACGAATGCATGAGGATTTTCTCAATTTGAAAAAGGAAGTGCTCCCTCTATCTTTCCCCCATTATTCCTTATTGATGCATATGCTCTTATGGGAAGGAGATTATGAGTGGAAAAGGAAGTTAAATATGAAGATTAAGGATAGTGACAATAAGGCTATCCTTGTGCAAATGTGGACATATATTTGGAATCAAGATTGCTCCAATTCCAATTAAATCTTGTTTACCAATGTTATAAGACACACTATCTTAGATTCATTGGGTGTGGCAGCTAAATTCATACTTTCTCCAAAGATCATAAGTATTATGCATCCAAAGGATGCACCAGGCTCTATAACAACACATAATTGGGTTGGCTGGTTTCTACATTTTGAGTATACTTTGATTAGGGTTTATGGAGCTAAAATGGCACCCCATTATTTACCCTTGTATGTTTCAGACAGATTGGCTTTCATGGAGCTCATGTGGAAAATGGATGTTATGGACTATGAAATGTTTAGAAAGGACAAAAAGGGCTATGTAGTACATCCCCAATGTACCTTCGCTTATTTTAAAGTTATTGCCTTTGAGGGGTATGAAAAACTGGGCATTATGGTGAATAATCTCAGAATTCCTATCAATGAGATTAGAGTTTTTGATCTAGAGAGATTTGTAGTAGGAAAAAGAAGACACAAGAACTTAGGCATCAATACATCATGAATTACTCTATAGAGATGATGCACTAAGGAATCTGATAAGTGATGAGGTTGTCATAGTTAGAAAAAGGATTGGACAACTATGACAAATCTTGAGGAAAAAATTATTAAAAGGAATGCCTTCTACATCAGTCCATATAATGAAATTGCAAACCCCTTGGAGAGGGCTTTTACCATGATAAGGGACTATTAGTCTAGTGAGTTTAAGATAAAGGTAAAAGAGGTTGTAGACAAAGCCAGGTTCCTCTTAGATCAAAAATGACATCAACAAGCTATGGATATCCTAGAATGACTTGAAGATGTTTAGGAGGTCAGGGAAGAACAAGTGGAAAAACATGTGCTAGGAAATGAGGAAGTTGAGAAAAAATTTCCCCTTCCTCATAGTGAGGAGACTCATAGTTCAGATGTTCCTCCTCACAAGATTGTCTAGTGGTAGTATGATAAAGAGAATGATGATGATCCTAGAATTAGGGAGTGTGATGAGTTCTTAGCTGATGATAAATTTGTACAGACTAAATAATTTCAGGAGTTCATGATTCAACAGTGGAGTAACAAAATAAAAGAGACACTATAATTAGTTCGAGTCAATGCTAAACCTTCTCATTAGGAGGAAGTTGAGAAAGCAGAGGAAGAGAAGATTAAGGCTGAAATTTCAGCTATTACTCCCACTGAAGCTTGAAGAATTGTTAAAGATAGTGGAATCATGTTATTACCGGGATGTACAATCACAACTGCCATAGCATATGATGTAGTTAGGAGAGATCCTCATGCTTTGATATCTGAAGATCAATTTGAAAATAAATTATTTGGTTCTGAATATAGTCCAAAGTTGCATACCCTTGCAATTTGTTCTATGGAACCTAATACTAGCAAACATGAGGTTTCTAGGCCTATTGAAGAAGTCATTGGTTCACTAGTGGTCAAAAGGGCTATTGACATAACTCCAATCCAAGTAGCTGATTTAATTGCACATGTTGCAATGTTGAGTGTGGACACTGCACATATTTCTCAAAAGAAATATGAATCTTTGGTTAAGGAATATAATAAGGCTTTGAATAGACTACTTTGAATGGGAGCTACTATTCAAGCTACTCCAAAAATAGTGACTTAGTCTTCTTCTTCTTCTTCTTCTTCATTTGATATGTCTACACGGGATAGGGAGACTTTGGCCCTCAAAATTGATGACTTGAAAGAAAAGTTCACTACTGAAAAGGAAAATTTCAGGCAAGCCAAATTGGAGACAGTTAGGGTGGCCAATGAAATTTTTAAGGATGTGCTTAAGCATAGGGTGACCAATTTGCTCCATAGGGCTAATGATGTATGGGCCACATATAAAAACATTCATGAGGAAAATACAAAGTATTTGCAAGTATAGGAGGCCTTTAGGAATGAATGGAATAATTGGATTGCTAGGGTAGGTACTTTGAAAGAAATGATGCCAAAAATGAAGGAAGATCCCGAGGCACCCACAAATATTCCTAACATTTTGAAAATTATTTACTCAATAAATGAGGTAACCACTCTCCATGAAACGTTGGGAATACAACTACAAAGTAAGTTGAAAATATTCAAGGAGATGGAGAATCGTGGTATGCCTCAAATATTGAATTGCATTCGTGTGACACCTGAAAGGAAGATTTGGGAGGATTTCTTGAAGCGAATATAATGCATTTGTGTGTCACTGATTACATCTTGCTTAATTCAAACATTGATATGATGGTGGAGATTGAATAAAAAATGGATATATTTGTTAAAGAAGCCAAGATTTTAATTGATGCAAGGTACTCCCAGTATACTACTAAGATGCAAGATTTACTGAATGTTAAATGGACCACTGAAGAAGAATACAACATTTGTTTGGAGAGGTACATAGAGTGAATAAGAAAAATAATGGACAAGAGAAGAATAATACATAGCCTGAATACAATACATATTAGGCTTTTGATAGAACATGGTAAAATATTATTCTCTCCTCAACACTCAAAGGGATTAGCATGTGGTGCTAATGTGGATTAAAAAATTTAAACCTTTTTATGCTTTCTTTGCCTTGCTTCATAAGTTTTGTTGTTTTTATTTTCTTACAGTTGGAATTTTGAGTACATGGAGAATATCTTGTAGCTATTGCAACAAACTAATGGCGACTTTTAAGGTGGGACCTATTTTCCATGAGAATTTGAGGATAATTCTGCCTCATGTTTATTTGCTCCACCTAAAGACTCAAGTGTAACTAGGAAGGGAATATTGTTGCAAGCTGTCCTATGGGATCATGACATGTGTGGTATCTAGTCTGAGGCTTGTTTTTCTCCTTCATCTCTATAAGAAGGAATTCAAGACCAAAAGAATGAGAGTTAGAATTTTTTTGAGTTGATACTATTAGTTTTGTCAAGTTTATACAAAGCAAGTTTTAGAGTCTTTGTTTTGAGTTTCTTTTGGAGTTCATACTTATGCATGTAAGACTGATAATGACATAGCATTTATAATACATATCAATATTAGTTTCATGGTTATTCTCTCTCCTTGTATGTACATTCTGGGTTATGATTGAAAGTAGTCAAGGATTTCTTTCACTTGTCTCTATCATTATCTGATGGATGTTTATTTTCATATTTGCTTACTGATTCAATGAATTGATGTAAATGCTTATATGAGATTGATAACTTATAATTACTATGTGCTAGGATATTTGTAAGAAGTGATAATCCTAAACGTCATAGAGGAATGTTGTAATGCAATATTTCTTGGGGTTATATTTGTTATTGTGATAACCAAAATGTTTAACCCTATTCTAAGCAATTAAAATGCAATGGAAAACATAATGAAACACCTCAAGATTAGCCTAAGCAATTTGTAAATGCAAAGAGGAAAGTGTTAAATGAAGACAAATAGATATACCTTCCTTCTTGCAGCTGAAATTGATGAAATTGATGGCTAGATGAGTGCACAAAATGACAAGATTTAGTTGTAAAATGCCTAAGTCTTTTCCAATGCCTTAGAGGAAGGGGTATTTATAGAGAAACTTGAATTCTCTAGAGAATTCAATGGTTGGGATTTATCCAACAAGGCCAAGATGAAGGGCTAGGGTGAGTTGAGGACTCACAAGCCCTCACATCTTGACACGTGGATTGTGAGATGGCTAAGGGTGAGATGATTTGTAGGTGATTTGGAAGAGAGGTACATGATGTGGAGGAAGGACAAGTACCTTCCAAGTACTTTGATGCGACCTTTCAATGATCACATGGGGAGAGGGAAAGCTTTGGGAGAATAAAAGTGAATTAAAAATTCACAATGATTGGAAGAATCTAGTGGATAAGACAAGGTTCCCAAAAGGTGGGAATTTTTCACATGTGATTTGATGTGACAAGTCAAAGGTTCTAGAAGATGCATGGGAAAAGGGGATTCTAGGAGGAATAAAAGTGAATTAAAAATTCACATGGGGAAGAGCCTAGGGTGAATAAAAAGGAATTAAAAATTCCTTGGGGATGGGGAGAGTTGACCAACATACTAATTAGGTTTAACTAATTAGTAATTAGAGGATAATTAGGGGTTAATGAAGATTAGAAGCCAACTTACAAAATTTGGAAGATGTGACACATCTTAATCAAGGATTAGGCATGTGCACATCCTTAATGAAGAGATTAGGAAATGGATTAGGATTAAATGAAAAAGACATGCGAGGAATTAAATAAATGTAATTATAAATACCTTAGGGATAAAGACATGTGAGGAATATTTATTTAATTCATTTGATGAAAAGGGGATTAAGGAGAGTAATTATAAATACCTTAGGGATTTGGTAGAATTAAAGATATTAATTAAATAATAATAGTATTACTTAATTAACTCAGATAAGAGGATGTTTAGATGAAAAGTGATAAATTTGGATAAATTAAGTGTCCAAATTTGGATGTCTACAGTTATTATTTGAATTGTTATCAGGTTATGTAAAAAAGGTATTGACTTCGTGCTTGGGATAAAGACACTAGTTCATGCAGGGTATTAATGTCACACTTATAGTGTTGATTCATTACTATTGAATCTCTTAACCATGAAATATTAGAGGAACACTATTGTTATTATTATTTTTGGTGTCTAATCTCTCATATTCAACTCATATAACATTAACATAATAAGCTGCCACATTATTTAATGTTACTATTAAGTGGTATCATGAGAGATATTTGTTATTAACAATGTACTTGGTTGTAATTGTAAAAGGTCTTTAGGCATAGATTGTGGGATCACCCTCCCAGGTTTCATAGAGCCCAAAGCTTAGGAATAGAAGTTTATCAACCTATATTCGTTCATTGCCCAATTCCTTTAGAATTATTGATAATTGGAAATGGAAAAATCCATAGGTATTTCTAGAGATCAGTTTGGTTCTTAAAAAATAGCCAATAGATTGGTGACTCTACTAGGGACTAGTTAAGTCCAAAGTCTCTTTTTTCATATCAGGTACAATGAAAGTCAGTTGCTCATTGTGAATATTCCTTTTTGTTTAAGGAATAATCTATTTTAAGTCTATTGCATTGGTCCCATCATACTAGGTTTTATGCGTCAGGTATTTTTTCATTCTTCCACTTTCTGTAAGGTATGCTTAAAGTCTTTTCTAGAATAACAAGTACAAAATCAAAGTACAATCACTTTTTGTTTCCCAGTGTTTTGGGCGGTGACTTTGAGTTCTCTAGTACTCGTGTAAAAGTGAGTTCTAAAAAAGAAAACAACAAGAAATATTTTGTAGTACTTGACATTATGAGGAAGACTAGAAGCTATGCAAAGAAGCATCCTAAGCAGAAGGCAGAATCTAAACCTACAAAGGAAAAACAACCTGAATGGGTTAGGAAGCATTCTAAGTCAAGTAAGTCTGTTGATTCCCATTCTGATGTATCTCCTACTTTTTCATATTGATATAAGTAGTTCTAGTGTCCATGAAGGACATAATGTTCAAGAGTCTAACATTGACTAAGGAAGTTTTCCAGAAGAAGAAGTTTTTGATAGTGAGTTAAATATCTCAAGAGAGGAGGATAGATGGAGTTTTGGAGAAAGAATAAGAAGTTATATGAGTCTTCAACCTCGGGAATTGGTTCCATTTTCAATGGAAATAATTTTAAGCCATGAGGTAAATCCCTTGATGAGCCAGTTCACTTTTCTCTTGAGGAGGATCCTACTGACCAACTTTAATTTACTCCTACCCCAAGTGAACATGGGGATATTTTGGAAAATGAGGAAGATATATATAATGATATGAAAGAAATTGAAGAAGAGGAGTTAAGATTCCAAGAACAAGAAGAAAAAATAAAGAAAGATTTGAGAGAAAAGGAAGACAGGATTAGAGCTAAGCAACTTGAGAGAGATGATAGAAGGAAAAATTTGGAGAAAATGAGAGAGGTCGCAAGGCATAAAAACTCTGAGGAAAATATTTTTAAAATGACTGAGGATATCCCTGGAGTAACAGTCTCAATGGAAATTTCAGCCACTGATACTTATAATATGTCTGTCTCAACCACTAAAGCCTCAGATCCTCCTATTATTGCTAAGAAAACATCATTTTTAGATCATGCGAAGAAACCTATTGACCAACCCAAGGAAACTACATTCAAAATCAATGATAAAACCAATACTTCATCTACTAAAATCCCCACCAATAAAGCCAAAGTTGATTTGACCACATCTAATGCATCTCCAGATCCTGAGATACTAAGGTTGTAGTTGGAAAGTGAAAAGTTGAGAGAAGATTTGAAGAAAGCTGAAATGAAAGCTTCTAATGCAGAGATAGCAAGGAAGATTGTGTTCCTTGAAATGTCCACCCATATTCTAGAGGCTTCAAGCTTTGGAAACACTAATAGTGAGTTGCAAAAAGGGGAAATATGATGGAAAAACTCCTAGCAGAAGTGGTGATGGAGATGGAGGAAGTAGTAGTGGAGGAAAGAACAAGAATGATAAGTCTTATTTTGAAGATGATGAGGGAGGTAAGAGAGGAGGAGGTGATGGTGAAAGTGGAAATGAAAAGGATGGTAGCCACTTTGATAGTAGGAAAGATGATGAAAACAAAGATGATCATAAGGATAGAAATACTAGGAGGCTGCTCCAAGTAGATAGATACCACCACCTGTGTTTCACTATAATACTTGGCTATCCTAACCTATTTCCTAAAGATTTTAGGCTTCCTCTAGTCAAATTCTTTCGAAATAATTCTCTAAGTGGTGAAGACCACCTCAAAGCATTTACTAATGTTATGTATGATTTTGAAGTAGATGCAGAAGATGTCATGATGAAGTTATTCATGTAGTCTCTTGTTGAGGATGCAAGAGAGTGGTACAAAAGTTTACTTGTGGAGAGAATTGGCTCTTGGGAGGAGTTCAAAAGGGTTTTTAGAGATCAATATGGTGACAAGATTAATTCAAGTTTTATGTTGAATCAATTCAATAATATTGTAAAAGGATCTAATGAATCTGTTATTGAGTTTAATACAAGGTTCCAAAAGGATAGAAAAAGGTTTCCTCCTCATCTACACTTAAATGATCATGTATGTTTGGTAAATTATTACAATTATTTTAATGTGAAAATGAGTTATTGTTTGCTAGATAAGTATCCTCAATATTTAAGAGAAGCTTTTAAGATAGCAGAACATATTGAAAATATCAGCAAAACAACTGGTAAAGTTGGCAGACAAGATGATCTGAGACTTTTTAAAAGTTCAAAAAGGGAAGAAAAGAGTTCAGGCACTAAAGGGGAAACTATTGAGGATAAGCTTCATAGCTTCATGAAAATTATCAATGATAAAATTAAAAGGCAAGAGAAGGCCCAACCAAAGAATTACCAAAGGAATGAAAGACCCCCAAGGTTGCAATACTACCCTTACAATACCAATTGGTATAATGGGAAGCTTGTCTCTAATAATCAGAGAAATACCCAAAAAAAAAAGTTCCTCCAGACCCTTTGCAAAAGAATTCAAGGAATTTTGTTAAAGATACTCCTTGGTGTATGACTTGACAAATTCCACATTCCTCGTAGCAGTGTACAGTAGCACAGATGGTGGAAGTAGAAGATAACATACTTGAGAAGTGTGATCAACAAGATCAAGAGGAGGATGATGTAATTATGATTATGGGTGATTCTGATATTGCTTGCAGTGAATTCTCTTCTGATGAAGATTCTTATGAAGTAGATGTTGACAATCAAAGAAAAATTGCTAATGCATATCATCAACAAGTTCTTTCTAATGAGGATGACACTAGTGATGATGAGGCTTACAATTTGGAGGAGATTGAAGATGGTGTCTCATTAGGAAGACCTTCTAGAGAAGATATTTCCAAATATACAATAGTATTAGCTGCTCAAGCTAGGAGTTCTTATCATTTGAGGAATAGAATTGTTGGAGGTGAAAAAGGTAATCTTTTCAGTCTATTCATCAAAGAACAAAAGGCTAAGGGAAAAGGATATGAACCTGATGAAAATATAGAAGAATTCAAAGATAAAGAAGGCAAGGGAGATAAAATTTAGGCCAAGAGAATAGACAATTCAAAAGCTACTCCTGGACACAAATTTTCTGCATAAAAATAAAAGACATAGAAGCAAGTCCCTCAAGCCATACAAAAGGATGCTAAACATGAGGGTGAAGCAACCAAAAATCAACAGAGAGATAATAGCAATGAAAAATGTATGCCTTCAACTGAATTTCCCAAGTATACTCATGTTGACATGTTTTAGTTACTTAGCCAAGTTAAAGTGTCTGTACCTTTTCTTGAAATGATGAGGATAGAGGAACATAAACAAAATTAAGTGGCCCTTGTCACCAAAAATGCTATAACCAATAATGATTTAGTAGAACCTACTCCTTCTAAACTGAGTGATAATGATAAGGAAGGTAAGGAAGTTTAAGGAGTAATTGCTGAAATTCTCCACATTTTTCTTGGAAATTCTATGAACACTTTTCTAGATAAGATAGATCCATTTTTTCTTACCTTGATAGTTGGGGAGAATTTCATAAAGAATTGTATTATTGACTCAGGTGCATCAAACAACATCATGCCAGTTAAAATCATGGATGCATTAGGGTTAAAAGTTGATAGCACTCATGGTATGTGTTATGCCATGGATGACAGAGAAGTCCCTGTGGTAGGTGTGATAAATGAGCTTGCATATAGATTAGCAACTTTCCCTGATAAAGAGTTTAAAATGAGTGTGGTAGTGGTTGATATTTCACCTAATTATGGAATGTTATTATCACAAAAATGGAGTGTATCTATGGGAGGCAGTATGTAGTGTGACATTTCTTATGCCACATTTTCCATTTATGGTAGAAATATCCAAGTAATGAGAGAGTCTAGAGTCCCACATATGTTGGAACATGTCCCTGAATATGACACAATTATTTTTATAGATACTAAAATTGGTGGGTTCAAGGTAGAAGAAGCACCAAAAGAGATTGAAAGATTCCCTGCACCTATAGAGAATGAAGTATGAATAATTTTTGATAAAGAAGGACTATGAAAAATATATTTTGATGGTGCAAGCTTTAAAGAAGGATCTGGTGCAGGGATTTTATTAGTATTGCCTAAAGGAAATACTTATAAGTTCTCTTTTACACTCTTTTGTCTGTACAAATAACATAGCAGAATATGAAGCCTTGTTATTGGGATTGAGACTTGCTAAAAAATATAGGATCAAAAAGCTAATGGTAATTGGCAATTCTAAGCTTGTCATATCCCAAGTAAGAGCTAAGTATGCTTGCAAAAATAATAGACTGAGGCAATACCAGAATGTTGTCTGGGATTCCATTGAACAGTTTGATGCTTTTGGAATTGATTGGATGGAGAGGAGACATAACAGAGTGGCTAATGTATTGGCTAATATTGCATTGATACCTAATGATATAGCTTTCATAGGAATTTCAAAGGTTGAGATACAAATAAGGCCCTCTATCCTTGACAATGTATACAATTGGCAGATTTTTAATGATGATGAGGATATCCTTAGACTCCTAAAATGTGTTGATGAATATGAAGGTCAGGAGATTGATTTTAGTTGATTTGTAGAAAACACTAATGGGAAAGACATAGTGTTTGGAAAAAGAGGTCATCCAATTAAAAACAAATAAAAATTCTGAAAGGCCTTGTAGCTCTTGAAAGGGTCTTTGACAATCAAGATATCAGTAAGGCCAAAATGACTACTACTCACCCAGAAGACCTAGAAGAAGTGAAATTGGGAATTGAAAATGCTCCAAAGAAGGTCTATATAGGAAAGAGGATGAAAATAAAGGTGAAGGAAATGTTTATTTCCTTGCTTAGAAAATATAGGCATGTCTTTGCTTGGTCATACGATGACTTGAAAGCTTATAAGGAGGAACTATTTCAACATGAAATTCCTTTAAAAGAGGATGCAAAACCCTTCAGATAGAAGAAAAGACCAATTAATCCTACTTTAGCTCCCAAGATGTAAGAGGAGTTGATAAAGTTGAGGGAGGATAGTATTATAAAACCCATTAGACATTCTTCATGGGTATCCAATCTAGTACCAGTAAGGAAAAAGAATGGGGATATAATATTGTGTGTTGATTTTAGGAATTTCAATGTACCCTCATTAAAGGATAGTTATCCCTTACCAAACATGGAGGCCATGTTACAAAAGGTAACTGGTTGTGAGCTATTGTCAATGATGGATGGTTTCTTAGGGTATAATCAAGTAAAAGTGAAGGAGTCTAAGCAGTACAAGACTGTATTTACTACCCCTTGGGGTACTTATGTATATGTAAGGATTCCCTTTGGCTTAACAAATGTTGGTGCCACTTTTCAGAGAGTTATGGATGTAGCTTTCTCAAATTTTATTGATTTATTTATGGTTGTATATCAAGATGACCTAACTACTTATTCTAAGAAAGAAGAGGATCATTGCATGCATTTAGAGAAAGGTTTTGTCAGGTCACTAGAATATGGAATATCTTTGAATCCAAAGAAATGTGCCTTTGGGGTCACTGAGGTAAAATTTCTAGGGAATATTGTGTCCAAGGAAGGAGTAAGGATAGACCTTGAAAGAGTAGTAGCTATTGACAAGATTCCCCAGCCAAAGAATGTCAAGGGTATCTAGTCATTTTTTGGGAAAATAATTTTTTTGAGAAGATTTGTAACCAACTTTGCAGAAACCACAAGACCTATTTCGAAAATGTTGAAGAAGGGTGAAAAGGTAATTTGGAGTGAAGATCCTAGTCAAGCTTTCAAGAAGATAAAACAAGCTATTGAAGAGGCTCTAGTTTTGAAGTCTCATGACTTCTCTAAACTAATGCACATATTCTATTTTTCTTCTTTTCATACTATTACTATTGTTCTACTATAGAAAAATGAGCAAGGTTTTGAACAACCACTTGTATTTTTTAGCAAATCTTTACATGCTGCAGAATTGAAGTATGACACTACTAAGAAACAAGCCTATGCTTTGGTGAAGGTTGTAAAGAATTTCAAGACTTACCTGCAAGAGGCTACCATTATTGCTTTTGTACCAAGTGCAGTTGTGAAGGACATTTTTACTCAGCAAGAGACAATAGGTAGAAGGTGCAGGTGGATCAACATGATCCAAGAATTCAACATTGAGGTTTAGATTACCATGTTAGTAAGAGAACAAGGCCTAGCCAAGCTAATGGATGAAGCCAATTTGGAAGCTAATCAAGTTAATCAAACTAAAGTAATTGATGTTACACTTCTTTGTGATATGCAAACATGTAGATGGTACACAAGAATTATCTAGTATCTGCAAACTTTACAATGTTCTACTGATATGGCTGACAATGAAAAAAGAACATTGAAATTGCATGCTATCAAGTATGTGATTATTGACAATGAGATAAGGTGGAGAAGCTTGGATGGAGTGCTTTTGAAGTGTGTAGATGGAAAACAAGAATTGGAACTTCTACAAGAAATGCACAATGGGGTGTGTGGTGGTCATCACATGATAAAGACTACCGCACACAAGATTTTAAGAGCTAGATTCTGGTGGCCTACTATTTTCAAAGATGCTCACAAGTTTGTTAAAACTTGTGATGCCTGTCATTGATTCTTAGGAAAAATAAAATTCTTGGGAAATCTACCACTCATACCTATGACAGTTGAAGCCCCTTTCCAACAATGGGGAATTGATTTCATCGGGGAGATACCAGAAAAATATAGTGGAGGTCACTCATGGATTCTTGTCGCCACTGATTATTTTACAAAGTGGGTGGAAGAAATACCTACAAAAAAGGAAACAAGCAAGGTGGTAGTTTATTTTCTATTGAATAATATTCTTATTAGATTTGGATTCCCTCAGAGAATTATCTCAAACAATGCTATGTGTTTTAGGTCAGATGAATTCAAGGACTTTTGTGAAAGACATGGCATACAAGTTTCTTATTCTTCACATTACCATCCTCAGGGAAGTGGTCAAGCTGAGTCTAGTAATAAGAGCTTGATGAAGATAATCAAGAGAATTATGGAGAAGAACAAAAAGGCCTTGGATTCAAAATTAAAGTTAGCACTCTGGGTAGATAGAGTGATTGTGAAAAAGGCTACTAGCTATTCACTGTTTGGCTTAGTATATGGTCTAGAGGCAATATTTCCATAGAATAACCTACTCAAAATGTACAAGTTTGTGTAGGAATATGATAAAGAAATATGTGATGATATGCAACATAGAATCAATAATTTGATGCAGCTAGATGAGTTTAGGAGGGAAGCTCAAGCTAAAAATTTGAAGATGCAATTGTAGGTTAAGCACTTATATGATAGAAAAGATTCTCCTAGGAAGTTTGAAATTAACAACATGGTGTTAGCCTAGAATGAAAGAGCTCAGAATAAGGGAAAACATGGGAAATTTGAAGCATTATGGATTGGCCCTTACTTCATAGCCAATACTCATGAAGAAAATTCATATTTTTTTCAGAGCCTGACAGGTGAAATTTTTGAATTACTAGTACATGGACAGTTCTTAAAGCCATACTTCTCTTGAGTATGTTCTTTTTATATATTATGTATATAGGTGTGTTTTCTTTTTGTTTTTTTTGGATCTTGCTACCTTGTTTGGGTAGTTCCCTAGTTTGTATCCTTTGGTTTTAATCCGCATTTTAGTCTTCTTCAACTTGAGAGTCTTGAGATCTCACCATTCCTACAAGAGGCATGCATCCCCAGTCGGAGCCACTAAAGCAACCTTAATTCTCATGTCCCATTTTAAAACCTTGTTGCATTTAGGAGGGTTTTAAGATTTGTTTCCTTGAATTCACTTGAGCATTCTATTTTGCTAATGACTCCCTATTGCCTGTTGCCGTTCACTATTTTAATATTTTTTATTAGGAAACTGGTTCCCTCATCATGAGTTTAGAAAGCTTTTTTTTGGGGTTCTTAAACCTTTTTCTATCTATCGTATCATCCTGGGAAGTCCCCTCCATTAAAAAAACTTAATGAGCACATGTCTAAACGTTTTCACTTAGGTTCAACCGACCTTATGTCCTTATCGCTCATCGCTAATCACTTTTGAAATAATGTTTTAAATCAGTGACAAGCGATGAAGTGATATCTCTTTGATATCACTCATTGTGAATTGTTCTTTGAACTTTTGATTGCAAATAGCGATGAGCGAAGTTCTTAGGGGATTGCGTATCGCTAATGTTCTTTGAGTTATTAAAGTTGTAATAGTGATAAGTGATGACCTCTCAGTTTATAATCATCACTCATCACCAATTTGTTATGAAAAGGGTGTTTTAAATTAGCAATGAGCAAAAAGATGAATATCCAATTGCATCACATCTTGTCGATTTGTTTTGAGCACTAAGGTTTTGATTAGCAATGAGCGATATGGTCCCTTTTAAGGAGTTTTCTCTTGCTAACTTGATTACACCCTATTTGTGATATCTTTTGTGCCATTAATTGTTATGTAGGTGTACGTGTCAAACTATGGTGCTTACATCTCTTGTCATTGAAGGAAGTCAATGTGGAAAGTTGATTTAGCAAGGAGCAATGGAGATGGATGAGATTGGGAAACCAACCTTAGATTTAAGGACCAAGATTTTATCACATGAGGCACTTTCATCACTAATAGAGATGGATGAGAATAAAGTATATCAATGATTGGTGACAACCACCACATGGAGAGGCAACATGGCAGAATGCTAATGATTTCGCATAAAGCAAAAAGGAAGGTGGTGAGGTGGACTGATAACCATTGATATAGTTTTAAAGCTGAAGGATCAATGATCAAGGTTTAAAATTGAACGAATAATTTTTAGTTCGCTCATGTGAGCTTACTATCAAATATTAATGGTGACATGCTGATGAAGGCGCAAACCTGAGACACAGAAAATCGCCCACAAAACAAGAGAATAATTTTATTATTCAGAAAATGGAACTTCTTACATGTATAGGATCTCAAATCCCCAAGTTCTTCAACACATGCAAGCTACAGAAAGCTACAGAATAACCCTTTCGCAATATGCGAGCTTGTCCCCCAAAAGTTGCCCAAAAATTAGAAAACCCACCCATAAATAGAGCTCCTCATTGTTTGGAGCCAAAACAACATTCAATTTGAGTTTAGGCGGTTTGGCGCCTAAAATTTACAACATGAAGTTCAAATTTCAAAAGAGCATTTGCAATGGTATCTTCTAGAAAGTGCGCCAACTTTGCGGGGTCATAACTTTTGATCTAGGACTCCGATTCGCTAACCGTTCGAACCATTGGAAAGGTCTCGAAGTCAAGAACGTGCTCAAAATCCACTATGCCGATTTTAGCAAGTTTTAGGGCCATTTTGGAAGCTCTAAGTGCCTCAAATCCCACTCGGAAGATTTTCAGGTGCAAATCTAGGAAACTAAAACTGCAATATCTTTCAACCCAAGAACCAAAATGAAAAACCATAAATTGGGAATTTCATTATGACAAAAAGAGTATCCAAAAATATAAAAAACATCTAAAAACTGAGAAATTTGAAATTTAACTATTTTTGGGTGATGCAAGATTGCCCTTACACCACTGGATGCTCCTGCATCACACACTCCCCTCTCGGCCATAAAATAAAGTAGATATATGGTTTATCATGCATCCTAGTTCACTTGCTGGTGAAAAGAATACCAGAGGCCAAATAATTTACAAGGAAAGCTCTAGAAATTAGCTGCAACTAGAGTGACACTGCTTTCACCTGGGTAAGCAAAACCCATACTTCCTTTTAGTTGAGGTAGTAAGATGAATGCCCTAGAAAGCTGATATGAAAATTGATGGAATGTGAAATTTAGTATTTTCTAGTGATTTCAATTTGATAATTGAGCACTATCTAAATTATGAAGAAAGGTGTCCTATATAGTAGAGTTATATCTTGTCATAATTGTAAAGGGTTTTGTTTGGCTATAAGAAATTGTAAACCCTAGTCTCCATTTGTGTTACAAGCATGAGTGGCCTAGAGCATAGTGAATCCAGTGTCAGATTGGAAAGGAACCAAAGCAAAAGAGGGTTAAAAGACTTAAAACTCAACATGCTTCAATTGAAATTAAGCCTAAACTAGTGACTGTATCTAACCCTTTGCATGGTACCCTTGCGGCTTCCACAAGGTCCAGAAGTTCAAAGAAGGAAACATAAAATTCTATTCAAGAAAATTCTAGAGGTATGAAAGAGGGAGGGTCATGAATTGGTAAAAGGCCCACAAGACAAGTTATTGTTACCACTAGGTTGATTGATAATGTTGGTGAGATTGATGAAAAATACCAGCCCTTGAGTGGATGGAAATTATTTCGGTATGCTTTCAATAGGAAAAATTCTAGTAAGCCTACATGCTATTTTTAGGGGATGAACCTAAGAAATTTAGTGGTTCTAAATGTGTTTGTGGAAGTTGATTTAATGATGGAGCTAGCAAGGAACTATGATCCTACTGATAGGAAAATCAAGAGTGAGAAGGGTGATGTAATTCTGAAGGTGACAAAGGATAAAATGTTGGATGTGTTTGGGTTGAATCTCAATTACATTGCAAATTTTAGGCATGCTTACTTATATGCTTAATATGAAGGAAGAAAATTTTCATACAGAGAAGCAATACTTGTGTGACATAGAAGGTGTAGGAAAAAATTGACTGTTCAATATGTTGAGCCTTTTGAGTGTGAAGAATTTGAAGATTATTTCAAAAACACTTACTATTGTTTAAACCAAGTGCTAGCTTTGGATTTTGAGGTTAGAATATCCCCTGACTTGTTGGTGATGGTGGCAGATATACTTGAATATAATCAAAACACTAGTTTTGATTATGCTAATTTTGTTGCTCAACGAATGTATGAGGATTTTCTCAATTTGAAAAAGGAAGTGCTCTCTCTATATTTCCCCCATTATTCCTTATTAATGCATATGCTCTTATGGGAAAGAGATTGTGTGTCAAAAAAATGCATGAATTATATCAAATTAACAACACAATTAGATGGAAATCATTACAGTAAGGAAATCTAACTTAATCAAACACAATTCGATAACAAAATTCCTTAAAAACTTCTTATCTTCCTCTAATCTCAAATGTCTTAGTAATTTATTCTCTTAGATATTATTTATGCACAAATCACTGAGATGTCATCTAAGAAACAAGTAGCCTATTTATCTCTAATGCAGAATCTAAGTCTACATCTATATGATTGAAGGATTTAGCTAAATGAAATGATAAAATGACATGATGAATGAACTAATGGATACAAAATGATATGTAAATGATGCAAAATAGAATTAAACTAATGAAAGTGATGTGGAAATGATTCTAAATGCTAAATTGAAACAAGCTAAGAAATATCTAAAGGATCCATGATTCTAATCTAAATTGGTAAACTATGCTAAATGCTAAATTGGAAATGCAAAACTAAGCTCTCAAAATGTTGAATGAATTCTTGCAGAGTAATATTATGCAAATTCTCCTTATGAAAAAATGTAAGTCAGCCTCAATTTATAGATTTTTCCAAGGCATTGGGTGAGTTGGCAGCCATGAATGATTGAGATTTGATCCAGAGAAATTGACGGTGAAGAATGAGAAGGATGGAGAAAACAAGGCAATTGTTCCCTTTAGTAAAACCATCTTGCCAAGTGTAAGAAGGAATCATTTGAATGGAGAATCCATGTGTCTTGAAGGTGGTTAAATTGTTGAGAAAAAATATCCATTTTAGAAAATAAGAATAATTATTATGTGACACATGGTGAGGTCGAGGGTGAGGTGGAAGGTAGTTAGAGAAATATGTAGAAATGTGATGAAATTCAAATTAAAAAATTTGAATTAAATAATAAGGAATCAATTAAAATAAAACAAATTATTTACATTTTTTTATTTCAATCAAATCATGAAGAGGGTGAATTAGAATAGATGAATTAAGAGAATAAGAACTATGTAAATAAATTTGCAATTTATTTATATAGTAGAAGAATAAAGATTTCATTAATTAAATAATCAATATTTAATTAATATTTCCCAGACCAATTTAGAGTGTATACATTTTTCCCCTCTTTGAAGTGATGTGTTTATGCATTACTTCAAAGAAAAAATTACTAGTGCTGCTAACTTTTTTTAATGATGCTCCAGACAGTGATTTTTAGGAGATTACAACTGTATGCCCCCGAGGAGATAAATCAAGAAATTTGTGATAATAAAGGATTTTTCATGATTGTTAAAAATTTCAATTGATTTGTGATGATAATGATGATAAAATCCTAATTTGGTAATAGTCCAGCGATTTATCTCTCGATATTGAAGATTTTAAGCTGCCCCAATTAATTTCCCTTCAAAAGAAATTAAAACAATGCCACCAAAATCACCCCTTTAATTACCTTTATTAAGAGGTAAAAAGTGAAAAGAAGTTCATTTGTGCAAATTGTAACTTGAAAATTGTTTGAGGTGAGAGAGCATTTTGGAGCTTCTGGGGAAGATGGTGATCCCTCTTTAGACACATTCTTTCAAGCGAGCACGATGGCATAATCGGCCAGTGGGATACAAACCTCCGGTAAGAATTTTGAAACCTTTATTTGTGATTTTGAAATGAATTTTTCACATTTTTTAATTCAAATTTTAAGTTTCAAAATTGTTTCGGCACTTCCAAAGTTTTTCGCGGTGCTTAGGTTATATTTTTCGATGCTTTCACCAAAAGTTTTAGTGCTTCAGAGAGATGCTCTAGCATTTCAAAGGTCTGTTTTGGTACTTCTGGTTTTGGCCCTTTGAAAATCTGAAATGGTGCCTACAAGTTGTCACTATGTCCAAATTTAGGAAATGGTGCTTTTTCCCAAAGTTTCAGTACATAGGAGAGATTCTCTGGCACATCGAATGAAATGGCGCTCCTATCGGATTCCCTAGCCTTTTGGAGGATTTCTCTAGTGCATCCATGAAATGGTGCATCAGATTGGTTTTTCGGTGCATAAGGGGATTTTTTTAGCACATTGGCTTGAAATGGCACCTGCGTGTCATAGAATGGCGCTTCTACCACTTTTGGCGCTTTGAAGGTCTGTTTTGGCACTTTTAGGGAAGATTGAAGATTTTGTGATTTTTCTCCTTGAATTTTGTGATGTTTGATCGCATTCAGCCAATGATTAGGTATTGATGATAGAATAGATGATTTAGTGACCTCATGATAGGCGAGAATAAAAAAAAATATTGATGAGATTTGATGAAAATCTCATTAGGATTGATAGGTTGATTGATTTTTGATGATTGATTTATTTGCTGATTTGGTTTTATTGATATACTAATTTTTGATGTTTCAAAATGATAGGAGATGGATTTAGATAATCCTGAGTGTTGAGAGTGATTCCCGCTGACATGGGAGATGATTCCACAACTATCTCATGTTGATAGAGATATTGTTGAGAGATGTGGTTTGTCTTCATTGATTGATATGCCTTGGGTTAGGATTAACCAAGGATTGTTGACAAAATTGGAAGAGAGGTGGCATAGCAACCACAACACTTTTCATCTTCCCACCGGAGAGATGACCATTACACCAAAGGATGTGTATAATATTTTGTGGATTAATGTAGTTGGTGACATCATTACTTATGATTCTACCAAGTAGGGAGGTACAAATGCATTATGCCATATTTTCTAGGGTGATTAGATAGCTGGATGTTGGATACCATGGTTGGAGATATTTTTCAGTTATGCCCCTTTGCTTCCATTCTTGTAGGATTTTTCGATGGCTTCTTATGTCCCAACAAGAGGGCAAAGGGATTTTCCATCGGTTGGGGTCATACTTTGGAGTAGATGATCCAGTTTGGGAACTAGTTTGCTCGGGGGTCATGTTTTCTTGCACACCTATATCATGATTTGCACCAGGTTGTATATCTAAGAGGAGCCAACTTGTCTATCAGGGTTACATTACTCCAGGTCTAGACCTGGGAGCATATTGCAGTGACATGAATAGAGATAGATAGATTTTGGCCATCTAGGAGGCCTTATATCTATGGTTATGCAGGTGCAGTTGTCCAACATAAGCTAGGAAAATTGGAGTGTTAGAGGCGAGTGTTAGATAACTTGGATGTAGTTACCTAGTGGCCGTATGTGGATTGTGAGTAGTGGGCTAAGGATCACTTAGAGGTTCCTTACATTATGACTGCTAGATACCTTATTAGATGGACTCGAGATATCATCGATAGATTCCTATTGCTGAGAGTGCTGAGGTAGTATGTCAGAGTTTAGGGTATGCCACAGGGATTAGCCCTATATGCTCACAGACAACAGGATACGATTGAGTGGGGATTGACATTATCCTATGATGTTGCATGTAACGAGTACCTGAACATATAGCTAGTGATTTTTGATTATCATCTGAAGATTGTCGAGGGATACATGAGTGAGGAGTATAGAGTTTATTTTGGTTAGCATCCATTTCTAAGGCTTTCAAGTCTCGATGAGCCCATGCTAGAATTTTAGGATGATGAGGATACACCACCTAGACAAAGACGAGGTAGAGGTGGTAGAGATGAGGAAGAGGGAGAGGATGGAGGTGAGGGTGATGATGATGATGGAGTGGATGATGGAGGTGATGACAGTGGTGGAGTATATGGAGGAGGTGGTGCACATCCCAGTTTCAATGCTAGAGTGCCCCGTAGGAGGTGATCCTTGGTGGCAGCAACACAATAGTGTGTACATATTCACTTGCCTTCTTAGCAGTAGCAGTCACAGATCACTACTTTGCATACATAGGTTTAGACTATTTAGTGGTAGCTGACATTGTTATAGGGGTAGCTACAAGCACAGACACAATTGTTGACCCAGGTACAGGCGCAACTCCTACAGGACCAGGGGCAAATTTAGATGATGACAGCTAAGAGGGATGTTGGGTGATAGCAGCTAGCATAGGTACAGGGCCAGGGATAGGTACAGAGGTAGGTATAGGGGAAGGTTGTGACATTAACCACTAAGAGAGATTCATTGAGATGACGGTCCAAGCAAGGAAAGGTCATTACAGAGAGCTTGTAGCAGGCTGCCACAACTACGCAATCTACTAATTATTTTTGAGAGATCTATCACAGAGTTCAGGAGGTGGATTTTTAGAAGACCCGATATCATGATTTTCTTCCTCCTAAGTGGTGAGAGAGTTTCAATAGATCTTGGATGAGCATATCACAGTCCCGAACGGTGAGTGTAGGTGTGACACAACCATTGCCAGGGGATCAGAGGGATCTAGGTGTAGGTCCCTCAGGTGCAATGGGGGGAGGTACAGGTTCAATGATGCCAACAGCGTCTGGCGGCAGTACCACATATTTTCTATCATTTTCAATGTTATATCATGATGTATACATCGACTCTTGATGATATCACCATTTTGATGATGTATTTCCTAACATTCAGATATCCTTGTACATTTGACATATATTGAGATATATATATGCAGTGATGATGATGATCCTATGTGTTTATGCATTGATTTATGATGGATGCATTTAATTTCTATGTTATGTATGTTATACAATGTTTTATAATGATTACATTATATGTGTCATGGATACAATATGTGTTATGATCCTCTGGTTTTATGGAAATGTCTACATGCTATTATTTTTTTATTTTTCTAATGCAATTATGTATGATGTGATGGATGTATGAAATGAATGAATGATAATTTACATATGTTGATGCCTAGGATGTATGAATAAATATATATGGATGAAAATGATATGATCAATGCATTTGTTTTTCTTTGGTTTTCCATAATGCCAATATATGATTGATGACTTAAATGAATGCGTAGATGATATGATAATGCTATGATTGATGTCCTAATGCTCATGCCTCTAAATGATGTTTTTAGTGATGTCAAATGTACTCAAGCTGTTAATGATAAAAATAACATCAACCTTAGAAAAATCTATAAATTCTATTACAACAACCAAATATGAATGCAACCTAAATATGTTATACTAACAATGCAATAGTGACATCCTAGTGATTTATTGTGCTTATTGTCATCATTGAGATTTTAAAATGTTGAAAGTGAGTACAAACATCAATGGTATAATTGAACCATGATAACCTGAGTTCTACTTCCATGATATTTGATAGTGCAAGTTAACACAAGCATCAAGTATAATTAGACCAAGATGACCTGAGCATCCCAAGTGTGTAAATAGACAAGAGTTAACCATTTTCCTATGTGAATCTGAAATGTCATCAGTAATACTTTGTAGATCATGTCCAACGACGATTCTCATAGTAATAATGATTAACTCATAGGCAACAGACAAAGAAAATATTAGTCTCAATCATAGCCTTTCTAGTTATTTGACATCCTTGAATTTATCTTGAGAAATGATAACATCAGTCATAATGAAAACAATTTGAATATTCGTGTGGAAGTGGTAAAACCATGATTTAGAATAGCATCATCCATTGTAACCTTGATTTTCTTTTTTTTTTGGGATTTTTCAATTTTCCAATTTTAAGGTATTTTTTGAGATTTTGACCAAGAACCTAACTTAAAGACCTATCCTAGGGGTCCAAGATGCTGATCAAAGATAAACCTTGCCTACGTTATACACATAGAGACCACGTAGTTTGACCAAATTGACCAATTTATAGGACCAAGATATAAACAAACACTTAATTACAACAAACTGCGACAACACAATTCAACAAGGTGACTCTGTTTTTTGGCTTTTTGGATTTTTGACCTTTTCATGGATTTTCTAACATGACAAGGATGTTTGATGCATTTTGGATGGTGATTGATGTTCCATATTTGATTTTGTATCAATAGGTAAATTTCTCAAAAGTTAGTAGATTAAATCAATAATATAAACCCAAAGAAATTATAAAGCACAATGAAAGCAAATAAAATAAATGATTATACTAGATAATCCGCTAAGCCTTCATGATTCATCTCCATAGAACCTTCTATGTTGCTGCAAATGTGTAATTGTTTCCCTCAGATTTGTGTGTGTGAGCAAACGAATATGACAATGTCCAATGCAAGGTTTGAAGGATTTGGAATGACAAATGCTATGCTATCATGCAAATCATAAGCATACAAACTATGCCAACATGACTATGCCTATGAAATGCCAATATAAATATTCCTAAGACTCAATAAGTAATCAAATCAAATATTCCAAATGCAAAGTGTGTGTGTGTTAGTGTGTAAATCAAAATGTGAGAAAAATTGGTATTTTATGGAAAAACACAATTTTGGACGGACGACCGAGATTAAAAGATGATGACAGCCAAAAATCAGAGGTTGAGATTGCATGTGACAACCCATTATTAGGGTTAGGGAAAAAATCTAAAATGAGTGACCAAGATGCAATTTTAGAAAATCACATCAACAGTTGAGAATAAATGTGACAATTAGCCAAAAAGATAAAAAATTGAAAAATCAAGAAGATAAAGACTGGACAAAAGATAAGATTCAAAAAATCAAGAAGATAAAGACTGGATTGAAAAAGAAGATTTGGAAAATCAAGAATTTGATCAATTACTTGATTTATGGAAGAATATTACCATTTCTGAATTAAAATTAATTAAAAAATGTGAATTTTGTGTGATAATAAATAATCTTTTTAGATTATTTACTAAAATAAGTGACAGTTAATAATGTGAAGCTATTTTAAATAATTAATTTTATTTAAAATGAGGGACATGTTAAATGAAACAATTAAATAATTAAAGATAATCATTTAATTTAGATATTGTGACCAATAAATAAATAAATTACCAAATCTATTTAATTATGATAATTAGTAGAATTTTAAATAAATAAATAAGATTCATTTATTTAATAATTAGGACATAAAGATGATTAAATAAATTAAGACATTTATTTAATTATGGGAAGATTTAGGTAATTAGTGATGTATTGAATAAATAAATAAAATTTATTTATTTAATAATCATGAAGAATAAAAAGACATGAATTAATTAAATAATTATGACTTATTTAATTAATAGTCGAATGTGGACCAAGGAAATTATCAAATGTCATAATTATGCTAGGATGAAAGTGATAAAAATAGAGCCTACAGGCCTGGGTCATTTTTATGTGTCTACATTTTGCCCCTCTTTGTCATTATGCAACATGTCGCATTGTGACAAAGAAAATAAGTCAAAAATATGCCTGAGTGCAAAGTAGGATGAGGAAAAATGATGAGGGAGGTAGCAGTATGCCCCCTTGAGAGGACAATCAGGTTCCAAGAACATGGATGTGCTCTCAAAATTGATGAGAAGACTAGAAGATGATGGGACAAGAAAGTGTTAGTGCAAAAGATATGGATGATGAAGATGCAGACTAGATGAAATGTTAGAGGGGAAACAAAGAAGCGTGGAATGGGAAAATAATCCTTCAACATTTGCCAAAGTACTAATAGTTGTTGTTTGAATCATCATTGGGCAATAAAAAAATGACACAAATGGAAAACAAACACCATGATATGACATAGACCAAGGTGTGCAAGGTCATCCACTTGTAAAATAGACAGTTGTAGAAAAGGATGATCATGACTCATAATAAGAGCATGATTGCCCCGGTCTTTTTGTCATAACCAACCACAAGCATAGAAAGAAAAATAAAGACAATAAAGACAAGTCATGAAACACCATTTCTCCTCTAAATATTGTTGCCAATATATCCTTGAGGAACTAGCAACATGACTGCCTGAAAAGACAAGATAAGTCAGTCATCACGATACATCGTTGCTTTTCTAAATCCTGTTGCCAATACATCATTGAAAAACTAGCAACATGATGAAAAATCAAGCCAACCATCATGATACATTGCTGATTTTCTAAAACATGTTGTTAGGACATCGTCGAAAAACTAGTAACATGGTAGTCCAAAGAGACAAGACAAGACAATCATCATGATACATTTTTTCTTTTCTAAATCCTATTGCCTGGACATCATCAGAAAACTAACATGATGAAAAATAAAAAACAACCATCATGACATGTCACTGCTTTTCTAAATCCTGTTGCCAGGACATTGTTTAGAAACTAGTAACATGACAGTCCAAAGAGACAAGACAATACAATCATCATGATACATCGTTGCTTTTCTAAACCCTGTTGCTAGGACATCATAAAAATACTAGCAACATGATGAAAAATCAAGCCAACCATCATGATATGTTGCTGCTTTTCTAAATCTTGTTGCTAGGGCATCGTCGCAAAACTAGTAACATGACAGTCCAAAGGGACAAGATAAGACAATCATCATGATACTTCAGTGCTTCTCTAAATCCTATTATCAGGACATTGCAGAGAAACTAGTAACATGATGAAAAATCAAGCCAACCATCATGATACATCGTTGCTTCTCTAAATCATGTTGTCAGGACATCGTCGAGAAACTAGTAGCATGATGAAAAATAAATCCAACCATCATGATACATCACTGCTTCTCTAAATCTTGTTGTCAGAACATCATCAAGAAACTAGTAGCATGATGAAAAATGAAATACCAAATGTTTTCCAAGTGTTTGAATGTCAAGTGTTTTGATGTGAAGATGCCAGATTTTTCGGTGTCGAATGCCAAAGGTGCAAATTTTTCATGTCAACGATGTGATGTTTTGATAATGCCAGATATTAAAGGTGTCATGTTTGTCATATTTGACGATGCCAAAGTGTTGAATGTCAAAGGTTTCCAAATTCAGGAAGAACACATCTTGAATAATGTTGATGTCAAGAGGATCAATCCTTGAATGTCAAGAGGATCCCTCAAAATGCCAACTGATAGTGACAATACCAAGGAAGGACACATCTTAAGGTATAAATGATAGAGGTTGTTCTTCAGAAGGAAACATCTAAAAAATAATCGAGAGTTGATTGTTTGACCACTGTTTGATTGAGTTTGACTTGTTTTAACAAAAAATGATTGGGGTTTGACTATTGTGATAGTTTCCTTGTTTTGAGATGACTGGTTGGAATTAAAGACTTTTGACATGTGTGCCAATGTAGTGCCATGAACCCTAATGGACTGTCTTAGTGCGGCCTCAGGGGCTCATCAACATATTGCCTTGCCTACATCATGCACTCAAAGACCTCGTAGTTTGGCATGACCAATAACTTTGTCTTGATGACCAAAGATTGAGTCATGATTTTATTTTTACAAACCTACAAGGACTGACCTAATGTCTCAGGGACTCAAAGATGAATCTTGCCTACGTAGTAAATGTGCAGAGACAACGCAGTTCAACAAATGACAAAGACTGACTGATTGACATGACTGAATTTTGATGGGAAATGACCTTGTTTTTTGGGATTTTGTCGTGTAATTTGAAAGTTTTTGTCTTTTGTCTTTTAGCCATGTTTTGATTTTTTTGTATTTTGACATGTTTTTATTTTTTTGGACTTTTATCATTTTTTTATTTTTTTGGACTTTTGTCATTTTTTGTTTTTTTTATGGGGTTTTTGAAATTTTATGATCTTTGAAATTTTATGAGGATCATGACAAATGCATGAGAATGATGCCAATGAAAAACACGATTGTGCCCCTAGTCAAGCTAAATCCCAATTAATGAGTGATGACAATGTTGCTTGACGTGGGAAGGACACATCCTGAAACAACGTGAGGATGATGGTAATGCAACTAAAAGATTAAGGTCTGCAGTCGGGATAGGAACAAAGTCAAGGAATTTTTTGGATGATGTTCATGTATGGAAAAAAATCTTTGCATTTCAAATGACTTGGTTAGGACTAGATGGGATGATGGAGTATCCTTAGACTATTTGACAAGGGAAAGCCAAGGTAGGTGACAAACATGAAAGGATGAGAGGTGGCCTTAGTAAAGGATGGGGGACATGAGACTAAGGGAATTGTCATATGGTTTTCAAGGACTATGTCATATAGGATAATGAGGTTATGACAAAAATGACATGATGTTTCACGAATAATGTACAACTAAAGGATAGGCATGTCAAAAATTTTCCCAAAGCATGATTTATGTGTGTCAGTTTTATGTCAAGACCAAGGTAGGTGGTAAAATGGATGGAAATGATATGAATGAAATGGATGGGTATAAATGTCATGAGGAAAGCATGGGAAATGAGATGACTTGTTCCCAAGTGTAAAAGTCCACATAGACAATTTATTTTACACATGACGCCTGTTTACTAGGTTATCATCATGGTACTTATCTAGGGCGCCTATTTGACAGGTTTTCACTGTTGGATGAAATTTTTCTCTTTACTATTTTCTTGACTTTTTTGATTTTTTTTTTGTTTGGTGTCACCAAGATGCCTATTTTTCAAGTTTTCATTAGGGTGACAATTTTTTCTAATTTTTCATTTTTTTTGTATTCTTGATATTTTTGGATAGCCTTGATGCTTTAGATGACCATTGACTGTTCTGAATCCACTAATGGCGCCAATCTAGAGACTGGTGCCATGATATGCCAATAATTTCATTTTTGAAGTAATTGTCTCATCAGAATGATGGTGCTTGCATACAACTGATTGATGTCATTGTGATCCTTGTCAACACTAGAGTTAGCCTTACCAGAATACACACATTGTGATAGAGTTCCATGAGAGTCCATACGGTAAATTTTTGTTGCCATGATGTGATTGATTTGTGATGTGGGATCTTTGGACTTTAGATGAGATGTAGAATTATGACGGATGATGGTAGACATGGAAAGGTTGTTTGGACATTTAGATGAATCAATTTTTATTTTCCAAACTTGGTATGGTGGATGATGGATTTTGGAGGGATGAAGTTTGGAACCAACACTCTTAGATGCCTTGCTTGATGACTATTTTGAAGGAGGTGGAATTTGTTATACGTGGGAGTCTTCTTGTCGTGTGGCTCCACATTGTGATTGAATTTTTCTTTTGACATATATTCTTTTCTTGATCCACTTATCTTTGGGATTCATTTTAACTTCATTTGTCCACTTGACTATTTGTTTGATTCAATGGCCTTTGACATTTGGTTTTTATTATTTGATTTGTATGTCTTTTGTCTTTGTTGGTTCCAAAGGAAATGTTTATTTATGATGGAATGACAGTTTATGGTGTCGGTAAATGGGGTGTTGGCAACAACCTTATGACAAGGATTACTCATGGACTCCATTTTAACATTTGTATCTGACAAGGTTTCCCCTAGTATCGAGGAGGTTCTAGTGTCATCGTTTGATTTTTTGTCTGAAGAATATCCGAGACCTTGATGTTTGTAATTTTCTTGAATTTGTATTGGTTCTTTAATGCCCTGTTCATGTATGCCTAGTCATTTTCCTTGATAATGCATGTTCTAAAAAATGCTATTTACGATGGGGTATTTGTTGTTTTGAAAACAAGATGCTAACCCATCATTGTGTATGTGGACACTGTCACTTGGAATGTTCTCATCTATGAGAAAGCCTACTTTGATAAAGAGAGATGTCCCTAGTTGATAAAGTATCTTAGCTTCATTGTCATGTTGGACATATTTCTGACTGATATCTTTGATTTGATCTCGTGACATGTCAGGTTCAGGTGATTCTATTGATGCTTCCAAGTTAACGTCAAAATTGTCTTTATAGTCATTGTCTTGGAGTCTAGTAAATTTAGCTATGGCATGATCATTTTTAAATATGTCCATAGTGGAAGAATCTTGTTCTGGAGGAAGATTGTCTATGGGTCGAATGGAGGCAAGTGTCTCATTTTGGAAAGTGTTGATATGTGGAGCTTGGATATGTTTTTCGTCAAGTGTTTGATCATCAATGGTGTAAAGGTCAAGGAGTGGGTTATTTTGGACTTCTTGGTCAATGGTAGGGTCTTGGTCAAAGAGGCGGTTGTCCTAGATGATATAATTAATCATTGTCAAGGACAAGTGTGTTTTGGATGTCATGATTGTCTTGAAGGACTTCTAGGATGGACTGAAAGATAGGGTCATGGGATGGACTACCTTGTTCTTGACATGAGGGTGATGTTATAATGTCATGCTTTGGGATTTCCTTTTGACATGTGTCTTCAAATTTAGACAATGGGATTTGAATTTGGAATATGATAGAATTTGCATGATTAAACGTGGCTTGTGAGGGAGTGACTTGAAAAGGGTTAATGGATGAAGGACTAGGATAAGACATGGGGAGTTGGACTAGACTAGTTGGTAAAGGACTAGGATATGACATGGAGACTTGGACTAGATTGGTGTAAGGTTGACTAAGATAGGATGTGGAGACTTGGACCGGATCGATATGGTATGATGTGGAAACTTGACATGAGTTAGTAGATGGTCGATAAGACATGTAGACTTGGACAAGATTGATAGGTGAAGGACTAGAATATGTCATGGAGACTTGGAATGGGCTAGTGGACAGTTGGGTTCCCTTGTCAAGGTTAGGATAAGGGTGAAAATTAGATGTTTTTTGTGACTTAATGGTGGGGTTTGTGTTAAGGGACATTTGATAGTGAGGGTAGACAAATGGAGGAATTGGGATGATGGGTTGTTGGTAGGAAGGGTACGTAGGTGATGTTGGTCTCAAAGTATTAAAGTCAAAGCCATGTTGTAGTTTAACCCCTTGGTCCAAGAGCATGGTAGATACCTTTGAGGGTCATGTAGGACTAATTTTTCTACAAAGGAGGCTACGTTAGGATATTGTGCTGTAACTTCTAAGTCTTTTGTGTATACATGTACATGTCAACTCATGGAAGATTGTGTGTTCATGTTGGGTAAAAAAAAGTCCAGTGTTGGTTTGTGTCATAATTATTATCGATGTTGGGATTGGAAACTTGTCCAAAGTTTTTCATTTGTCCTCTCTTTCTTTGAAGCCTAGTCTCAATCATAAAATGGAATTGGTCAAATGAGGACGATGAGAATGACAACTAAATGCAAGGATGACACTAGCCAATGTTTTTGGATTTTTTTGGATAAAGGATGACAATGCAAGACTATGTTTTTGGATTTTTGACAATAAGGGAAGCAATATGAAAATGTTGTCGAAATAAAATGACTAATGCCAAAGGATAATGAAGAATAAGATGACAAGTTAAGACACTAATTTTTATGTATTTTTGGAGGATGTCAATGCAAGGTGATAATGATGACTAATGTGAAAATGTTGGTTAAGGAAATGACCAATGCAAAGTCTAGATCCCAAATGAGGACTCTGGTGAAAATATTTTGGATTTTAAAGATATGCAAGGTGAGGACTAAAATGATTTGAATGTCTTAGGTATGCAAATGCAAAGGTCTAAAATGATTTGGAAGAAGGTTGCCTAACCAACCTATGTTTGATCTATGTTAGAATTTTGGAATATAAAAGGACTTGTTTGAAGGACTAAATGACAAGGACAAAATGACAAGTGAGTCTTCCTAACTAGAATTTTGAGTTGGAAGGATCTCACAAAAGGAAAATGACTAAAGAAGATAATGATGATTAAGTCCAATGATAACCTAATTTTGAAATTCAAGATTTTGCAAAGTGAGGTAAGGTTGTCCTAATCCAAAATATGTGAAATGAGATGAGGACCTAAGTTTTTGGTTTATGACTGAAAATGCAAATGGTAAAGCCTAAGGATGAAGCTAGAATTTGAAAAGATGACCCTATGGTAAGATGCAATCTAAAGTGTACAAGGAATGAGAGATTTGAGTAATTTTTTTATCTAGTTTTGACAGAAGACTTCTGGAGGAAGATGTTTGATAGCAGGCTAAAAATTTTTGGACTTGAAGTTTTGGTAAAAAATTTGATTTTCTTGAAGTTGATTGTTTGTTTCCAGATGTGCGAATGTTGTTTGTTTTGTTTCAGTATCCAAAAAACACTTGGAAAGTACAATATTTTCAATGTAACCAAACACAAATAATACAAGCATAATCCTATGGTTAGGCTAGGACAATATTCACTAGATTTCACGTGGGTTTCCCCAACCACATATCCTTAGCATGTGAATCCAAAAGCTTGGTTGCACGAGTTCCCCCTTATAGTGCACTCTCTTCTCAGGCCAACCAAGCTTCCAACCCCCATGAAACTCCCATGGTAGATTGATCACCTCTACTAAAGATTGCAAAGATGTGGATGCCTTCACACCAACCGGTACTGCACTACCAAATAGAAGGTTTTTGGCTACTACACAAAGGTTTTTAATTCAGGACCCTTGTTTGAGTGGCCATACATGGGGTGCAAGATTAATCTCTGATTAGGAGGCACTCTAGCTTGAAGAGGTTAAGCTCAACAGGGTTTTGGGGAGTACTACTTGGTTCGTATGACACATCCACACTCGTAATCTTAGGTTTTCCCTTAAGATTCACATTTATATACCGGTCGGGGGTAGCTTGGCCTTAGCTCCATTGCTAGTTTGAGTCAGCTAGAGGTGATGAAATCCCCTGGCAGGCCCAATTTCTAGAGGCAATAACCATTTCTCTTACACCTAGGATTGCATGACTGCACAAGGGGAGAGGATACTACAATTATTGCATCAGGGTTACACAAAAACAAAGTGAGTTTGACATTCTGATCACCTAGTTTGCATAGGGTGAGAGCATATTCGCCTAACACTTTCAAACATAGTCAGACAATATTGAAAGCATGTTCATTTTATGTTCATCAAAAGAAATATTTTCTATTCTAAAAAATAACAAACACAATGTTTTGAAATAATTCTTGGACACTCAAATCTGCAAACACAGATTAGTAGTTTTATGAAATAGTCTTGGACCCTCAAAATGTAACCACCACATGCTATGAATAGTGATTAGTAACACAAAAAGCACCTATGCTAGGCAGAATGCAGAAGAAAACCAAAATGTAAAACAAAAGAGAATAGAAAACAAAAAATCCTGAATGCAAAATTTGAAAACAAAACTTTAACAGGAAAATGTGTCACAATAGAGTGAATGTGTCACTCTATGCATCAAATGTGGCTCGACCCTGCATTCTGGTTTAATGGATAGATGCGGTCCAAGAAGGAAGATGTGTCATTTGAATGCTCAAATGCGGCTCAGTTTGTCAAATGTGGCATTCCACACTGTGATTGCAGTGCAACAGAGTGATTGTGGTGTTTTGGCTTTTGAATGCATTGTGACATAGTAGATGTAGCTTAGGAAAACTCAAATGCATTGTTTTGTACCTGTACCTACAAAAATGATAGAAAATAAAAATTATACGAAAAAAATAATAGAGTCGGGTTCACCAATGTATCAATGGGTAAATTTATCAAAGGTTAGTAGATTAAATCAATAATATAACCCCAAAAAAACTATAAAGCATAATGAAAGCAAATAAAATAAACAATTATACCAAATAATCAGTGAATCCTTCATGATTCATCTCCATAGCACCTTCTATCTTGCTGCAAATGTGTAATTGTTTCCCTCATATTTGAGTGTGTGAGAAAATGACTATGACAATGTCTAGTGCAAGGTTTGAAGGATTTGGAATGACAAATGCTATGCTATCATGCAAATGATAAGCATACAAACTATGTCAACATAACTATGCCTATGAAATTCCAATATGACTATGCCTAAGATTCAATAAGTAATCAAATCAAATATGACAAATACAAAGTGTGTGTGTGTCAGTGTGTAAATCAAAATGTGAGAAAAATTGGTATTTTATAGAAAAATGCAATTTTGGATGGACGACTGAGATTAAAAGATGATGAAAGCATAAAATCAGAGGTCAAGATTGTGTGTGACAACCCATAATTAGGGTTAGGGAAAAAATCTGAAATGAGTGGCCAAGATGCAATTTTAGAAAATCACATCGACGATTGAGAATAAATGTGAAAATTAGCCAAAAAGATAAAGATTTTGAAAATCAAGAAGATAAAGACTGGAGAGGAAAAGCAGATTTGGAAAATCAAGAATTTGATCAATTACTTGATTTATGGAAGAATGCTACCATTTCTGAATTAAAATTAATTCAAAAATGTGGATTTTGTGTGACAGTAAATAATCTGTTTAGATTATTTACTAAAATAAGTGACAGTTAATAATGTGAAGCCATTTTAAATAATTAATTTTATTTAAAATGAGGGACATGTTAAATGAGACAATTAAATAATTAAAGATAAATCATTTAATTTAGATATTGTGACCAATAATTAAATAAATTACCAAATCTATTTAATTATGAGAATTAGTGGCATTTTAAATAAATAAATAAGTCATTTATTTAATAATCAAGACATAAAGATAATTAAATAAATTAAGACATTTATATAATTATGGGAAGAATTAGGTAATTAGTGATGTATTGAATAAATAAAGAAAATTTATTTATTTAATAATCATGAAGAATAAAAAGACATGGATTAATTAAATAATTATGAATTATTTAATTAATAGTTGAATGTGGACCAATGACTTAATTAAATGTCATAATTATGTTAGGACGAAAGTGGTAAAAATAGAGCCTGTAGGCCTAGGTCATTTTTATGTGTCTACAAATTTCACTATGATCATTGATTTCATTGTGTTTGTCCTCCTACTATTTGTTTATTGGTTCAAGCTCGAGATTTATTGCCCCCAACGAGTTCGGGATTTTTCCCATAGTGGAAACAAGCCAGTTTATTATGGATATGTACAATGGTCAAGAAACCAAGGTGAGACATGACCAACATAACAAGGTATGCATATGAAGCTCGAATGAAGGATGTGGAAGGTAACGATACCAAGCCAGTGATCAACACACGTTCCCATAGATGAAGAAGCCATCCTGTCACAAATAGCACTTGTTTCTAGGTTTTCACCACTTTATTTTATTACACTTTTTCAGATTTTATGATTTTTTTCACTTTTTTTTAATTTTGTTTTGTATTTTTTCAGTTTTTTTGATTTTTTTTGTTGTCACCAAGATGCCTGTTTGCCAGGTTTTCACTAGGGTGACCATTTTTTCAGGACATTTTCTATTTTTTTTAAAGAAAATTATGACTTTTTTCTGATGTTTTTGGATTTTTTAAAGACTTTTTCTGATGTTTTTAGATTTTTTTAGGACTTTTTCTAATGTTTTTGGATTTTTTCAAGACTTTTACAAATGTAGTGGGTGGATTATGCATAGAACTTCTTGAGATGAAGATTATTCATGGGTTCCGCAAATTGATCCCCTTCTAGCATGGACAACTGATATGCTCCTAAACCATAAATTGAAACAATGACAAAGGATCCCAACCAATTTGGTTCAAATTTTATTTTCTTCTCTCTATCTTGCTCATTGTGTGGGTTTTCCTTCAACACTAAGTCACCCACTTGGAACATTATGGGTTTGACCTTGTGGTTGTAACTTCTGGATAGTCATTGCTGGTAGGCTTTCAGGTGATTCACTGCACGGTTGCATCACTCATCTAACAGTTCTAGTTCTTGCAATCTTGAGACTCGGTAGTCTTCATTAGGGATGATTCCTTTCAAGGAAACCCAGAGCGACGCTATTTCAACTTCAATAGGTACAATGGCCTTAGCTCCATATACCAAAGCATATGGTGTATCTCCTGTCGGTGTGCAAATGCTGGTGTGGTACGCCCACAAAGCAGGGTTTAATTGGATGTGCCAATCATGTCCTGCATCATTGATGGTTTTCTTCAAAATCTTCAGAATAGTCTTGTTGGAAGCCTCTGCTTGACTGTTCCCCTAGGGATAATATAGTGTAGAGAAGCGTTGGCTATTGAACTTCTTACACAATTCTTGCATGTCTTGATTTTTGAATGGTCTTCCATTGTCAGTGACTATGGATTGGGGAATTCCATACTGAAAAATGATGTAGTTGAGGATGAATGATGAAATATGATTTCCTGTGATGTTGGTTAAAGGAACAATCTCAATCCATTTTGTGAATTATTATGTAGCTATGATGATAAACTTGTGTCTGTTTGATGAAGACAGGTGAATTTTACCAAGATCTAGTCCCCACTAACAAAATGGCCATGTGGATGCAAAAGGTTGAAGTTCATGCATTGATGTGTGGATGAGGTTGCTGTGAATCTAACATTTCTAACATTTCTTCACAAACTAGAAATAATCATTTTCCATAGTTGGCCAATAATATCCTAAATGAAGAAGTTTCTTGGCTAAGGTTAGGCCACTTGAATGTGTTTCACATACACCCTCATGGACTTCTTGTAAAGCTATTTCAGACTCATCACATTCCAGAAATCATAAGAGAGTTCTATCAACACCTTATCAGTATAGTACATCCACTATAAGTGTATGTTGGGTGGCTCGGTGAATGAAATTGCATTTTTGATTTCATGACAAATGAGGTGGAAGAGTGTTATCTGCTAGGTAGGTATAAATTTCACCATAGATTGAGGTATTGGTATTAGATATGTGATAGATAACTTGGGATTTAGTATCATCATAGGCAAGGGAAAATAGTTGTTCCCCCAAGAACTTGTAATGAGTTCTTTTCTCTAGAATTTGTAACAAGGAAGCAATAGTAGCCATGGAATCAATGACTTTATTGTCCACTCTTTGAATCTATTCAAATTTGATATCCATAAAATATTTCTTGAAATCATCTAGCATTCTCTTGTAATGCATCAATTTTTCATCCCTTTTTTGATAGTCATCATTGACTTGGTTAATGAATAACTGAGAATCCTCATACACTTATAATTCAAGGACCTTCCATTCTATAGATGTTTGGATGCAAATGATTAATGCTTCATAATCCACCATGTTGTTAGTACAAGGGAACATTAGTCTATATGATTTTGGTATGGTATGTCCTTATGGAGTGAAAAATAGAATTCTGGCTCCTAATCCATGTTGGGTGTGTGATCCATCAAAGTATAGTATCCACTATTTTGCAGCCAAGGTAAGAATATTAGCATCTGGAAATTCAATGTGTAAAGGATGATTATCTAGTAATGGTGCCTCTGCCAACTGGTTAGAAATTGCTTGTCCATTTATTTCCTTCCTATCTACATATTGGATATCAAATTCACTGAGTATCATGACCCATTTAGCCAATCTCCCTGCTAGGTTAGCCTTGTTGAGAAGATATTTTAAAGGATCAATTTTAGCTATCAACTTGATGGTGTGAGTTATCATGTAGTGTCGTAGCTATTCGGTAGAGAATACTATTGCTAGACAAGCCTTTTCAATGGAGGTATAGTTGATCTCATAGCTATCTAGTGTCCTGCTGATGTAATAGATTGCTCGTTCTTTTCCTGCTGAATATTCTTGTGCTAATAGGGCTCCCAATGATGTCTCTATGGTAGCAATATATAATAGTAGTGCTTCCCTTCTATTGGTGGTACTAGGACATGCAGATTCATTAAATGTTGTTTCAAATGGTTGAAGGCTCCTTCACATTGCTCATCCCATCAAAAGGAAACATTTTTATGCAGCAGATGAGTGAAGGGATGGGTCTTGTCTACCAGCTGTGAAATGAATCTCTGGATTGATTGAAACCTCACTTGTAGAGAATGGAGTTGACTAATGTTCTTTGGTGGTGGAATTTCCATAATAGCTTTAACTTTGGCTAGATCTACCTCAATCCCTTTTTCTGATACTATATAACCCAAGAGTTTTATTGATGTCACCCCAAACACATTTCTTGGGATTTAGCCGTACATTGAATTTCTCTAGTTTGGTGAATATTTTATCTAGGATCTCCAAATTTCCTTCCATGGTATATGATTTGGCTTATAAATCATCTACATAGTCTTCCATGAAAGTATGCATCATATCATGAAAATTTGTTGTCATTGCACGTTGGTAAGTAGCTCCTACATTCTTCAAGCTAAATGCTATAACATTCCAACGGAAGGTTCCCCATGGAAAAGTAAAGGCCATTTTATCTTGATCTTCTAGGGATATTTTGATTTGGTTATACCCAGAAAATCCATCCATCAGTGAGAACATGCCATGTCCTATCGTCAAGTCTACTATGATATCTATATTGGGCAGAGGAAAGTCATCCTTAGGACAAAATTTGTTAAGATATCAGAAATCTGTGCATATGCAAATGTTCTTGTCATGCTTTAAAAGTGGTACTATATCAGAAATCCATTCAACATAGTGAATCGGTTTGATGAATCTTACATCTAACAATTTCTTCAACTCTGCCTTTACCAATAGGGTGATATAGGGGTGCATTTTTCTCAACTTTTGCTTGACTGGTTTCACTCCTGGAGGTAATGATAGATGATGCATGATGAGTTCTAGATCAATTCTTGGCATGTTAGCATATGACCAAGCAAAGTTAATTTATTTTTTTGTGAAAATTTTGAGAAAGCTTGGCTTTTCCTGGTCTATCAAAGATGCCACTAGATGAATAGTCTTCATTGTCTCTTCACCACCAATGTTGATAGAATATGTGGGTTCAATAAAGACATTTTATCTTTCCTGAAAATTTTTTCTAGGAGAGTATCAAATCTTCTATCCATTGATGCCTCTGAGAGGTTTTTGCCATTGGATGCATTATTTTTTTACTTTTTCCAGATCTAACATTGCCATTGAATGGTTTTCACTATCAGATCTATTTCCTATATTATTCATTTTGCAATTGGAAGATTTGATACTCCCTTGTATGGAAGCCTTGTTATGATGTTCATTGGTGGAATCTGTTTTAGGATCATTGGCATAGAGGAAATTGACAATGGCATCATCATTTGAAAAAGTAGGGATGCCAAATAGCTTAGTTAGGTCCCAATCTATAAGCTTAGGATATACTAAGGGTAAGTAGTCCCCAGATGGGTTAAGGTCAGAAATGGTAAGAGTTTGGATAGCGGTGTCTTCAATTTGTCCAATAGAAAAATTGAGGTCTATAAGGTAACTCTCCTCCGAATTATCTGTTTCAATCTGAGTTGAATCATTTTCATTGGAATCATCAAGGTGTTGCGGTCCAAATTCAAATGGTCTAGAACCTAACCCTTGTCCTTCTTTGAGTAGGGGTGCATATTTGTGTACTACATCAATGTCCTTCTCATGACATGACTCTTTTGATAGTGAATCCAACTCATATTCATTGGAATCAGTCTCATGCTCATCATTGGCTTGTAATTGTAGGATTCTTTCAACCACCTTTTCTTTTGTGTCCTCCTTATAGCCCAAACTAGTCTTGTCTTTTGGATTGATTAAAATGGGTTGAATTGGCTCTACAATTTCTTCTTTTCTTTTGCCTATGGGACCTTTCCCTTCACATCCCATCTTTTCTAGAATAGTGAAACCTTTTCCATATTGAGCTATTTGTACATTTTCAGTTGCTGCTTGGGATTGTTTCTCATCTTTATAAAGAAAATTTAGAACATCACTGTCTTCTGCTTCATCAAACCTAGTGCTTTCTTTTATAAACAATCCATCAAATTTGGTAACTAGTTGTGGGGTTTGCTATGTTGACATGGAGGGTTGTCCATAAAATTTTGGAGAAGAGAAGTGTGAAAGACATAGGGACTGTTCAAAGAAGTATTCACCAACACCTGGGTATGTGCAAGATCATAATGGGCCAAAAAGTGGCAATATGATGGGTATTTGTAGGGTATGTGGCTGACGAATTTTTTTTAACCTAAAATTGATGAAATGAAAGGGTTTTTAAAGGAGATTATCAACTTTCCACCAATATAAATTATGCTTTACTTTGAATTTAATAAATAATTATTATTCATTTTTTATGTGAATTACGACTAAAGTCCTAATTGATAGGATGATTGTAAAACATCTATAAATTTCAAACAATATCACTTTTTTTGAATCTAAAACATGCATCACATTCTATGCTTTGCATACTATAAGATTAAAAAAATAAAAATTGAATTTCATGAATTTTTGACTAAGTAAAGGTGGTCAGATATACAAGTTTTCATATTATTAAAAAGTTGTAATAAAAAATTCATAATTAATTATTTGTACTTGGAAAAAAATTATAAAAAAATATCCATCACATCTGGACATGAGTCCTCTACTTATGTCTAAAATATTATAAGAAAATATTATCATTTTATTGTGGTTAGGGTGGTTAGACAGACACCTACTTCTTATTTTTTCCCTAAAATTTAAGTACTACTCCATTGAAATTTCAAATTTTCACCAAATAGATTTTAAAAATAAATAAATAAACCTAGTAGTTTAGAAACTACATTCAATTTTGTATAGATTATATTCTTACATATTTTTGAAATAATATAGATAACTTATTCAAATTTTTACGTCAATTTTTCCTAACTCTAATTTTTTTGAATTTTTTGCCACTTAAGGGCCTATTTTTTCCATGATGATTCTGCACATACCCACCTTTGTCTTTGATTTGGACTTTTTCATCAAATTTCTTTGACAAGGAATTCAATTGGGTTTCAGGATTTGAGGAGGTGGATGGAGCAGCTTCTTCTTTCTTCTCAAACTGTTTTGACATGGAATTGGATTGAATTTCATGATTTGTGGAAATGACCAATGGTCTGGATGAGGAACTTGACTGGCTCTGATCATTGGAACTACTGGGAGTGGAAGATTCTCTATTATGAGGCACAAAGATATCTTGGATAGATTTTAGTGTATTACAATACTGGGGACTATTTGAATCAGCTGAAATGGTAATCTCCTAGCCATCACAAGGAAATTTTAAGCATTGGTGGTATGTGGAAGGGACCACTTTCATTTCATGAATCCATGGTCGACCCAATAATATGTTATAGGTCAGATCCCTATCTAAGACTTGGCAGATTACATCTTTCTAGATTGGTCCCACTTGAATAGGTAGGATGATTAACCCCTGTGAAGCTCTTTCCTCATCATCATATGCTTTTATTGTAATCTTTTTCTTTTAATCAATTGCATTCTTAGAAAATCCTAAGGCACAAACAAGCTCTAAACTACATATATTCAGGTTAGCCCCTCCATCTATTAGGACATGTTTGACACAATGTTTATGGATCAGGACTTCGATATGAAGAGTAGCATTGTGGGGATGATAAATGGATGCATCATCATTTTCGGAAAAGGATATGCAATGTGGAGCGGTTAAATTCCCACCATGGCTTTGAATTTACAAACTTCTAGATTTGTTGGCACTATTGTGTCCACTAGGATTTTTTCCAAAATCTCTTTGCGAGCGGGTGAAATCTTTAGCAATTCCAATATTGATATTTGTACAAGGATCTTTTGTAATTGGTCCACTATGTTGTATTGATTGGAGAGGCTACGGGCGTTTTAGATGAACTTCCTTTTAAGACATATTTGGCCTATGCTCTTGTGGTCTCATTCAATGGTATGTTGTCTTTTTTCCCATTTATTTTGATGACATTGATTTGAGTATCATTTTCATTCATGTCTGGTTTTGTGTCATTGATTTGATTTTCAAGGATAACAATGTCTTGTTCTTGTTTGATTGGAATGTCATAGATCATATTATCATTTGCAGTAATGTTTTGGCAATCATTGGTTTCAATGGTATTTATTTGATTTTCTATTGTTGATATATGATTTATGACAATATCATGGACATAGTTTACATTCTTTTCCTTGCTATTTGTCGTAGAGGATTCCCATTTTTCATAGTTAGGTAAAGGATTTTTTAATGCTCTGTGATCTGCATTTGTTTGGAGTCCCTCTATTTGTATGATTTTGCTATCTATCAAGTCTTGTATTTTATGTTTCAATTGCATGCAACTATTTGTTTGGTGACCTTTGCATCAATGAAATTCACAGTAATAGGAATCATTCAACCATGATGATTTTAATTTTGGTTCAAAGCCTCAAGTGTCAGGTAGTGTTATGAGGTTATTTTCAAGAAGTTCCCTCAATGCAGATTTGTGTGATTGACCCAAAGGGGTGAATTTTTTGCGGTTTGATTGTGTTTGATATGGTGGAGGTTTTGATGGTGTGTTACATTGATTGTGGCTTCTTTGATTATTGGACGAGTTGAAATTTTGATTAGTGCCTTGATTGATAATTTGATCCATCTTGGTTGTATGGTTCCCGACAAGTTAAAGACTGGTTTAGCATTATGTGTTTTGGCAATACCATTGTTGGCATTTTTGTTCCTTGTCCAAAATTTGGGGTTTTCATTGTTATGATGATGAGATGAACTAGCATTGTTTGATCCTTCATTGTGAACCTTCAATAGCCCTCTTTTAACTAAGACTTATTTGATTTTGCTACCATTTTCTACCATCTTCTCAAAGCTAGGGGAACATTGTAATTGCTATCTATAGCTCATTTCATTTTTAAGGTTATCAATAAAAAAATCCATCTTTTCTTGTTTGGGTATCGGACAAGCGTATAAAGTGAATAACCACCTTTGGAGGAATACAAGAAAATGTTCTCCTTATTTTTGTTTGGTATTACAAAGATCCTTCATGGTTATCTCATGTGCGATGTTATAGGAATATTGCAGGATGAATTTGTTAACCAGTTCTTCGAAGGATTTTATGCCTAGTTACAACTTCAAGAACCATTCCATGCAATGGCCCCATAGACTATGAGGAAAGAGTCTCATGGTTTGAAACTCTCACACATGATCTATTGGATTAGACTTCCCATTATATTTTTCGTATTTTGGTAAGTCACAATTTGCAGGAAATGGTATCATGTTTAACCTTCTATTAAAGGGATAGAGACAAATATCTCACAATAAGTATCATTTCAAAGTCCCTCCTTGCATATCTTGGAGTTGTTGAAGGTTTTGAATCTGGTTTGTCAAGGTAGCCATTTGATCTGCAGTAGGCATTTCAGTTTCAGTTTTCTTTGATATACTCTTCAATTTATTCACATCAAAGTCATTTGGTAACTTAACCCTTTGGTTGGCTAACATCAAAAGGTATTTCTCCCCATCCTTTTCAAATACTTTTTCTAGGAATTTATGGAATTTGGGGTCTTGATTTGATTGTTCAATTTCTTCTTCTGTTATCTCATCTGTTTCATTTTGAGAAATATTATAAAAATGATTTTCTTCTTGTTGAGCCATATTATTTGGAGGTTCAATTTCTTTGTCCTTAAGTTTTTGTTTTTGGGGCCTTGTTAAAATGGGAATACAAGTGACTAAGGTTTGCTAAATTTTGACTGTTGTTTGAGAGTGCCAAGGAAATACCTAGGTTGAATAGAATGATGAATTCTATTTATGTAACCAAGGTGATGAAATTTGATACAAAGTGTATTGTTTCAAGATGAAGGATAATAACCTTGATAGGAAAAATTAACTTGATGATCAAATTTGGGTGTTGATAATGATGGGCACTTTTAGATGTTTGATCAAAGTTTAGGTAAAGTGTTTCACTTGGATAAGTCAATTTTAACAAGGTTTTGGACTCTAATGGATAATTCCAAACTTGAGGAAATTTTGAAACTTTGGTTCCAATTGTGAAATGGTGAGAAATTTTCTTTTTAGAAAAGATGTTCTAATCTTTGGAAGAGTCTTGGATTTTGGCAATAATAAAATGAATATAAATTGGTGTTGTTCTTTGAAGCTTTTCTATAGAAATTGAAGAGAAATCTATCCTGAAAGTTGTAAAGTGTTGCAAGATGTTTTTGATGATCCTTTGGACTAAGAGCTATGGGTTTTGGTTTTTAGATTTTAACCTTTTATGAAGTCATTGGATAAAGATCATGTTTATACTCTTGTCAAAATTGAAGAATGACTCTGGACTAGAAAGGTGTGTGAATTCTAGGTTCAAAATGATAGATGGGAATTATATTCAGTTCTCTATTTTTGGATTTTGGTGGATGTGCCGTTAGAGTAGGTGGAAGTGCTAAAAGGTAGAAGCGCCACAAAAAATCTTGGATGCACCATAGAATAACTGGGATGCACCACAAAGTCAAGTGAATGCGCCACATAATAGCTCAGATGCGCCAAAGTTTTAGGTCAATGCACTAGAAAATGAGGTGGGTATGCTATAACAAAAGGTGGATGCACTGGAAAAAGGGATGGATGTGCTACAAAAATCAGTGGAAGCGTTGAACAAGGAATGTAACAGTTTGTCTCCAGTTTACTTGATTTTTATGGTTTTTGGTCAGAGGATGGTTTGTTCCAGATGATGTATTTTGAATCACAGTTTCTGTAGTTTTTTCTAGTGTGTAAACTTTTGTTTGAAGTTTATTTTGAAGACACTTTGAGAATCACAATCAAGCACAACGTACATTCCCTAAGGCTGTGAAAGACTATATTCTCTTGGATTCCATGCAGGTTTTACCCCAACCACACTTATCTTTAGCGGATGAATTCAGAAGCTTGGCCACATAGGCTTCCCCTTACATTGCACTCACTTCTCAAGTAAACCAAGCTTCCAGCCACCATGAAACTCCCATGGAAAATTGATCATCTCTACTAAATACTGTGAGAATGTGCATGCCTTCACAATGACCATTGCTATACCAAGAGAATAGATAAAGGTTTTTGCCAATCTACAACAAGGGTTTTAGTAAGGACTTTCTGTTCATAGGGATTGACCCATGCGGTGAGAGACCATTGCTTCCCTTCTCATCGGGACCAACAGTGTGATATTGGCATTTGTCTCAATATCCTCACTTATATGCCATCTAGAAATGCAGTTACCTTTCACATGTTATCGGTTGGGTCATTCCCTTGGGTGAGTACTTTTTCCCCAAGGCAGGCCCTCTAGGATGAACAAAAGTGAGAGAGTATACCCATAGTTTAGTCACTCTTTATTCCACATGAATAAAGAGAGAACCTTTGTTGTATACCCTACTCACACTTGCAAATAAACAAAGAATGGGTCTAGATTTTTGGTCACCTAGTCAAGGGGAGAGCATATGCCTACCATTCAAAACACACCACAAATAAATGAAAAGGAATGGGTTTGGATTTTTGGTCAACCAGTTAAGGGGAGAGCATATGCCTACCATTCACACATGCAACAAACATGGTGTTCTTTCCTTGTTAATTAATCTATGTTCCTAATTTAAGCAAGAAAGAAAGACATAAAATCCAGCCCCTACATCAGATTTATTAGTAGTTTATCATAGATTTTCTTTCACAAGTGTTTTGGAGTTTCAACAAGGTCTTTGACAACATTTTATGCAATCTACAAAACATAAAAACTAGCATCAATTTTCATTCTCGGGAAAATTTACAGAAATAATTGAAAGTGCCATAACAATAAGCAGAAGCACCAAAAAGATAAATGCACCACAATGAATTAAAAGTGCCATAGAAATTGGCCAAAGTGCCATAGAAAAGGGGTAAAGTTCCACAGAAACTCCCTGATACGCCATAGAATGGCTTTGATGTGCTGAAGAAATCTTTTGAAGCACCATAACAATTGGTTGATGTGCTAGACAATCCTTCACAAATGCCAAAGAATTACACAGTTGTGCCAGAACACTACTCGCCTAAGCCTATAAAACAAACTTTCCAAAAAATATCAAAATAATAGGGGTTTGGCCCCATGGTGGGTGCCAATTTAAGTGTGTAAGAAAATAAACGTGAATTATATCAAATTAACAACACAATTAGATGGAGAGTATTATAGTAAGGAAATCTAACTTAATCAAACATAATTCAATAACAAAATTCCTTAAAAAATTCTCATCTTCCTCTAATCTCAAATGTCTAATAATTTATGCTCTCTGATATTATTTATGCACAAATCACTGAGATGTCATCTAATAAATGAGTAGCCTATTTATCTATAATGTAGAATCTAAATCTACATCTACATGATTGAAGGATTCAGTTGGATGAAATGATAAAATGACATGATGAATGAACTATTTTATACAAAATGATATGTAAATGATGTAAAAAAAATTAAACTAATGAAAGTGATGTGGAAATGATTCTAAATTCTAAATTGAAACAAGCTAAGAAACATCTAAAGGATCCATGATTCTAATCTAAATTGGTAAACTATGCTAAATGTTGAATTAGAAATGCAAAACTAAGCTCTCAAAATGCTAAATGAATTCCTGCAAAGTAATATTATATAAATGCTCCTTATGAAAAAGTTGTAAATGGGCCTCAATTTATAGATTTTTCCAAGGCATTGGGTGAGTTGGCAGCCATGAACGATTGAGATTTGATCTAGAGAAATTGACCGTGAAGAATGAGAAGGATGGAGAAACCAAGGAAATTGTTACCTTTAGTAAAACCATCTTGCCAAGTGTAAGAAGGAATCATTTGAATGAAGAAGCCATGTGTCTTGAAGGTGGTTAAATTGTTGAGAAAAATATCCATTTTAGAAAATAAGAATAATTAGTTTCATGTGACACATGGTGAGTTGGAGGGTGAGGTGGAAGGTAGTTAGAGAAATATGTAGAACTGTGATGAAATTCAAATTTAAAAATTGTTGGAAATATGTGCCTCAATCCCACAGGCTGAAACCTCTGAAAGGGCCAAGTCGGTGTGATGTCTTTAGTGTTTGGCAGACTAGTAGTTGAATCTTGTTGAACAATTCAGGTCGCTATGACCTTGCTTCAGTCTCACCGAATGATCCTATCGCTATGACATGTTGTGTTTAGTATGACCTCCTATCGAGTGGAGATCTCTGGTTGATAGGCCATTCATATCATATATTGGAGAGACCCTTGGCCGAAAGGATTTCTTTAGTGTGAAGTCCCAACAATCGCTAAAGTCTTGCTAACAACGTTTTTTGTTGAAGCCTTTGGTGAGAGTCTTGAGTGTTCGGTAAGAAGTCTTACCGATAGGAATGTCTCACCAATAGTATTCACTTAGGGTAACCCAAAGGTCTCAAGATGAAGTATCAACGATTGATGAAGGTCTCACCGACGGGGATACACTTGGAGTCTTTGCAGTGACACAAAGACTTCGGTATGAAGTCTTAGCAATGGATAGAAGTCTTACTGAATATTACTTGGTGTTTGGTATGATCTCTTAGCGAAAGTGGTATGTCTTGCTGAATGTTGAACATTTCGGTATAACCTTGAATGACTTGGTATGATCTGTCAGTGAAAGATGATTGTCTCATCGAATGGAAAATTCACGTCTATGTGACATTGAAGCTTTAGTATGATGTTTCACCGATAGCGGTAAGTCTTGGCGATAGTGATACATGTGATGATCATCAGTATGAGGTCTTGGCGACATGGCGAAGTCTGAGTGATTTCTCTCTAGACTCGATGTAACATATTAGTGATAAGGATGACTCTTGGTGACATCGATAGTTAAGTCTTGTGGCATCGGAGAGACACAGTTAGTGTCTCACTGACATGCCAACATAGGTTGATCGCTTTGACTGAGAGAAGACCATCCTATGTGGTGAGTCGTTGGCCAATCAGAGAAGCTGAATGGGAATCGCTAGTAGTTGGACTGTTGTGGCTGTTACTAAGAGGAAGCTCGACAGACAGGGATGACATGGTTATACTCAGTGATTACAGATTGTGATGGGTTCGATGGATCAATGGATTGTTGTGTGATTGTATGATCAGTGGATGAATTCTATTATGTGAAGACTGTAACATGAATTTTTTGTAACAAGGTTTTTCATGGTGAATGCTACTGTAAACTGACATTAGAAAGACAAGTCAGATCTCTGTATGTAATCTATATTACTGTAATACAAAGTGACTTCTCTTGGTGTGGTGGGTTTTTCTCCAGTAAGGGTTTTCCCACGTATATCTGGTGTTCATATGTGTTTGTCTATTTCTTTGTTTTAGTAATCTCTTTCTAGTGCATCTTAATTGGACTATAATTGAAAAAAATTTAAGAGTCTCTACATTCTTCCCTAAGGTTTTGACGTTAGGAGAGGTGCCTCCGAATCTAGCTTTCCTTACAAGTGGTATCAAAGCCTGGCCAGTTGTGTTATCCTTGTGGGTACGTTGGGTTTTTTGTGTCAATTTCTGTTCAGTGGGAGTCTTGTAGAAGTTTGTCAATTTCTAATTACAGATTGAGATGGCAAGCATGTCATGAAAGATTGAAACAGAGAAGTTCAATTACAACAATTTTGAGTTGTGGAAACTCAAAATGTAGGATCTCTTAGTGGATCATGATCTATGGCTTGTGTTTGGAACTAAACCTACAGGCATGAAGCAAGAAGATTGGGACCTTGTAGATAGAAAGTCTAAGGGGCTGATAAGGCTCTGTTTAGCAAACTCTGTTCTTCTCAATGCGCATGAAGAGAAGACTACATCTCCCTTGTGGAAGAGAGTGGCATCTATTTATCAGGGGAAGTCCTTGGTGAATAAACTGTTCCTAAGGAAGAAGTTGTACACTTTGAGAATGTAGGAAGGAGGTTCTGTAGCTGATCATTTGAATGCATTCAACATGTTGATTGCATAGTTAACATCTATTGGTGTGAATATTGATGAAGAGGATCACTATATGTTGATATTGTGTTCTTTGCCAGATTCATGGGATCACCTTGTGATGGCTATTGGGAGTACAACATCTAGTTTCAAGATGGAAGATGTTGTTGCTTCTTTGTTATCAGAAGAAATGAGAAGGAAATCTTTTGAGATGGTGAAGGATGCCATTGCTATTAGAGGAAGGTCGAAAGAGGAAGGCAAGAAGAAGGACAAGAAATCTAAATCAAAATTAGAGAGGAGATCAAAGTCTCCTGGTAAGAAGTCCAAGGTGAAGTGATGGAATTGTGGGAAACTTGGTCATGTCTGAAAGGATTGTAAAGAGGAGGAGGAGAAGAAGTATTCTTCTGACAATGATTCTTCTCATAGTGATACAGACACCTTCATTACAGCCTTGGCTACGTAGGCATTAGATGATGTCTGGATGATTGATTCTGGAGCATCTTTCCACATGACATCTCATAGAGACTTGTTTACAAAGTATGAAGAATATGATGGTGGAAAGGTGTACTTGACAAGTGATTCAACTTTGGAAATTGTTGGTCATGGAAGAGTCAGAATTCAATTCCCTGATGGAAGAGTGAAGGTAATTAATGATGTAATGCATATACCAGGTCTGGCTCAAAACTTACTTTCTGTTAGTAAGCTAAATGATATTGGAGTGCAAGTCACATTCTTTGGAAATGGCTGCAAGATGACTAGAGGCTCAATGGCACTAGCAAGGGGTGCTCATATTGGTACCTTGTACAAGCTAGATGCACATGTTCAATGTAACAATGTCTCTATAAAGTCACATAAAGCTACTCATGGAAGAAAAGAGGGAAATGTTCCTAATTGTGTAAACTCTATGGAAGTTAAATGTCGAGTAGAAAAGACTACGCTCTGGCATCATAGGCTAGGCCACATTGGTGAGAAAGGTTTAAAAACCTTGAAGAATAAAAACCTAGTTGAGGGACTTGAAGATTGTAACCTTGAATTTGAATTCTATGAACATTGTATATATGGAAAATAGCACCATGTTTCATTTTATTCCAGTCCTCATAAATCTTCTGGTTTGCTAGAATATATTCATTCTGATATATTTGGTCTAGTGAATGTTCCTTCTTTGTCTAAGTCAAGGTACTATGTATCGTTCATTGATGATTATTCGAGAAGAACATTTGTTTATTTTTTGAAAAGTAAATCAGAAGTGTTCAATCAGTTTAAGGAATTTAAGAACCTTGTAGAAAATCAGACTGGAAGAAAAATTAAATGCTTAAGAACTGATAATGGCGGTGAATTTTTTTCTGATGATTTCGAGAGGTATTGCAAAGACTATGGGACTAAAAGACATAAGACTACACCTTATACTCCAAAAAAAAATGGAGTTGCATAAAGGTTCAATGGGACGGTGATGGAGAGAGCACAAAGTATGCTGAGTAGTGCTGGCTTGGAGGATAAGTTTTGGGCTGAGGCTGTTGCTACTGCATGTTACTTGATTAATCGTTCTCCAAATTCTGCTCTTTTTGAGAAAACACCTTTGGAAGCGTGGTTTGGTAAGAAGCCCTCTTTAAGACATATTCGTGTTTTTGGCTGTGAGGCATATGCTCATGTGCTGTATGAGAAAAGATCTAAATTGGAGAACAAGGCTGTAAAATATATTTTTATTGGCTATAGTGTTGGCATAAAGGAAACAAGCTTTGGAATCCTGATACAAAGAAGGTTGTATACAATAGAAGTGTAATCTTTTGTGCGCTGAAGCCTTCTACCTTGGATCTGTAGTCAGAGACAAAGTTAGAAAACAATAAGGATGTAGTTGGAATTCCTCCTACACTAGATATAGAGGAATTGAAAATTCAAAATGTACCTAAAACTAAGGAGATCTCAAGTAGTTTTGAAAGTTCTGAAGAAGAAGAAGAACCTCAGCCTCAACAAGTGAGGAGGTCAACCCGTGAAAGAAAACAACCCGATAGGTATGGGTTCTCTTTGATAGATTCTAGTTGTGCCTATGCTTTAATTTCTAGCATTGATGATCCTAGGACTGTAAAGGAGGCATTTAAAATGATTGATTTAGACTCTTGGTTGGAAGCCTTGAACGAAGAAATGGCATCATTAGAAAAGAATGATACCTAGAGTTTGGTGCCATTGCCTAAAGGCAGAAAAGCTATGGGATGAAAATGGGTATTTAAAATGAAGATTGGTCTAGATGGAAGTGTGGAAAAGTACAAGGAAAGATTGGTTGTGAAGGGTTATTCCTAGGTAGAGGGAATTGATGATGGGGAGATTTTTTCTCTTGTAGCTAAGTTGACGTCCATTAGATTTCTTTTGTTACTTGCAATAGCGTATGACTTAGAGGTCGAACAGATGGATGTGAAGACAACATTTCTTCATGGTGATCTTGAAGAAGAAATCTATATGTCCCAGCCTAAGCACTTTGTGGAGAAAGGTAAATAGAAACTGGTTTGCAAGTTAAAGAAGTCTCTGTATGGGTTAAAGTAGTCACCTAGAATGTGGTATAAAATATTTGATAATTTTGTATTATCTTTGCAATTTATAAGATCAAAATATGATCATTGTGTGTATTACAAAGCTAAAAGTGATCAAGTTCTTATAATTGCTCTCTATGTTGATGATATATTGTTCATAGCCAATAGTAAGTTAATGATTTTTGATCTTAAGTCTCAATTGTCTGCTAAGTTCGAAATGAAAGATCTTGGTGTAGCAAGACATATTATGGGGATGGAGATAACTGGGGACATGAATAGTAGAAAACTTTGGCTCAGGCAGAGTAAGTATATCAAGATTTTTCTAGAGAGATTTTGCATGAACAATTGCAAGCAGCTAGTTGTTCCAGTCTTGCAGGGAATGAATCTATCTGTTGAAGACTGTCCAAAATATCCTACTGAGATGGAGGACATGACCAGTGTACCCTATGCTAGTGTAGTTGGTAGTCTTATGTATGCAATGTTTTGTACAAGGCCAGACATTTCCCAAGTAGTGGGAGTTCTTAGTCGGTTTATGGCTAATCCTGGAAGGACACATTGGGATGTTGTAAAGAGAGTTTTCAGATATTTGAAGGGCACTTCAGATTTTGTTCTATGTTACCATGGGAACCTGGTTGAATCATAGAGGACTATCAATATTCAAGGCCATGTGGATTTTGATTGGGTAGGGGACATTGACAATAGGAGGTCCACTAGTGGATATACTTTCATGTTGAATGGTGGTGCAGTGAGTTGGATGAGTAAGCGGTAGGTTGTAGTCACTTTTTCCACTACAGAGGTTGAATATATGGCAGCTACACATGCTTGTAAAGAAGCAATTTGGTTAAAAATTTTGTGTTCTAACATTGGTTTTGATGCAGGGAAAATAACTATGTTTTGTGACAGTCAGAGTGAAATTTATCTAGCAAAGAATCCTACTTTCCATCCTAGGACAAAACATATAGATGTAAAGTACTAGTTTGTATGAGATATGGTGGAGGATGGAAAGGTTAGTTTGGAAAAAGTTGATACTCTGGAGAATGTTGCATATGCATTGATGAAGCCAGTGAGCATAGACAAGTTTAGGTGGTGTGCCAGTTCGATGGGCCTTAGTGCCCATGTTTTTCAATAGGTTCGTTGTGCTCTGGAGGTGCCTGTGTGATCTTCGTCAAGTGGGAGATTTTTGGAAATATGTGCCCTAATCCCACAGGCTGAAACCTATAAAAGGGCCAAGTCAATGTGATGTCTTTAGTGTTTGGATGACTAGTAGTTGAATCTTGTTGAACAGTTCAGGTCGTTGTGACCTTGCTTCGGTCTCACCGAATGATCCTATTGGTATGACATGTTGTGTTCGGTATGACCTCCTATTGAGTGGATATCTCTAGCCGATAGGCCATTCATATCATATATCAGAGAGACCCTTGGTCGAAAGGCTTTCTTTGGAGTGAAGTCCCAGCGATAGCTAAAGTATCGCCGATAACATTTTCTATTGAATCCTTCGAGGAGAGTCTTGGGTGTTCGATAAGAAGTCTTACCAATAGGAATGTCTCACCAACAGTATTCACTTGGGGTAACCCAAAGGTCTTGGGATGAAGTCTCAACAATTGAGGAAGGTCTCGCTAACGGGGATACACTTGGAGTCTTCGCGGTGACACAAAGACTTCTGTATGAAGTCTTAGCAATGGATATAAGTCTTGCCAACTGTTGCTTGGTGCTCGGTATGACTTAACACTTCAGAGTAACTTTGAACCTCAGTATGATCTCCTCAAAAAAGTGGTATTTCTTGCTGAATGTTGAACATTTCGGTATAACCCTTAATGAATTAGTATGATCTCTCAGCGAAAGATGAGTGTCTCACCGAATGGAAAACTCACATCTGTGTGATTTTGAAGCTTCGGTATGATGTTTCACCGATAGTGGTAAGTCTTGGTGATAGCGATACATGTGATGATCGTCGATATGAGGTCTTGATGACATGGCAAAGTTTGAGTGATAGCTCTCTGGACTTGATGTAACATCTTGGAAATAAGGATGACTCTTGGTGACATTGATAGTTAAGTCTTGTGGCATTGGGGAGACACCATTAGTGTCTCACTGACATGCCAACATAGGTTGATCACTTTGACCGAGAGAAGATCATCCTACATGGTGATTCATTAGCCAATCAAAGAAGCTAAATGGGAATTGCTAGTAGTTGGACTGTTGCGGCCATTACTAAGAGGAAGCTCGACAGACAGGGGCGACATGGTTATACTCAGTGATTGCAGATTGTGATGGGTTCGATGGATCAACGGATTGTTGTGTGATTGTATGATTAGTGGATGAATTCTATTTTGTGAAGGCTATAATGTGAATGTTTTGTAACAAGGTTGTTCATGATGAATGCTGCTATAAACTGACATCAGAAAGATAAGTCAGATCTTTGTATGTAATCTTTATTACTCTCATACAAAGTGACTTCTCTTGGTGTGGTGTGTTTTTCTCTCGTAAGGCTTTTCCCACGTATATCTGGTGTTCATATGTGTTTTTCTATTTCTATATTTCAGTAATCTCTTTCTAGTGCATCTTAATTGGACTATAATTGAAAAAAAATTAAAAGAGTCTATGCATTCTTCCCTGAGGTTTTGACGTTAGGAGAGTTGCTTCCGCATCTAGCTTTCATTACAAAAATTTGAATTAAATAAGAAGGAATCAATTAAAATAAAACAAATTATTTAGATTTGTTTATTTCAATTAAATCATGAAGAGGGTGAAATAGAATAGAGGAATTAAGAGAATAGGAACTATGTAAATAAATTTGCAATTTATTTATATAGTAGAAGAATAAATATTTTATTAATTAAATAATCAATATTTAATTAATATTTTTCAGACCAATTTTGACTGTATACAAAGATTATGAGTGGAAAAGAAAGTTAAATATGATGATTAAGGATAGTGACAATAAGGCTATCCATGTACAAATGTGGACATATATTTGGGATTAGGATTTCTCCAATTCCAATTACATCTTGTTTGGCAATGTTATAAGATGCAATATCTTAGAGTCATTGGGTGTGGAACCTAAATTTAGACTTTCTTCAGAGATCAGAAGTCTTATGTGCCTAGAGGATGTACTAGGCTCAACAACAACACATAATTCGGCCGACTGGTTTCTACATTTTGAATATACTTTGATCAGGGTTTATGGAGCTAAGGTGACACCCCATTGTTTACCCTTGTATGTCTCAGATAGATTGGATTTCATGGAGCTCATGTGCAAAATGGATGTTATGGACTATGAAATGTTTAGAAAGGAAAAAAGGCTTTGTAGTACATCCCCAATATACCTTTTCTTATTTTAAAGTCACTGCCCTTGAGGGGTATGAAAAATTGGGCATTATGGTGAATAATTGTAGAATGCCTATCAATGAGATTAGAGTTTTTGATCTAGAGAGATTTGTAGCAGAAAATATAAGAAAAAAGAGCTTAGGCATCATACATCATGAATTCCTCTATAGAGATGATGTACTAAGGAATTTGGTAAGTGATGAGGCTTTCATGGTTAGAAAAATGGATTGGACAACTATGAAAAATCTTGAGGAAAAGATTATGAAAATGAATGCCTTCTACATCAGTCCATACAATGAAATTGCAAAACCCTTGGAGAGGGATTTTACCATGATAAGGGACTATCAATTTTGTGAGTTTAAGATAAAGGTAAAAGAGGTTGTAGACAAAGCCTGGGTCCTCTTAGAGATGCAATGACAACAACAAGCTATGGATATCCTAGAATGGCTTGAAGATGTTCAGGAGGTAAGGAAAGAACAAGTGGTAGAACATGTGCCAGGAAGTGAAGAAGTTGAGCAGAAATTTCCCCTTCCTCATATTGAGGAGACTCATAGTTCAGATGTTCCTCTTGACAGGATTGTCCAGTGCTAGTATGACAGAGAGAATGATGATGATCCTAGAATTAGGGAGTGTGATGAGTTCTTGGTTGATGATAAATTTGTGGACTAAAGAATTTCAGGAGTTCATCATTCAACCATAGAGTATGGAAATAAAAGAGATACTAGAATCAACTTGAGTCAATGTTGGACCTTCTCATCAAGAGGAAGATCAAAAAGTAGAGGAAGACAAGATTAAGGTAGAAATTGCAGCTATTACTCCCACTGAAGCTCGAAGAATTGTTAAAGATAGTGGAATCATGTTATTACCAAGATGTACAATCATAGCTGCCATAACATATGATGTAGTTAGGAGAGATCCTAAAGCTTTGATATCTGAAGATCAATTTGAAAATAAAGTATTTGGTTATGGATATAGTCCAAAGTTGCATACCCTTGCAATTTGGACTATGAAACCTAATAATAGAAAAAATGAGGTTGCTAGGCCTATTGAAGAAGTCATTGGTTCACTAGTGGTAAAAAGGGCTACTAACATAACTCCAATTCAGGTAGCTGAGTTAACTGCACATGCTGCAATGTTGAGTGTGGAAACTGCACATATTTCTTAGAAGAAATGTGAATCTTTGGTTAAGGAATATAATAATGCTTTCAATGAACTAAGTCAAATGAGAGCTACTATTCAAGCTACTCAAAAAATAGTGACTCGGCCTTCTTCTTCTTCTTCATTTGATATATATACACAAGATAGGGAGAATTTGGCCCTTAGAATTGATGACTTGAAAGAAAAGTTCATTGTTGGAAAGGAAAATGTCAGGAAAGCCAAATTGGAGACCGTTAGGGTGGCCAATGAAATTTTTAAGGATGTGCTTAAGCATAGGGTGACCAAGATGGTCCATAGGGATAATGATGTACGGGCCATGTATAAAAAAATCCATGAGGAAAATACAAAGTATCTGCAAGTACAAGAGGCCTTTAGGAATGAATGGAATAATTGGATTGCTAGGGTAGGTTCTTTGAAATAAATGATGCCAAAAATTAAGGAAGATCCTAAGACACCCACAAATATTCCTTACATTTTGAAAATTATTTACTCAATAAATGAGGTAACCACTTTCCATGGAAAGTTGGGAATACAACTCCAAGGTAAGTTGAAAATATTTAAGGAGATGGAGAATCATGGTATGCCTCAAATATTGAATTCAAAAGGTGAATTGCATCCATTTGACACCTAGAAGGAATATTTGGGAGGATTGCTTGAAGTGGCTATGATGCATTTGACTATCACCGATTACATCTTGCTCAATTCAAACATTGATATGATGGTGGAGATTGAATAAAAAATGGATATATTTGTTAAGGAAGCCAAGATTTTAAATGATTGAAGGTACTCCTAGTATACTACTAAGGTGTAGGATTTACTAAATGTTAAATGGCCCACTGAAGAAGAATACAACATTTGGTTGGAGAGGTACAAAGACTGAATAAGGAAAATAATGGACAGGAGAAGAATAATACATAGCCTAAATATAGTACAGATTAGGATTTTGATATAAAATGGTAAAATATTATTCTCTCCTCAACACTCAAAGTGATTAGCACATGTTGCTAATGTTTATTAACACATTTTTACCTTTTTTTTCTTTCTTTACCTTGCTTCGTAAGTTTTGTTGTTTTGATTTTGTTACAGTTGGCATTTTGAGCACATGGAGAATATCTTGTAACTATCGTAACAAACTAATAATGACATTTAAGGTGGGAACCATTTTCCACAAGGAGTTGAGGATAATTTTTCCTCATGTTTATTTGCTCCACCTGAAGACTCAAGCGTAAATAGGAAGGAATATTCTTGTTGTTGGATTCAAGGAACACTAAGAGGGGGTGAATCAATGTTCAACAATATTTAAAAAATTAATTATGATCTTAAAATATTTGTAGCAAATAAACAAAAATAAAAATGCAAGTACATGAATAAGATAATCAAAGCACCATAACACCAATATTTTTATGTGGAAACCTTGTTAGGGGAAAAACCACGGTGGAGATTAATCCACAATTTATACTCTGTTAAAAGTATGAATAAAAGGGAATGCACTTGCATTTAGGCACAATGCCTAGAGCTCACTGCTCAAAATAAAGAAGGCTCACTGCCTTATAAGAATTTTGTGATTACAACAAGAATTGAACTGAGAAGATATCATCTACAAATTCCTAGGTTCAGTTCCAATGAAGCACATAAAACAGATTCTAGACCTTCTATCCAATTCACACTTATGTTCTACTTTGCTCTACTTTGCTACATGAAAACCTTCTATTGCAAAAGCAAAAATTTACTCCTAGATCTTCTGATGTATGCTCATACAACTAATCTACACTTTTTCATACACACAAACCTTCTCACCACATGATTCACACACCAAAATGAATTACTGATCTCATATATATCTGCTAACAAAGATTTCATCGCTTCAAGACAACTTTTACAAAACATGAAATATTCTCCAATAGTCGGCTCAAATCATGAGCAATTTGTAATACACACCCACACAAGTTAGCTAAGAAATAGCTGGGACCCAAATCAATATTCTCAAACTTAGAAACAATTAAAAAACTACTACTTAACATCCGTGACACGCTACATTCATTGAGTAAGACACAATGAAAAAATAAGCAAAAAATCATTCTACTGAATATCTTAACTTGTACACCAACTATTGAAACACCATAAAAATTTCCTGGGGGTCCACAACACAAAATGATGATATGATGAAGCATACAGATCGACTATCTGACCGCATACCCTATTCTTCATGCTTTCTGCCAATAACACACTCTCTTCTACATTTTCTGTTGGTATAAGTAGATCCTAATCTACGGTCTGAGATAATGACTTCAGTTTCCATCAATGACAACACTAGAATCCATAAAAAATATTCCCAATCCATATTCCAACAATCTCCCCCTTTGGCATTGATGGCAACACTTAGTGAAAAATTACGAAGTGTCAAAATCAAAACTCAAAATTTTAAAACATAACAAAACACTGCTTCCCTTTAGAATGATAAAGCATTTTTCACTGCTCTTCTCCCCCTTTGACATCAATGAAAAATACATTCTTTACTAAGCTCTCACTTCCCCTTTCAAAGTTTCAAATTTTGAAATTCAATTGTTGCACAAATTAGAAAATTATTTTATACTTATCTTTCACCTTTGGAAGAAATTTCTTCCAAGCATCTACAACAATCCCAATAATGATTAACAAACTATTATTTTATGATGTTTGGTTGATGATGTAGATAAGGTATTTTGGAATTTTAATTGATTCTTCCAATTTTTCTTCTTTCTTCATAATTTCAATTTGCTGCTCCAATCTGCATTCAGTTAGATCCTTCACTTTCGAGAAAGTGTCCATAAGAGTGTTTCTAGCAAAGTGAGCCTTTGCATGCTTAAACTACAACTCATGAATTCAGTTTTTTACTGCTCCATCTTGATCCTGAAACATATTGTAATCTTGACCAATTTTGATCAACTCACTCTCAATCTATTCCAACTTGTCCTTGTATTTACCAGCCACATGAGGCCACTGAAGACAATAATTGTAGACCTTATTTGTTGAGTCAATTCATAGACTTAACACATTCAATTTATTTTTTAGCTTGGTGAGAGATGGCCTAAACTACTCCTTCAAATGTAAAATTACTTCTTCCTCTTTTCTATTCAGAGGTATAGAGGCCATAACCTCCCTGATGCATGCAATCAATTCTTCTAGAAGAACATTATGCAAACTTTCAAATTTAATGTTGTTGTGCATGAAGTAACTGCCTAGAGTGTCCTCAATAATGTCCTATTCATAAGATGGTCCATCTAACCATATGTTAGCAATCTTTTGCATTCCATCTTCCTCCTGAACAATCTGCAATATCTTTGTCTTGAATAGAGCACCTTCTTCATCACTTTATTCTACTATTATCACATCCATTTACACTAATTTTGGTTCATCTCTAGGAGTGTAATCATCAGAATTTTCATCTGGTATATCCACAATTACCTACTCTTTTCCTTTTCCTTTAGATTTTGGAGATTTGAGTGCGGAGGAGTGTTATCTGCAAACTCTCAAGCCCTTTTCTGCTTCTTCTCCACCTTATCGGAAGAGGACCTAACTTCAACTACTCTTACCGGAAGGGACATGCCAACTATTCCAAACTTTCCCAATAATTCTCTAAAGAAAATTTCATAAACTTGCTCACAATTTTTCAGAGTATTGAAATGTTTATTAATTTTCTTGAAAATAGGTTGATTTTCCTTCCACACCACATTATCATTCTAAGGCAAGCAACTCAGAAAATACATCATGATGTATATAACTAGGGTACCAAACTTGAAGGCATAGTCTCCATCTTTCATCAATTGCACATTCTCCATCAACTGATCCTTTAGCAATCCACATAGATCAAATTCTTCATCTTCCATTATCATTTTGTGAGAAATATATAATGTGCCGAGGTTGCACCTTCCCTATTTTTGAAGAAAATTTTATATGAAATTCCATGTGTAATGTACCTCGTTATTGGATCTTTGATTGTTGATATTATTAGAGCTCGTTGATCTACTGTTACTTTGGTTAGGGTTTCAACTTCAATGTTCCAAATTGACTTCTTTTTCAGAACAACACTAACATTGCATAATCCTGTTAGATTTCTAATTACCTCTTTTGAAGTTTGATAGGGTTTATTAAGAGTAAGGATATCATCATCCAATTTGTTCAAGATAAACCAAACCACTTACGCATTGACAAAATAAGTAAACTCATTCCAAATGTCCAAATTCTTATGTTTCACACCTTCAAGCCACATCAATTCACTGGTTGGAAACAAATTTCTTACATCCTTGATCTTCCTACTACTATATTCATCCAAATTCACTGTTCCTTTTATTTTCTTCATTTTTCTTTCCATACCAAACAAGGTTTTTCTTTTGATCATAGGATTAGGAATTCAACAAGTGATCAGAAATACCTAGTTAATTTGGCCCCAAATTTGCTTGACTCCTTTGAAATTTTGTTGCAGAGGATCTCCTTTTCTTCTTCTTTAGTGCAAGGTGACAAATGAGGGTTCAAAACACCCCTTTTATAACTTTTCACACCAAACCTTTTAGCCTCATAAATACCTTGCCATAGGATTTCCAGTAACTTTTTTTTCTTAGACAGTAAGAGAAACATTCATCTGTGAACCTTCTGCTTTTCATATTTCTACCAAAGCGATGACTAATGCATTTGTAAAACTTCTATCTTAGCTACTGACAATTTCATGCATTGTGGTGCTAGCTACCAATAGGGGATCAAATGATTAAGAAAAAAAAAACTTCCCCTAGGCCAAAGGCCCGAGATCAATTTCTGGAGGGATTACTAGAGGATGCTTCTAGTATGGGTGTATTTCCTTCATTAGATTCACTCTTCTTTACCCATTTTTTCTTCATTTGATCTCTTATCTCTTCCATAGACACTTTTCCTTTTCGTTTGTCATCTTTTCTTGAAATTCTTCCTCTGTATACCAGACCTCTTCTATTCATGTTTTTGTTCTTGGAGAATCTTGCAATGTGACCAAATCTGTTGCAATTGTAACACACTAGATTTCTTTGTCTAGACCACTCATTCCACTAGTTTCCTCTTGATCTGCACTGATTAGCAACATACCCAAATCTTCCATAGGTGTAGCATTTAACATTCCTTACATTGACCGAAATACTTCTGCATTCAATTGACTTGTGACCAAACTTATTACAACTAAAACACTGACCAGGAAATAATGGATTTCTTGAATTTATATCTTTTACATTGAGAATCCATATGATCAAATTTATTACAAGCAAAGTAGTAGCCATTAAAATTCTGAGCACTGGGTTGTCTTACTAGATATCTTCTGCCTTTGTTCATCTGATTTCCTTGTCTAGAATCCTTGTGTTCAGATCCAGAGCTTTCTCCTTTCTCATAGCCAAGACCTCTCTTGTCATTTGCATTCTTTTGTCCTTTAGTTATCTCATCAAGCTTAGCATAACTGATCCTAAACTTCTCCTTGTACTCATTTGCAATAGTGACTTCATCTCTGAGAATAACTATCTATCTTTCAAGCTCTTGTTCATTATTTCTAGATTGTTGTAGTTCAATTTCCATCTGAATGAATCCACTGTTAACTCTGATGCATTCCTCAGATGTTTCTTTTAAGGACTAGGCTAGATTCTCCTCATTCTTATTTCTTTCTTCAATCTCCTTAGTTAGCTTCATAGCCACATATTCCATCTCAAGCTTCAGAGTAGCATTGTCTCTAGCAAGTTTTTTACATTCTTTAGTTATCTCTTTTAGGGTCTGATTCGGGTGAGCATCTTCCGAACTTCTATTCTCTTTTTGCTTCAGCTGATCATAAAGTTCCTTCCTCTTTTCTCTTGACTCATTGATTTTGTCCTTCAATTTTTGAAAGAATTTTTTAGCGTCCACTAGATTTGTTTTTAATTCCATGACTTCTACTTTAGACTAATCAAGATCATCAAGTTCAGCCATAAGCTACTATTGAATACCACCAGAGTCCATTGTAATTCAAGATCCACCTCAAACTATTACACTTATGTAGAGGAACCTTGCTCTGATGCCAATTTTTGGACTCAGGGAACACTGCGAGAGGGGGGTGAATTAGTGTTCAACAATATTTAAACAATTAATTCTAATCCTAAACTATTTGCATCACATAAACAAAAATAAAAATGCAAGTGCATGAATAAGATAATCAAAGCACCATAACACCAATATTTTTATGTGGAAACCCTGTTAGGGGGAAAACCACAGTGGAGATTAATCCATAATTTATACTCTATTAAAAGTATGAATAAAAGGGAATACACTTGCATTTAGGCACACTGCCTCAAGCTCACTGCTCAAAATAAAGAAGGCTCATTGCCTTACAAGAAGTTTGTGATTACAACAAAAATTGAAATGAGAAGATAGAATCTACAAATTCCTGGGTTCAGTTCCAATGAAGCACATAAAATAGATTCTGGACCTTCTATCCAATTCACACTTCTGTTATGCTTTGCTCTACTCTACTACACAAAAATTGTCTATTGCACAAGTAGAAATTTACTCCCAAATCTTCTAATGTACGCTCATACAACTGCTCTGCACTATTTTTGCACACCCACACCTTCTCACAACATCATTCACACACCAAAATGAATTATGAATCTCATAAATATATCCGCTAACAAAGATTCCATTACTTCAATTTGACTTTTACAAAACATGAAATATTCTCCAACAGTTGGCTCAAATCATGAGCAATATTTAATGCACACCCACACAAGTCAGGTAAGACATAGCTGGGACCCAAAAAAATATTATAAAACTTAGAAACAATTAAACAACTACTCCTTATACATATGTGACACACTACATTCATTGAGTCGACCACAATGAACAAATAAATAGAAAATCATTCTACTGAATCTCTTAACTCGTACACTGACTACCGCAACACCATAAAACTTACCAATAAGGTAACATACATGCTCAACAAACTTTCCTCAAGGTCTACAACATAAAATGATGATCTGGTGAAGTATACAGATCGAATATCTGACCGGATACCCTGTTCTTCATTCTTTATGCCGGTAACACACCATCTTCTACATTTTCTACTGGTATAAGTAGATCCTAATCTATGGAATGAGATAATGACTTCAGTTGCCATCAATGACAACACTAGAAGCCATAAACAATCTTCCCAAGCCATATGCGAATAGTTGCAAGCAGACCTATGGGATCATGACATACATGTGCTATCTGGTCTGAGGCTTGTTTTGCTCCTTCATCTCTATAATAATGAATTCAGGACTAGAAGCATGAGAGTTAGAAATTTTTTGAGTTGATATTGTTAGTTTTGTCAAGAAAAATATGAAGCAAGTTTTAGAGTCTTTGTTTTAAGTTTCTTTTGGAGTCCATACTTATGCATTTACGATTGATAATGATATAACATTTATAATACATATCAATATTGGTTTTGTGGTTATTCTCTCTCCTTTTATGTGTGTTATGGGTTATGATTGAAAGTAGTCAAGGATTTCTTTCACTTGTCCTTGTCATTATCTGATGGATGTTAAGTTTCATATTTTCTTATTGATTCAATGAATTGATGTAAATGCTTATATGAGATTGATAACTTATAATTACTATGTGCTAGGATATTTGTAATAAGTGATAATCCTCAACGTCATAGAGGAATGTTGTAATGCAAGATTTATTTGGGTTATATTTGTTATTATATAAATTTTTATCAAGTTATTTCATAAGGTATTGACTCTGTGCTTGGGATAAAGACACTGGTTCATGCAAGGTATTAATTTCACACTTACAGTGTTGATTCATTAACTACTCAATCTTTTAACAATAAAATCTTGGAGGAACACTATTGTTATTGTTTTTTTTGGTGTCTACTCTCTCATATTCAATTGATATAACATTAACATAATAAGAAGCCACCTTATTTAATGTTACTATTAAGTAGTATCATGAGAGATATTTGTTATTAACAATGTACTTGGTTGTAATTGTAAAAGGTCTTTAGGTATACATTGTGGGATCACCCTCCTGGGTTTCACAGAGCCCAAAGAGTAGGAATAGAAGTTTAGGAACCTCTATTCGTTCATTGGCCAATCCCTTTAGAATTAATGATAATTGAAAATGGAAAAATCCATAGGTATTTCGAGAGATCAGTTTGGTTCTTAAAAAATAACCAACACAACAATCAATAATGCCTTGTAGAATACAATATAAACTGTCAGATTCCCAACTATCTAATAACCTTCCTGTGGTCATGGAAAAGGTGGCAGGGGTGGTTGGCATGCATTAGGAAGCTACATAATAGCATTCAACAATTCCTTGTATAAAATAACATAAATTGTACAGTGTTGCAACCATCACCACAAAACATAGCCTTAAATGAAACAATGATGATTTCAACAAAGACCTAGAAAATTATTTTTCCAATAGTGACCTATAAATAGGTGTAAGAAAAAATATAGATAAGTTTAAATCTAGATACATATGGTTGTTGCCTTAGAAAATGAAATAAACATCACTTGGCACAACTTGTGACAGAAACATTGCTTCATCTATGGGTTGCATATTTTGGTGGTAGTTGCAATAATAGGTTGCATTAAAAACTTAGCATAGTAATTCAACGCTTTAGGTTATTTTCAATAAGGCATTATTTAGTGTAGAGTTGTAGCTTGAGTTGCACAACATACATAGTTATCCACCTACCTACAATCATTTACAAATATATATATATATATATATATATATATATATATATATATATATATATTGCACCATAGAAAAATGGCCCCTTGTCATTTTCATGGTCTATTAGGCCTTTACTCTTGATGTTTGGTCTATTTTCCTTTGACATATTGATGTAATGTGGCTTGAACAATCACATTGGGTCCTTAAAATTCAAATTATGGCATCTTGTGAAGGTGTTGTCAAGTGTTGTAAAACATTTCTACACTTTCCTAGACTCTATTAATTATAATTCACCTAAAAATCATCTTTTTATTCATTATCAAGTCCTATTTTGAAGTGCTGTAAAGTCTTGTAATAAGATTCCATGCTTTTCTAGGCATAATTTCACTATTTACACCTTTCTTATGCTTTATTTGACCCCTTTATGCCATTATAAGGCTTAATTAAGTGTAGTTTTGAATGTACACCTAAAAAATAACATTAAATATGACTTAATCCCTGACACCCACTTTCAAGTCCAAGGTGGGACCCATTCACCATGGGTGGTGAATGAATCACTCTGCTCCAAATTCAAAATATTTTAAATTTTCTTTTGGGTTTTTATTTAAAATCACCTTATGCCAGCCTATGATGAGGTATCATTGGATTTTTAGGCACAAATGTGTGTAAATATATGTTCTCCTCATTTTACATCTCATAATTCATTCAAGAAATCTCCTACAATCTCAAGCATTCAACTAGCATTTTAGCACTTTGCATCATCAAATCAAGCATTAGTCAAGCATTCAAAGGCATCCATTGATATATCTTCAGAATTTCATCAACAAGGGTTTGTTAATTTGATAGCATTTGCATGTTATTAGTTTATCTTCCTCTTTTATTTCATCATTTTATTAAGGGTTTGATTATGAAAGTGGGATTTGACCAAGGAAAATCAATCTTCCCTAACCCTTAACCATTTCTCCCCTTTGTGCATGCATTGTGTATGTAGATTTATCAAGCATTTAGGTGTTGAAAAGTGGAGAATAAGGAAAAAAAGTGTCTCAAGTCAACCACTTCATATTTCAAGCTTGGAGAATACTTTTTGTTCATTTTTTGCAGGATTAACTTCACCAACCCAACACACAGTCAACCATAAATATGGTGCTAAAAATTTCCCCTAATTTCTCAGAATTTCAGGAAAATTGATTCAAAATTAGTGGTGAATGAGTCCCACCTTAAGGCTTGAAATTTAAGTTTTGTCATATTTCAGATCTTGACACTCAAAAACTTGTTCCCGATAGTTTTCATTAGAATCGACAGTAATTCTCCATCAGTGGCAAATAAGTCCCACTGGTGATTTTATGTGATTCCAAAAAACATTCAAAACATTCCAGATTCTTCATTATAATTCCAAGTGCACTCTAATTCAACCCTTTTCTCTTTTGTTTTGCATTTATTCATTCATAGATCATTGTTTGCATATCACATTGTGTTTTCAAGCATTGCATTAATCTTAGGTTTTTCATTCATAATCTCTCAATTTCATAGTTTAGTTGCATTCATTTCATTCAATTTAGTCTTAATCACATCATACATAGCATAATTTGAGTGAACTAGCTAGATTCTTTGGCCCTTTCTTTCATGAAAAACCCTAGAAGAGCTAGAAAGTCCTAGAGTACCCAAAATCTACGGTTCATTTTGGTGAACTTGTATTTTGAACATATTAAATTTTTGATTCAAATTGCATGTTGCATCCTAGACTTCATTTGCATCAACATTCAATTAGGGTATTGTTTTGTTTTTGCACTCTAGGGTTTCTTAACTTGCATTCATGAAAGACTCATTTAGATTTTATTTTTTCATTGCATATCATTGAAAAACCTAAAAAATTGCATCTGCATCTTTCAATAGCATCTGAAAAAAATTAGAATCACATTAAATTTTCTGAAAATCACAAAAAAATCTCATACTGGGACTCATTCGCCACCCTGGGCAAATCAATCCACTTGCACATTTTAGATTTTCATTTTTAGACATTTTCTAGGCATTTCCTGCATTTCTGTTCTTTGTTGTTATTTATCTCTATTAGTTAGCAAGATTTATGTTATTTGCTTTTTTCACTTCTAGATTGCATTGCATTTAGATTCATCCCATCCTTTGTATTACTTGCATGAGTGTTTAGTTCCCCATTAATGATACTTTAGTGATACAAAGTTCTAGTATCTTGAGAGCTCCTACTCCTAGTATGGAGAATGGTGCATTAGGAATTGATCATACCACTTATACACCTTCACCTTTTCATCCAATGAATGTTGCCACAAAACAAATCCCTTCCTCAAGACAAGGTCATTAGTATTCATGAAGATTTTGCACATTTACAACAAGACTTGTCTCTTGAAAACATTTCCACCACTGCCATGACTGGAATGGAAAACTTTCACCATTTTATTGAAAGTGATGATGGCTTAAAAGTCATGAAAATAATTGTTGAAATATACAATAAACATGCTCTTAATACTTCCCAGTCAACAAACATAGTGGCCAACCAAGGAGGACCTCACATTCCTCCCCCTTCAACCATAGCATCCATACCAACTTATACCACTCCTCAGGTTACAAAAGCTATGCAACAGGTTAGTAATGTGGCTCTTTTCACAATTCCAACCATCATTCCAAGCTCTTTTGTGGCATTGCATATCCCATCCTCCATCTTCATCCCTCTTAGTGTCCCTTTCACCTCTCCTAACATTACATACACCCCATTTGCATTTTCCCTTCCACCTCATACTCCTTACACCGATCCCATCATTACACAACTCTTTAACACCATTTCATCCATGCAACAACTTTCCACCATTATCCAAAGTTAAAATGATCCACCAACATACCATGTTCATAGTAGTCCATTATCCTTAGAAATCTTATGCACCCAAATGCCACAAGGAATTGAAATTCCTAGGTTTGAGAAATACGAGGGTAAAGGAGACCCTACCAACCATGTCAATGCTTATACAACTTTGCGTAGTGACCTTTTGCTTGATGATAAGCTGTTAGGAAAACATTTTCCTAGGACCTTGAAAGACATTGCATTAGAATGGTTTTTGAACCTACCTAATAATTCCACTTGATTGTTCAATGAACTTGTCGATCCTAGGACCTTGAAAGACACTGCATTAGAATGGTTTTCAAACCTACCTAATCATTCCATCTGATTGTTCAATGAACTTGTCGATGCCTTCATAAGTCATTTCCAAGTTCACATGACTCCTAAGAAAACAATGGCATATTTAATGCGCTGTAAAAAGAATACCAATGAAAAAGTCACTAACTTCATTTTTTGTTACCAGTCATTGTATGCTCAAATTGATGTCAAGATATTTCATTCACATCTATAGAAGATTTTTATCAAAAAATTATACACTCACCTTCAAGATAAGTTAACAATGATGAATTTCCCTTCGTTCATGCATTTATGCATGACCCTTTTTGATTATTAGAACTCGGTTTCTAGTTGTGATTCAAAGTCCACTTCTAACCGAGTTGAGAAATTTGAGCAAAATAACCACAACAATGGACCAAACTTTAGAAAACCGAACTGAGGCTTCTTACAATTCAATCTGCCTTCTCTACAACTAAGCCAAGTAGCCACTCTTAAAACAACCATGCCCTATACCTATGGGGAACCAAAGAGACAATTTACTCCCCTACCTAATACTCTCCACAATACCATGAACCAATTTCTCCAACAACAAATGTTCACTTTTCCTACCATTAAACCACTTGATACCACCAAGTCTTTACAACCCAACTTTAAATAGAAGTTTTATTTCCATTTTCATCACCAAAATGGCCATGACATTGAACAATGTAAGTGTCTAAAACACTTAGCTCAAGACATCATTGATTCGGGTCATTCGTCCATTGTGGGTGTAAATGATCAAGGTAATAAGTCTGCTGCTCCCCCTAACTAGAATTTACAAATATTTACCAACCCTATGCATAAACAAAATATTTCATTTGTTAAGGATAGTGAACCTTCAAACCCTCAAGTCATGAACATTGATACAAATAATGAACAACTTGATATAACTCCAAATGATACCCAAGTTACTCTTATGGATGAACTTGTGGGTGTGATAGATGTTATCCCTCTTAAGGTCGCAACCAAAAAAAATCATGAGATCACCTTTTCTTCCAAAGATATACTCAAAAAGCTTCCAAATAGTCCTCTTTACATAGTTGTCTGAATCTATGATAAGCCCACTAATGGGGTATTAATATATTCTTCTTGTGGCAAGAATGTGATCACAAGAGAATTTTTAGTACTACATGAGCTATATCAAGATGATTAAAATAAACCAATTGCATGTATTTAAAAACATATTGGTTTTGCGTGCCCTATGATTGGATTGATTGTACTCCCCTTACAAGTGGGACCTAAAACTTTGGAGGTAACAATTTCTATTCTTTCAAAATCAAGACAATTTTGTCTATGGCTAGGTCACTCTTGGGCAATTGTAAAAGGTCTTTAGGTATACATTGTGGGATCACCCTCCCGGGTTTCATAGATCCCAAAGAGTAGGAATAAAAGTTTAGCAACCTCTATTCGTTTGTTGGCCAATCCCTTTACAATTACTGATAATTGGGAAAGGAAAAATCCATAGGTATTTCTAGAGATCAGTTTGGTTCTTAAAAAATAACCAACACAATAATCAACAGTGCCTCATAGAATACCATATAAACTGTCAGACTCCCAGCTATCGGATAGGCTTCCCGTGTTGCAAGCCTTCTAATAGTTGTGGAAAAGATGGTGGGGGAAGTTGGCATGCATTAGGAAGCTACATAATAGCAGTCAACAATGCCTTGTAGAAAATAACATAAATTGTATAGTGTTGCAACCACCACCACAAAACAATAGCCTTAAATGAAACAATGATGATTTCAACAAAGACATAGAAAATTATTTTTCCAACAGTGACCTATCAAGAGGCACAAGAACAAATATAGGTAAGTTTAAATCTAGATACATATGGTTTTTTCCCAAGAAAATGAAATAAACATCACTTGGCACAACTTGTGAAAGAAACATTGCTTCATCTTTGGCCTGCACATTTTAGCAGTGGTTGCAATAATAGGTTGCATTAAAAACTTAGCATAGTAATTCAGGGATTTAGGTTATTTTCAATAAGGAATTATTTAGTGTAGAGTTGTAGCTTGATTTGCACAACATACATAGTTATCCACACATATACTTCACAATTCATGTACATATATATATATATATATATATATATATATATATATATATATATTGCACTATAGAAAAATGGCCCCTTGTCATTTTCATGGTCTATTAGGCCTTTCCTCTTGATGTTTTTTTCTATTTTCCTTTGATTTATTGATGTAATGTGGCTTGAACATTCACATTAGGTCATTAAAATTCAAATTATGCAATCCTATGAAGGTGTTGTGAAGTGTTGTAAAACATTTCTACACTTTCCTAACTGTATTCATTATAATTAACCTAAAAACCATCTTTTTATTCATCATCAAGTCCTATTTTGAAGTGTTGTAAATTCTTGTAACAAGATTTCATGCTTTTCTAAGCATAATTTCAATATTTACACCATTCTTATGCTTTATTTGACCCCTTTATTCCCTTATAAGGCTCAATTAAGTGTATTTTTGAATGTAAAATTGACAAATAACATTAAATATGACTTAATTCCCAACACCCACTTTCAAGTCCAAGGTGGGACCCATTCGCCAGGGGTGGGGAATGAGTCCCTCTTAGCTCCAAATTCAAAATATTTTAAATTTTCTTTCGGGTTTTTATTTAAAATCACCTTATGCCGACCTGTGATGAGGTATCATTGGGTTTTTAAGGCACAAATGTGTATAAATATGTGTTCTTCTCCTCATTTTACATCTCATAATTCATTCAAGAAATCTCCTACAATCTCAGGCATTCAACTAGCATTTGAGCACTTTGCATCATCAAATAATGCATTGATCAAGTATTCAAAGGAATCCATTGATATATCTTCATAATTTCATCAACAAGGGTTTGGTAAATTGATAGAATTTGCATGTTATTAGCTTATCTTTCTTTTTTATTTCATCATTTTATTGAGGGTTTGATTACCAAAGTGGGATTTGACCAAGGCAAATCCCTTTGCCCTAACCCTTAACCATTTATTCCCTTTGTGCATGTGTTGTGTATGTATATTTATCAAGCATTTAGGTGTTGAAAAGTGGAGAAGAAGTCAAAAAAGTGTTTCAAGTCAACCACTTCATATTTCAAGCTTGGAGAAGACTTTCTATCCATTTTCTGTAGGATTAACTTCATCAACCTAACAAGCAGTCAACCATAGATCTGGTGCTATAGAATTGTCCCCTAATTTCTTAGAATTTTGGGAGAGGAATGATTCACAATAACTGGTGAATGAGTCCCACTTTAAGGCTAGAAATCTAATTTTTGTCAGATTCTGGATCTCGGCACTTAGAAACTTGTTCCTGATATTTTTCATCAGAATCAATACCGATTTGCCATCAGTGGAAAAAGAGTCCCACTAGTGATTTTATGTGATTCTGGACAACATTCAGAACATTCCATATTCTTCATTAGACTTCTAGGTGCACTCTGATTCAACCCTTTTCTCTTTTGTTTTGCATTTATTCATTCATAGTTCATTATTTGCATATCACATTATGTTTTCAAAAATTGCATTAATATTAGGTTTTTCATTTATAATCTCTCAATTTCATAGTTTAGTTGCATTCATTTCATTCCATTTAGTATTAATCACATCAAACATAGAATAATTTGAGTGAACTAGCTAGATTGTTTGGCCCTTTCTTTCTCCTTTTAGGTGAAAAACCCTAGAAGAGCTAGAAAGTCCTAGAGTACCAAAAATCTACGGTTCATTTTGGTGAACCTACATTTTGAACATATTAACTTTCTAATTCCAATTACATCTTGTATCCTAGACTTCATTTGCATCAACATTCAATTAGGGTATTCTTTTTTTTTTGCACTCTAGGGTTTCTTAACTTGCACTAGTGAAAGACTCATTTAGATTTCATTTTTGCATTGCATATCATTGAAAAACTTGAAAAATTGCATCTAGATCTTTCATTACCATATGAAAAAAATTAGAATCAAAATTAATTTTATGAAAAATAAAAAAAAATCTCATACTGGGAATCATTCTCCACCTTGGGAAAATTAGTCCACTTGCACATTTCAGATTACATTTTTAGAAAATTTCTAGTCATTTCCTGCATTTCTATTCTCTATTGTTATTTCTCTGTTTTAGTTAGCAAGATTTATGTTATTTGCATTCTGCACTTCTATATTGCATTGCATTTACATTCACCTGGTCCTTTGTGGTACTTGCATGACTGTTTGGTTCCCCATTGATAATACTTTAGTGATACGAAGCTATAGAATCATGGCTTCTCATGATAACACTTTTGTTGTGGATCTTGGGATCTCAAGAGATCCTACTCTTAGTATGGACAATGGTTCATTAGGAATCGATCATACCACTTCTATGCCTTCACCTTTTCATCCAATGAATATTGACACAAAAAAATCCCTTCCTCAAGACAAGGTCATTAGTATTCATGAAGATTTTGCACATTTACAATGAGACTTGTCTCTTGAAAACATTTCCACCACTGCCATACCTACAATGGAAAACCTTCATCGTTTGATTGAAAGTGATGATGGTTTTAAAAGCCATGAAAAGAACTGTTGAAGTATACAATAAACATGCTCCTAATACTTCCTAATCAAAAAAAATAGTGTCCAACCAAGGAGGACCTCACATTCCTCCCCCTTCAATCATAGCATCCATACCAACTTATACCACTCCCCAAGTTACAAAAACTATGCAACATGTTAGTAATGTGGCTCCTTCTTTCACAATTCCAACCATCATTCCAAGCTCTTTTGTGACATCACATATCCCATCCTCCATCTTCGCCACTCTTAGTGTCCCTTTGACCTCTCCTAACATTACATACACCCCATTTCCATTTTCCCTTCCACTCCTTACACTGATCCCATCATTACACAACTCTTTAACACCGTTTCATCCATGCAACAACTTTCCACCAACAAACCATGTTCATAGTAGTCCATTATCCTTAGAAATCTTACACACCGAGATGCCACATTTATTTTAAATTCCTAGGTTTGAGAAATACGGGGATAAAGGAGACCCTACCAACCATGTCAATGCTTATATAGCCTTGTGTAGTGACTTTTTCCTTGATGATAAGCTATTAGCCAAACGTTTTCCTAGGACCTTGAAATACACTGCATAAGAAATATAGACACTAAAAATTATCCCAGGCTTGCGATTTCAAAATTCTCCATCATTTCCTCTTTTGTATTTAATAATTAAATAATTTTAATTATTTAATTATTTTCCAAATTCATATGTCTTCTATTAATTAAATATTTTTTAATTATTTAATTAATTTATTTCTATCTTTATTCCTCCCTGATTAATTAATTAAATTTATTTATTTAATTATGTCACTAATTAAGTCATCTTCTTTCTAAAATTAAATAAATTCTTATTTATTTAATTTTGTCCACTTTCCACTATAATTAATTATTTTAATTATTTAATTATTCATTAGCCTTTTCCCTCATAAATTAAATAAATTGTATTTATTTAATTTGGTCCACTCTCTTGAATTTTGAATTAAATTATTATTTAATTCAAAATGATTCCTTTGTCATATTCCTCTATAATTAAATAATATATTTATTATTATTCAATTTCTCCTATCACCTCTTTGTCTATGCCAATCTTATCTTCCACATCAAATCTTATCTCTTGACATCTCATTTAATCCTAGCCCTTGATTGAATTATCTCATAATTCAATCTCAACCCTTCATCTTTATCATTTTTCCTAATTTTAACCTAAACCTATTTCGTACTACAACTGTCAATCTTGGTCGTTGATTAAGACATCTTATTGACATCCAATCTCAACCATGAATCCAAATCAAGCATTGTCTATAAATAAACTCTCTCATAAGCCATTTGGGGGGCTGATTCTTCAAGTGTCCTCATGTTGCCAAAATCATTCTCATTTTCATCCATTTCTATCTATTGTCATTCATCCACACATAGTATGCAAGTACAGGATGCTAGTGTGAGACAACAATATTCAATATTTTGCTAGTCACTTATCATAGGCTTGTTGTTGCACACTCAAATCTGAGGGAAATTATCATATTCAAGAAAAATGGAGAAGAGAAATGGAGGTGAATCAATGGTAGCATGAAGATTTGGTAATATTGTTTTATGCTTTATGTCTTTATGCTCATTTGTGCTTCATTGTTTATTAGGGTTTGATTTATATGCTTTCTTGCATTAACCTTAGATTTTTTTCCCTAATTACATTGGTGAACCTGGCATTTTTTGAGAAATTTTGAGAAATTTTGGAGTTGGATTCTTTTTGTTGTAGGTTTTGTTTGCTTTTGTTGCAGGTTTTGCATCATTTTGGCACAAAACCCTAGTTTTCAAAGATTCAACCATAACTTTCAAATGAATGCAGATATGTTCACAAAAGGTTTTCTACAAGTTGGAGAGTATATCAAGAGCTTTCATTCCAAAAATTAGATTTTTTTAAGCTGTTGTTGAGTTTTTATAATTTGTTTGTTATTTTTCATAAAAAAACAATTTTGAGAGAAAATTGTCAATTTTTATTTATTTATTTACATTTATGGAAATCTCTCCACATTTCAATAGGGGTCTATTCTTTATGTTTTGAATTTGGATTAAAAATTATTAGTCAAAAAACAAATATTTTAAAATTATGGTTTTACAAAGATTTGCTTATATCTCACAAATGGTTGTATATCTTCTCACAAAAAGTTTTCTGTAGATTTTGGATGATGTTAGACAACATCAGTCCAAAAATCAGAATTTTGGGAGCTATTTTTTATTTTTTATAATTTTTTTTTCTGATTTTTCATTAAAAAAAATATTGGGTGCAAAACAACAATTTTTTTGGATTTCTTTACATTTTTGGAAAACTCTTAAAATTTTAGTATGGTTTTTTTCTCTATATTTTTATTTTTATTGTTAAATTTTTTTCCAAAAATCAGATTTGTCTTGACTAGCTAACCCTCTAATATTAGTGATCAATTATCTTGTTAGGGTTTTGGTTTTGTTGTTGGTTTTGTGAATGTGAAAAACAAATAAACACTTCAAAGGACAATTTTCATCAATTGGACAAATATATGGAGCTAAATAAAGTCTAGTTGCACACATTTGATCGTTCATCTCTTAACCTTGCTTGTCAACACATTTCAATTTGGGGCTTAAAAAGAACAACTTGTTTGATCACACATTTGGATTTTGGGGTCTAAAATAAATCTTGTTTGTTGTCACATCATTGAAAAATTGGGCTAAAATTAACCATTGTCTTCCATCACACATTTTTACTTTGGGTTAAAAAGAACAAGTGCTTCCTTTGTTTATTTACACAAATTTCATTTCTAAAGGGAAATTAATAATTGCGAGTGTGAATAAAGTGTGTGTCCTCCAAAAAACATCACTTGGTTCACTTTTTTCATAACCTTCTTAGGAGGCCTGCTTGGAGCACACACCCCTCCAAGGGACAACCTCAATTGAGTGTGAATCCAAAGACATGCTCCTTTGGGAGTTGAAATCTTGTCACTCAGGGCTAAGCCCTAGAGAACTTTATACCTTTGGGAAGTGATGGTGAAGGGTGGGTTACCCCTTTCTCCTGGCTTATTGGAAAGATTTTTCTTTCAAATTATACCTAGTCAACCTTGTAAAAACTAGCTTGAGACCTACTTGGCCATACCCCACTTGACTAGTCATAGGTCTTGTTGTTGTGTATTCAAGTGTTTGATTAATCATAACATTTAATCTTGAAAGACAAATTTATCATTGTGTTTGGTGTGTGTGTTCATCCATTTACATGTGAAATCTTGTATTTGATATTTCCCAAGTCAAAATTCCAATAAACACTTGCCACATCATCCAAATCATATAATCTTGTCATTCCACATCATCATCTATTTAATCCAATCAACATCATTTTACACCATGCCAAGATTAGAAGACCTAATACACCAATTCCAAAACCTCCTTCAATCTCTTTACCAAGCACCCCAACCCTTAGACCAACAATTTCAACTTCATACAAACCAATCACCTCAAATGCAACACCTCCTAGCTCAATACAATCAATTCATTGCCACTTGTCAAATCCAACAACCACAACATCATCCCCTATCCATTCATTATCAACCAATGCCATCTCAGCCTTATGTGTCATCTCCTTCCACCCCATGTCAACCTCATCCATCCACATATCATGTTACCCCTTCATCAACCTATCACACCTCTTCTAATGTCAACTATTATCCACATCAATCAACCTTTCAACAGTCGTTATCCTATTCAACCCCTCCATCATTATCACAACAAAAAACCATACGACAACAATTCCAAACACCATTCCAACCTCAACACATTCAACCACAATACTATGTGTTCACCACCTTCATCATCATACCAACCTAGCCCACCTATCTATCATGTCAATGCCACATCAACATATCCATCCATATCACAACAAAAATATATGAGCCCAAGTCCACCTTGGCAACAAAATCAAGAGCCTTCAAGTCTTAATGCCATCTTTGACAAGGGGAACACCAATCTAGTTCATGCACTCTTCCCACCATCCAATAAAATTCCTATCCGTAAGCCACCATGTCCTAGTCTTAATTCATCGGCCTCTCCACCTTTTAACTAATCAAACTCTTCATTACCCCCATCATCATCTAATCCTCCATCAAATCTATGCCCTCAATTCAAATATTTGAAAATTAAACCTACGGAATTACCCAAATCCAACCCTACACCTATAAAGGATGTGACCCAAGGGCTACTAGCAAGGAATCAATTGTTTCCATGGCATCCAACATATATACTTGAACATACAAAAGAGTCCTCAAACATCATTCCAAGTCCTTCAAGTCAACTATGTCATCCACAACCTCTTGAGCCAATTCAAGAGTCTCCCCTCGTAAGTCCAAGTCACCCTTTTTCATGCTCCTATGTTGTTAACCATCTAGAACATGTCGGGCCTATTCAATATTCATCCCCTCCACTTCCATTCAAGCAACCCAAGAGGTATTTGAAGAGCCTACTCCCAAGCATGTGGAAACATCAAGCCGTAGTCTTAATCAAGATCAAATCATTTTCATCCAACCTACCCATAATCTATATCTTTTTTTATGATCAATATGATCTATCCATAATGATGAAGATCCTATCGATGAGCAACTTGATCCTATACCCATCCATGAGTAAGATATTCCAAATACACCTCCACCTAGCCATATCCATGATCCATCAATATCCACTTCCCTTGATGAGACATATGCCTCCCAAGCACACATAGAAGATCGAACAAATACCTTGGATCTAAGTGAACAAAATGGACCAAACTTTAGAAAATTGAACCGAAGCTTCTTACAATTCAATCTACCTTCTCCGCAACCAACCCAACCTATTCCATGCCAACTGGCCACTCTTAAAACAGTCATGCCCTATACCTATGGGGACCCAAATAGACAACTTACTCCCCTACCTGATACTCTCCACAATACCATGAACCAATTACTCCAACAACAAATGTTTGTGTTTCCTACCACTAAACCACTTGATACCACCCTACCTTTACCACCCAACTTTAAATAGAATTCTTATTTCCTTTTTCATCGCCAAAATGGCCATGACACTGAATAATATAATTGTCTAAAACACTTAGTTCAAGACCTCATTGGTTTAGGTCATTTTTCCATTACGGGTGTAAATGATCAAGCTAATAACTTTGTTGTGCCCCCTAACCATAATTTACAAATCTTTACCAACCCTATACCTAAACACTATATTTCATTTATCAAGGCTATTGAACCTTGAAACCCTGAAGTCATGAATGTTGATACACATAATGAACAACTTGATATAACTCCAAATGATACCCAAGTTACTCTTGTGGATGAACTTGTATGTGTGATAAACGTTATCCCTCGTAAGGTCCCAACCAACAAAAATATTGATATCACCTTTTCTTCGAAAGATATACCAAAAAAAATTCCAGATGGTCCTCTTTACATAGCCATCTGAATCTATGATAAGCCCACTAATGGGTTATTAATAGATCCTTCCTATGGTGAGAATATGATCACAGAAGAATTTTTAGTACTACATGAGCTATATCAAGCTGATTACAATAAACCAATTGCATGGATTAAAACGTACATACTGGTTTTCCATGCCCTATGATTAGATTGATCGTACTCCCCTTACAAGTGTGACCTAAAACTTTGGAGGTAACATTTTCTATTATTTCAAAATCAGGCCAATTTTGCCTGCGGCTAGGTCACTCTTGGCCAATTGTAAAAGGTCTTTAGGTATACATTGTGGGATTACCCTCCTGGGTTTCACAGAGCCGAAAGACTAGGAATAGAAGTTTAGCAACCTCTATTTTTTCGTTGGCCAATCCCTTTAGAATTATTGATAATTGGAAATGGAAAAATCCATAGGTATTTCTAGAGATTAGTTTGGTTCTTAAAAATTAACCAACACAACAGTCAGCAATGCCTTGCATAATACAATATAAATTGTCAGACTCCCAGCTATCTGAAATCCTTCCTGTGTTGCAAGCCTTTCGACGGTTGTGGAAAAGGTGGCAGGGGCGGTTGGTGTGCATTAGGAAGCTACATAATAGCAGTCAACAATGCCTTGTAGAAAAGAACATAAATTGTATAGTGTTGCAACCATCACCACAAAATAATAGCCTTAAATGAAACAATGGTGATTTCAACAAAGACTTAGAAAATTATTTTTCCAACAATGACCTATCAATAGGTGCAATAACAAATATAGATAAGTTTAAATCTAGATACATATGGTTGTTGCTTGAGAAAATGAAATGAACATCACTTGGCACAGCTTGTGATGGAAACATTGCTTCATCTCTAGGCTACATATTTTGGCAGTGATTGCAATAATAGGTTGCATTCAAAACTTAGCACAGTAATTCAACAGTTTAGGTTATTTTCAATAAGGAATTATTTACTATAGAGTTGTAGCTTGAGCTACACAACATGCACCGTTATCCACAACTATACTTCACGATGCATGTACAAATATATATATATATATAGATTGCACTATAGAAAAATGGGCCCTTGTCATTTTTCATGGTTTGTTAGGCCTTTCCTCTTGATGTTTGGTCCATTTTACTTTGATTTATTGATGTAACGTGGCTTGAACATTCACATTAGGTCCTTAAAATTTAAATTATGGCATCTTGTGAAGGTGTTGTGAAGTGTTGTAAAACATTTCTACACTTTCCTAGACACTATTCATTAAATTTCACCTAAAATCATCTTTTTATTCATCATCAAGTCCTATTTTGAAGTGTTGTAAAGTCTTGTAACAAGATTTCATGCTTTTCTAGGCATAATTTCACTATTTACACCTTTCTTATGCTTTATTTGACCCCTATATGCCTTATACGGCTTAATTAAGTGTATTTTTGAATGCAAACCCGAAAAATAACATTAAATATGACTTAATTCCTGACACCCACTTTCAAGTCCAAGGTGGGACCCATTCGCGATGGGTGGCGAATGAGTTCCTCTTGGCTCCAACTTTAAAATATTTTAAATTTTCTTTCAGGTTTTTATTGAAAATCACCTTATGTTGGCCTGTGATGAGGTATCATTGGGTTTTTAAGGCACATATGTGTGTAAATAAGCACGTTCTTCTCCTCATTTTACATCTCATAATTCATTCAAGCAATTGCCTACAATCTCAAGCATTCAACTAGCATTTGAGCACTTTGGATCATCAAATCAAGCATTAATCTAGCATTCAAAGGCATCCATTGATATATCTTGAAAAATTCATCAACAAGGGTTTGGTAAGTTGATAGAATTTGCATGTTATTAGTTTATTTTCCTCTTTTATTTCATCATTTTATTAAGGGTTTGATTACCAAAGTTGGATTTGACCAAGGAAAATCACTTTGCCCTAACCCTTAACCATTTTTCATCTTTGTTCATGTGTTGTGTATGTAGATTTATCAAGCATTTAGGTGTTGAAAAGTGGAGAAGAATTCAACAAAGTGTTTCAATTCAACCACTTTATATTTGAAGCTTGGAGAAGACTTTTTGTCCATTTTCTGCAGGATTAACTTTGTCAACCACAGATTTGGTGCTCCAAAATTGTCCCCTAATTTCTTAGAATTTTTGGAGAGGATTGATTTGAAATTAGTGGTGAATGAGTCACACCTTAAGGCTGGAAATCTAAGTTTTGTTAGATTCTGGATCTTGACACTCAGAAACCTACTCCCGATAGTTTTCATCATAATCAACACTGATTCGCCATCAGTGGCCAATTAGTCCCACTAGTGATTTTATGTTATTCTAGATAGCATTCAAAACATTCTAGAGTCTTCATCAAACTTCCAAGTGCACTCTGATTCAACCCTTTTCTCTTTTGTTTTGCATTTAATCATTCATAATTCATTGTTTGCATATCACATTGTGTTTTCAAACATTAGATTAATCTTAGGTTTTGCATACATAATCTCTCAATTTCATAGTTTAGTTGCATTCATTTCATTCCATTTAGTTTAATCAAATAAGACATAGCATAATCTGAGTGAACTAGCTAGATTCTTTGGCCCTTTCTTTCTCCTTTTAGGTGAAAAACCCTAGAAGAGCTAGAAAGTCCTCGAGTACCAAAAATCTATGGTTCATTTTGGTAAACCTACATTTCAAACATATTAAATTTTTTATTCCAATTGCATCTTACGTCCTAGAGTTCATTTGCATCAACATTCAAATAGGGTATTCTTTTGTTTTTTCACTCTAGGGTTTCATAACTTGCATTAGTGAAAGAATCATTTAGATTTCATTTTTTCATTGCATATCATTGAAAAAAATGAAAATAGTGCATCTACATCTTTCATTAGCATCTAAAAAACAATAGAATCACATTAAATTTTTTGAAAAACATAAAAAATCTCATACTGGGACTCATTCACCACCCTGGGCAAATTAGTCCACTTGCACATTTCAGATTGCATTTTTAGACATCTTTTGGGTATTTCTTGCATTTTTGTTCTATGTTGTTATTTATTTGTTTCAGTTAGCAAGAGTTATGTTATTTTCATTTTTTACTTCTAGATTGCATTGCATTTACATTCACCCCATCCTTTGTGGTACTTGCACAAGTCTTTGGTTCCCCATTGATAATACTTTAGTGATACGAAGTTCTATAATCATGGCTTCCCACGATAACACTTTCATTGTTGACCTTGGGATCTCAAGAGATCCTACTCCTAGTATGTACAATGGTGCATTAGGAATTGATCATACCACTTGTATGCCTTCACCTTTTCATCCAATGAATGTTGACATAAAAAAAATCCCTTCGTCAAGACAAGGTCATTAGTATTCACAAAGATTTTGCACATTTACAACAAGACTTGTCTCTTGAAAACATTTCCACCACTGCCATACATGTGCAATGGAGAACCTTCACCATTTGATTGAAAGTGATGATGGCTTAAAATTCATGAAAATAATTGCTGAAATATACAATAAACATGCTCCTAATACTTCCCAATTAACAAACATAGTGGCCAACCAAGGAGGACTTCACATTCCTCCCCCTTCAACCATAGCATCCGTACCAACTTATACCAGTCTACAGGTTACAAAAAATATGCAACAAGTTAGTAATGTGGCTCCTTCTTTCATAATTCCAACCATCATTCCAAGCTATTTTATTGCATCGCATATCCCATCCTCCACATTCATCTCTCTTAGTGTCCCTTTCACCTCTCCTAACATTACATACACCCCATCTCCATTTTCCCTTCCACCTCATACTCCTTACACCGATCCCATCATTACACAACTCTTTAACACTGTTTCATCCATGCAACAACTTTCCATGATTATCCAAAGCCTAAATGCTCCACCAACATACCATCTTTGTAGTAGTCCATTATCCCTAGAAATGTTACGCACCTAGATGCAACAAGGAATTTAAATTCCTAGGTTTGAGAAATACAGGGGTAAAGGACACCCTACCAACCATGTCAATGCTTATACAGCCTTGTGTAGTGAATTTTTCCTTGATGATAAGTTGTTAGCTAGATGTTTTCCTAGGACCTTGAAAGACATTGCAGTAGAATGGTTTTGAAACCTACCTAATCATTCCATCTAATTTTTCAATGAATTTTTTGATGCCTTCATAAGTCATTTCCAAGTTCACATGACTCCTAAGAAAACAATGCCATGTATTTAATGTGTTGTAAACAAAATACCATTGAAAAATTCCATGACATCATTTCTTGTTACTAGTCATTGTATGCTCAAATTGATGTCAAGATCTTTGATTCACATCTGTAGAAGATGTTTATCAAAAAATTACACAGTCACCTTCAAGATAAGTTAACAATGATGAATTTCCCTTCATTCATGCATTTATGCACAACCCTTTGTGATTATCACAACTCGGTTTCTAGTCATGATTCAAAGTCCACTTCTAACCGAGCTGAGAAATATGAGAAAAATAACCACAAAAATGGACCAAACTTTAGAAAACTAAATTGAGGCTTCTTACAATTCAATCCGCCTTCTCCACAACTAACCCAACCTATTCCAAGCCAAGTGGCCCCTCTTAAAATAGCCATGTCCTATACCTATGGGGACCCAAAGAGACGATTTACTTCCCTTCCTGATACTCTCCATAATACCATGAACCAATTGACCCAACAACAAATGTTCACGTTGCCTACCATTAAACCACTTGATAACACCAAGCCTTTACCACCCAACTTTAAATAGAATTATTATTGCCATTTTCATCTCCAAAATGGCCATGACACCAAGCAATGTAATTGTCTAAAACACTTAGTTCAAGACCTCATTGAGTTGGGTCATTTTTCCATTGTGGGTTTAAATGATCAAGGTAATAAGTCTATTGCGCCCAACTAGAATTTACAAATCTTTACCAACCCTATGCCTAAACACAATATTTCATTTGTCAAGCCTAGTGAACCTTCAAACCCTCAAGTCATGAACATTGATACAAATAATGAACAAATTGATATAACTCCAAATGATACCCAAGTTACTCCTATGGATGAAATTTTGGGTGTGCTAGATGTTATCCCTCATAAGGTCCCAACCAAAAAAAATCTTGATATCACATTTTCTTTGAAAGATATACTCAAAAAGCTTCCAGATGTTTCGCTTTTCATAGTTGTCTGAATCTATGATAAGCCCAGTAATGGGATATTAATAGATCCTTCTTGTGGCGAGAATGTGATCACAGAAGAATTTTTAGTACTACATTAGCTATATCAAGATGATTACAATAAACCAACTGCATGGATTAAAACACATACTAGTTTTGCATGCCCTATGATTGGATCAATTGTACTCCCCTTACAAGTGGGACCTAAAACTTTGGAGGTAACATTTTCTATTATTTCGTCTATGGCTAAGTCAGTCTTGGCTTCGCTCGATGAAAGCGGTCCCTTTGTTGTTTAAATTTTTTTGAAATCTCCACATGGCAATGAAATAATTATTGTCAACCATAGTGGCTTTAACCCATTATCTTCCAAAGGTAATTTTTCCCTAGAATCCTTTTGGCCTGAACCTATGGAGCCTATCATCCCTCGTAAGGATTTCTTCTTCATAGCCTATCAAAAGCTTTCAAAGCCAAACACATAGTTGAATTGTCTCTTCATAACTAGTTCACATCCACTTCCGCTCCTCCTATCCTAGATGAAACCATGCTTCAGCCTGAGTCTGATATTGAGAAAACCACACAACCTCATGAACAACCACCCATTAAAACTTCCCCCTCCTCATTTAAATGACCAAGAGAAAATCAAACCAATCTTGTCATACCTCCTCACATTAAACAAGTGTATAAAGCTAGAGAGAAAGTGATTGTCCCATCATCTTCAGCTTCTTCTATTGTTCCCCCTTTGGAAGAAAATGAACCTATAATGGAGCAACCCACTCTTATACCTCAACAAGTTCAAAATAAAATTAAATGAAACCATGTTGCTAGGGAGCATAGGTGTCATTGTCGTCTCCTTGCTCCACAATCTTGAATGGAAGAAAATAACGAAACCCAACCTCCACCTGTAACAAAAGTAGTAGATGATTAGTCTCTTCCCCCTAACTTGCCACAAGACAACACAATCCAACCCTGACAACAAAATGAACCCATCCAACAACCACAACTCTTGATCCATCCTTCCTTGGAAATAACCCTTTGTCCTCCCATTATAATCAATCTTGATGATGATGATGACAAGGAGATCACAAAAATAGATGAAGAAGTGCATAATGATCTAAAATCATTATTTTCATCTACCATGAGCTTAAATGATAAATCTTCTCATCCAAGTGACAAACCTGACACATCTCCTAGTTTGACCCTTGCAATTCTTCCTTTGGACAATCAACCTCCCTCGCAATACATTGAACATGATTGGGAGGCAGATGACTTCTTAGATGGTTGAATTGCATTTTCCTTACTAGCCTTTTACACTTTCCTTTTTCGATTTGCTTGTATGTGTGTACTATGTTCCCCCGTATCGTATGTTTGATGTTCGTTCTCTTTGTACACTTCTTAGATTCATACCTCTATTCTTCTCTCTATCATGCATTGGTATTTTTCACTCATTTTTTTGTGTTTTCCTTTTGGGGATGATGCAAGCCATTGAAACCAAAATGTCTCCTTCATGTTGACCCAAAAGGTTCCTTTTCTTTTTTCATTTTTTCTTTTGTGTTTTCCTTTTGGGGATGATGCAAAGTGTTGAGACACCCTATGTCTCTTTCATGTTGACCCAATAGGTCCCTTTTCCTTTTTACTTTATCTTTTTCTTGTGTTTTCCCTTTTGGGGATGAGGCAAGGCATTGAGACTGAAATGTCTCCTTCATATCAACCCAAAATCTTTTTCTTTTCTTTTTCTTTTTCATTTTCTTTTCACTTGTGTTTTCCTTTTGGGGACGATGCAAGGCATTGAGACTGAAATGTCTCTTCCATGTTGACCCAAAAAAAACTTTATTTTTCATTTTTTTTCACTCTCTTTGTGTCATTCTTCTAGTTCTATGTGCTTTGTGGAATGATGATAGTTTCAAGCTCTTTCATAAAAACATTGCAACAATGAACATACAAACCCCAAATCCATAGATCCCTTATATGTTTTTGTGTTATTTTCTAGGGGGAAAACCCCTTTTCTTTTGTTATTCTTTTCGTTTACATGAAACAACCTTACTCAGAAACACATGACTTGGCATAGGGTCTTTCCAAGTTGTCTCTCATGTCTTGTTTTCTCTTTACATTTTCTTTCCTTGGCTACTTTAAAGTAATTGCTCCTAGATCGATTTGTTGCAATTCCTTTAAAATGGGGGGCAATACATTGGCATCATTTCATTTGCATTCATGGTTCCTAGTGTAGCCTTGTCACTTCATATGATGCATTTATCATTTTTAGGATGACATTGGGTATGATGTCCTTCATAAGTGTGATCTATCTTAGCATATTGCATTCCCCTTGGCGGCTTGATGTGAAACACTACATCCCCTAGGTTGCAAATCTTTTATTCTTTGATTGGTCCTCTCTTGGAGACATTAGACACAATGCTCCCTAAGTGACAGACCTTGCATGAACTTAACAAGACTCCTTTGAACATCTTTTACACTTTACATTTTCTTTACACTTTTGCATTTTACATTTTTTACATTTTTGCATTTTACATTTTTTCCACTTTGCATAACGCGGCTTGCATGCCTTTGGTACCCTTTTCCTTTTGTTCATTAGTTCTAAGCATACAAAGCTTTTCTTTTCAAATGAAGCATGAACCATCATTTTCCTTTGTGGAACTTTGTTAAAGTTATCAGGAGGTATAACTTTAATATGGTTGACTAGGAAGCCCATCCAGCGACATGAATTTCCCCATAGCCACCTATGTGTTTTTGGGTGCATACCAACTAGCATATGTACTTCACCTTTTTGTGTCTTCTCACTCGATGGACCACCATGAGCTTTGTCACCCAAGAGTGAGTATGAATTTTTCTTGTTCAAACAAACTAGCCTAGATCTAATCCACAACTAGTTGGATGAACAATTGAAGCTTTCATTTCATTCTCATCATCATGTGTGTTCCTTTATTCTTATGTTTAGTTTTCCAAGGGATCTTCATCCTGGGGGCTTGATCATCCCTCTTGATCATTGTCATTCCATCTTGCTAACGTAAGTACATTGAAACCTCTCTCTTGATATTCATGGCTACTTTAGTGTGAGTTTGAAGATTTTTCACGGCCTTTTAGGCCTTTTCTCTTAATGTTTGGTCTATTTTTATTTGATTTATTGATGTAATGTGGCTTGAACATTCACATTAGGTCCTTAAATTCAAATTATGGCGTCTTGTGAAGGTGTTGTGAAGTGTTGTAAGACATTTCTACACTTTTCTAGACTCTATTCATTACAATTCACCTAAAAATAATCTTTTTATTCATCATCAAGTCCTATTTTGAAGTGTTGTAAAGTCTTGTAACAAGATTTCACACTTTTCCAGGCATAATTTCACGATTTACACCTTTCTTATGCTTTATTTGACCCCTTTATGCCTTTATAAATCTTAATTAAGTGTATTTTCTAATGTAAACCTAAAAAATAACATTAAATATGGCTTAATTACCAAAACACACTTTCAAGTCCAAGGTGGGACCCATTCGCCACGAGTGGCGAATGAGTCCCTCTTTGCTCCAAATTCAAAATATTTTAAATTTTCTTTCAGGTTTTTATTTAAAATCACCTTATGTTGGCCTGTGATGACGTATCATTGGGTTACTAAGGCACAAATGTGTGTAAATATGTGTTCTCCTCATTTTACATCTCTTAATTCACTCAAGCAATCTCCTACAATCTCAAGCACTCAACTAGCATTTGAGCACTTTGCATCATCAAACCAAGCATTAATCAAGCTTTCAAAGGCAGCCATTGATATATCTTCAGAATTTCATTGACAATAGTTTGGTAAGTTGATAGCATTTGCATGTTATTAGCTTATCTTCCTCTTTCATTTTATCATTTTATTAAGGGTTTGATTACCAAAGTGGGATTTGACTAAGACAAATCCCTTTGCCCTAACCCTTAACCATTTTCCCCATTTGTGCATGTGTTGTGTATGCAGATTTATCAAGCATTTAGGTGTTGAAAAGTGGAGAAGAAGTAAAAAAGTGTTTCAAGTCAACCACTTCATATTTCAAGCTTGGAGAAGACTTTCTATTTGTTTTCTATAGGATTAACTTCGTCAACCCAACAAGTTGTCAACCACAAATTTGGTGCTATAGAATTGTCCCCTAATTTCTCAAAAATTTTGGAGAGGACTGATTCGCCATCAGTGGCGAATGAGTCCCACCTTAAGGCTGGAAATCTAAGTTGTCAGATTTTGTATCCTAACACTCAAAAACCTATTCCTGACAGTTTTCATCAGAAGTAAGATTGATTCGCCATTAGTGGCGAATGAGTCCCACTAGTGATTTTTTGTGATTCTAGACAGCATTCAGAACATTCTAGATTCTTCATCAGACTTCCAGGTGCACTTTGATTCAACCCTTTTCTCTTTTGTTTTACATTTATTCATGCATAGTTCATTGTTTGAATATCACATTGTGTTTTCAAACATTGCATTAATCTTAGGTTTTACATTCATAATATCTCAATTTCATAGTTTAGATGCATTCATTTCATTCCATTTAGTCTTAATCACATCATACATAGCATAATTTGAGTGAACTAGATAGATTCTTTGGCCCTTTCTTTCTCCTTTTAGGTGAAAAACCCTAGAAGAGCTAGAAAGTCCTAGAGTGCCAAAAATATATGATTCATATATATATGTATAACTTTAAATACAATTGCATCTATCAACAAGTATAAATATAGATAGAATTGTGTGTAGGTAGGCTCAAGCTAAATCACAAAAGTATTGTGTAGAATGTAGACGACAATTATCACTAAACGTCACATAGGAAATATTATAAAAAAAATAAAGTTATATGAAACTCAAATAAAATGGAAGACACATAAATAGCTACACACAGGCTACTCCCAAATAGATAGCAAACAAAAAGTTGAAGGACACATAAATACCTCAAATATAAATAAGTCAGACTATATACTACAAGGGCCACAAATACAAGCAAAGCATTTTTGCAGTTCGCTGGATGCACATGGAAAAGAGCCAATACAAGTGTCAACAACAAAAAGTAAACAAGGAATAGACTTATGGGATTGGCAACTGAGGGTCGTCCAGCAAGTTGGGGAGAGCTAGAGTCCACTGACATTGTTGGGGATGCTCTTTGAAAAGGCTAGAGTTGTAATGTTGACGGCCAACCATGATCTCTATTGTGACAACACAAGGGCTGAAGATTCAATTAAAGCAACAAAGGTTGACAAACTCCATTCCCAATTTTTTTATCTTTCAAATTTTCTATGGAGACATTAACAATATGAATGAAAACAAATAATATAAAAATGGCACATTTAGAGAATTATTTGTAAATGATTTCAAAAATAGTCTATCTTCTTGTAAAAAAACCAACCTAGAACATACATTGTCCATCACTGTGATCAATGGTGGCATCAATGTTCTATATAACAGTTAAAATATAGCTTATCATTCAAAGAATGTCCCAACAAAAATAAACATAGGAATTAGTATGTATTAATGTTGTTTGCATCCACTATGACATACATACATATCTACACATAGGGGAAATACATTGTCCATCACTGCGATCAATTGGGGCATCAATGTTCCATACAACACTTAAAATTTTTTTCCAAGTAAATAATTAATTATGAATTTTTTATTACAACTTTTCAAAAATATTAAAACTCATATGTCTGACCACCTTAACTTGGTCAAAACTTCATGATTTTTTTTTTTTAAATCCTATAGTATGTGAAGCATAGAATGTGACGTAGGTTTCAGATTCAAAAAATGTGACACCATTTGAAAGCTATAGATTTTTTTCTATTAGCCTATCAATCAGGACTTTAGTCATAATTCAAATAGAAAATGAATAATAATTATTTATTAAATTCAAAGTATTTAGCATAATTTATATTGGTGGAAGGTTGAGAATCTCCTTTAAAAACCCCTTTCATTTCATCAATTTTGGGTAAAAAAAAGTCAGCCATGTACCTTACACATACCCATCATATCGCCATTTTTTGGCCCATCATGATTCTGCACATACCCATTGTTTGCATCTAGTATGGTATACAGACATATCTGCACACAAGAGAAATAAAGTGAAACACAACAAAACAAGGCATTTTCCATCATTCCGATCAATTGTGACATAACTCTTCCCTAAAACATTTAAAATACATCCTATCATTCCCTACATGTAGATATGTATGTATCCATTATTTTGTGCTAATGGTTGCAACACAATAAAATAGTTAATCTTATACAATTGTTCTTGTTTTCAACAAGGCATTGGTGTTTATTGTCCTCTAGCCTTGGCTATATTGTTTCATTATCAACAAAGTGCTAGAGGGGGAAAGAATTTCTGATATTCATGTCCATTTTGACGTAATGGTTACAATGCTAAAAAATAGTGAACATTATATATTTTATGTTGATTTCCATAAGGAATTCTAGATTGTTGCACTGAGTGCTAGAGGGGGAAAGAATTTCTGATATTCATGTCCATTTTGACGTAATGGTTACAACGCTAAAAAATAGTGAACATTATATATTTTATGTTGATTTCCATAAGGAATTCTAGATTGTTGCACTGAGTGCTAGAGGGGGAAAGAATTTCTGATATTCATGTCCATTTTGACGTAATGGTTACAACGCTAAAAAATAGTGAACATTATATATTTTATGTTGATTTCCATAAGGAATTCTAGATTGTTGCACTGTAGCCTAGGGTACAACATATCATTTTCGACAAGCTGTTGTTGAGAAGGCCATATTTTTTCAATTTTAGATAAGGTTTTGTTCGAAAAAGACTGCATTGTTTGTTAATACGAATATTGTTTGATTTATGGATTCCATGTATTGCTTTTGCAGCCATCACCCCATGCAAAGAAACCAAAATAACCTCCAACCATCATCACAGAAGCTTAACAATGGCTAATCAAACTTGCACCTTCACAAGAGTTTGCCATTGTCATATCAACATTGATTGTTGTATGGTTTCCATGTAGTGGCAACGACTATACAGAAGCTAGCCATTATGGCATCAACATTAATTGTTGTATGGTTTCCATGTAGTGGTGATTGTTGTAATAACACCTGCCATTTTAAACCTCAGGAAATATAGCAAAAGTCTGCGCAATTTTCAATTAGGAATTGTTGGATGTTATTCTGTGGCTTTGCTTGCTATCAGAGCTACAAGACAAAACAACGAGTTTTTTGTTTTGTGGGTTTTTCCATCTAAGCCATTTTTGTAACCAATGTTTTTTATTTATGGTCTTCATTTTGTGGAAATAGTTGCAATGCAATAAAATAGTTCATGTTGTTTTGTCTTCTTTTGTTCTATGCCATATAATTTTCCCTATGTACAGATATGTATATTTGCAAGATTAGATGCAACCAACACTCATATCTACGATAGCCTATATATTAAGTGCAATAATAAACATTGATATCACCATTGAATACGTTGGTGGACAATCTATGCATGCCTACCACAAAATATCATATAGATTACCCACCACTCTGACCAATGGTGAAATCAATGTTCCTTATTGCACTTACTATATAGCCTACCATTGCAATTCCTTTTTTGAGGCTAAAAGAAATAATAACTAAAATTTTTTATTTAAATTCAATTTCCCCAAACAATAAACATAGCGAGTAGTATATATGAATATTGGCTACATCTAATTTCACATTCATACACATTTGCACACAACAAAAGAGAAATGAAGCAGAACAGAAGTAACACATACTTTTTGGGTTTATATATTTCCAAGCAATAGATTCCTACATATGAATCCAACACATGCAATACATATATATGCACCTATAAAACAAAAGCTACACCAATTATATATATATATATATAAAGTTAGATGCACATATATACACATTATTGACTGCACTCTACAAATGACTATATTGTTTTTTGAAACCAATATTGTTTGATTCATGGTTCTCCTTTTTCATTCTGTTGCACTGCATGTCCCTTGTAGGACAATGACAAACAATGCAAGAAAAAAGTGTGAAGAGTCTGCCCAAAATGCATGGTTCTTCGCTAAATCATAGACAACAATAGCTAATTATGACTTTTGATATTTATTGCAGCTAAAGATGGAAGACCACAGAGGTGAGATTTGGGTTACTTCTTTTGATGAGGCTGCAAAAGTCTTATTATAGATGTCAACAAAAGAGCTATACATGTTGCAATATGAGCCTTCTGCTGCAATGATTGTTGAGTCTGTTATCAATGGTGTAACCTACACCTCATTTGTTTTAATTTGTGGGTTTCTCCATCTGGGTCACTGTTAAAACTAATGTTGTTTCATTTATGGCTTCCATCTTGTGGTTATGGTTGCAACATAATAAAATAGTTAATGTTATATAGTCTATGTTTGATTCCATCATGCATTATTGATTATTGTTCTCTAGCGTAGACTATATTGTTTCAATTTTTGATAAAGTGTTGTTGAAAAGCCTATATTGTTTCAATTTTTGATAAGGTTTGGTTGAGAAAAGAGTATATTTTTGGATGGGGTTGTTACTATGATTTTTCATGGGTTTCTTTTAATGGCTTCCATTTTCTGGCCATGTTTGCAACAAAATGAATTTGTTAATGTTATGCACTTTTTGCTGGTTGTTGTTGCCTAGCTTGGGTTATATTGTTTCATTTTCGATAAGGTGTTGTTGAAAAGGCTATATTGTTTCAATTTTCAATAAGGCACTATTGAGAAAAGACTGTATTGTTTTTTAAAAGCAATCTTGTTTCGTTTATTATTGGCATTTTGTGGCTATCATTTTGAGTTTTCTGGCTACATATTGTTATTCTCTACCTTACACTATATTGTCTAATTTTTGATAAGGTTCTAGCTAGAAGGCTATATTATTCCATTTTTGATAAGGTTCTATTGAGCAAAGACTATATTTCTGCATCAGTTTGTTACTGTACATTTTTTGTTACTGTACAATTTATGTTGTTTTCCATAAGGCATTGCTTGTAGTCTTTTTTATTTCTTCTCCTATGTGCATATATGTATGTACGTGAAATTACATGTACACAACATCCTTATATACTCTACTTTACTAACAAAAGAATTCACAGCAAAAAACACACGCATTTAACTAGTTATATATTAAGACAATGGACACCAACTTATAATGTTTAACAAAAAAATATACACTTATTTTATTTTGTATTTTTTATGTTGCTTATGTTTTGTATTGCTTTTACTTTATGCTCCTCATTTTATTTTGTGTGGTTTGGTTATATAGCTACGTCACCATATTTAACATGTCTATCAGCATTTACAACTATTAAATTTCCTTGCAACTACAGGACCACACGAAAAGCATAAATGAAACAATATTGGTTTGAAAAATTCCTTATAAAAAATGCACCACTATGCCTTGTGGGAAACAATATAAACTATATAATATGCACTATTTAATTGCGTTAAAAAAATGAAACAATATAACCAAAGCTAGAGAACAACGATCAATGGTGCCTTATGGAAAACAACATAAACTATATAGTGTTGCAACCATAACCACAAAACGCAAGCCTTAAATGAAACAATAATGGTTTCAACAACAAGGTAGAAAATTCTCTGTTGAACAACACCTTATCGAAAATGACAACTTGACATATCTATATACAGATAAACGTGTAACTTGAAAGATACATTTAGAAAATGCATATGCAAACATACACACTTACACTATAAATGGAACAATAATGGTCTCAACAGTGACGTAGGGAATTCTTTTTTCCAACAGAACCCTATCGCAAAGCAAACAATATTGCCAGATCTATAGACCAACTTTCAACAATGTCTTATGGTTAACAACATAAACTCTATGACATATACTATTGTATTGCAACTCAAATATGAAATGATATAGCCAAATCTAAAGAAAAACACTTAACAATGACATATAAAAATTGAGAATAGCGAATACCAATTGTGCAGATATAAGAGTATGTGGCAATTAAACTAGACAAGAAGCAAATAGCTATATTGCTATTAAAAAATGGACATATCTATATATAGATAAATGTATGACCTCAAAGATACATGTACAAAATGTATATACAAACATACACACTCACACGCTAAATGAGATAAAGATAGTTTCAACAACAAGCTAGGAAATACTATTTTCCAAGAGTACCTTATCGCAAATGAAACAATATAGCCAAATCTATAGCCCAATAGCCAAGAATTTCTTATGGATAACAACATAAAATCTATAAAATTTACTATTGTAATCCAAATCGAATATGAAACAATATAGCCAAAGCTAGAGAAAAACACCTTAAATGAAACAATAATGGTTTCAACAACAACCTAGGGAATTCATTTTTTCAACAGGACCTTATCAGAAAGAAAAAAATATAGCCATAGGCCTATGCCCTATCAAAAATTGTGCAAACATTTGCTATGTTTTCCAAAGCTTTAAAAGGAAGTTGTTACTTACAACCATTGCCACTACACAAAAACCATACAACAATTAATGTTGATGCCATTTTGTTGGCCTTCTCTATCGGTGCGCCAAATGCTTTTTATTTAAAAATAAAAAAATAATCTGCCACCTTTTTCTTGACTACAATCCGGGAGCCGGAAGGCTTAAAAATTGGGGTGAACAATACCCTATGGAAAACAACAAAAAGTCCATAACATTGACTATTTTACTACGTTCCAACCATTCATGCTAAACGAAAGCCATAAATGAAATAATATAGCTTAAGGTAGACAACAATAGTCAACAATGCCTTATGCAAAACAACATGAACTACATAACATTAACTATTTTATTGCATTGCAACCATCACCACAAAACAAAATCCATAAATGAAACAATATTGGTATCAATACTCACCTAGATGGGGAAACTCGTAAAACACTAAAAAATCACAGTCACAAACCCATGCAAAACCATCGCCACAAAAATCGAACCATAAATCAAACAATATTGGTTTCAACAAACTATATAGTCTTTTTTCAAAAGAACCTTATAGAAAATGAAACAATATACCCTAAGCTAGGGAACAATAATCAACATTACCTTATGGAAAATAACACAACTTGTATAACATTAAGTATTTCATTGTGTTGCAACCATCGCCACAAAATATTGCTTTCAACAGTGACCCAGATGAAAAACTCACAAAACACAAAAAACTCACAGTAACAGACCAATTCAAAACCTTCACCACAAAACACGAACCATAAATGAATCAATTTTGGTTTCAATAGCAATCTGGATGGAAAAAATCACAAAAAACACATGAGATTAACTATTTTGCAACCATTCACACAAAATGGAAGTCATAAATGAAACAATATAGCCTAAGCTAGAGAGTTGCAACCATACACACAAAATGAATAAATCAAACAATATTGGTATCAACAGTGACCTAGATGGAAAAACCCACAAAACAAAAAAAATCGCAGTAACAAACCCATGCAAAACCATCACCACAAAAGGCGAACTATAAATCAAACAATTTTCGTTTCAACAATTTATACAATTTTTTTTCAATAAAGCCTTATCGAAAACAAAACAATATAGCTTAAGCTAGAGAACAACAATCAACACAATGGAACAATATTGGTTTCAACATTGACCCAGATGAAAAAAACGCACAAAAAACATACAAATTCATAGTAACAAACCAATGCACAAACAAACAATATTTCCTTCCACCCACCACAACTACACGAAGACCATAAACAATATTGGTTTCAACAGTGACCCAGATGGAAAAACCCACAAAAAACACAAAAATTCATAGTAACAAACCAATGCAAAAACAAACAATATTGCCTTCCACCCATCGCGACTACACGGAAACCATAAACGAAACAATATAGACTAAGCTACAAAACAACAATCAACAATGCCCTTTGAAAAATAACATAAACTATTTTTGAAATACTCGAGAAACAGTTTTTTCAATATGCACCTCTTCCCGCTTGCTTTCTCTCTGCGCCCTTCTTTCTCCATTGCCTGCAAAAAAAGTGCAAAGAATTATCACAATTGACACTTTTGTACTACTTTTCCAACCATCGCTCCATGCAAAAAACACAAAATAACCTCCAACCACCTTCACAGAAATTCCACAGCTGATGATCGCACTTGCATCTTCACAGAAGTTTACCCTCCTCACACACAACTATCTTGAACAAGGTAAAGCTAGAGAATGTCACCCAACAATGCATTATCGAAAATTGTGCAGACATTCACTATGTTTTCTAAGGATTTTAAAGACAGGGGTTATTTACAACCATCGCCACTACACGGAAACCATATAGCAATTAATCTTGATGCCATTTCGCTGGCCTTCTCTATCAGTGTGCCAAATGTTGTTTTATTTAAAAATCAAAAAATAATCCGCCACTTTTTCCCCGATGTCGGAAAGCTCAAAAATTAGGAACGCTGACGAAAATTCTGACCACATCAAGAAACCATCCGCCACCTTTTTTCCGTCGCCGGAAAGCTCAAAAACCGGAAAGACTGACGAAAATTCCAACCAACGTACACACAAATAACCTATCGACTAATTACTTTTTATGATATACAATTAAATAAGAAACATTGATTAGAAAAACACACCCAAATTTATAATGATTGACCCATGACTCATGGCGTCCCTTCATAGTTTTCATAATGATTGATCCATGAGTCAATTGTTTTGGCATCATGTACCGGCCACGTCAATTTCTGCACGGCTTACACTAAAGGGAAAACACCTTTTTGAAATGCATCCAAACAATCGGTACCTAGATAGTTCTTACAGTCAATTTAGGCGTCTCGTTTGTAAACCCTAGTTTGCTTTTCCTCCTTGGAAAATTGAAACCCTCGCTGCACTCTATTTAGTCTCGTCACCTTCGCATTATGGTCTTCCTATCCTACGTATTCTCCACGGAACTTGACTCCTGTTATTTGACTCGACTCTACAGTTATTTCCGACCGCATGTCATAAAATTCAACCTTTTGATAACAACTTTGTATAACAAAGAACAACGATTTTTCAAAACTTTGTGGAAATTACAATGTCTTTTTCGATCTACGTAGCATACACGATTTGTTAGAGCCTACAACGTATCCAGTACGACTAAGGTGTGAACGAATGCTTACTAAGAGAGGAAAAAATGGATGTTGATGTCCACCGGCTGCTGCCGCAACAGTACTAATTAACTTGACAAGGATGTATACCAAACCATTATCATCTTTGCTAATATTACAGTTTCTTATCCGTTTATTCTGTGTTTCCTTATTCTTGTAGAAGGGTCTTTTCAATTTATTTTATGTTAAGCTTAGTTTCAAACTACAATTACAATTTTCCATCTTCTAATGATTATGGTGAATATCTAAGACTTTTGTGGTTGCCATTGGAACCTATTGATTGAATGATATTGTGATACTTTGTTGAAAGTTATAACCTAATCTTTGAAACTTGATGTAATGAATGTATGGGAACAAACTTTAATATATATTTAAGTAGTAATTCGAGCCTACGAAAGTTAGGGCTTTAATATTGTTGATATAAGAATTGATTGATAACTAGAAGTCATTTTTGTTGGGATGTGAAGTCTTGTTCTATTGTAACAGTTCCAATCAAAAGAAAACAGAATCAGTTCAAATGCAACTAAAACAGTTTCAGCGTAAACAAAATCTGGTGATGCATCCACCAAATAGACTCCTAAGTCCTTAAAATAGGATGATTCTCCTTCCCGTGCTCCAACAAGAAAATTGAAGAGTCCATTATATATTGGACTGTTTGTAATGCAAAAATATGAAAGTGTTGTGATTAATAAAAAGATTTTCTCCTGTTTTCTTGTGGACGTAGACACATTGCCGAACCACGTTAAATACTTTGTTTTATTTTATTCATTTTTGATGCTGTATTTCTTATTTCTTGCATAAATAATTATATGAAGAACTGTTTATGTTAGCTGCAAAGATTAACAATTTTTTACAATGGTATAGTTTTACGACTCAAACTCATTGACCCATGTTTCATGAGTAGTGGTTTATAAGAACCCATCTCTCATTATAAGAATTAATGTAATTATTGTGGTTAATGTAAACATAGAGTCATGATAAAAGTATTGGTTAGATCATAGTCCCATTACAACGATAATTTGAGAATCATGATAACTCGAAACAAAAGTAAAACAATATTTTTGAATGATAAATTAAATATAAGATTAAAAAAAAAAAAATTATAAAAAATTTATAAAAAGATAAATAGTTAAATAATATAATATTTAAACATATGAATAAAAAAAATTAAATTCTAATCTAATCATCCATAAAAATAAATATATCAATACAATTTGAAAATTTAAAATATCAAAATTTTAATTCTAAACATTGTCATAAAGCACTCAATTATAACTTAAAGAGCATTTAATTATTTTGATTTTTGAATTTAATTGCGTACTCATTTTTGCATCAACGTTTCCCATCACACTTTGTAATCCAACATCACAATGAAAAACAAAGAGCTCAAAGAAGAATCCAAAAATCAAAGTAAATAAACATTATGAATTGTGAAAACTTGATACCGTTAATTGAAGAACACTCTTTGAAAAAGCAAACCATACTTAAAATTTAATAAAATGTGAATAACACCATCACCAAGAAAGCTAATAACAAAATGATAGAACAAAGGGAAAGTACAAATAAGAAGTCTTTAAATTTGATTCCTAACTGATTAGTAAAAGTACAATTAAAATTTTATTATACTATCTAACTAAATAATGCGTATCAGGAATTTCGAAACGCTAATTCAATTAAACTATCATCGTCACGGCGGTCACCACCACCAGGTGATTGCTTGCATAAATCTTTCATCCGATAATTATGATACTGATCCCCAATGCAAGAAAGAGAGCCGGGCAAATAACATACGAAAAGTGAAGCTAAATTACTGATTGAAACTCGCGTGAATGCTATTGCAGATAGTAGAGGAAAATGAAGATTTTATTTGCAAACAAGCTTCCATCTAGATCTTTACAGACGATTGGAACAACCCTTTCAGCAATTTCGTTGCTAAATTACATCACAAGTTTACCCAAATTTATTTGTCCAAAAATGACTTCTACAATGCAACTGGTGCTAACTGTAACCCCTGGATTTTCGGTGAATATCCAGCTATACTAAGAATAACTACATGACTAAGAAGATTTGGGCATATTTATGGTTGGGCTGAATGACTGAGGACTGAGGAGTTGTCTGGAACTGCTTGGCTTATCTGGAGAAACAAAGCAAGAAAATGCAGCCATCTCCTGTGAGGAAGTGGTGAAAGGTGGAGGACAATCTGACTGTGAAAACATTATCTCAGAAAAGAAACCTTGAAGAGGAGAATAAACTGGTACAGGCATTGTAGGAGGAAGATGAGGCAGTGGGGCTTCAAAGTTTAAGATCTGAAGCACTTGTCTCATTTTAGGCCTCGTCCCTGGATCTGGGTGAGAGCACCACAATCCAATTAGCATCAGCTGCTCCATTTCTTCCCTGTTAAACTCTCCATTCAAAAAAGGATCTACTGCATCCATTAATCTCCCTTTCCCGTACAAATCCCACACCCACTCCACAAGCCGCATGTTACAATTCTCCCAGATGAGATTAATAATCTTCTTTCCGCAAGCAATTTCCAGAGCAACTGCACCAAAGCTGAAGACATCTGATTCTGCACTGGCTTTTCCTGTGACTGCACATTCTGGAGCAATGTATCCCAATGTCCCTGCTAGTGTGGTAGTCTGCGACCACCTATCATCCTTCACTAGGCGAGCCAATCCGAAGTCTCCGAGCTTTGCATTGAAGTGAGAATCCAGCATAATATTGCTGCACTTAACATCTCTGTGCACAACACGTTGGTCCCATAACTCATGGAGGTAAAACAGGGCAGAGGCAGTATCACAAGCAATTCTATACCTGCGCGCCCAACCCAGCTCTCCTCTTCTTTTCCCGAAAAGAAAATTATCCAGACTCCCATTGGACATGTATTCGTAAACCAAGAGGAGTTGCCCCTTCTCATGGCACCATCCAAGCAGCTGCACCAGATTCCGATGCCTCAGACGAGCAATCGTATTTATTTCTGAAATATATTCCTTCTTCCCCTGGTTGGAGCCCTCCGACATGCGTTTCACTGCCACAACCTCATTTGTTTTCGCCAGCAGCCCTTTGTACACATCGCCAAAACCTCCGCGCCCAAGTTTCTGCTTTTCGCTGAACTTCATTGTGGCTGCTTTCAGCTCGCTGTATGTAAATCTGCGGTAGACATGAACATCATCACACTGCCTATTTATCTGCTCATCCATCTGCTTTGAAGCACGCCTTCTCCTAATGTATACCCAATAGAGAAGAGCGCACAACAACATGACTGCAACAAAAGAGACAGAAACAATTACAAGTACCCATGTCAACCAATTCCTTTTCTTCCCAGAGAAACGTGCGCTACTGAAGCTCCAAGAAATCAACTGATGAGTCTCCGTTGAGTTATAAGCGGTAGATGAGAACCCAATTATAACATCTCGAGGCAGAGATGCCATCAAATCTATATCATATGAAAAAAGAGGATTGTTGCCCTGGGCTTTAAGGCCATTATTTGACAGAAAAACTAGCAGCTTATTTTGTTCGCCATCATACTCTATCCAGGCATCCCAGATTTGTCCATCATTCATAGATTGCATTACCTGGATGCTGTGGGCAGAAACAATGGTATTGACGTCAATTCCCACATGATTATCACTAATCTTATCCCAAGGCCCATTCATATACGTGTCGAATTCAACTGCAACAACTTGATTAGAGGATTTGCCCTCATTAATGGCACTGTCGTCAGTTTTGCTTTGACTGAAAAGCCCTAGACCCCCTCCTCCTGATTTGTAGGGAATGTGGTCAGCCCACTCTGGAGATGCGAAGAAAAAAGCTAATCCCTCGCCGTGCGGAAGATCGCCTTGTTTCATGACGAATTGAAAATGTGTGGTGAAATTGGTATTCCACAGAGGAATTGTTTGTTTGTAAACAACTCTTCCTAGGCTCGATCGTACTTTGTATCTGTTCATTTTGCTTGGGTCGGTGAGTGCAATTGCATATCCAGAAACAGCAGCGTCCTCCTGAAAAGAAAGCAGATTTGCAGAGGACTCGTTGAATTTGTTGAAATGAATGTAAACCTCATCTGCTGGATGACCTGAAACATGTAATGTCAGAAACGAGATTGCTGCGTATAAGAAAGAAATGGGAACAGCTCTTGTATGATTGATACCCATTAGGCACAAGATCAAAGAACAGTTAAAAGAACACTCTAACCGGTTTCTGAAAAAAGAGAAATATCCATTCTCGCAAAAGCGATCTGAAGTTTTCACCGTGGTATCGTATTTCTACTCGCTATTTTAATCGCAGTCAAATCAATTTTGTTTGAGAACAATTACGCCGTGACTCATGCATATAGAGGGAAATTATCGATTATTGGTGCTTTGTCTTCATCCACGCGATTCAAGAAAATGTGATGTCCACATCTTCAATTTGCTCAATAATGCGTTTTCCTATTCGCAATGGAGGTATTATATTGTCATGATCGTGACTAGAGTATCCCGTACGTAATAATTTAATGTATAGTATTATTGCGTGTGAAATTAACTTGTGGTCTTATGTCAATGATATTTAAATCCATATTCTATTTTTTTTATATGCATTTTTTTTGGTCATCAAACAGATTCAAGATTATAGATTTGACTTATGTCACTTTTAAATCATGGATATGAAATTTGTTGAGATTATGGATGCACAGTCCTTGAAGTTGTAGTCTTCGATGGAGGACTTTTGAGCCAGGAAAGATGATCAACCACCCAGAAAGTGTTGCAACTAGGCATGCACAATAGAGATTCTATATTGATGATATGATATTCATATTGATATTGGATATATTACAAATGAACAAGATGCCCGATTATATAGGCAAGAATGAAAACCTAATATGCATGAGATGTTGCCATGTGTCTTGATCTAACAACATGTGACAATATGTGAACCCTATCTAGATGATTATTAAATGTTGAGATAAGTTCTAGAAGGACAACTCATCTTCTAGAAGGAATCTTATCCCACCAAACAAGGAAGGGAATATTATCCCATTTATTAAATGATTTATCTAATAATACAACCTAGGACTTAATTAATTAAATTCAAGACCTAAGTTAACTTATGCTAGTGTAATAATTAATTAATTAATTACACCAACACCCCCCATAAGTGTAACTTAGGGAGGAAAATGCAATGATTATGCAAGATGATCGATGATGGGTCCTGACTACGAGGCCATGTTAGGTACCCATGTACATGGAGATGTAGAAAAATCTCCCACAACCGGAGAAAAGGGGAAAACCTAGTGGGAACAAAAACCCTCTCCAAAAAGGAGATGAAAAAGAAAAAAATGTGAGATAGGATGGGAAGGATGGAGGACTCCCAAATACCCCCCAAGGACACCATCCGTCACATGGATACAATAGAGAGACTATATAGCCCCCCCAAAAGATCAGATCACCTGCAAGAAATGTAAGTGTTTGAAGAAAAAATAAGATCCAATGCCGACAAACAACTTGTCTCCCTTTCGAAAGAAATAAAACCAAATGCAAGTGCAGAGATGCTTCCCATTCCGGATAGGAAATGAAGGATGAAGATGCATGTCGATGATGTCTTTGAACTCTGCTCAAATGTCTCCTTGCCTGATGAAGATGCCACAATTAATGAAGAGGGTGACAAACCAGGATGATGCAGAAACTGATGCTGAACAATATCCAAAGATGGAGATGGAATGATGGAGACTTGATAGCCCCCCCTGAATGAAGTGTCCTCAAAACCACTGAAAGAAGTCTGAAGAAAATCCAATGGTGGATGCTGAAGAAACCTCAAATCCTTAATGGAATGACAAGGAAGAAGTCTCAAATATGAAATCTCTGAATAGAGGAGTGATACCCCCTCAAGAATGTTCTCCAAACCTGTAGAAGTAGCCAAGTCAATTATGCCTGAAACAAAGCCATCCTGTGATGCCAAGTCTGAAAAAATGAATGTGTCCTGATGGATGATAATGGTGGAAGCCTTAATCAATGACTCTGGACAAGGAATCACTGAATGTGAAGGGATACTAACTATCTCTGATGAAGAAGAAGCACCAAAAGGAACCTTGTCAACCTCTTCAGAAAGATCACGGTAATCAACTTCCTGCACAACAATATCATCATGGGAAAATTGATCTGAAGAATGACATTTTGAATCTTGACCAACGGGGAATGGTGGAGTATCTGAATCTCTGTATAGCTCTCAAAGTTTAATCCAAAGGATATGAGGACAATCACAATGATCAATAGCATTCAAAATATCACAATCAACTTGCATAGAAATGATCTCCAAAACAGTGTATCTACAACAACTCCAAGCAAGTTTATGAATACCTTCACTTGGATGAGGAACTATACCATACAGATGAGGCAATAGATCAAGTGATTGGAGATGGTGGCTGATCCCATTTCGCCATTGTGAATAGTTACCCTTGTGCAACATAACTAGAGAAGAAGTATATGCAAGTCCCATAATAAAATTTCTCCACAAAAAACAAAGACATTGACCTTCAACAACAAATAAAGGCTTCCAAATATGATGTATAATTGAAGTGATGCAACTCGGATCAAAAAATATTTTCCCAAGCTTCAGGATGTCCAGGTTATTGAGTAAATGCACCAAACTGAAAAAATCAATGCAAGAGTACTGGAGCTGAAACTGATTAGGAGATTTGGACTGATGAAAAAAGCTCTGAATCACCTTCTTGATGCCACTAGAATCACTAAAATCTGATGAGTGGTTGCAAAGTTATGAGCCTTTATGTCCAAATTAGGGTTTTGTCTTTAGTTGGATGTAGAATTTGTTGCATGCAAAATTTTGCAGAACTAATGTCACCACTGGAAAGTATGCAAAATTCCCTTTTCGACGGTATATCATTTTCCAAATTTTGATATCCTAGGTGAAAATTGTGATAAAATGAAAAAAAATGCCCTAATTAGGCACCTGCAGGCTAAATAGGGTCAAAAATTTGGCCCCCGCGCTTAAAAAAAATAGCCCGTGGTCACTGATATGACTAGGGGACGGGCTGGCTATTTTAAAAAAAATTTCTGCCGAGCATAGCGGTGGTGGAGCGTTTGGTTAGCGGTGACGGGGCGACGTCGCTCCTATAGCAGAGCCCCTGGACATGCATAGAACCGTCGGCGGGAATGTTTGATGGCATGACCGGGGAAATGGTCGGCACAAGAGGTTTCCGGCAACGAAGATAGGCTGGCGGGAGTACTAGATACACGGTGGATGGCGGGAGCACTAGATACACGGCGAACGATGCAGTCTGGTCGTCGGCGATGGGGAGAACACACATCGGCGAGAGGAGATTCAACGGTCGGCGGTGGCCATGAACTAGTCAATGGGAGTATGCAGGATGACCGGCTATCAGAGGAGAGGACATAGGGTACAACATTCGACGGTACCTGCCTGTCAAAGGTTATGAATGCGGCCGACCAAATACATCTTTGCAGACTTTAAAAGGTGCCGATTTTGATTTTTAATATTGCAAGATTGCAATTAAAAATCAAAAAGCTATAAAATTCCGAACAAATATGGGAGATTTAACAAATAAAATCCCAAAAAATTTAATAAAAATGCCGACGACTGATGCAGATGGAAAAATATATGCCAACCATAAATTTAAATACCAGTCGCTCCAATATTTTTTTAATTTTTCTGCAAACTATAGTAGAAACTCGAAATATTTTTTTTGCCAAAACAAATGCAATAAGCCCTGATTTTTTTTTGAAAATAGAAAATGGCCTGCGTATAAAATTTTTTTACCTCAGAGGATAACTAATTGGGATGATTTTTTACTGCAAATTGTACGGATAGTACGATTGATTTTGCAAACCCTAAAAATACCTCTGAAGCTCCCGGGATGATGTATCTAATTTTGATGAATGGACAGGTGATCCTAGGGTTTCGAGGCCTTCTGAAGACAATGGCGAGCTCGAATCTGACTCAATCTGCTTCAGAAATCAGCTTGGTCCCCAGGTGGAATGAAGTAGCCTTTAATAGAAACCTTCAAGCCTGCAAGAATCTCGCACACCAACTTTCTTGATTGAGGGTTGATGTTTCACTGGACAAGCTTTGATACCATGTTGAGATTATGGATGCACAGTCCTTGAAGCTGCAGTCTTTGATGGAGGACCTTTGAGCCAAGAAAGATGATCAACCACCCAGAAAGTTTTGCAACTAGGCATGCATAATAGAGATTCTATATTGATGATATGATATTCATATTGATATTGGATATATTACAAATGAACAAGATGCTCGATTATATAGGCAAGAATGAAAACCTAATATGCATGAGATGTTGCCATGTGTCTTGATCTAACAACATGTGACAACATGTGAACCCTATCTAGATGATTATTAAATGTTGAGATAAGTTCTAGAAGGACAACTCATCTTCTAGAAGGAATCTTATCCCACCAAACAAGGAAGGGAATATTATCCCATTTATTAAATGATTTATCTAATAATGCAACCTAGGACTTAATTAATTACATGCAAGACCTAAGTTAACTTATGCTAGTGTAATAATTAATTAATTAATTACACCAACAAAATTTTTAATTTTAAAATTTTAAAATTTGATGAACACTTCATTAAATATTGTGAACTGACATAGTATATGTTATGTCGATTTGTATGTTTGGTTATAATATTTAAAGACATTCATTTTCTTATTTAAAATCATATAGTTGGTTTTTATTAAGATAAGTTGAGATTTTCATAGGGCCAAAAACCTTGTTACAATAACAAAACAACTAAACACAAAGCATAGAAATCAAACTATCTAAGAAGAAAAGAATAAATCAAGCCAAACTAGTGCTTCATCCAAATCTAGGCAACTTTGCATCCAAAGGCTTGACAAGCGAAAGAGAATCCAACTTAGGAAGACCCTTCTATTAAACAGGCGCATGACAACTAAGAGGGGGGGGCGAATCAGTTGTCACACAAAGTTAAACTTAAAACTTTATCACTTATCAAATATTCAACCACACTATTCTATTATTGAATATGAGCATGAAACATAAATAACAAAAGTAAATCAACACAATGAATACCAGATTTTTACTTGGAAAACCCAATAAGGGAAAAACCACAGTGAGGGTTAACTCACAATATACAGATTATAAATTGAATACAAAGGCTCACTGCCCAAAAGAGGACTCACTATCCAAGTACAAAGGCTTACTGTCCAACAGGGAGGCTCACTGCCTACAGATACAAAAGAGAACAAAAGATTCATCACTGCAATTAAAGCGCATTCATAGGATTACAAAAACCTTTAGTTCACTATGTTCAACACACTAAAAAACTACTATCACAACTCACTCACACACACTTATGCTCTTATGATTTGTGGCACACTTTCATCACATTGCATCACACTATCATACACCTCTTCACAATTTGACTTGCTTTTATACTATTCTCAACCTTAGAAACATTTACCAAGGTCGGCCACAAAACATCGTTTCATAAATTCAAATTAGGTCGGTAACTCAAAATTTCTACAGTGGAAAGGAATAAGAGTGGCCCAATAAAATTATTTTCTTGAATCTTCTACATGCTTTCTCAATTTAAATTTTATTCTTGGAATGAAGTGCAAACAACAGGTCAGCCAAAGCTAATGAAAACACAGATAAACAATGATGCACACAATTCCCAACAAGAAGATGACATGTGGATGCTGCAACATGCTTCATTATGCACTAGAATACATCTTAGAACCTTCTAGATACATCTACAACAAAAAAATAGCCTTCAATCACTTAATTTCTTTCACCAGTCTATCCAGACTATGCAAATTCATACTACAATACTAAAACATGACTTCCTGTTTACCAAACTTCAAACCTCTTCACCAGAGAATAGGAAAGACCTTCACAAGACATATCCTAGATCCACATGATCTAAATCAAAATAGTGGAGGAATGCAGAGCAAAAAAATTTCTCCTAGTCCATAGAAGATCAAACTTGTCAGATAGTTCACATATCGATGAATGCAACTTTCATGTACCATCTCACTAGAAGTTGAAACTCAACATATATCACCATCAAATCACTGTAATAAAAATTTCACAATCACATAGGCATAGGATCAACACAAGAGAAATGTGAAGCACATACTAGAGCATGTTTTGAACACATTCAACACTCTAAATTCTCTTTTTTATTAATTTTCTCAAAAGTACTTGGAAACTCATCAAACCAACACATCGTCAATACCATAAAGATAGCTCCATGTACTTATAACATCTCAGAAGCATCGCAGTTATACATGTACAATTATGCAACATACTAAACTGTGTTGACATTAGTGACAACACCACCAAACTAGCTCATACTTGCGACAATCTCCCCCTTTATCATTGATGGCAACACATAACCTTTTCTCCCCCTTTGACATCAATGGAAAAGATCAACAACATGATTTACTCCCCCTTAGGAGTGCACCCATACTGCAACAATGAAACCACTTCTACTCGCCTTGCGGAGTAGACCCATTTATCAATCTAGATAAATGAAGAATCTATGAATTCATTGGACCGATGCACCTTTATGTGCACTTGGTTAGGAGGGCCAAAAAACCCCAACATCTCCTTAAGATGCTCAAAAGTATCCTTCAAAAGAGCCTTAGTAAATATGTCTATAATTCATTCCTTTGTAGTCACATACTTCAATTTGACTTCATTTTCCAGCACTTTTTCTCTTAGGAAATGGTATTTGATATATATGTGCTTCGTTCTTGAATGCATAACTAGGTACTTCAAAAAAAAATTGCACTTGTATTGTTACAAAAAATGGGAATAGGCTCATCACATGTCACACCAATGTCTTTCAGAGTTTGTTTCATCCACAAAACTTGTGTACAACAGGATGTTGTAGCAATATATTATGCTTTTATAGTGGATAAGGAAACTAAGTCTCGCTTCTTACTCATCCATGAAACCAATCTTCCACCAAGAAGGAAAGCACCACCATTGGTATTCTTCCAGTCATCTACACATCCATCCCAATCAACATCTGTATAAGCACTCAGGGTGAAATCATTACTCTTAGGGTACCATAGTCCATAATCTGGCATGCCTTTAAGATATCTAAATATCCTTTTTACAACCATAAGATGTGCTTCTCTAGGATCTGCTTTAAATCTAACAACTAAACACATTGCATGCATAATATCTGGTCTGGTAGTAGTGAGATAGAACAATGTGCCAATCATGGATATGTATTTGCTCTGATTAATCTTAGCAGATTCATCATCCTTGCTCAGCTTACATCCGGTTACCATAGGAGTACAAACTGGTTTAGAATCTTCCATCCCAAACTTTTTCAACAACTCTTTTACATGCTTAGATTGAGAAATGAATATCCCTTTATTAGTTTGATTCACTTGTAGACCAAGGAAGAAATTCAATTCACCAATCATAGACATCTCAAATTCTTTCTTCAGTTCTTCAGTAAAAATTTTACACATGCCATCATTTCCACCAAAAAAGATATCATCAACATAAACAACTACAATCAACATCTAATTACCTTGCATTTTGAAGTAGAGGTTGATGTCAGTTGAACCTTTGCTAAATCCTTACTTTGTTAGATATTTTTTCGGTCTTGCATGCCAAGCTCTGGGAGCTTGCTTTAGTCCATACAATGCTTTCTTCAATTTACACACCATATCTGGATTGTTAGACAATTGAAACCCTTCAGGTTGCTCCATTTACACTTTTTCCTCCAACTCACCATTCAAAAAAGTTAACTTAACAACCATCTGATATATCTTGAAGTCCCTGTGGGCAGAGAATGCCAAAAACATTCTAATAGCTTCCATTTTGGTCACAGGGGCAAAATTTTCTTCAAAATCTATACCTTCAACTTGTGAATATCCTTTGCATACCAGTCTTACCTTATTCCTTACTACTCCATTTTCATTCAATTTGTTTTGGAACACTCATTTTGAGCCAATCACATTTTTTTCACAGGTCTAGGGACTATTTCCCATATCTGATTCTTTTCTATCTAGTGCAGTTCCTCTTTCATAGCTCTCATCCAACTTTCATCTTCACATGCTTCTTTTATAGATTTGGGTTCTATTTTAGAGAGTAAACACAAATTTACCTCAACTGCAACTTTGCTTCTTGTCTTCACACCTCCACTTTTGTCTCCAATTATTTGATCTTCTAGATGATTCTTCTATACATATTTAGGAGTCCTAGCAGTAGGTTTCGGTTCATTCTCTTCTTCTTCTTCTTCTTCCACTTACATTCTTCTTCTTCTTTCTCTTCTTCTTCTTCCTTCTCCTTATTTTCTTCAGGTATATGTCCCCAGATAGGATCATTAGGTTCAACTTCACTTATCTCAATAGGTCTACATATGTCTTCATCAACTTTCACATTAGCACTTTTTATGATTTTTCTCAACCTTTTGTTATGTATGCCTTGCTAGTAGTAGAATACCCTTGAAGAAATATTCCTTCATCACATCTAGCAAAAAAATTTCCAAGATTTTCATCATCTCTTTTTAATATAGCATCTTCTTCCAAATACCTTAAAATATTTCATAGTAGGAGTCTTACAAGTCCATAACTCAAAGGGTTTCTTTGTGTTGTGTTTGATTTGAACTCTATTAAGAACATAAACAATAATATGGATCGCTACTCTCCAATACATATCCGGTACATTGGACTCTTTCACCATATTCTAGCAACTTCTTGTATTTTCCTATTTTTGCTTTCAACTACTCCATTTTGCTGAGGGGTTCTTGGAGCAGAAAAATGTCTTTTTATGCCATGATTCTCACAAAATGCATTGAATTCACCAGAAGTGAATTCACCACCTCTATCAGATCTCAAACACTTGATTTTCTGATTTACTTCATTTTCCACTTCTGCTTTGAATACCTTAAACCTATCCAAGGCCTGATTCTTTTCTTTGAGAAAATCAATCCATTTCATTCAAGTATAATCATCAATAAGCAACATAAAGTACCTATCTCCATTCAAGCTTCCGGTCCTAGTTAGACCACAAAGATCAATGTGAATCAACTATAACATTTCGATAGTAGAATGTTCTTTTCCCTTAAAGCTACATCTTGTCTGCTTCCCCAATTTACAACTTCTACAAATAGTATTAGCAGGTCTTGTGATTCTAGGTAGTCCTCGAACAATCTCCTTAGCACTGATCTTGACTAGGTTACCAAAGATCATATGTCCCATTCTCTGGTTCCATAACAACTTTCACTGATTTAAGATACATGGAAATGACCATCAACTCCCTTCAACTAATAGATGTTTCAATGAGTTCTTCCAGCAGCAATCATATCTCCATTTTTGGATCCTTTTCTAGTTTCACAGGTATTATTCTAAAACACAAGTTTAAAGCTATTGTTGCACATCTGACCAACACTCCAAATATTATGTCTCAAACCCTTCACATAATATACATCATCAGTATTATGCACTCCATCAAAATTGATTGAACCCTTACCATAGATCTTAGCTCCTGAATCATCACCGAACATGACTAAACCACCATCATATTTTTCAAGTTTAGTGAACTTACTCTTATCTCTGATCATGTGATTAGAATATCCACTATCAATTACCTAGTAGTCTGCATCCTGTGTTGCATGAAAAGTAGTAACCAAGGTACCTTTGACCTCATTCTTCTTAACCTCTGGAGCCTTCTTACTTACACATTTTCTAGAGTTAGTGGATACAAATTTACTTTCCAAAGCTAAGAATAAGCATTCACTATCATTAACCTCATTGTCGGATTCGTCATCAGAAATACCTGCCTCTCACTTAACATAATACAACTTCTTATACTTTTTATCCTTCCTATTCTTATCCTTATGATCCTTGTTCTTCTTATGTGTAGCCCTATTCAGACATCTCGAAGCATAATGATGAATGTTACCAAAACTAAAGCGTTTAAAGGGTAACATACCTTTATATTTTTTGGTGCCTTTCTTATATTTCCTAGTGAAATTTTCTTACAAATCTTCATCATCGCTATCTGGTTCTTCAATCTTATAAGCCTTAAATGTCATTTATGTCTTCTCTTCTATCTTTTCATCTTTCTAGAACTTTTTTTTATCTCGAATGATGCAAGGTGTCGAACAACTCTTCTAGAGTGTACTTCTTAGGATCATACATTTCTTCAATAACAAAGATCTTGTCGCTGTAACATTCCAGTAAAGTGATCAGAATGTTCTTGATTATATCTTCATTTGCTATTTTTCCTCCTTGATTTCTAACTTCATTTGTTGCTAGTTCAACTCTCTGAAAGAAGCTTACAAATTCTTCACCATCTTCCATCTTCAGGTTTGCAAATATACGCTTTTTCGCCAACCTCTTTGTCAATTTCACCTTTTCGTTTCCTTCATACACGTCTTCCAACTTCTTCCATACTTCATATGCAATATCCATAGAATTAACCTTGACTCACTCATTTCTAGATAAACCACTACAAATCGCATACTTCGCCTTCTCATTTTCTTCATAAGTAAATATCTCATCTATAGAATTAACACCACTGGATGGAGGTGTATACTTATTCTCAACAGCCTTCCAATTCTTGAAACCAAGAGAGATAATGTATCCTCTCATCTATCCCTTCCAGTCATTGTAGTTAGTTCCATCAAAAATAGGGATCACTAATTTGTGTGCCATCAGATCTTCCTTAAGTGGTTAAGCTCTACACAAGGAACCACAAGCTCTAATACCAATTGTTAAATAGGCACACGACAACAAAGAGGGGAGTGAATTAGTTGTCACACAAAGTTAAACTTAAAACTTTATCACTTATCAAATCTTCAACCACTCTATTATGTTCTTGAATATGAGCATGAAACACAAATAACAGAAAGTAAATCAACACAATGAACACCATATTTTTATGTAGAAACCCAATACGGGAAAAACCACAATTAGGGTTAACTCACAATATAAAGATTATAAATTGAATACAAAGGCTCACTGCCAAGGGCTCACTACCCAAAAGAGGACTCACTGTCCAAGTACAAAGGCTCACTGCCTACAAAGGACTCACTATCCAATAGGGAGGCTCACTACCTATAGATACAAAAGAGAACAAAAGATCCACCACTACAATTAAAGCGCAATTGTAGGATTACATAAACCTTTAGTTCACTACCTTCAACACACTGAAAAACTATTGTCACAACTCACACACACTTCTGCTCCTATGATTTGTGGCACACTTTTGTTACTTTGCATCACATTGTCATACATCTCTTCACAATTCAACTTGATTTTATACTATTCTCAACCTTAGAAACATTTACCAAGGTCGGCCACAAAACATCATTTCATAAATTCAAATTAGGTTGGCAACTCAAAATTCCCATGGTGGAAAGGAATAAGAGTGGACCAATAAAATTATTTTCTTTAATCTTCTACACTCTTCCTCAATTTAAATTTTGTTCTTTGAATGAAGTGTAAACACTAGGTCAGCCAAATCTAATGAAAACATAGATAAACATTTCAATGCACACACTTCCCAACAAGAAGATGACAAGTGGACACTGTAACATGCTTCATTATGCACTAGAACACATCTCAAAACCTTCTAGATACATCTGCAACAAAAATAATAGCCTTGAATCACTGAATTTCTTTCACTAGTCTATCAGGACTATGCAAAATCATATTGAAATACTGAAACATGACTTCCTAATTACCAAACTTCAAACCTCTTTGCTAGAGCATAGGAAAGACCTTCACAAGACATATCCTAGATCCACATGATCTAAATAAAAATAGTAGAGGAATGCAGAGCATAAACATTTCTCCCAGTCCACAGAAGATCAAACTTTCTAGACAATTCACATATCAATGAATGCAACTTTCATGTATCATCTCACCAAAAGCTGAAACTCAACATATATCACCATCAAATCACCGTAATAAAAACCTCACAACTGCACAGGCATAGGATCAACATAGGAGAAATGCAGAGCACATATCAAAGCATGTTTTGAACACATTCAACACTTTGACTTCTCTTCTTTATTAATCTTATCAAAAGCACTTGGAAACTCATCAAACCAGCACATCTGCAACACCATAAAGATAGCTCCATGTACTCACAACATCTCAGAAGCATCTCATCTATACATGTACAATTCTACAACATATTGAACTATGTTGACATCAATGACAACATCAATGACAACACCACCAAACTAGCTCATACTTGCAACACTTCCTTCTCTTTTTGTACAATTATCCAAGAAGAGTCATTTGAATTCGAATTCTTACAACAAGAGGGGAGTGAATCCCCATCAGAATTCCTAACTAATGGAACAACATCAACTCAAGAACAAAGAGGAGATGACAAAAGTACCTTTTCGAGATCCCTAACTTTAGGAATTGATGGTGAAAAATAATTATGAGCATCATGATTATTAACAAATTGAGTGGGAGGTGATACACTAGGTCCAGGGAGAGGAGTTTCTAAAATAGATGAGGTTGGATCCAAATCTTTAGAAACAACACTTGAATATTTAGGATACATTCTAAGATGGTCAAGAAAAGCATTCATCCACCAAGTTAAAGAGGATTTCTTATGAGAACCATGGGAACAAGCTAAGGCCAACTGCACAGTAAAAAAAAACACCTTCATTAAAAAGGAATACCTTCATAATCCACAATCTAATACCAAGACTGGTCATTAACCTATAGCACAACCTCATAAGGTAACATGATGTTTTGTGCCTCCTTCAAGGACCTTAACCTAGACCTATTTCACTTTCCCACACTATATCCAAAGGGAACACACTATAATCCACTATCACACAAATCTACAAGATCAACTGGGTTTTAATTAACCTACACATTGACTCTCCTATCACTTCAAACTTTCTGGACAAAGAACATAAATTCTAGAAACTCTTCAATAATAGAAACCATGTGTAGGCATACTCTCCTTTCAAATTGCAAGGAATAACTCACATCCATGAAGAAATGTTGATCGAAACAGGTTATCAAAATACTCTCACTATGTGGGTAATTTACTTCAAATATTTCATATCAAACTTTTAGATTACTTTCATCTATAAGAATAGATAAAAGAATGATATTTCAAGAATACTACATGCAATATTCTTCATTGTTCTCAAATGCTCTGATATCACAATACAATTACATTTAATCCTCACTAATTTTTTGACATCATTCCTTTGACATCAATGAGAACCTTTGACATCAATGACAATAATCCTTTGATATTACTCTTTTGACATCAATGACAATAATCCTTTGATATTACTCTTTTGACATCAATGACAACATATATTCAACAATCTCCTCCTTTTTCATTGATGACAAACAACAAAATACTGTTGGCACATAGAGACAAATCTAATATATTTGGATCATGAAGCAACATCACATTGAATTTCAATTTATCCCCTTAGATGATTTATCATTTTGAGTTAAATATTTCTCCCCTTTTGACATCAGTGGAAAAGGTCAATTGTATTGAACAAAGGTTATCATTGATCTGTCAAAGATGTGTATGATTGTGAAAGGGGATACAATTTGAGGTGGCACTATCTTTTCTAGAGTTGTTCTTTCACACCTTTCTATGTTGGTAAATATAGTTTCATATCATTTTGAGTTGCAGAAGTATATTGCTAGCTATATTATCAAATTAAGTTGAGAAGTGTTTGTGTTCAGAGAGTATGTTCTGTAGTATCATACTTGAATGTTAGGAGATACGTGTGATCATACTAGAATTCCATGCATGCATCTATTCACTATGATAGAGGTAATCTGGGAGGCTATACTAGAATGTTTCAATTTAGTGTTTCTTAGTTCTCCTTTTTGAAGGCATTGTGGGGTATATATTTTGAGAGGAGAGTACGACTACACATGTTCTATCTTTATTAAAAAAAAAAAGAATATATGTTCACCATGTAGAAATTTTGAAGTGACAAAAGGTTCTTTTTTCCCATCTATTATCAATTAATGTTTAGGAACTATGTAGTATCAGCTAGTAGTGTGTAGTACCTGGAGGTAGTGCATGGAGTGTTAATATAGGTCGAGGTTAAGGCCCATCATGTTGTTTTGGTGGCAACAAAATTTGAATTAGGACTGACCTACTACACATATTATGAAATTTAAATTTAGCTCTAGCTTATGTCATCTTGGTTATTTGCAGACTCTTGAGTGACATGGAATCTAGTGTTAATAGAATATCATGTATATATTCCATAGTTACACAGATGCACATAATGCGTACTATAATTGAAGAGAAGGTGGTGAGTGAATATTCAAGGAGAGTTGCATCCCAAAGTGTGTGCCATCATTAGAAGGTCATAAGGAGTGTGTAAGAGTGTCTGAAATCACTTTAGCACATGTATGAAATTTTTTTGGATGTACTAAGGTCCACAAGCTTTATCTTGTAATCTGGTAGGATTGGTGTTCTACTTGTTATTTTGATCTGTGTATTGGGGATTGGTGTCTCTAGTAGGTTGGTGCCTATAGATACAATTAGGGGATTGCTGACTCTGGTAGGTTGGTGGCTACTTCATGTTGTAAATTTCACTTGTTATTGTGAGATAAGAGGGATTCGTTGCACGTGCGTCTCTTCAATTTCAAGAGATCACCAAGGAATGAACTTCCCTTATCCACCTCAACATAAACTGGATGAAGAAATTACAAAGGAAATGTACACATGTTAACTTTTAGAGAAGAAAACTTTAGATCCTGAGAGAGGGGTATGTGTAGGATCATCATGGAAAAATAGGCCCTGAAGTGATGATAAAATTAAGAAATTTTAGAGTTAGGCCCAACTTGACATAAAAGTTTGAATAAGTTATCTATATTATTTAAAAAATATGTAATAGTAGGATCTATAGAAAATTGAATGTAGTTTCTAAACTACTAGGTTTATTTTTTTTTAAATCTATTTGGTGAAAATTTGAAATTTCAATGCAGTAGTACTTAAATTTCAGGGAAAAAATAAGTAGTTGCCTGTTTGACCACCCTAACCACAATAAAATGATAATATTTTGTTATAATATTTTAGATATAAGTAGAGGATTCATGTCCCAATGTGATGTATATTATTTTGTAATTTTTTTCCAAGTAAATAATTAATTAGGAATTTTTTATTACAACTTTTAAAAAATATAAAAACTCATATGTCTAACCACCTTAACTTGGTCAAAGCTTCATGAAATTAATTTTTTTATTTTAATCCCATAGTATGAGAAGCATAGAATGTGATGCATGTTTCGGGTTCAAAAAATGTGATAATGTTTTAAAGCTATAGATTTTTTTAAATCAACCTATCAATCAGGACTTTAGTCATAATTCAAATAGAAAATGAATAATAATTATTTATTAAATTCAAAGTAAAGAATAATTTATATTGGTGGAAATTTGAGAATCTCCTTTAAAAACCCTTTTCGTTTCATCAATTTTGTGTAAAAAAAGTCATTAGCGACATACCCTACACATACCCATCATATCACCACTTTTTGGCCTATCATGATCCTGCACATACCCAGTGAAACTTCTAGATTTTTGCCTTTGACATCTAGGAGCTCTCGGCCAAAGGACAACAGTGTAGATTTTGGATGCCAGTGCAACACACTATCATCTAAAAGTCCCGCTAGCATCCTAAGCAACGCAAAGCTCAGGAGCTCAGATGGGTAGAATAAGGTCTCATTTCCTAACTCAAATCTAAGGTCTACTAAATAAGATAACCAAATAGAGAACAAAAACTTCAAGAAAAAGACAAGGAGAACTTGGAGAAAACTTAGCCTTAACCGAACATTTGAGTCTTCACTCCAAGCTCTTCTTCATAGCCTACACACAGAAGAACAAGGGGAAAATATTGGGGTTGTATAGGGGTCTTCCTCAATCAGACCCTCATTTTGGTGTTCCCACCTCCACGGACAACCAACTAGAAAAGGAGTGTAACTGAAATGGACAATATGTGTGGTGAAAGAAAAACCAACTTCAAGAGTAGAACCCACATCATGATATAGAAAATGAACAAGTAGAAAATATTGAGAGAGAGCATTACCCATGGGCCTAGACCATCTTTAGAGCACATAGATGCATTGTTGAATGCTTTCTTCAGAGTTGTAGTTGTTGGAGGGACCTCAGTCTAACATGGCTTCGATTCTAGAAGTGTTGCTTGTCAAGGATGAGAGAAATATGAGAGTGAAGTTGAAGAGAGCTTGAGTGAATGAAGTTGGACCCCAAAAATTGTTGACTTTCTCTATGAGGTATATTGTCCTTGATGACAAAATTGATTGGTGTCAAAACTAATTGGTGATTGAATTGATTGGTGATTGGTCTAATGATACATGGTGCTCTTTGTATTTAGTTTGGCATATTTAGTATTTTGGTGATCATGTTTTAGGTTGATGCATTTGGGTGCATTTTTTCATCATATATTGTGGTATTGATCATGTTGAGCTTCATGTGCAGATAAAAGTTATTCTAGAACAGTTGAATTTAGTTTGACAGATTGGAACTTCTTTATTGTACAACAAGTATATTATTTGAGTTTTTCATTGTCAGATTGATCATGACATCATTGACAAGGTTCATTATGTCTTCATGGAATTCTATTGGTGATCTTCATGGCTCTCTCATAATTCTTTGGTATCCACAATTATGGTATATTATTTGGTACATGACTTTTTGGGTTGGCATTTTACTAATGCTCTTCTTGACACTTGAGTATGATATTTCATTTGGCATCATTGGTATATATATATATATATACACTCATCAGCTATTTTTTGTGATTTCTTATCTTCAAAGCCAAATTAGTTCGGTGCATATGTTAACATGCTATACATATAGCTTCACAAGGGTTATTGCATTATACATGAGGTGGAGGTGTTTATATTGATACACATTCAGTCTTGTATCCTTGAGTTGGCTTCTATAGCTTCATAAGCAATACTTTTCATATCATTTCTTACAAAGAGTATTTCGACATTCTTGGGCCTTCACGTGTTATATGGATTCACATTTCATATTTAATTCACATATGGTTTATTTGTGATACAAGTTTTGGTAAATTCCTCGGTCGGCATTAAGACATTTCTATTTATTTTTAAAGTGCATTTTTTTAGCACTTAAGGCCGACAATATTCATTAAGGTTATCACTTATAAAGTGATTGGCAAGGTGGCATTTCCTTGGTTTTTTTATTGAAGGTTGATCATGTTTCGGGCTTATACATTGCACAACAATCAATACATATTTTTTAGAGACTTGGATTATCGGCATATGTATTATACTTGGTTTGCTTACTTGGCAGTGATAGTATTATAATTGTTCAATGAGTATGTTGATTGTGTTGACATGGACAACACACGTGGATTATGATTTGACACTCATTTAATGCTTCATTGTGTCGGTGACATGGATTTCAAAATGATTGTAATATGATTTTAGGATTTCAAATTTCATTCATTTTATTTTGGAGTTTCGATGAAGGAAGAAATAGGGTAAACAAAAGTTTGAACCCTAGCACCGCCATGCTGGAATCACAGTTGTAGATTGATCAAGTTTCTATGGTATTCTGACTTGGTTTTCAGTTATGTTGGTCTTTGATGGATGGCAAGATAGTTGGTGGTCTTCGCTTGAGCTGGAAGCGGTAGTTTGGGAAAAAAATTATGAAGAAATTTAGGGATTTTGTTTGTAGGTTAAATCCACCATGACAGAGGTAATATCTATGCATTATTTTTTATCTTTCAAAGGTAAATCTTGTAAATGAGAAGTAAAAGAGGAAAATAAAACTTTGTTTTAGTTTCAAACAAATTTCTTAACTAATCTAAAACTACTTTGAACCCGAGTGTAAACTCAAGGGTTTCATCTCACAGTGGTATTTTCATCTTCATATCATTATCAAATGTTATTGTTCTTACTAGTTTATAAACTCTGGTTATTGAATACATGTTTTCTTGACAAAGATGAATAACTGTTTTACGAACATTATATATATATATATATATATATATATATATATATATATATATATATATATATATATATATATATATATATATATATATCTTTGCAAAAAAACTTGAAAGTGTGGTGAGAAGAGAGGAAATAGTTTGGATAGAGTATTATTGTGAAATCATACTGTAAAGAGGAAGAGTGGGCTAATATTGTTTTCATCTTTGATTGTATTATAGGTATTATTTTTTGAATTGGGCATTATTGCAAAATCAATTTGTATCCTATTGTAATTTTATAATTGCAAAGAATTATTGCAGTTATAAGGTTTTGATGGGTTGCAATATCTTGAATGTTTGATGAATTTGGTGCTTCAGAAAGTTATGGGAGTTGGTGCTCTTTGATTAATAAAATGGAAATTTTAGTGAGTGGTTTTTTATACCCCAAGAGGGTTTTTTCACTCAGAAAATCCTTGTGTTATGTGATGTTATCTGTCTCTCATTCTGTTTCATGTTAATGTGCTCATTCAGTCAATGCTCTGATACTTTTAGTGTGTTCGTAAGGTTCATATTTCAAATATTTTTCATGCAAAGTTAAAATTGTTCAAATCTATTTTAAAAAGGCTTTTGTTAAGCAAATTAAATTTACATTGGGAAAAGTTGTTGTTTTGTTTCAAAAGCACATACAAGATTGTTCACACACTAATTGAACAATATCATATGATGCTTTTAATATGAGTTGTAAATGTTAATCAAGTTTCATGTAAATCTGATTTAAAATTTTAATGTTCACTTGCATAAACAAGTCTGCCATATTGGGTTTAAATTAGTAAAAAGTTTCATTTTTCTTTCAAAGTCAAAAGTTAAAAATTATATCACTCTGATTCACCCGCCCCCCCTCTCAGAGTGAATCCACTTCCAATAAGTGGTATTAGAGCATAGGGTCCTGCATTAGATTTCATACCTAGGATTGATTCTGGTCTTGGAAGTTTGTCATTATGGAACATGCACCTGAAGGATCATCCATTACAAGAGCACCTTTGTTTGATGGAACTAATTATGTGTTTTGCAAAATTAGAATGGAAACATATCTAATTTCTCTAGACCTTGATGTCTAAAACTTACTGTGTAGTAAATATGTTGTACCTGATGTCATACCTATAGATCATGATGAGAAAAGAAAATATGAAATGAATGCAAGAGCTAAAAATTCTTTGTTCTATGGTTTGAAAAAATATGTGTTTCGCAAAGTCATGCATTGTAAATATGCATATGAAATGTGGGAAAAGCTTGAAAAAATTTATCAAGGAAATGAAAAAGTTAAGCATTCTAAAATTCTTACTCTTCAGAGTCAATTTTAGGAAATGAGAATGAAGGATGATGAAAAGATTGTTGATTATTTCTTAAGGATAGATGAAGTTGTAAAAGTGAGAAGAGGTATAGGTGAAACAATTGCATAATCTGATATTGTTCAAAAGGTTATAAGAACTTTGCATCCTAAATTTAAGTCTAAAGTTTCTACTCTTGAAGAAAAGAAGCGTTTTGACTCTCATTGTGGAAAATTTGCAAGGCATATTAATAGCATATGAAATGAGGATAGCAAGCTCAGATTCAACCTCTAAGGAGATTTCTTTTAAAGCAGAAAAGAAAGAAGACTTAGATAGTGAATCAGAACTATCTGATACCCTAGAAGCTCTTTTGGTAAGAAAGTTGACAAAGAAATATAAAGGAAAAGTGTCTTTCAAATTTTTTAACTGTGGAAAAGTTGGTCATTTTGCAGCTAAATGTCCTTATCCAGATCAAACCAATGATGATGAGAAAATAGAAAAACAATTTAAGAAAAATTCTTAGAATCCTAAAAAGAAATTTAACAATATTCTCAAAAAGAAAAAGAGTCTCTTTAGCAAAGAAGTCTCGGATGTTGAGACAGATGAGTCCTTAAATGAAGAAGATGAAACTTTATTCATGGCTGAAATTTCTGCACAAAAGAATTGAAACAATCATTCAAAAAGTCAAACAGAAGATCAATTTAAATTAGAAGTGAGTCTTGAAGGTGAATTACTTTGTGCTCTACAAGAAATCAAAAAATTAAAGAAACAAGTTGCTTCACAAGAGAAAAGTCCAAATAAGATAATTACACCTTTACAAATTGAACTTGATGATTCTAGGAGAACTGTAGACAATCTTAAATTAGTTCTTGTAGATAAAGATAAGAAAATCTAGAGGCTTGAAATGGAAGTAATCACACTTAAGAAATAACTAGAAGGTTGTGAAAGCACTTTGCGTTTAAATGAATTTCTTGGAAAGTAGAAATAGAATAAGGACATGACTAGTATTGGTTTCAATACTGGTGAATGTTTAAATCAAAACTTCAAAAAAATTGATAAGAAGCAATATTTTGAGTATAAAAGAAACAATATTAGATTCAATGCGTTCTTTCATGGTTATTGTTTCTACTACAATAAATTTGGGCATAAAGTGAGCAGTTGCAGATTTATATTGTCTAGAACACCTAGATTTGGTCACAAAATTTTCTTTGGTTTTCCAAATACAATGAAATGTTTCAAATGCAATACTATTGGTCATACATCCAAACAATGCAAACAAAATAAACCTAACTCACAAAAAAATTGGAGACCCAAGTTTGTTCCAAGTGTAGAGCAATCTATAATGCTGGTGCAAACTGCCTTTCTCTCCAAGAAGAAGTAATTTTGGGTGTTGGATACTAGTTGTTCAAACCACATGACTGATGATAAAGGCAGGTTCTTGAAGCTTGAAGATTATGAAGGAGGATTTTTCAAGTTTGGTGACAACTAAGGAATTTAGATAAAAGGTAAAGGTTCTCTACTTCTAAATTGTGACACACCAATCTATGATGTGTACTACATGTAGAATGATTGAAACATAATCTTTTAAGTGTTAGTCAAATTTGTGATAATGGATATCATGTTACATTTGGTGTACAAGGTTGTGAAATAAAAAACAATAAATCTGGTAAAATAGTTGCAACGGGTTTGAGAACTTCTGGAAATATTTACAATCTTCTTAACTCTTCTAATCATGAAAGCAATAAAGGTATATGTCTTATGGGTCAAGTGGAAGAAAATTGGTTATGGCATATAAAATTTGACAATCTGGTTAGAATAAGTAATAATTAGAATGTAAGAGGCTTGCCTATATTGAGTAAACCAGAAAATACAGTGTGTAAAGAATGCCTTAAGGGAAAACAAACTAAGGTGAGCTTTAAATCTAAAGAACACTCTTCTACTAAGCCATTGCAGCTTGTACACACTGATCTTTGTGGTCATACTAGGACTAGGTCAATAAATGGTGAAAATTACTTTATGTTATTTGTAGATGACTACACAAGAATGGTTTGGGTAGCCTTTCTCAAACATAAATCTGAAGCTTTTGATAGATTTAAAATTTTTCATAAGATGGTTAAGAAAGAATCTGATTTGAAACTCAAATGCTTAAGATTAGACAAGGGAGGTGAATTTACATCTCAAGAATTCATTGATTATTGTGAACAACATGGCTTAAAAAGACAATATGTTGTTGCAAGGACACCTCAACAAAATGGGGTTGTGGAGAGGAAAAATAGAACATTGAAAGAAATGGCTAGAAAAATGTTAGATGAAGCCAAATTGCTTGATATGTATTGGAAAGAAGCTTTTCACACAGTTGTTTACATTCTAAATAGAGTACAAATAAGAGTAAAGTCCAATTTCACTTCATATGAACTTTGGTATGGTAAATATGCTTCTATTAATTACTTTAGAATATTTGGCTGTAAATGCTTTATTAAAAGGGATGATGAAAATTTAGGAAGCTTTTAGTCAAAATCTGATGAAGGTATCTTTTTAGGCTATTCTACTCATAGCAAAGCCTATAAATGCTTCAATAAAAGGATGAATAAGATTGTTGAATCTATTAATGTGAAGTTTGATGAAAGATTGCTCCTAGATTCTGATTATGTGCAAGATGATGAAGAGGAATTTGTTGCAGATTCAAATATCACTCCCAAAAGTATAGTAGTAGATGAATCACAATAGGAGGATACCTCAAGTTCCAAAGCAATACCTACTAAAACTCCTTCCAAAATTGTTGCAAAAAATCATCCTAAAGATCTAATAATTGGAGATAAAGATGCAGGAATCTTAAAAGAAGAAAGGAAAAAATTGAGGAACAAGCTCAAATTACTGAGCATTTTTGTCTAATCAATGAGTTTGAGCCTAAAATTATTAATGATGCTTTAAATGATGATTGTTGGTTGAAAGCTATGTAGGAAGAAATCAGCCAAATCGAGAAGAACAAAACTTGGGAACTATTCCCAAGACCTGATGATAAAAATGTTATTGGTGGCAAATGGATTTTCATAAATAAGTTGAACGAAGGTGGCAAAGTAGTGAGAAACAAAGCACGTTTTGTGTGCAAAGGATATGCACAATAGGAAGGTATAGATTTTGGTGAAATTTATGAACTTGTTGCTTGTATTGAATCTATTAGAATTTTCTTAGCATATTCTTGCTTTAAAATTTTTAAGGTGTACCAAATGGATGTTAAAATTGCATTCTTGAATGGTAATCTTAATGAGGAAGTTTTTATGGAACAACTAGAAGGATTTGTTGTACAAGATAAATTTGATCATGTGTACAGATTGAAAAAGGCCTTGTATGGTCTAAAACAAGCTCCTAGAGCTTGGTATTCTAGATTGGATGCACACTTAACAACAAATGGTTTCAAAAGAGATGGTGTGGACAACAATCTTTATGTTAAACAAGAAGGTAATGATATACTGGTTGTTGAGGTATATGTAGATGATATAATATTTGGCTACAACAATGATGCCTTATCAAAAAAGTTTTCAAAGATTATGGAATCAGAATTTGAAATGTCAATGTTAGGTGAACTAACATTCTTTCTTGGCCTCTAATTTTTACAGCTTGAACAGGGAATATTCTTGTCACAAACAAAATATGCAAAATAAATGTTGAAGGTTTCAAATGGATGACTGTCGTTCAGTAAGTACACCAATGGTGACTGGCTATAAGTTATCTAAAATTGATGATTCTCTTGATGTTGATCAATCTAAATACAGATCAATGATTGATAGCTTGTTATACTTAACTGCTTCTAGACCAGATTTAATGCAAGTTGTTTGTATGGTCTCTAGATTCCAATCTGCACCAAAACATTCCCATCTTACTACTGTCAAAAGAATATTTAAGTATATCCAGGGTACTCTTGACTTTGGTCTTTGATATTCTAGGGGTAATTATTTTACTTTAATGGCCTTTACTGATGTTGATTGGGCTAGTTGTCTTGATGATAGAAAAATCACAAGTAGTGCAACTTTTTATCTTGGCGATCGTCTTGTTGCTTGGTATAGCAAAAAGTAAGATTCAATTTCATTATCAATAGTAGAAGCTAAGTATATTGTAGCCACATCTTGTTACACTCAGCTTCTTTGGATGGATCAAACACTTTTAGACATGGGTATTGATGTTACTAAACCTGTTTCCATCTTTTGTGATAACTCCAGTGCAATTAACTTATCAAAGAATCCTTTTATGCACTCTAGAAGCAAACATATTGCAATTAAATTTCATTTTTTGAGGGACAAAGTTTTGGCTAATGAGGTTACTGTGCAATATGTGCCAACTCAAGCACAAGTGGTAGATATTTTTTCTAAGCCTTTGGCTAAAGAGGTTTTTGAAAGACTTGGGTCTCAATTGGGAGTTATCTCTCAATCACTGCTTTCTTAATGTTCCATCATTGCTTTAGGGGGAGCTTCTTAGCTCTCCTAGTAGCTTCTTGTTGCTTTTGTGATTTGTTTGCTGCTTCTTTGCTATATTTGTAGCTGGTTGAGTTACTGGTTTTTGGTATTTCCTTGTTTACCCTTTCTCCTTGAGACAAAAAGGGAGAGAAATATGAGTATTCATTAGTTGATCATTGGTAGCTTTTGGGTTGGTGATCATGTTCAATTTAGATGGTTTCAGATGGTTTTTTCCATCAAGGAAAAAGGGGAATTTTGTTGACTTTCTCTTTGAGTTATATTTTCCTTCATGAAAAAACTGATTGGTGTCAAAACTGATTGGTGATTGAACTGATTGGTGATTGGTCTAATGATATATGGTGCTCTTTGTGTTCAATTTGGCATATTCAGTATTTTGGTGATCATGCTTTGGGTTGATGCATTTGGGTGCATTTTTTCATCATATATTGTGGTACTGATCATGTTAAGCTTCATGTGCAGATAAAATTTATTCTAGAGCAGTTGAATTTAGTTTGATAGATTGGCACTTCTTTATTGTACAACAAGTATATTATTTGAGTTGTTCATTGTCAGATTGATCATGGCATTATTGACAAGGTTCAATATGTCTTCATGGCATTCTATTGGTGATCTTCATGGCTCTCTCATAATTCTTTGGTATCCACGGTTATGGTATATTATTTGGTACATGACTTTTTGGGTTGGCATTTTACTAATGCTCTTCTTGACACTTGAGTATGATATTTCATTTGGGATCATTGGTATATATATATATATATATATATATATATATATATATATATATATATATATATATACACTCATCAGTTGTTTTTTGCCATTTCTTATCTTCATGGCTAGATTAGTTTGGTGCATATGTTAACATGCTATACATATAGCTTCACAAGGGTTATTGCAGTATACATGAGGTGGAGGTGTTTATATTGATACACATTCTGTCTTGTATCCTTGAGTTGGCTTCTATAGCTTCATAAGCAATACTTTTCATATCATTTCTTACAAAGAGTATTTTGACATTCTTGGGCCTTCACATGTTATATGGATTCACATTTCATATTTACTTCGCATATGGTTTATTTGTGATACAAGTTTTGGTAAATGCCTTGGTCGGCATTAAGACATTTCTATCTATTTTTAAAGTGCATTGTTTTAGCACTTAAGGCTGACAATATTCACTATATTTATCACTTATAAAGTGATTGGCAAGGTGGCATTTCCTTGGTTTTTTGATTGAAGGTTGATCATGTTTCAAACTTATACATTGCAAAAAAATCAATACATATTTTTTAGAGACTTGGATTATCGGCATATGTATTATACTTGGTTTGCTTACTTGGTAGCAAGAGTATTATTGTTCAATGAGTATGTTGACTATGTTGACTTGGACAACACATATGGATTATGATTTGGCACTCATTTAATGCTTCATTGTGTCGATGACATGGATTTCACAATGATTGTAATATGATTTTAGGATTTCAAATTTCATTCATTTTGTTTTGGAGTTTTGATGAAGGAAGAAATAGGGTAAACAAAATTTTGAACCCTAGCGCCAACATGCTGGAATCACAGTTGCAGATTGAGCAAGTTTTTTATGGTATTTTGACTTGTTTTTTAGTTATGTTGGTCTTTGATGGATGGCAAGATAGTTGGTGGTCTTCGCTTGAGCTAGAAGTGGTAGTTTGAGTAGTTTTTTATGAAGAACTTTAGGGATTTTGTTTGCAGGTTAAATCCACCATGATAGAGGTAATATCTATGCATTATTCTTGATCTTTCAAAGGTAAATATGGTAAATGAGAAGTAAAAGAGGAAAATAAAACTTTGTTTTAGTTTTGAACAAATTTCTTAACTAATCTAAAACTACTTTGAACCCGAGTGTAAACTCAAGGGTTTCATCTCCCAATGGTATTTTCATCTTCATATCACTGATTTTTCTTAAAAAATCCTTGATTGGTACCATGATCAAATATTATTGTTCTTACCATTTTATAAACTCTGGTTATTGAATACGGGTTTTCTTGACAAAGATGAATAACTGTTTTACAAACATTATATATATATATATATATATATATATATATATATATATATATATATCTTTGCAAAAACACTTGAAAGTGTGGTGAGAATAGAGGAAATAGTCTAGACAGAGTATTGTTGTGAAATCATACTATAAAGAGGAAGAGTGGGCTAATATTGTTTTCATCTCTGATTGTATTATAGAGATTATTTTTTGAATTGACCATTATTGAAAAATTATTTTGTATCCTATTGTAATTTTATAACTACAAAGAATTATTGCAGTTATAAGGTTCTGATGGGTTGCAATATCTTGAATGTTTTATGAAGTTGGTGTTTCATAAAGATTATGGGAGTCGGTGCTCCTTGATTAATAAAAGGAAAATTTTAGCAAGTGGTTTTTTAAACCCCAAGAGGGTTTTTCCACTCAAGAAATCCTTGTGTTATGTGATGTTATTTGTCTCTCCATTCTATTTTATGTTAATGTGCTCATTCAGTCAATGCTCTAATACTTTTAGTGTGTTTGAAAGGTTCATATTTCAAAAGTTTGTCATGCAAAGTTAAAATTGTTCAAATCTATTTTAAAAAGCCTTTTGTTAAGCAAATTAAATTTGCATTGGGAAAAGTTGTTTTTTTTCAAAAGTACATACAAGATTGTTCACACACTAATTGAACAATATCATATGATTCTTTTAATATGAGTTGTAAATGTTAATCAAGTTTCATGTAAATTTGATTTAAAATTTTAATGTTCACCTGCATAAACAAGTCTACCACATTGGGTTTAAATTAGTAAAAAGTTTCATTTTGCTTTCAAAGTCAAAAGTTAAAAATTATCACTCTGATTCAGCCCCCCCCCTCTCAGAGTGAATCCACTTCCAACAAAAATGAGAGCAAATGAGGGGTTGGTTGCATGCAAGGGCGGAAAAAGTCGTTACACCCAAAATCTTGACTGCCAAGACATGTGTCAAGAGCTAAGATTAGAGATTCCTTGTTTCAGACTCAAAAAACTAACAAGATGCTAGCACACTGTACAGACATTTGTGCACCATATAGGTGTCCAAGACAATATTTTTTTGGAAATGTGTGGGTATGGAAGGATCATCATGCAAAAAACAGGCCCTTAAGTGGCAAAAAATTCAGAAAAATAAGAGTTAGGCAACTTGACATAAAATTTTGAATAAGTTATATATATTATTTCAAAAATATGTAAGAATAGAATCTATATAAAATTGAATTTAGTTTCTAAACTACTAGGTTTGTTTTTTTTCAAAAATCTATTTGGTGAAAATTTGAAATTTCAATGCAGTGGTACTTAAATTTCAGGGAAAAAATAAGAAGTAGGCGTCTGTCTGACCACCCTAACCACAATAAAATGATAATATTTTTTTATAATATTTTAGATATAAGTAGAGGACTCATTCCCCGATGTGATGCATATTTTTTTGTAATTTTTTTTCTAAGTAAATAATTAATTATGAATTTTTATTACAATTTTTTAAAAATATAAAACTCGTATGTTTGACCACCTTAACTTGGTCAAAACTTTATGAATTCAGTTTTTCTTTTTTTTAATCATATAGTATGTGAAGCATAAAATGTGACACATGTTTTGAATTCAAAAAATGTGATACCATTTGAAAGCTATAGATGTTTTTCAATCATCCTATCAATGGGGACTTTAGTCATAATTTGAATAAATAATGAATAATAATTACTTATTAAATTCAAAGTAAAGCATAATTTATATTGATGGAAAGCTAAGATTCTCCTTTAAAAACCCTTTTTGTTTCATCAATTTTGGGTAAAAAAATAGTCGTCAGCCACATACCCATCATATTGCCATTTTTTGGCCCATCATGATCCTGCACATACCCGTGTCGTTAGGATTTTATCACTTCACCACTGGTCCTCATCGAGTTAGAATTGTAAAATTATGACACATGGGATTTTTGCCACTAATGCTCTTAGGCGTCATAAATGCAAGGAAAAAGTGTAAAACTGTGGAATTTCCCCTAGGTGCAATTTTGTGACATTACATTTTTCCCCCACTTTAATGAGCTCAATTTTGGGAAAAATTAGCCGCACTAAAGTAGAGAAGACAAATTTTACTCAATTTTGCAATTTTATGGATTTTTGTGCTAAGGAAAAAGGTGCCTCAAAGGTCATCAAGGTTGAGCTACCCAGTACCAAAGGTTCCCCCTAGCAACTAAGTTCGACAAGTAGTGTGAGACTAGTTGTGAAAAGTTGCACAAAATTGTAATCTACAAAAGTCAAATTTAAGTAAATTTTGAAAATCGGAAGAAGCTACAATGATGAGAAGAATGGTCAAGAAAAATTTGATGATTTGGAGGAAAAATATGGTAAAGAGGTGACTATATGCCCCTCTTGAGTTTTCCCCCAACTACGTGAGGGTAAATTTAGGAGAAACCACCAAGCCATAAACTCTAGGAAATATGGGCCCCGAGGGACCTATATATACCTAGGTGGACCATTTTCACTATTCACTACGAGCAAATTGTTGAATTTTGTGAGAAGAAAGTTAGAAAAATATTGAGGAGGAGGGAGTATGAGGCACTAAGACTAGATTATTTGAGCAAGGATATCACTAAGGGCTACGAGGTGGACCAGGTAGGTCTCGAAACCTCATTTTTAGTAAATTTTAGCATGTTTTAGGAAATTTTTTCCACTTTGAGCTTCACATATGTCTTTTTTGTGTGTCGACATCCAGAAAACACGTTGGTGTCCCATCTCTTCTCTATCATCTTGAGTACGCACTGGCATCCTCAGGATGTCAATGGCAGACTGAGACATATGCGCGACATGCATACATTTGTGTGACATGCAAAAGTCAATAATTTTTTTTCTTTTAGATTTTGAAATCCCATGTTTTGAATGAAAAAAAAATTCACTTCTTGCAGGACTATCTTGATATTTGGGAGTATCTCGATGGGTGAGCATACTGGCTAGTTTGCAAGAAGAGGGACTGCCTCAGTGATGATGAGGTCATACATCTAAAGTAGGTTGGTCTTTGGAACATATTCACTATGTCATAGATGCCCTATCACGAGTGGATTCTAACATCCCTGATGGAGTGGTGGGATGCCACCACATCATCTTTCTAGTTTCCCAATGGAGAGATGATGATTACTTTGGAGGATGTATATTGGATTCTCGAACTCCCCATCCACAGACAATGGGTGTCGATCGACGACACTCAATTAGCACGGGAGCTATCAGAGGGTGTACTATACTACTTGGGGTGGAATAATGATGGAGACAACATAGGGAACATCTACACACACTGGTATGACTAGGCACAAAATACTACACCCCTATTACATCAAGTGATGGTTGTGAATATGGCCTTCTGGGTCACGATAGATGGGTGAGGTTCTCACCTACATGGGGGCCTCATCCATACTATTTGTGAGATGGTCGAGCATCAAACAATCTTTTTCTGGGGGTGCAACATGCTTGTGCACTTGTACTAGGAGTTGGGGTAGTATGTTCACTATGAGTATCGCAGCCTCACAACACACACACTACTGCAGGTGTGGGTTTTCACCCACATCATGTGTACAAGGTCAGTCAGTTTCCCATAGAAGTGACTCTATCATGTCCCCATCTCCCATTGGTATGAGGTCACAGGATAGTGGAGGCACGAAGATCTAAAGTTTTAGATGTTACAGTTTGATACCCTTATACCTGATCAGATTAGATGGAGTCCCTATCGCTTTTCTAGGTGGGTAGATGATAGGAGGTACCTTAGGAACCTGCAGCTGGACCGTTTTCTCCTAGGTCATCATGACCATATTATTATGCCATATTATTGGAGTTAGGTCATGCAGTATCATGGCCATGTATAGACTATCCCTCCTAATGTGCCCACATATACATGGGTTGTCAAGAGTGTTATGAGACCTAGGGAAATCCCCTACCCTTCCATCACAGATTTTTCTCCTTCTGACGATGATGAGCCCAACACAGATCTACAACTGATAGAAATAACAAATAACATTAGTATTGCTACAGACTTCAGAGCATGGTGGGACATGCATCTCCTTCGTCTAGTGTTCATAGAGGATGCCCATGGAGGGGATCCCAGTCCACATTGAGATGTACCTCCATGAGCACCCCAAGATAGGAGGAGAGGGTGAGGAGGTGGGCAGGAGTAGGGAAAGGAGGAGGAGGAGTGGTCAACAACATGAGTGATGCCGAGGTAGTGGTGGAGAAGATCATCTCCTCCACCAGCTACCCGTGTCTCATTGCCACCCCTAGCAGCATCCACTGTCACAGTGTAGCGATAGCTTTAGCAACACTAGGAGCAACCTCCAACACTGGTGGTGGTCCTAATGTTGTCCCTCACCCTGACCCTACTTGGCAGCCAGGGGACCCATGTATATTGAGCATGTTATGTATATTTCAGTACTTCCAATTTTCTCTATTTACAATTACACAAAAATTCCATGTGATATTGATTCTTTTCTTTCTTTTTGTGGTTGTAGAGGATGTATAGGGATGGATTGAGTTGATAGCCCAGTACATACCAGAGGTGGCCCCTAATGTTCCCATCTAGGGGATGGTCCTCGAGGCATATCAGCCAATTTTCGGAGGGTGACACACCCACTTGTTTGAGTCGGTAGCACATCTAAGGACCACTTATGACGAGCAGGGAGCAGAGATCATGCAAGTAACTACAGATGTGACCATACTCTAGGGGCAGTGTGACCAGCTATCAGGGGAGCTATGGACAACACTTGTAGAGTGTGACGCAACAGAGATGAGGGTCGATGCCACCGAATAGGTGTGTGATTCCCTACAGAGCCGCCTCGATGACCTCATGGGATAGTCGACATCAGTGATCCTGGCAAATGTTCAGTAGCTACAATAGGAGCTGATGCAGGCATGGATGACGGTATGCTCACTGCAGGGGGAGATCAGAGGGAGGTATGTTGCCTTTTCCACATCACACACTCCCCAATACAGGTCTATGACTACTGTGCAACCCCTCCTTAGACCACAACAACAACAGGCAGAGCTAGAGGGCTCCAGGAGCCATGTGCCACTTCCATAGAGGGCCCCTACTATTGTACAGCAATTTCGTAGTGATATATACGATATATATATATGCATTTTGTAGATATTTTGTATAGACATTGATACACATATTCAATAGCCACTCATTTTTTGATGATAGTGGCCCAATACATGTATATGGCATTTTTTATATATATGTGAGATACTAGTTTTGATATCATGGAATTGTGTATTTTGATGTGTATGCTTCATTATTTCCGTGTATGTTGATACTATGGATGGTATGTATATATGTGGATGTATGTTTACATTAGATATTATCATGATTTAATGAGCACACATGGATGTATGTTAATTAAATGCAATGATGATCTAACTTCCTTAAAAGATGTAATGTAATGTATGGACACATAGCATAGTAAGACACATGTATGTATATCACACACACACACATGGTCATATCATAACTATTATTTTTTTGTAATGTGTTAATGAGAAATGTCAACAAATGTAGTGCTACTACCCTTAAAGAGTGAACACTGCACTCATGACACATTAGACACTACACATAGTATTGATGAAGATGCATTGCATTAACGGGCTGTTTTAGAGGTGTTTCATCCATAGATGATAATCCATAGATGAAGATGCATTGCATTAACGAGCTGTTTTAGAGGTGTTTCATCCATAGATGATAATCCATAGGCACTCGGACCATACACATAGACAAAAATATAAGGGCCTAACCAGTTAGGACTGAGGTTCCCTCTTTGATTAGGTGGCATATTTACACTTCTCTTATTCTCATAAAGAACCACGTCTCCTAACTTAAAAGTTCTAGGAATGATACTTTGATTATACTATCTTGATAATGACTGTTGATAAGCTTTAAGATGATTGAGGGCCTATAATCAGTGCTCATTGAGCATCTCTAGCTAATGCAAACAATTAGCTCAATAAGTTTCATCATCAATCAACCCTTCAAGGGAAACCCGCAAAGAAAAAATCTCCAACTCTAAAGGCATGATAGCTTCGGCACCATACACAAGGTTGTAAGGTGTTGTTCTCGTCACTATACGAACACTTGTGCGATAGGCCCATAAAGAATACGTTAACTAAATATGTCAATCCTTACTACCTTCGTTAACTATTTTATGAAGTATGAGTTCAAGATTCTTATTAGATGCTTCCGCTTGACCATAAGATTGAGGATAGTAAGGTGTAGAAAATATATGTTGAATGTGGAACTTTTCTAGGAATTTCTTCACTTCCTTTTTCTTGAATGGCATACCATTTTTAGAAACAAGTGTAGTAGGCAATCCAAAATGATAAATAATGTTATTCAAAAGAAAACTACAAATAACTTCAGTGTTCATGGTTTGAAGTGGAATAGATTCAACCCACTTTGTGGAGTAATCTGTAGTAATAATGATAAAATGATGTCCTTTAGAAGAAGGAGGTGATATTTTTCCAATAATATCCAATCCCCATTTTGCAAATGACTAGGGAGAGGTTTGATTTTGTAACTCTTGTGTAGGTACATGAATAAGATGACTATACTGATGACACTTTAGCCACTTTTTGATAAAATTGAAGGAATATTTTTCCATTATCTACCAAAAATACTCCATTTGTATCAATTTCCTCACCAGGGACTTACCACCAAAGTTTCCACTCCCAAAGCCTAAATGGACTTCTTTAAGGGCAAGGGGTATTTCCACTTTAGTGAGACATTGAAGAAACAAGCCGTTATAAGATTTTCAATAAAGAACATTAGTCAAAATAACATAATGGGCTGAAAGCTTTTGTATACGAGTGCAATCATTTTTCATCGCATCATCGGGAAAGATTCCAGTCTTTAGATAATTATAAATATTAGAAAACCATTCTCCTAAGTCTATGTGAGAACACACAAAGCCATCAGATTTAGGTTGATCAGAAACAACTGGGGTTTGAAGGACCTAAATCATGAAATGGTATTCTTTTGTATCCTCATCTGAAGGTACCGGGGAAGCAATGCTTGCCATGGCATCTGCATGTCTATTCTCCTTCCTAGGGACACTATCTATTGTGAAGGAGGAGAACCGGTTCAACAAGGACAAAGCAAGGTCTCGATACCGAGACAACTTACTTTGCTTAGCCTGATAGGTTCTTGTAATCTGATTCACAATGAGCTCAGAATCACCTAGTGTATAGAGATGTCTTATTTTTAAACCAATTGCAACATGCAAGCCAACAATGAGAGCTTCATACTCAGTGATGTTATTAGTGCAAGGAAAGTCCAATCGAAAGGAGAGAGGACCGACTTACCTTCAGGTGATATTAAAACTACACCCTCTCTTGAGCTAGTCTGACATCTCAACCCATCCAAGTATATTTTCCATTCTAGGTCATAGTTGATTGCAAAAAAAATATCATCAGAAGACAAATCCAAACTAGGGAAGGAGCGAGATGAGGGAGCATCTACCAATTGATCGACAACTACTTGATCCTTTATCGACTTCTTAGTAATGAACTTTATGTAAAACTTAGAGAGTAACATTACCCATTTCTCTAACCTCCCAGCAAGGTTGGTACTAGAGAACAAATGCTTTAGGTCACTTTTTAGGGTATGTGTAGGATCATGATGGGCCAAAATGTGGCAATATGATGGGTATATGGCTGACGACTATTTTTTACCCAAAATTGATGAAACGAAAAGGGTTTTTAAAGGAGATTCTCAGTTTTCCACCAATATAAATCATGCTTTACTTTGAATTTAATAAGTAATTATTATTCATTCTCTATTCAAATTATGACTAAAGTCCTGATTGATAGGCTGATTGAAAAACATGTATAGCTTTCAAACAGTATCACATTTTTTAAATCCAAAACATGTGTCATATTTTATGCTTCACATACTATAGGATTAAAAAAATAAAAATTGAATTTCATGAAGTTTTGACCAAGTTAGGGTGGTCAGACATACGAGTTTTTATATTTTTTAAAAAGTTGTAATAAAAATTGCATAATTAATTATTTACTTAGAAAAAAATTACAAAAAAATATGCATCACATCAGGGAATGAGTCCTCTACTTATATATAAAATCTCATAAAAAAATATTATCATTTTATTGTGGTTAGGGTGGTCAGACAAACACCTACTTCTTAGTTTTTCCCTAAAATTTAAGTACCTCTGCATTGAAATTTCAAATTTTCACCAAATAGTTTTTTTTTTTTTAAACCAACCTAATAGTTTAGAAACTACATTCAATTTACTACATATTCTATTCTTACATAATTTTGAAATAATATAGATAACTTATTCAAATTTTTATGTCAAATTGCCTAACTCTGATTTTTTAGATTTTTTTGCCACTTAAGGGCCTATTTTTTCCATGATGATCCTACACATACCCTTTACGATTACATGTGTTTCATCATGGAGAAGATAGTGCCTTAGATTTTGTGTAGCAAATACAAGAGCAAGGAATTGCTTCTCCATGGAGTAATGGGTTTCATAATCAACAAGGACATGACTAATGTAGTATACCACTCTCTCTCTCTCCCAACATCATCGTACTAAGCTAGCAAGGCTGCTAAAGCATATGGTGATGATGCGAGGTAAGGAAAAAAGGGTCTATCCTACATAGCTAACATTAATACAGGAGGATTGGCCAAGTAAAATTTGATTGACTCAAAATATTTATGGCACTCCTCATCCCATATGAAATTAACATATTTCTTTAACAAATGAGTGAAAGGAAGGGTGTGATCATCCAATTGAGATATGAATCTATGAATTTCCTGAATCTTTCCTTGTAAGATTTGTAGCTCAGTAATATTCTTAGGTCAAGACATGTTAACAATAACATCAATCTTATTTGTGTCAACCTCAATTCCATGATGAGAGATTATAAATCCTAAAAATGCACCATGCCTATATCTATGCTAAAGACACACTTAAGAGGATTGAGTCTCATATTATAGAGTCGAAGCATCTCAAAAATAAGATAGAGGTTCTTTACATGATCTTGGCGGGTTATGGACTTCACCAAGATATCATGAACATAATCTTCTAAAATATTATGAATGAAATTGTGAAATATTAGGATCATCACCGACTGGTAAGTAGCTCCAACATTCTTCAACCCAAAGGGCATGACCATATAACAAAAATTACCCCAAGGGGTAGTGAAGGTTGTCTTGTACTAATCCTCTAGACTAATATGGATCTAATTGTATCCTGATAAACCATCCATGAAAGACAACAAAGCATGGCCTACAGTCAAATTCACAATCATATCTATATTAGGTAGCAGAAAATCATCCTTAAGAAAATCCTTATTAAGGTCACAAAAGTCAATTCATATACAAATACAACCATCACGTTTACTAACAACAATAATATTTGAGATCCTGGGGGAGTAATCGATTGGATAGATGAAGCTTGCTTTTAACAACTTCTTTATCTCAGTCTTAATGATCAATTCCACCTTGGGATTGATCTTTCATATTTTTCATTTACCTGGCTTGACATCAAGACATATGAAAATATTCTGAACCACTATAGAATCATCAATACCAGGCAAGTACCCATACATCCAAGCAAAGATATTAGGATGAGAATTTCGAAGATCGGAATGTTCATCCACTTCTTTTGAGGAAAGACACTTCCCAATCTTAATTACCTTTTTAGAAGACTTAGGGTCGATAGAGATATCAGTTGTATCTCCCTTAAGGAGAGAACTATGATCCATAGGATGCATTATTGGAATATCATCACTAACATTAGATAGAGGTTCCTCCTCATCGACACTCAAAATAGATTCTCCAAAATATGCTTGTTCATGCAAGTGATACGAGAATCATCTTTTATGATGAAAGGGATGTAGAGGGGAATAGGAACCTAGGAATTTCTCAAGTGCTTCATCTAGAGAGAAAAAATCTAAAGGGACTTTCTTGGCATGTCCCCTATCATATACTAATTCTGGATGGGCTAGACTCAAAAGTTCAACTGAGATCATATTAACACTCCACCAAGGTTTTTGCTTAGACTACTCAATAGAACATACTAAACCCAGATAGTGCTTTCATGGCTTAAACTAAGTAGGGATTTGGATTCCTTGCTCAATATTCCCTAGGACCTTCTTCCAGTAGCCATATTGAGAAGCAAGTTGATATCCAAAACCATAGCAATCTTGTAGAACTTTGGGAGACGGTGGCTCTACATAGAGGGCTTCATTCCACCAGTGAACATCAAATGCATCTATGAGAGAACAATCGTCTCCTATACTTGATAAAAAAGTATTAACCTCTTTTACAAGAGCATGAATACTCTCCTCAATAGGGGAAGGACTAGTCTCCTAAATAGGATCACAAATCTCTTCCTCAATGGGAGAATTGTCCACTTTTATGTGAACGAAATTCAAAAAGTCTAGACAAGTGGGGCTTTCTTTGTATTTTGCAATGAAGAATTCAGATAATTCAAATGATCCCCAATCATCCCCAAAGAAAGTATTTGATTCAAAAGAAGAGGTAGAAAAGGAGTACTTAGGACTTTTTGCTTTAGGTGACTCAATTTTGATGGAATTTGCTTCAGGGACAACCTCCATAGAGGGTATCGTTGAGGAACACATCATAAAATTAGCAATTAAAGATGGAATACAATTCTTAAGAGTGTAGACAAATGAAGCTCGACCAACAGCCACTAACTCACAAAGGTGAATAACTTCAAGGTCAACTTTAACTATGACCACCATATTATTTGCAACAAACTTTAAGGAACGATGTAAAGTAGAAGTTACGACACCCATAGCATGAATCTAGGATCTCCACAAAAGAAGGTTGTAAGGTAAAGGGAAAAGAATCACATAAACCAAAGTAGGTAAGGAAATGGGGCCTAGCTACAAAGGAAGTATAATTGTGCCTAGAGCTTTGCAATTGGCATTATCGAACCTGAAAAATGTACAAAAGAAGTAGCTAGAGAAGATGAATAATGTTTAATCTTAGGCCGTAGGTTGATACCACAAATGTTGAGAGCCCAACTAGTGTCAATGAGAGTTTTCCTAATGCCAATATTATTAACATTAATTATAATCATCAAAGGATCTGCTTGTTTTTTCAAATCTAGAGGTAGGAGTTCTTGTGGATGGAACATAATATTTAGGGAATCTGCATGAATATGAGCCAAAAACACATTAACATCTATAGGACTAGTGGAGGTAGGCAAGAGGATCTTTTGCAATGCTTCCTGAAGCAAATCTCAAAGTGAGATCTTAGTTGAAGTAACATAGATTTGCTCAATGAGTTCATAATCACTCGATGCTTTAGTCATAGTTTTAGGTGTTGGAGGAAGACTTGGTTGAGAAGGTGGTAAATAAGAATGAACTTTACTAGGTTGAGATGTAGGAACAATAGTTTGTTAATCCAAATTCTATTTATTTCTTGTATTATATGTGTTCCCAACAACATTATAAGAAGTAGAGTCCATAGCTTTTACCAACCTTGAGTATAAATCAGGTGAATCATCTCAATATGAAATTCCATAAACAAAATATCCTCCCTTGGAGAACGGTTAGTTGGGGTCACCTAAATCATGAGTTTCTTAGGGCTTGGAAGAGCCACAAAGACCGCCACTACATTTACTGACTCAGCTTGTGGAGAATAAGTTTTCTCAAAAAAATTATGGATAGGGGAAGATGCCTTTAAGAATTCATCTAGAGCATCATCCAACATGTCAAAATATTCCTTAGAGAAAGCACTATTGTAGACATGAAAAAAATTTAAAAATATATACGACATGTTTCACGTTGGGTTCACCAAAATGTGAGGTAAGAGGGATTTGTTGCATTTGGGTCTCTTCATTCTCAAGAGATCACCAAGGAACGAACTACCCTTATCCACCTCAACATAAACTGGATGAAGAAATTACAAGGGAAATGTACACAAGTTAACTTTCAGAGAAGACAACTTCAGATACTGAGAGAGTGAAACTTCTAGATTTCTACCTCTGATGGAGGAGCTCTTGGCCAAAGGATGGCAATGCATATTCAGGACACCAGTGTGGCATGCTTTTGCCTAAAAATCACATTGGGATCCTAAGCAATAGAAAGATCAGAAGCTCAGATGAGCAGAATAAGGTCTCACTTCCTAACTTAGATCTAAGGTCTACTACATAGAATAACCAAACAAATAACAAAAACTTCAAGAAAAGCACAAGGAGAACTTGGAGAAAACTTACCCTTAACTGGACGTTTGAGTCTTCACTCCAAGCTCTACTTTGTAGCCTACACACAAAAGAATGAGAGAAAATTTTGGGGTTATATTGCCGTTTTTGCTTAGTAAGACCTTTGTTTTGGTGTTCCCACCTCCATAGAAAGCTAGATAGAAAAGGAGTGTAACCAAAATGGACAAAGCGTGTGGTGAACAAAAACCTGCTTTAGGAGTAGAACCTGCACAACGAGATAGAAAATGAACAAGTAGAAAAGAGTGAGAGAGATCATTACCCATGGGCCTAGACCCTCTTTGGAGCACATGGGCACACCCTTGAATTCTTTCTTGGAAGTTGTAGCTATTAGAGGGACCTCAATCTATCATGGCTTCACTTGTAGAAGTGTTGCTTGTCAAGGATGAGAGAAATCTCAGAGTGAAGTTGAAGAGAGATTGAGTGAATGAAGTTGGACCCCCAAAATGAGAGAAAATAGGGGGTTTTGTTGCATGCAAGGGTGGAAAAGAGTCGTTACACCTAAAATAACGATTTCCAACACACATGTCAAGAACAAGATTCGAGATTCCTTGTTTTAGACTTAGAAAATTGACAGGACGCTAGTGCGTCGCGCAAGCATCCTAGTCATCATTTTTTAGGAAACATGTTGTTAGGCTTCTATCGTTTCACCACTAGTCCTCATGGAGTTAGAGTTGTGAAGTTTTGAACCATGGTATTTTCACCATTATTGCTCTTAGGCATCATAAATGTAAGGAAATAGTGAAAAAGTGTGGAATTTCCCTTAGGTGCAATTTTGCGACATTACAATTATATTCCTTCTTTGTGAGGATGGATTTGGACAATAGATCCAAGTAGGCTCTATTCTTATTGTGGTTTTTCCTATCTTGGGTATCCACATATATCTGGTGTTCTCTTGTGTGAATATGTGCTTTTTTTTTTGCTTAGAAGTACTAAAGATTCATATAATCTGATATGTGTGATTGAGTTGAGAATTTTAAATAGATTTAATCTACAAATTCACCCCCCTTATAGTAAATTGTGTTCCCTTAAATTGGTATCAAATCCAAGTTCCTTTGAAAAATCCTAATAGCTTAAGGTTGTTTTGTGATGGCACACTTAGTGGCTTCAGAAAGATTTTCTACAAATAAAGCATCACTCTTTGATGGATCTAATTATACAGTCTAGAAAGTTATGATGGAATCATACTTGATGGCTCTGGGACTTTATATCTAGATGTCAGTTATAGAGGGATATGAGATTCCTAAAAACCCTCCTAGGGATCAAGATGAGAATAAGGCTTTTGAAACTAATTCTAATGCAAGGAATGCTATTTTGTGTGGATTGTCTACTATGAATTTGTGAAGGTGGTGTCTAGTGCAAGACAACAAAAGATGTATGAGAGAAATTATAGGCCATCTATGAAGGTGATGAAAAATTCAAAGAGGAAAAGGTTCAAACTCATAGATCTCAATTTGAAAGACTAAAAATGAAGGAAGAGGAAAATGTTGTCCCATCCCTTCTTAGGGTTGATGAAGTTGTTAACTCTATCAGACGTCTTGGTGAGGAATTGGAAAGAAGAATAGTTGTGAAAAGGATACTAAGATCACTACCTAGAAGTTTTAATTCTAAAGTATTTCCTATTGAAGAAGCTAAACATCTCAATCCTTTGAAAATGATTGAATTACATGGAATCTTGATTTCTTTTGAAATGAGATTTGATAGTGAGAACTCTATAAGGAAAGAGAAAAAATTCAAAGTATCCAAGAAGTGAGTTGATTCATATTTTGATGTTGGACCAGATTTAGAGGAAGCAAATTTTGTCCAAAAACTATAGAGAGGTTCCAAAAAATATAAAGGTAGTTTACCTTTTAAATGTTTTAATTATGGTGAAGTAGGACATTTTATGGCTAGGTTCCCTCATAAGGACTATAACAATGTTGAGAAAAAGTATGGAAAAAAGTCTTTAGTAAAAATAAATAAATTTTAGAGAAATCAAATGAGTTTCTTTAGTAATGAAGAAAGTTACTCAACTGATGAAGAAGATCAATATATCTTTGAATATGAGAGACACAAGGTTGTGTTCATGTCTATGGAAAATATTGTAGAAGATGCAAAAATAGATTCTAAAAAAATTGAAGATGAGTTAGATCTTGTCGAAGAATTTCTCTATGTTGGTAAAGAGATTAAGAGATTGAAGAAGATAATTGCAGAGGAAGTGAAGGCTAAAGATATTGTATCTCTGAATCTAGAGAAAGTAGATAAGATGCTTATTAATCTAAAGACTCAAGCAGAACAAGTAAAAAGGGTTGAAGAAGTTCTAACTGAAAGGTTTATGTCAAGAGATAAGGATTGTGAAGAACTTAAAGTTGAAATTATATCACTAAGGAAAGTTCTTGATGAAGTAAATCATTAGCTTTAGATGAAGTTTGGGAAAATTACTGAAATCTTGGATCAAATTATTAATAGCCAGAGGGCTCAACATATCAAAACTAGTAAATTGTGTTTGTGGATGGATAGAATAATAAGGTGAATGAACAACCTATGAAGCTTGCTAAGGATAATTTGAAAGGAACTAGTTTTGAAAGTGCAAAGTTCAAACATAGTACTGTAACAAATGATTTTAGTTTGCAAAATGATGGTTTCATCCAAGTACAACAAAAGAGTAGAAGATACAAAAGACAACCTTCAAGAGGAAAATGACACAATACCAAGTTCAATCATTATTTTTCTAGTTATTGTTTTAACTGCAATTGTTTTGGGCACAAGGTTGTGGATTGTAGAAGAGTTTTGTTAAGAAGAAATAACTTTGTTAGTAACAATGCATTTGCACCTTTGTACAATTTCAATATCATTTGTCACAAGTGCAACAATTTTGAAGACATTGGTAGAAATCACATAAGCAATTTTATGAGTCCTCCTCTACTAGAAACAAGAAGTGGATCATAAATTCAAAGTTCTTAATCTTTAATAAAGTCTAGAAGATGAAATTAGAAGAGAAAAAGATAGAGAAATACATGATTTCTCAAACTGCACTACATTCTTAAAAGGAGAATAATTTGTGGATCATAGACATAAAAATTTCATGTCATATGACTAAAGACAAAATTAAGTTCATGCATTTAAATAAATTTGATGCAGGAGGTGTAACTCTTGGAAATAATTCACTTTCCAAGGTTATTGGAAAGGGTACTTTGAGTTTAGATGGTGGTAGGACAAAGACTCATGTTGTTCTATATGTTGAAGGACTAAAGCATAATCTATTGAGTGTAAGTCATATGTGTGATAAAGGTTATAATATTTATTTTAGTGCTAAAGATTGTGAAATTAGGAAATCTAGTACCAGAGAGTTCATTGCAGAAGGAAGCAAGATTGACAGTGACATATATCATCTCAGTGATCTAAATGGATAGAACTATTTTGCTATACAAAGAGAAGAGGGTTGGATTTTTCACAGAAGATTAGGACACATCAATTTTGATGATATTTTGAAAATCAGCTCATGAGGAATGGTTATGGACATGGGTCAGTGCAAGATCATGGGGGTTCCAAACTAGGCCCTTAAGTGGCAATGATAATTCAAAAAAATAGACTTGGTCAACTTGACATAAAAAATTGAATAAGTTATTAACATAATTTAAAAATAATACAAGAAAAAAATTTGTAGCAAATTGAATGTAGTTCCTAAGATACTATTCCTTTTTTTGGAAAAAATAAATCTATTTGGTGAAAATTTGAAATTTCAATGTAGTAGTACTAGATTTTCAAGAAAAAATAAAAAGGTGTATGTCTAACCAACCTAAGTACAAGAAAAATGTAATATATTTGTTTGAAACTTTCAATATAAGTAGAGAACACATGCTTATATGTGCTGCTATTTTTTCATAATTTTTTTGTAAGTAAATAATTAGTTATGAATTTCTTATTAAAACTTTTTTAAAATATTAAAACTTGTTTGTCTGACCACCATAACTTGGTCTAAAATTTATGAAATTCATTTTTCATTTTTTCTTTTTTTATCCTATAATACAGAAGCATAGAATGTGCTACATCTTTCGGATTTGAAAAATGTAGAATCATTTAAGAATTATAACTTTTTTCAATCAGCCTATCAATCAAGACTTTAATCAAAATGTATGAAGAAAATCAATTATTGATAATTATTTATTTAATTCCAAATAAGGTGTACCTTATATTTATGGAAAGATGACAATTTTCTCAATAAACCCTTTTCATTTCATCATATTTGGATAAAAAAATCATCAACCATTTTTTGTCATATCGCCACTTTTTGGACCCCCATGATTTTGCACTCACCCACATGCCAAAGATAAAGAATCCTTAATATACAAGTTGCAAACCATGTCATGAAGGGAAACCAACAAATAAAAAAATTCTTGCTAAGGAGTATTCTAAAACAAAACCGTTGGATTTGGTCCATACAGATCTATGTGGACCTATGAGGAAAAATATTCTACAAGGTGACATACATTTCATGATGCTTATATATGATTATACTAGAATGACTTGTATTATATTTTTAAAAGAGAAATTAGAAGCATTTCAGAAGTTTAAAGAATTCAAGGAATTAGTAGAAAATGAAACCTGAAAAACAACCAAGGTGTTGAGATCAGATAGAGGTGGAGAGTTCACTTCTAACTAGTATGGTGAATTCTATGAAGAGCATGGGATCCAGAGGCAATTTCAGCCCCTAGAACTTTGTAGAAGAATGAAGTTGTCAAGAGAAAGAACCAAAATATACAAGAGATGGACAAAACAATGTTAGTTCAAGCAAGCTTACAAGATATATATTAGAGAGAAGTAGTTCATACTGTAGTATGTATTTTGAATAGAGCTAAAATCGGACCAAAGACTGACTAAACACCATATAATTTGTGGAGAGGAAGAACAAATTTAGTTAGACATCTTAAAGTATTTGGAAGAAAATTATACTACATCAAAAGGGATGAAGAACACTTAGGTAAGTTTGATTTCAAATCTTATGAAGGTATTTTCTTGGTTATTCTCTAACTAGAAAAGCATATAGATGTTACAATAAAAGGTTGAAGAGGATTGTGGAAAGTGCCAATGTAAGAGTTAATGAAATAATACATTCTAATGGTGTTCCATACATAGAATATGATGAAGATCTAATCCATAGTAATGATGAACACTTGAAAGTTGACTATGAGAAAGTCATTACAAAGACTCTAATAAAGTATGTTTAGAAGAATTATTCTAAAGACCAAATTATAGGAGATAAGGATAGTGGGGTTCAAACCCGAAGGAGAATCGAGAAAGTAAATGAACAAGTAAATTTTTTATTACTATAAAAAATAGAACCAAAATCCTATAAAGAATCATACAAAGAGAAAATTTAATAGAAGCCATGGAGGAATAATTTAATCAAATCAAGAAAAATGAATCTTGGGAACTGGTTGCAAGACCTAAAGACAAGAATTCCATTGTTACGATGTGGGTCTTTATAAATAAGTTGGATACAGATGGAGAAGTGATCTGAAACAAGGCTAGACTTGTCTATAAAGGATGTGCTTAGGCTGAAGGGATAGATTATGAAGAAACATTTGCTTTAGTAGAAAGATTGGAAGCAATTAGGAATTTTTTGGCTCTTTCTGCATTCACAAATTTCAATATATATCAGATGGATGTAAAGTCAGTATTTTTGAATGATCAGTTAGAAAAAGAAGTCTACATTGAACAACCAGAAGGGTTTCAATATTCAGACAATCTAGATTATTTGTGTAGATTGAATAAGGGTCTTTATGGTCTCAAGAAAGCTCTTAGATCTTAGTATTCTAGGTTGGATAAATATCTAAAATAACAAGGATTCCAGAGAGGATCTACAAATAGTAATTTATATATAAAAATGGAAGGTGATCAATTGCTAATTGTTGAGGTTTATGTAGATGATATTATCTTTGGTGAAAGAAGTGATGACATGTACAAGATGTTTCAAAGTGCAATACAAAGGGAGTTTGAAATGTCAATGCTTTGTGAGTTATCATTCTTTCTTGGTTTATATATTGCACAATCAAATGAAGGAATATTCATTTCTCAAAATAAGTACATAAAGGAGATTCTAAGTAAGTTCGGGATGGAAGACTATAAATCTGTAAGTACACTTATGGTTACTAGATGTAAGTTGAGTAAATGTTACACCTCATTTCCTAGTTACTGAGTTACTTTTACCTTCATGAGAGAAAGTATTGATAAATGCAAATTGTGACTTTAATATGTTGAGTAGGAGAATGAAATACTTATATATGCATTAAGATGTTATTGCTTTCAAAGGGATGATTATGTTTTTTATTGATGAAATGCAATGAAATAATATGTATTGCAATGTGAACATTCTAATGCTTTTTCACTGCCTTTAGGAACCCTAACATGAATTTCACACTACTTTTCTCAATTTTGCATCACACACATCACTTGCAACAATCTCACATCTATATTGCTTCTTACTCATTCCACACTCTTCTTGCATCAACATCATACATATTTATATCAATTTCTACCTCAAAAACTTTTTCCAATGTCGGCCACTAGTTTTTATACATTCAAATACAAAATAGGTTGACACCTAAACATTCTTGTGGTGGATAGTTTGCCATAGAAAAATGTCCCCTTGTCATTTTCATGGCCTTTTAGGTCTTGTTCATGATGTTTGGTTTACTTTTCTTTGATTTTATGTTATAATGTGGCTTGAACATGCATATTTAGGTCCTAAAATTAAAATAATGACGTCTTGTGAAGGTGTTGTGAAGTGTTGTAAAAAATTTCTACACTCTTCTAGACAATAATATTCAGTACAATTCACCTAAAAGTTACCTTTTCACACTAGTAGAATTTGGTAAATAAATGACTACGTGACTAAAACTTTTAGTCACATGACTAACACTAGTAGTATTTAGAAAATAAATGACTAATTTGGTCATCAGGTAAAATCACAACTAAATAACTAAATTAATGACTAATATTAGACAAATAAAAATGACTAAATAAATAACTAAATAAATGTGCTCATTATTAAAATCTTGAACATAATTTTCATTTTAATAAACATACTCTAAAACCTTAGTCAAGACCTTATTTTCAATCGTAGCCTGCCAATTGAGACCTTTGTTACATAAACAACATCATTTTCTAAATGACCTACCAATTGACCTCATGTACTAAACATATGTCTAAAAAAATACACCAAAACTTTATCTAATTGACCTTTCATACCTCTTTGACATACCTATTGCACGCCAAGGTGCAATTGCTAGCAATAATTTTATATATCAAGTTTCCACAATTCATATCAATTAATCTTGCATATGTTTCTAGATTAGATTGTGTTAGAGTTTTTTGCATAAACATTTCAGATCACACTCCATGATCCATCATCAAGATGAAAGAGCTCAAGGAGAAAAGTATTTTGTTGCAGACCAAGAACAACCTAAATAGGAAAACTAGAGGGGAAGGAGAAAGGAGGGAGAAGGGAAGGAGAAAGGAGGGAGAAGGGAAGGCTACACAAATTAAGATCAAAGAAGACAAGACAAATAATATTTAAAAATTAAGATAAATAAAGAACAACAGGGAGACAAAGAAGTAACAAATTAATGAAACCAATTAAAAGGAATAAAAACAAGGACATAGAAAATACAACATAACATAAGAAAAAATGGGGAAATAAAAGGGGGAAGAAAAGACAATAGATAGGAAAAGAGAGACAAAAAGAGAATAAAAACCAAGTTGAATAAATTTAAGCCAATTGCAAAATATTAAACAAAGGATAAAAATTTGAAAATTTGAAAATTTAAATTTAAAAATACTATACAATAAAAAGAATTAAAGAATTAAAAAATTGCACTAGCATTTATGTTATAATTTTATTATAAAAATTTACACTATAACATAAATGTTAAGGAGAAGGAAAAATTAAAAATCAAAATTTTCTCATTATTAAAATCTTGTCATAATTTTCATTTTAATAAGCATACTCTAAAACCTACAAGCATAGTCCACTAAAATATTGGAGTATTTTCAAGGTAGCCTACTAAAATTTTCAATTTAATAAACATACTCTAAAACCTTCATCCCGCTAAAATTGAGAAGGGAAAGTTGAAGTAGCCCACCAAAATGGATAACAAATAATCTGTGAACACTTGCATTCTTCATATGTGATAACAGATAATGTATGAAAACTAGATTGGAGGTGTTTGATGTCTCAGGTTGCAGTGACTTGATGCATGAGTTCTGAATGCGTGAGTGCTTGATGTCTTAGGTTGCAATGATTTGAACGCGTGAGTCAGATAAAACCTTATTTAAATATGCTCTTAACTACCTAAAGACTTATGATTCCCTTGTTTTTATAGGAGAGGATCAAGTGATTCAACTTGAAAGGTAAACTGACAGTCTTCCAAGAGAGGTAAATCCTGTTATGTATGCTTACATGGTACAATAAGCAATATTTTCTTCTCATAGCCTATGCTGAGTTTTTTCTTTAATGTTGTATATTGGGATCATGGATTCCATGATGGTTATAGCTGCTTAATTAGAGCTCTCTATTTATCATTCAAGGTATTGGGAAGTTTCCTCACGTTGCAAATTACAAGGCTCTTAAATTGCCAACTGGCGTCAATGTGAAAGAGCTTGTCAAATCTCAATTAGCAATTACTTACATTGATGGTAAAGATAAGCATCTCTCAAGATTTTTTCTTTGCATTTTTTCACATTTTGAGTATTGAGAAGCCAAAGTATGAATGCCAATAAAAAAATAAGAAAAATACATTAGGGTTTATAGAAAATAAGTTAGGGCAACTAGACCACTGATTGTATCAATTTATAATATAATTTTAGAGAGGAGTTCTTAGCACATCAAGGTCAATTTTTTCGCATCAGACACAATTTTTGCAAAATATTGTGGTAAGTCACTTTCCATGGTTTCAGTTAATTTTACTTTTCAAATCTATATGTGGTTAGGCCATATGATCCATATGATCCATTTTACTAGTTGCTTGTTGACTAATAGTGATTATCTTCTTTTTTAGGCTAATTATGGAAAAGCAGATCCATCTTGTGTTGCAGAAGTTAAGGATTTATATAGAGAACTTGGAATCAAGGTCTTTTTATTCTTTTCTTTTCTGTTATGAGATTGTTAAAAGTGATCTTTTATTTTTGAAGTTTCCACTATCAAATTGCATAGTTCACAGGAGAACTTACTTTTATTCTATAAAAATGATATTAAGGAACACGTAGATTGAGTTGTCTATACAAATTTAGAATTTGAATTCTTAAAATTAGCTTCCACTTTCTAAGGGGGCATGCAAATCACTTTTGAAGTTGAGTGTAAAAAATAGAGTAGCACGTAAAGAAAAAGGATGAACAATAATAAAGTGAAAAGTGGCTTTTCTTATATCAACCATGTAGAGTACAATGAAAGGAGTGTAGGGATGGTAGGGGTTTAACATTTATAGTGTAGTGGAATAGTAGTTCAGTTGTATAGTAGATGTCATCCTACTTTGTTTGAGAACTCTTACTGAATTCCAAAAAATAGGAGTTCCCAAATGATGCCAACAACAAGAGTTGATTCATAGGCCCTATGAAAATCTCTTTAGATCCCTTTGATACTTTTCTACATACTTACAAATTACATCTCCATGATTAATATGGACTGGAAGGGTTGAAAGGGAAAATGTTAGTCTTTTCCATTTATTGGGAAATAAAGAGTTTGAAGTGAATAAAAGAATCAAATGTAGCTCTTTACTCTAGATGCTTTATTCTCATTCAGTTATTAATATATTTAGATATATAACCATGATGACTTAAATCAGAACTAGAAGTAATCTCATGAAAACTACAAGAAGAGAGCAGTGATTAGATGAGTCATGGAAATGAAATCAACTCCATAAGCCACATCAAACAAAATATGCAATGCAAATGAGAATGCAGGCCTTCAAAGGAGTTTTCATGGATAAAGAATCATCCTCCCTTAGATCTCTTGTGAGAATGCCTGAAATCTCTTCAGTTATCCACAATATCCACATGCTATGAGCTCTTATAAAAAGATTATGCATAGTTCTTCTCAGTTTATTCAATTTGGTGCTATTATTTTTATCCTGTGATTCAGGCTTCAAAACAACCCCTCTCATTGGTATTTGTCTTCTATAATTTTCTAGAAGAGGGTAATGAAAATCAATACTAAAGTATCTAAAATTTGAAGATCCTTTCCCTCAAACTAAAGCTTTGTTCTCGACAAACTAGAGCTGAGACAAGCCAAGAACTAGTGGAAGGGAAGTTGAATGAAAAATGAGAGCAACTAAAAGCATTCCTAAGAAAAAATTTCTTTCCACTATAACTGTCGGTTCTAGTGTCTCCTTGTTCATTTTTTCTGTCATCTCCTCATTTTTCATTTCTTGATAGAGAGCTTCTAAAAGATGTGCAAGATATTCTTCAATCTCAACAATCAATGTTGAGATAAAATGGAAGCATTGCTCTTGCAAATAAGGTGCTAAATCATTTATCCTTAAAGGAGATTTATGTGCATGAAGAAAACTTAGGTCTTCCAGAATATTCTTGGACCACTCATCTATGGTATCTTTTATTTGACTAACCTCAGTTCCAAAATAAGAGTTAAGGTGACCAAACCAGTCTTCATCATTTGTCATCATAAATCTAAAACTCAACCCAAGTAAATTGACACTTTTTAGGTCCCCTCTCTTGACAAGCCAGCTCTCACTAGTAGTTAATTTGTGCAAATGGGTTTCAACATCTTTGTAACTTGCTAGATATGTAACTATGGTTTCAAGGAATTTACCAACCTTAACTCTAGTTGACCTCCACCCTCATGCTCTTGTTTCAATTCAGTTTCTTCCCAACCCTACAAATCACAAACTAATAAATGGTAATCCTTGAGATCATGGAAAAAAAAACTAGAAAAGATGGAGCAAGAATACAACATTAAAATTGTCACTTGCAGTAGTAAAAGAAAAGAAGCAATAGGTAGTTTGATATACAATTAGAAAAATGGCATTTCATGAGGCTTCCTTAAGGAAGCAAATTAAAAATTAAATAAGATCATGCTTCAAATTTCATTTAAATGTTTAGTTGTATAGTAGATGTCATCCTACTTTGTTTGAGAACTCTTACTGAATTCCAAAAAATAGGAGTTCCCAAATGACGCCAACAACAAGAGCTGATTCATAGGCCCTATGAAAATCTCTAATTTTCTAGCTCCCCTTTGAAACTTTTTTGCATACTTATAGATTACATCTCCATTATTAATATGGACTGGAAGGGTTGAAAGGGCACATGTTAGTCTTTTCCATTTATTGGGCAATAAAGAGTTTGAAGTGACTGAAAGAATCAAATGTAGCTCTTTACTCTAGATGCTTTATTCTCATTTAGTTATTAATATATCTAGATATAAACCGTGATGACTTAAATTAGAACTAGAAGAAATCTCATGAAAATTGCAAGAAGACATTAGAGATTAGATGAATCATTGAAATGAAACCAACTCCATAAGCCACATCAAACAAAATATGCAATGCAAATGAGAATACAGTCAGTTTATTCAATTTGGTGCTATTATTTTTATCCTATGATTCAAGCTTCAAACCAACCCCTCTCATTAGTATTTTTCTTCTAGAACTGTCTAGAAGACGACAATCAAAATCAATATTGGAATATCTAAAAGTCGAAGATCCTTTCCCTCAAACTGAAGCTTTGTTCTTGACAAACCAGAGCTGAGACGAGCCAAGAACTAGTGGAAGGGAAGTTGAATGAAAACTGAGAGCAACTAAAAGCCTTCCTAAGAAAAGTTCCCTTTCCACTATAACTATTGGTTCTAGTGTCTCCTTGTTCATTTTTTTGGAGTCTCCTCTTTTTTCATTTCTTGATAGACAGCTTTGAAAGATCTGCAAGATGTTCTTCAATCTCAACAATCAATGTTGAGATAAAATGGAAGAATTGCTCTTGCAAATAAGGTGCTAAATCATTTATCCTTGAAGGATATTTATGTGCATGAAGAAAACTTAGGAGGTCTTCCAGAATATTCTCGGACCACTCATCTATGGTATCTTTTATTTGAATAATGTCAGTTCCAAAATAAGTGTTAAGGTGACCAAACCAGTCTTCATCATTTGTCATCATAAATATAAAATTCAACCCAAGTAAATTGACACTTTTTAGGGCCCCTCTCTTGACAAGCCATCCCTCACTAGTAGTTAATTTGTGCAAATGGGTTTCAACGTATTTGTAACTTGCTAGAGATGTAACTATGGCTTCAAGTCATTTACCAACCTTAACTCTCTTACGTAGATCTGCAAATCCATCAACTATTATTTGTTTCATCCTACTAACAAATAGGCTTTCAAAAATTTCATCCCACAGACTCTTTGAGTGCTTCAAAAAAATCTCACACATGCATTGGCATGGAAACTCAACATTTGGACCAAAAACCATTTTTAGCCACTCCAAGCTCCCTTCAAATGCATCCAGACTATCCAATGTTTCTTTGATCAATGTCTCATTCTCTGCAAGTTCCTTGCCACTTTTCACAAGATCAAGCAAATACTTTCCCCCAACCCTATCTACAGAGATAATATCATCTACACATGTCTTAAGCCACACTAAGGAAGACTATGATATAAATTCGCTCATAAAAATCATCATGGTAGCTTGTAGCTTCTCTCTATGAGATTTCCACAATTGCACCTCATTGTCAGGGTTTGGAATCCCACCAAACAACTGTGATTCAGTTGGCTCTATCAACACAGTCTTATGAAAAAGAGGAAAATCATTTAGAACCTCCAAGAAGAGTTCCCTAGCCTGACATAGCGTTTACCTATATGACTCTTACCACATTACAGAAAATGGAACTGACTGCCCCCACCTTATCGGTCTATCAGTCGGATGTGTTTTCTGGTTCCAGTGATGCTTCGATGATTCTATTTTTTCATCAGTGTGAGGATCTTCTATCAGTGGGATGAGGTCTCTTGTTCCCACGATGGTATGATGGGGAAGAGGAGACCTTGTCCCGCCGATAAAAGATCCTCACACCGATGAAAAAACATAACTGTTCCACCAAAACCATCCCCATCAGACCATCACAAGAATAAGAGACCTCGTCCCATTGATAGAAGATCCTCATTCCAATGAAAAAAATAACCGTTCCACTGACGACATCCCCATCGAACCATCATGGGAACATGATACCTTGTCTCGTCGATAGAAGATCCTCACACCGATGAAAAAAAAAATCATCGATGTATCACTAGAACCAGAAGACACGTACGACCAATATAAGCCTTGGTGTGTGAAGTATTCTAGCCATTTCTGTCAGAATGAAGCAGATGGAGTTCAAGGGTTTTGTTTTAGATGATATGGAAAATATTGTTTGGAACCAAATAGAGTTGAATGGGTGTTTCAAACTCAATCAAATCTTGTTTAAAATAGCCCAACATGAAGACAAGTGTACTTAGAAGATTGAGATTTATTTTTTGATCATCGTGATTTGGTTTAGAGCTAGGAAATTGAAGAAAAATGGTGATAAAGAACAATAGGGCATGAGTAGAAAATGTGTCAGGCTATTTTGGGAAAAACATACCTTAAACATTAGAGATCTTCAAATCTGGGCAAATATTTTGAGAGGTTCCTTGTAAAATCCTTTTTTGCACATTCTGCAATCAATCATTTCATTCCATGAGATGACATTTCTTTGAGGCATTCTATCAAACAATTTAGGTGTTTTGTCTATGATTCCACATCTTGCATATATTGTCTACCAAAGCATATCCAACTATAACATCCATGTATCTTTTTAATTCCTCTATCTTTCATCAATCTCTTTACTATTTGAACCTCGTATATATGTTTTAAAGAACATAAGTTGTAGCATTTTTTGGATCCAACTAAAAATATGAATGGTTGATCAACCATGCACACCTAATGATCAACTATATATGTAAATTGGAATGTAATAAGGGTTACTAATGTGTGGAGTATGCGCAACCCTCATTCACTAAACCTGCATGTCTGCATGCACCTAGAACCCAAGCAAATCTTACAATGTTAGGATGTGTTCCAAAGTACTTCATTAATTCAAATATTTTGAGAGGTTCCTTGCAAAATCCATTTTGTGCACATTCTACAATCAATCATTTCATTCCATGAGATGACATCTCTTTGAGGCATTATGTCAAACAATTTAGGTGTTTTTTCAACAATTCCACATCTTGCATATATTGTCTACTAGAGCATATCCAACTATAACATCCAGGTATCTTTTTAATTCCTCTATCTTTCATCAATCTCTTTACTATTTAAACCTCGTATAGATGCTTTAGAGAAAAACATAAGTTGCAGCATTTTTAGGATCCAACTAAAAATATGAATGGTTGATCAATCATGCACACCCAATGATCAACTATATATGTAAATTGTAATGCAATAAGGGTTGCTGACATGTGAAGTATGTGCAGCCCTCATCCAATAAATGTGCATGACTATATGCACCTAGAACCCAAGCAAAGCTTACAATGTTAGGATGTGTTCCAGAGTGCTTCATTAATTCAAATATTTTGAGAGGTTCATTGCAAAATCCATTTTATGTACATTCTGAAATCAATCATTTCATTCCATGAGATGACATCTCTTTGAGGCATTCTGTCAAACAATTCAGGTGTTTTTTCTACGATTCCACATCTTGCATATATTGTCTGCTTAAGCTAGTTTTTCCTATAGCTATTGTTATTTGGTTTTTTCAATGTTGTAGAGTTAGATTTTTCTGTATACCTTAATGTCTTTTTTCATAAAATCAAGTTTATACTATGCTCCCCCAAGTTTTGGGGACGGAGATGACAAGGGACGGCGAGATGTGTTTTTGGTACGAGGGTACTTTTGGGTCATTTTTTAGGGGATGGTAAGGGATGGCTATAAAAAAAGGGTAATTTTTAAAAATATATAGAAATTTCAAATATTCATATCAGAACATTGATAAAGCATTCATCATAGGCATTGTAGAAGATTAATACATAACATTAGACTTGAATTGAGATTTCACATAAGAATTGACAAACAAAATAACAAAATTCAAATTCTTTTATTGTCAATGTGCATACATATTAAATAAGAATTATAACAAAATGCCCAAATGCTTCAAGTTTCGACTATATAAAATGACAAAAGCATAGAAAATATATGGTTGTCCCTAATCAACAAATGCAACTAGTAGGTTTGTATCAAAATTGGAGCTCAAGTTTGTGTCACTGTTAGATGCAAAGGAAGGGGGAAGTTTCTGGGTCCCCCAAGTCCCTAAAACATTTTTGAGACAGGGATAGGGATAGGGGTACCAAGTTAAGGGACAGGTGCCCGTGGAGTACTAAGTTTATATGGTTTGGGGTTTCAAGGTGGGGTTTTACCTGATGAAAAAAAACCTTTGTGGTTGGGATAGAGGTATACACCCCTCTTGTTGATTACACCTTATCATCTACTAGAGACCTCTAGGTGACTCCTGACAATGGTACTATGATGGATTGAGGGGGAAAATAGTGACAAAGGTCTTGTGACAATAAAGTGGAGGTTGGTATGTACACTATTTAAGTCTTGTAAGATTCTAACCTAGAATCTAGAGGCACCAATTAGGCAAACCCTAGTCCGAGCCTTCATAAAAGAGTTTTCAATACCAATACATAAATGTAAAAATGTATTTGATGTTGACTTGCATATCTAAATAGCTCTATTTCTTCTTGAATTAAACATTTAAAAAATAGTGTAGGAGAATCGAGGTATTTGTGAAATGTTGATTCATGGAGGTCTTAGGTCAATTTGAGTTTTGAGTCTAGAAGTCATTAATAAGGTCATGACTGACCAATTCATATTATAAGCATGTGCAGGAATAATGAAGAGTGTTGGAGGTGGTGTTAGAGCTGTGAGAGGTTGGTAGTGTCATTTTTCAATAAACCCTACCCCAAGCTAGTGTAAAGTGAGGGTTTTTAGTTACAGAGGTTAGATGAGAGTTTTCCCATCTAAAAATTGTTGATTGATTGTTGAGTGGTTCATTGTGAGATAAAGTTAAAAATTTGGGTTTGTAGACCTACTAGATGGGTTGAAGACTTTTTGCAAAGGAGTGATTTGGAAGAGTTTTTTGAATCAGTTGGTTGTTTGAATCAGTTTGTTTTGTGATGATTTTTTCAAAACCAAATTGCTTTGTATAAAAAAAAAAATTCATATTGAAGCTTGATGGGAAGAAGGGTCCATTGAGAGAACTCAAGGGGTGTTACTTGCTAGGAGGAGAGAGGTTGTTGAGTACTTGTTGGCTTGAACAAGTGATTGAGCTCACCTTCCTTGTATTGAAGAGGATGTACCGGGTATGTATTTCCTCAATCAGGATTAATTTATAACTAATGGTTTTGTGATGAGATGGTGTTGATGACAAATAATATAACTGTGATAGTTGAAATTATTTTGGTGGTCATATGACATTCTTTTTTAGAACATTTATAAAGAAAGTATAGATTAAAGTTTGTTGTGCAGAAGCAGTGAGTAGGCTACATTCCTTTTCTTGCCTCAAATCTTGATTTGGGTGATGAGGACAAAGGTATAATGCCTTTTGTTACCTCACACTTGTTCCAATCATGTAATCACCTTGGTGACTGTTACCTGACCCATGTTCCAGTCATGTATTTACCTTGATGACTGATTAACTTGTTTTTAGGGCTTACAAATTACAAGAAAAATGAAGGCCTTTTGACCTTTTAGATGACCATCTGTGATAATTTAATTACATCAACAAAAAACCATGGAAGGATTTAAGTACTTAGGGTTTTGTTGAAGATATCAATGTACTATTTGAAGATTTTGGTGTGTACCTATTTTAAGCCAGATGTTATGCTTTTGGCCTTGACATTGAGTGGGACTCTCAAAACTTACATTTTTTGATCTTGACAACAGACTTTTAGTATGATATGGTTAAGATGGTTTGATTGAGAATTTGAGAACAAAAAGGATAAGCCTCAATCTTTTCTGTCATTTAAAGATTGGAATAAAGATTATTGGGAAGGACAACTTAAGACCTTAGATTTGCACCAATTATATATCAGCTAGAGACCTAATCTATACCTCATGTAACTCTCCATGACTGTAAATATGATCTTAAAATTAGAAATATATACATTCTACGCAAGATTTATTGGTTTAGTAGATACTTAGGGAATGTGTAAGCATGATAGTGAATACCTTGAACTAGTTAGCTTTATCTACTAGTTACTTTTGATAAACTAAGGACATTTATATTTGAATTTTAAATAAAATTTCAATATTGAACTTGAAAATTTAGACAATTGCCACTTGCACTACACATAAATGGAGGCACCTTTTTAACACATTTCTTTGATTATGCTTCATCTCCTTTCACATTTGAGTATACTAACTTATTTTGAAAAACAAATTGATTTCGGTGTTCTATTCCATGGCTCAGTTCTTATTTTTGTGTTGAACAAAAATCAAACACTAAGCTTTAGTGTCATGTTGGATTGTCAGAAAGCTACAATGTGAAAATAACTTCTTTAGAGTCTTCATTCTATTCTATCTTTGCAACTCTATTCTTTCCAAATTTATTTTTACATAATAACAGTGACCATGAAAAAAATATTATAGGAGTGGGAGGTTATTCTTACCTATATGAGCCACTTTGGTGGGTAGGCATGATTACTAGTAAATGTTTATTACTTATTAAATCAGGTATAGGTGACAACTAGAGAATATTAATGTTTGAAAATTGGCATAGATTACTTGCATTCAAACTATTAATTTCCTTATTTACAATATTTTTGAGAGTAAAGTTGTATGGCTAGAGAATTTATAGATTCATTGTTTTCAAAATTCATAGTTTATCTATAGTGACTTCACTGCCAGTACTTAACAACTATTTTAGAATCAAAATTTTCAGTAAAAATTACATTCACCATCTTTTACGAATAACTACTAACTACCCTGCAAACCAAAAAATCCTTTTCGTTGCCCACAATTTTGTACGTAAAACCCCAAACAACTCAAATTCATGGTAGAGGATTATGTTAACTATAGAGTTGCAGATGACCTACTCGCCATAGTTTCCATAGAGGTCTCATTCTTCTTCCTCTTCCTCTGAGGTCACTACTCCAACTTCTCTAGTTGCTCCAACTTCAGCCACTTCGCTTCAGCATTTTCCTTCTTTACTATTGCATCAACCTCTATTAATTCCACAATCAATTTTAGAGCCTCCCACTTGCACATTGCTCCCTCTCTCCATTCAGCTTTACGTTTTCCTTCTGGCCATTTCACAAAGGGTACCTATTTGAATGTTTCTTCATCCTCTTTGCTTTCAATTCCCTCACTGATATCCATCCCAACTCCTGGAATCATCCATTCCAACAGTGAGTCCAAGTTGTTCAAATAATGCTTATGTAGTAGTGTCTTCATGATCTTTTTCACAACTTCAATCGGCTCTTCCAAATCTAAGCCCCAAGCCATTATGAGTGAATAAATGTCCAAATTAGTTATGTACCTATGCATGAGTTGGTCGAATCCTCTTCCTAGAATTAGTTGCACTGACTACACTAATTGTTCATCACTATATAGGAAACACCTCATTAGTCTCTTTACCGATGGTTCTCCATAAAAGTGTGAGATTTTTTTCTTCATTTTAAGCATGAAACTAGCCTCCATCACCTCTACAATGATAGAGCCACCACCTCTTGTACACCATTTTCACACCTATTGTTTGCCACATTAGAGGAGCATCCTGTAAGTAATGCCTTGAGAATATAATGAAATAATGAAATAAAATAATTTAATAACTTAATTCACATTCCTTTCCATAAATGCTCGGCATATGTCAGTCATCTCCACCACCTAACTCCACACACTTCTCTCATTCACTTCAAGAATTAAAACCTACAAGTACTCCATTTTAGAGCTCCCTAAATGCACCACCCGTTTGAGTCTTGTCATCAGGGGAGAACATTAATTTCAAATATCTCGATGATGCCTCAAGATTTCACATCATTTAGAATAATCATTATCATTGTATCAGTGAGATTGTGATTCTTATTCCACCGATGAACAACTTTCCATAGGTCTATCGGTGAGACTCTAGATAATGTCACCCCAATGCACCCCAACTCCACTGATATACATTATGCACTTGATAATCCATGCTTATATTGGGCCATCAGGGGAATACAAACATTTGTTCTATCGATGTTCATGTGTCATAGCAATGTGCTTACCTTTGTTGAATCTGTTGGTCTATCGGGGAGAGCGCCTTAGGAGTCAGCCTGATAGGGTATTGTTACATTGATACTAGGTTATGAGCTACTTTCATTGGGCCAACAGTGAGGCTATAATGGGGGTTCCACTGATGAGGCATTGTTAGGTCAATAGTGCTAATTTTTATTTAGGGACAGGGAAAGATTTATGGAGCCTCATACTATTATGGTATCATGCTTACTATTATTCTTTTGATAGATTTTTTCCAAGGCTGTGAAATTTTTGACAAAATGCTTTGGTAGACATGTATGGAAAATGTGGTAGCATAGACAAGGTAGTGAACTATTTGAAAAAATGCCTCAAAGAAATGTGGTCTCATAGAATTCCATGACAAGAAAATGTAATTGGTAATTGCTCTTAGTTATTAGTTATGCAATGTGAAGTAATGCTTTGAGTTTGAAAGGTGTGCAATGCAATGTAATCAAAGATATGAATATAAACTACATAAATCTAATTTTTACAATTCATTAGTTAAACTCTTTTTTTTTTTTGCTCTCTATATCTCTAGGCTATGGAAATGCCTTTCAATTTCAAAAAAGTAGTTTTTAATTATCTCTTGTTTTACAATTTTTTACCTTTTTTTTTTTTTTAAATCTATTTTTTTATTTATTTTTGAATGCATGGGTTATGTTAGTATTTCTCTCATATTGCGTGCACGGTAATGTAGTGTTTATATTTGTGGCCTTTGTATCTGATTAACATGAAGCTAATAGTAACATTGTAATGTTTTGTTAGTAAATTAGACTAATCATTGCAATTATTTTTGAAAATTTTCTTTTGCAATTATTTTAACACACACATGCAAGTACTATTTAAGTAAGTAATGGTTGTTTTATTATGCAAACAAGGGTAATCATTACCTATTTAATATAATGTGTTATTTTATTTTCTTTTTTGCAAAAATGTATTGATAAACTCAAAGAAGGGGTTAAAGTTAGGGAGTCAACTTGAAGACAAAATAGATGGAGTTGTTCGTCTGAAAGAGAAAGAGGGAACCTTCACACAATGGCCACTAAAATATTTGTAGAAAATGACATAGTTGAACATGTTTATCATGTACTAGTTAATGTTAAACATCTTGGATAATTATTTTATGTAGTATTTTGAATGGGTTGTTCAGGGATCTTAATTATCATGGTGTATTTGAAAGAGTTGGAAACTCTTAGACAACTTTGCCATTTTTTATTATATTTACATATATACTCTTAGACACATTTGACATCTTGTAACTTGATCTATATATTTATATATATATATATATATTTGCATTAAATTTTTTATTGCAAATTACTTTTATTTATCATGATGTTGAATCAATCTTAATTCTAGCATGTTGTAGCTTGTTCGTATATGTAATATTTTTATTTTCTTTTATGTTTTAGGTCAAGTTTAATATTATGTTAGTTTTGCATTATAAAATTTATGGTACTTAATAAATTATTCATTTGATGACTATATTTACTACCAATTAATGGAAACCAGTAAATAAAAATGACTAAATTAATGACTAAATATATGACTAAAGTAATGAGTAAATTAATTACTAAATATATGACTAAATATATAACTAAATTAATGACTAAATATATGACTAAATTAATGACTAAATATATGAGTAAATTAATGACTAAATTAATGACTAAATATATGATTAAATATATGACTTAGAAATAAATGACCAGTTAACAACAATTAATGACTAAATTAATAACTAAATAAATGACTAAATTAATGACTAAATCAATGACCAAATCAATGACTAAATAAATTACTAAAATATTATAGTCATAAATTTAGTTATGTTATAAATGACTACAAATAAACCACTAAAATAGTCACATGACTAAAATTAATGATTAAAAAATATGACTAAATAAATGTCTAAATCAATGACCAAATCAATGACCAAATTAATGACTAAAATCAATCACTAAATAAATGACTAAAATTATTTAGCCATAAATTTAGTGGTGTTATAAATGACTACAAATAAACCACTAGTAGTCATGTGATTAAAGTTAGTCATTTATATGCAATTTTTAGTAGTTTATTTAGTCATATATTATTGTTTGTGTACTAGTGTCATCATTAAACATGACCTATTTTGAAGTGTTGTAAAGTCTTGTAACAATATTTCACACTTTCTAGGAATAACTTCACCATTCACACCTTCCTTATGCTTTATTTTACCCCTTTATGCCCTTATAAGCTTTAATTAAGTGCATTTTTGAATGTAAACCCGACAAATAACATTAAATATAACTTAATTCCCGACACCCATTTTCAGGTCCTAGGTGGGACCCATTTTCCATAGGTGGCGAATGAGTCCTCCTTGGCTCCAAATTCAAAATATTTTAAATTTCCTTTTAGTTTTTTATTCAAAATCACTTGATGTTGACCTGTGATGAGGTATTAACGGGTTACTAAGGCACAAGATTGTATAAATAAGTTTTTTTACATCCATTTTAACCCCATTCATCAAGTTCACTTATTCACTCATTCACTCAAGCATTCAAGCACCTTATAACATCAAAACAAGCATTCATCAAGCATTTTGAAGCATCCATTGACATTACTTCAGATTTACATCAATAAGGGTTTGGTAAGTTAATAGCATTTGCATGTTATTTTTTTATCATTTTCTTGTATTTCATTATTTCATTAAGGGTTTGATTACCAAAGTGGGGTTTGACCAAGGCAAACCTCTATTTGCTAGCCCTCAACCATTTTTCCCCTCTTGCATGTGTGTTTGCAAAATTTTGTATGCAGATTTAACAATGATTTAGGTGTTGAAGAGTGGTCAACAATTCAACTAGGTTTTTCAAGTTAAATAAATCATATTTCAAGCTTGGAGGAGGTGTTTTGTCTATTTCCTGCAAAATTGACTTCGGTAACCCGACAAGCAGACATCTTCAAATCTGGTGTTGGAGATTTGTCTCCTAATTTCTCAAAATTTTGGGAGATGATTGATTCACCACTAGTGGCCAATGACTCCCACCTTAAGGCTGGAAATCTAATTTCTATCACATTTTGGATCTCGACACTCAAAAACCTGTTTCTGACAATTTTTACTAGGAGCAGGACTAATTTTCCACCCTGGGCGAATGAGTCCCACTGGTAAATTTTTGTGATTCCAGACAACATTTCAAAGATTCCATATTCTCCATCAGACCTCCAAGTGCACACTGATTTAACTCTTTCCTTTATGTTTTATATTTGTTCATTCATAGGTCATTGTTTGCATAACACATTGTGTTTTCCAACATAGCATAAATCTTAGGTTTTACATACATAATCAATCATTTAGATTACTTAATTTCACTTAGATAATTTCATCTATACATAATAACATCATAAACCCAATTTGAATGAACCTAGTTAGCATTTTTGGCCTACCTCTCTCCTTTTAGGTGAAAAGCCCTAGAAGAGTTAGAGAGCCTTGTGGTGCCAAAAAATCTACGGTTCATTTTGGTGAACCTTCATTTTGAACACTTTGCATTTCTAATTTCATTTGCATCTTGCATCCTAGACTACACTTGTATCAACATTCAGTTAGGGTATTGTTTTGTCTTTGCTTCCTAGCATTCCTGAAATCGCATTAGTGAAAGATTCATTTAGATTTCATTTTTGCATTGCATATCATTGAAAAAACTAAAAATCTTCATCTGCATCCTTCATTGCAATCTAAAAAACATTAGAATCACATTAAAAATTATGATAAACACAAACAAATTTGCATATTGGGACTCATTCGCCACCCTGGGTGAATCAGTCCACCTGTACTTTTTAAACAACACTTTCAAGCATTTTTCTGCATTTCTATTTTTTGTAGTTACTTTTTTGTTACCATTAGCAAAATTTATGTTATTTTCATTTAGAACTCCTAGATTACCTTGCATTTGCATTCACCCCATCTTTTGTGGTTCTTGTATGAGTGTTTGGTGTCCCATTGATAATACTTTAGTGAGACAAAGTTCTAGACTCATGGCCTCCTGCTATAACACTTTCATTGTGGACCTTGGGATCTAAGAGCTACTATTGCTAGTATGGAAAATGGTGCATTAGGCATAGACAATACCACTTTTATGCCTTCAAATTTCCATCCAATGAATGTTGACACCCAAAACAACTCCATCCCACAAGAAAAGGTCATTAATATTAATGAGGATTTTTCACACTTACAACAAGACTTGTCCCTTGAAAACATTTCCATCACTGCCATACCCGCCATAGAAAACCTTCACACTTTGATTGTAAGTGATGATGGATTACAAGTCATGAAAAGAATTGTTGAAATATATAATAAACATGCTACTAATATTTCCCAATAAACAAACATACTTGCAAGCAAAGGAGGACCTGATATTCCTCCCCCTTCAACCATAGCATCTATACCAACTTATACTACTCCCCAAGTTACAACAACTATGCAACAGGTTAGTCATGTGGCTCCTTCTTTCACAATTCCAACTAGCATTCCTAGTTATCTTGTGGCATCGCAAGTCCCCTCCAATACCTTCACCCCTCTTATTGTTCCTTTCACTTCCCCTCACATTATCTACACTCCATCACCATTTTCCCTTCCACCTCAAACCACCTTTCATGATCCCATCATTACACAAATCCTTAATACTATTTCATCCATGCAACAACAAATTTGCACCATTAGCCAAGGTAAAACCGCTCCACCCACATATCATGTTCATAGTAGTCCCTTATCATTAGAAATTTTACGAACCCCTATGACACAAGGGATAGAAATTCCTAGGTTTGATAAATACAGAGGTAAAGGAAACCATTTTAACCATGTTAATGCTTATACAACTTTATGCAGTGATTTTGTCCTTGATGATAAACTCTTAGCTAAAAAATTTCCTTGGACTCTGAAAGACACTACATTAGAGTGGTTTTCCAACTTGCCCAATCATTCCATCTGATCATTCAATGAATTGGTGGATGCTTTCATAAGCCACTTTCAAGTTCACATGACTCCTAAAAAGACGAGGGCTGACCTCATGAGATGTAGACAAAACACGGATGAAAAATTAACTGATTTTATCTCACGATACAAGTCCTTGTATGCTCAAATTGATGTCAAGATTCCTAATGCACATCTGCAGAAGATGTTTATCAAAAAATTGTACACAAACCTTCAGGATAAATTAAATATGAATAAATTCCCTTCATTCATACATTTATGTACAACCTTATGTGACTATCACATCTCAGTTTCTAGTCGAGACTCGAAGTCCACTTCAAATCGAGCTGACAAATCTGAACCACAAAACCAAAACAACACACAAAACTTTCACAAACCAAATAGAGGGTTTTTACAATTCAATCTGACTCCTCAACTACAACCACCAACCCAACCTATTCAAAATTGAGTGGCAGCTATTAAATTTGTGGTGCCTTATACCTATGGGGACCTGAAGAGACAATTTACTCCTTTACCCGATACCCTTCACAATACAATGAACCAATTTCTCTAGCAACAAATGATCACCTTGCCTACTGTCAAACTACTTGATAGCACCAAACCTTTACCACCTACATTTAAACCAAATACTTTTTTCCATTTTCATCTCCAAAATCACCATGACACTGAACAATGTAATTGTCTCAAACACTTGGTTCAAGACCTCATTGATTTGGGTCGTTTGTCCATTGTGGGTGTTAATGATCAATGCAATAAATCTATTGCACCTCCTAACTATAATTTACAAATCTTTACCAACCCCATGCCTAAACATAATGTTTCATTTGTCAAGGCTAGTGAACCTTCAAACCCTCAAGTCATGAACGTTGATACAAATGATGAACAACCTGATATAACTCCAAATGTTACCCAAGTTAATCCTATGGATGAACTTGTGGTTGCAATAAATGTTATCCCTCATAAGGGCCCAACCAACAAAAATCTTGATATCACTTTTTCTTCTAAAGATATACTTCAAAAACTTCATGATGGTCCTCTTAACATAGCCAATAGAATCTATGATAAGCCCGCCAATGGGATATTAATAGATCTCACCTGTGGTGAAAATGTTATCACAAAATATTTTTTAGTATTACACAATCTATATGAAGATGACTATAATAAACCAATTGCATGGATTAAAACACATAATGGTTTTGTGTGCCCTACAATCAAATCAATCGTACTCCCCTTACAAACATGACCTAAAACTTTTGATGTAATATTTTGTATTATTCCACAATTAGATCAATTTTGTTTGTGGCTAGGCAACCCTTGGCTTCACTCAATGAAAATGATCCCATCCATTGTTCACAAGTGTTTTAAGTTTCCACATGGAAGTAGAATATTTGTACCATACATCATAGTGGCTTTAATCTGTTATCCTCTAAAGGTAATTTTTCCTTAGAATCCTTTTGGCCCACACATATGGAACCTATTACCCCTTGAAAGGACTTCTTTTTCATAGCTTACCAAAAGTTTAAAGCCAAACAAATAGTTGAGTTCTCTCTTTGTAACATGTCCCCATCAACTTCCACTCCTCCTATCCTTGATGAAACCATGCTTTAGCCTAAGTCCCACATCGAAAAAACCATACAACCTCCTAAACAATCACCCTTAGACACTTCCTTGCCATCCTTTAAATGACCCAGAGAAAATGAAACCAATCTAGCCATACCTTCCCACATTAAACAAGTGTATAAAGCTAAAGAGAAAGTGATTGACCCATCTTCTTCAGTTTCTTCCATTCTTCCCCTTCCAGAAGAAAAGGAACCTATGATGGATCAACCCACTCTTACACCTCAACAAATTCAAAACAAAATATAACAAAATCGCGGTGCTAGGGAGCATAGATGTCATCGTCTCCTTGCTCGTCAATCTCAAATAGAAGAAAAAAAAGAAAACCAACCTCCATCTTTGATAGAAGCAATAGATGACCACCCTCTTGATCCATCACAAGATAACACAACCCAACCCTAAAAAAAATTAACAAATCCAATAGCCGCAAATTTTGATTCATCCTTAGAAATCACCCTTTGTCCTCCTATCGCCATCAATCTTGATGATGATGATGATGAAGAGATCACAAAAATAGATGAAGAAGTGCATAATTATTTAAATTCTTTATTTTCATCTACCATGATTTTAAATGATAAATCCTCTCAACCAAGTGAAGAACCTAGTACGTCTCCTAGTTTGGCACTTGCAATTCTTCCTTCGGATAGTCAACCGCTCTCGTATTATACTGAACATGATTGGGAGACAGATGACTTGTTACATGATTGACTTGCATTCGCCTTACTAGCCTTTTTTCATTTATTTTCTTTTATGTTTTTCTTTGAAGTTTTATTTTATGTGCGTATCGTGCTCCCCCATAGCATGTGTTTGATGTTCCCTCTTTGTATGCTTCTTCTATTTGTACATCTATTCTTCTATATGTCATGTTGACTTTCTCTTTGTGCATATTTGTCGTTGATGTCAAAACTGATAATATGGCACTTTGGTCTTGGCATATTCATTGGTTTAGTTCTAGAACTTTGTTATTATGACTCATGGCATTTTGGTATTAACATTGTGATACTTGACTCGGTCTTGGCTTACTCTTGGTTTATTCCTATTTTGGCATTCAGTACCTTGGCTATGGATAGTATTATGGCTTTGGTTTATATTCAAATTTTTTATATCTTGTGGTATTGATCAGGTTGAGCTTCATGTGCAAATAAAGGTTATCTTGCTTATACAAGTGTTGGGTTTTGGTATTGGATTTCAAACTAAAAGGCATCTTGATTACAAGGTTACATTTTATTGATCTTTTACATGGCATTATATAATGGAAAAGGTTATTGTTTCATTAACTCATTTGTGCTCAGGTGTCATGACATATCTTTTGCAAAAGTCTGTGATTCAACATTTGTGCAGACTTAGGTTTCATTGATATGATATGCATAGTGGTCATTACATTTGTTAGTGAGATCCATTGGTATAACTTTTTGATAGCATTACATAGCACACTCTTGTACTTGGGCTTCACTTTACATTATTCTATCTTCTAGCTGAGCTTTACTTTAAAAGGGTTATAATGTTTGATTTTCATATCGGCCTTTTATTACAGTTTAAAATAAAATCCATTTAAATGGTTGTCGGTGATCATAGCATTGGGAGTTATATTACTTGTCGACCACAACATATGTGTCAATCATTGTACACCAAGTATGCTTCATATTACATCAAGCACATCTTTTGCATCAGGCTTACTATCTTTCACTGAGCATACGTTATAAAGCATTTTGTGCTTATTATGATTGTTATCAGCCACATCATATTTATTTTACAAGGCAGTTGATTTTTAAATGCCATGGAAGTAACAATTGATTGTGTTAACAACTATCATTGTGTTTTGCTAATAATACTATTGGAAGATTTAAAGTGATAATTATGTTTTTATTAATGATAGTTCGGATTTCAAAAAATATCAAAAATGAAAAGGCTTTCAATAGACTTTGCAAATGAATTAGGGAAAACTCATTATGTTTGTTTTTGATCTGAAGATGAAACAATAGTGTTGCCATGGAGGATATGGGGTTATAGTTTGAAGCTGGTTTTCAAGCTTGTTTGTGTGTTGGAAATATGAAGAGCTGCACAGTGAGACCATTATGGAAGTTGCATAATTAGCTAGTAACATTTTGGCCACCTTGACAAGTATTTGGTTTTCATTTTGGGAAATCTTGTATTGGTTTTAAAGCAACTGATTTTATAGATTAAGAGATTCGTTGAAGATTAGAAATTTGTTAAACATTAGTTGCAACTTTCATTAACTCGGGTTTATACTCAAGGGTTTCACTAGCATTCATCGACATATAATTGATTTTCTATGGTTTTTCTTAAAATCCATTATGGGTATCATGATTTAATAACATTGTTTATACAAACACTAGTTATGGTGTTATGGGGTTTTGAAAAGGATAACTATTTTTGTGCATTGTATAAATGCATGGCAAAAAGAAATGACTTGGTGATGAAAAGAGAGAAGTTATAATCTGAACAGTGTATTTTTGAAAAAGAGACATTATTACTACGATATATTTTTGTAAAGAAGGAAAGAGGGGTTATTATTGTGATATCATTTTGTATTTAAAAAGAGAAAAGAGGTTTCATACTGTATATGTATTTTGTTGTATTACAAAGATTATTTTGGGTTGAGAATTATTGAAAAATCATCTTGTATCCTATTGTGATTTTGTGACTACAAATCATCATTGTAGTTATAGGGTCCTAATAGGTTGCAATATCATGAGGTTTTTATTTCAAAAGAAGTTGGTGCTTCTAATTTGAAATGGGTGCTTCAGTTTATTATAGGAGTTGGTGCTCCACATTATCATAGGAGTTGGTGCTCCACATTTTCCTAAATGTTCAATGTATGAATGTGATGAATCTGTCATAAAGAAAGTTCAATCTGTCATTATTGTGTTGGTTGTCCTGTGTAAAAGAAAGCATTAAAGTTTGTTCACTCAGTATCATTTGAAAAATTTATGTTATGCTTTATTAAGTCACTCATGTTATGATTGTTTAAGTCAATGAAAAGAAACCTTTCTATTCTAAAGTTCAGTATTCACACTGCATATATAAGTCACGCTCATTTGTTCAAGGTCATCAATTTAAATTTGCATGTCAAGTTATAATTTTTTTAAAAATATATTACTCTGATTCACTCCCCCCTCTCTCAAAGTAATTCCACTTCCAACAAGTGGTATTAGAGTGAGGTTCATGCATTAGGTTTAACCACCTAGGATTGATTCTAGTATTGGAAGTTTGTTTTATTAAAGAATTTTTTGGTGTTGTAGTGTTGTGTTTGATATGGAAAAAGGTAGAAGAAATAAGGGGAAAAAAAGGTCACAACAAAAAACTTATAACCAAGCTTTTTTCTGAATGTAGTGTAAGAAGTGATGAAGAAGTGATCATCAGCAACAACTCAGAAATTATACAACATTCTATGCATAGAATACCTCAGTTTGAAGGTACCAACTTTATTTTTTGGAAGCATCGAATGGAAACTTATTTGTCCTCTTTAGGGTTTGATGTGAGGGAACCAGTAGAAAGAATTTGCACTATATCTGTAACATACCCTTTCACACATGAGGAAAAGATAGTTCTTGAATCCAATGCTAGGGCTCTAGATGCTATTTTCAAAAGTCTACCAAATGACACTATTGCTAAGGTTATGCAGTGCAGAGATGCAAAGGAATTTTGGGACAGATTGATTGAAATGCATTAGGATGGTGAGTTGCAAGAAGAGACATCTTTGAAAATTCAAGCAAGTTGTGATTCATCTGTAAGTGTTGATTGTGAAAATCCTTATAGTTCTGAAAAAAATCAATTTGAGTCTAAATTTATAGAGATTACAAATGAACATTCAAATGGTCAAGAAACTAATGAGGTAGATCAATTTTTGGATGAAGTAAATTCTGAACAGGAATTTGATGAGCAAGAAAGTGAGGTTGATTTGGAAGGTGAACTCTTGTGTGCTTTAGATACAATTAAACAACTTAGAAGAGAGAACCTAATTTTAAAGAGGCAACTTCAACAAGAAAAGGATATCAAAGATAAGGTATGTCAAGATCTTATTGAGTGTCAAGTGGTCTTATTGAGGAACATTGATAAAGCATCAAAGTAGTTAAGTGATGACAAAATTAATGGGAATGGTTCTATGTCTTTAAATAAAATTATTGGTGCACAGAAAGCTCCAAGTGACAAAAGTGGCTAAGGTTTAGAAGGACAGTGCTCTAAGGTTAGAAAAACACCTAGAACAAAGGTAGACTTAAACTTTCATGTTGTTGATCTTGAAACTACAAAAAAAAAAAACAACACAAGGATATCAATAGTGGAGGAAAGAATAAAATGAACAAATTTACAAGATCTCACTTTGTCTGGCAAGGTAAATTAATAAAGTATATATATTTTTTTTAGGTTATTGTTACTCATGTTTTGAGTATGGCCACAAAGCATCTAAATGTTTGTTCAAAATGAAGAAAAGTGATATTCAAAGAAACAATGGTAATGTCACATGCTTCAAGAGTAGTCAATCAGGTCATGTTGCAAGAAATTGTGATAAACTATCTCTAAAAGGTGACACAAGATATTATAAGTCTTTGGTTGTATGTTATAGATGTAATGGTTTTGGACATAAAGGAATTTTTTGTAAGAGTCAATGGGAGAAAGCATTTGGAAGCAACAAAGAATCTAATAATATGCTTAATTCAAGGAAAGAATTGTTGAGGGCTTGGAAAAGAAAGAAAGAAAAGAAAGAGGAAGAACTAAATCTTGTGCATGTTGCAGAAGAACCATGTCTAAGAATTTAAAAAGGTAGTATGAAGATAGGAGGAGTTGATAAATGTATTTTAAATAAACCCATTTGATATCAAATAAAAGGTAGTTGCATTTGGTTGTTTCATAATTTATCTATCATAAGAGTGCAAGACATAGATTTGTCATATCTTTTTATCGTGTTCTTGTCTTTGTTGGGAATAACAAGTGACAACAAATTGATAATGAATGTCTTAATGTTATGGTTCATATATATCATCATTCTGTTAGAAGATAATTTCTCATATGATGTTGTTGTAGTTGATGCTTTATGTTTCTTTGGGAGTTCCCATAGTAAAGGATACTTGTGACAAAATTATACTTCCTGGCCATTTGTGGATAAATTGTTATTAGCTTTTCTCTACTACAATACATTGATCTTAGTGATGGTATGTGCTTTTTAGGAGATACATGAGATAAAGATACTTTATTTTTCAAGTAGTATTCATTTTCTTTTCTATCAAAACTTGTTTAATACATGAAACCATGTCTAACAACAACTTGATACAATATAGTGCTTTGATCTATATGAATGAAGTTTCAGCAATAGAGCATGATAAGATTGTGAGTTGTTTGAGGTATAAATTGAAATAATGGTAAAGCTAGTTAGTTGAAAGACATTAACATTATATGGTGAGTTCTGCAGTGTTGTGGAAAACATGAACAACATACTAAGCATATGTTATATCCATACAAAAGTCAGTTTTTTTGGAGTTGTGGTTGTTGGTGTTGACATTGTTTGTGTTGGTATAGAATATGTTATGTTCTTGAGAACAATCAAACAACATTGATAGAAGTTTTTACATTCTTCGATGATGAAAATTTCAATATGCATCTAATGATCAATACTTTCTCTTGACAGTTGATTATTATGAAATATTGATTGTTTGGAGTTATAGTGTGACTTGAGATGTATGGTTTGTGTGATATAGCTTTGGTTGCTTTGTGTCATATTATGATGCTCAAGATGAAAGGAGCTTTAGTAGTTGTCAAAATGTTTGATCTAGTGGTGATACAAGGTATTACAAAAATATTTAACAAGTACCATTGTTTGAACAAACCATGACACATTTATAAATGTTCTCAATCATTTGATTAACAGATTCCTAATTGGCAAAGACTCTTCTTTAATAGAGTATTTGTAGGATAGTAGTGATATTGATCTTCAAAATTTGGTGATACAGGACTTAACACAAGTATGAATTACTTTGGCTACTTGCATCTTGGGGCAGTAAGAATTATGTTTATATCAAGTTAATTTTTCTTTGTGATCATTGCAAAGTGTTGGTTAATTACTTGTTGCTTGTCAAGGTTGTCAAAATTTGACAGGAATTGATACTTTCTCATTTTGTTAATGACTTATTGCATATCAAGTTCTAAGTGGTGAATAAGGAGAACTTTGGGAAAATCATTCTTGTTAAAACCATTTTGGAAGTGTTAAGGATGTTTGTTTTGGTACTATAGTGATATTTGGTTGAGGAATCATATGATAGTGTGGCATGACTGCTTGTTTCCTTTGATCTGTAATTGACAATCTATATATTCTTGACCTTGGATTTTCAGGTTTATGATCAGGTAATAGGTGCACAATGATATGGATTAATCTTGGCATTTGTACTTGGTATATGATGTATACCATCCTTCATAAGGCTTTACTATCTTTTGTGAAACAAATTTGCATGCTTATATCCATGTTGCGGCTTGGTATTGTTGGCATTGCTTTAGTATCATTTCATAGTCCTATGAATAAAGATTGTTAGTTGTCTTGGTTGCATTCTTTATGATTTTTGTTTGGCTCTTAATAGATGGAAGTATTGCATGAAAATGGATGAAGCTTAAAGGAATTTTTTTGCATATCACTAATGAAACAATTAGGTATTTTTTGTATACTCTTTGGTATCAAAGAAGATGTTATGCTTTTGTCATACAATTTCTGGTTGACATGTTGTCATGTATCTATTATATATTTCTTGAGTGGTTATGTGCTTGGTTCAGTGACATTTTAGTGTTGTGGTTTAAGGGGAGCAAGGCTACTTGGTGAAAATTGTTTATGTAGTTGGTTACTGCATTGGTTGGCTGTTGTATTTCATGATATATTACAGGTTTCTTTCTTTGTCCTTGTGATAAAAAGGGGGAGAAAATGATGGTTCAGTGGTTGGTTCTAATGGCTAAGTTTTTTTTTCCATCAAGGACAAAGGGGGAGTTTGTTGACTTTCTCTTTGTGCATATTTGTCCTTGATGTCAAAATTGATAATATGACACTTTGGTCTTGGCATATTCATTAGTTCAGTTCTGGCACTTTGGTATTATGACTCGTGGCATTTTGGTATTGACATTGTGATACTTGACTCGGTCTTGGCTTACTCTTGGTCTGTTCCTATTTTGGCATTCAATACCTTGGCTATGGATAGTATTATGGCTTTGGTTTATATTCAGATTTGTTATATCTTGTGGTACTGATCAGGTTGAGCTTCATGTGCAGATAAAGGTTATCTTTCTTATACAAGTGTTGGGTTTTGGTATTGGATTTCAAATTAAAAGACATCTTGATTATAGGGTTACATTTTATTGATCTTTTACACATGGCATTTATATCATGGCAAAGGTTATTGTTTCATTAACTCATTTTTTTTGGGTTTCATGACATATCTTTTATAAAAGTCTATGATTCAACATTTGTGCAAACTTAGGTTTCATTGATATGATATTCATATTGGTCATTACATTTGTTAGTGAGAGCAGGTTGGGTATGTGCAGGATCATGATGGGCCAAAAAGTGGCGATATGATGGGTATTTGTATGGTATGTGGCTGACGACCTTTTTATTACCCAAAATTGATAGAACGAAAAGGGTTTTTATAGGACATTCTCAGCTTTCCACCAATATAAATTATGTTTTACTTTTAATTTAATAAATTATTATTATTCATTTTCTATTTGAATTATGAGTAAAGTCCTGATTGATAGGCTAATTGAAAAACATCTATAGCTTTCAAATGGTATCACATTTTTTGAATATGAAATGGGGGTCACATTCTATGTTTCACATACTATAGGATTAGTTAAAAAAAACTTGAATTTCATGAAGTTTTGACCAAGTTAAGGTGGTCATACATACGAGTTTTCATATTTTTTAAAAGTTGTAATAAAAAATTCATAATTAATTATTTACTTGGAAAAAATTATAAAAAAATATGCATCACATTGGGACATGAGTCTTCTACTTATATCTAAAATATTATCATTTTATTGTGGTTAGGGTGATCAGATAGACACCTACTTCTTACTTTTTCCCTAAAATTTAAGTACTACTGCATTGAAATTTTAAATTTTCACCAAATTATATATTTTATTTATTTTTAAATAAACCTATTAGTTTAGAAACTACATTCAATTTTCTACAAATTCTATTCTTACATATTTTTGAAATAATATGGATAACTTATTCAATTTTTTATGTCAAGTTGCCTAACTTTGATTTTTCTGAATTTTTTGCCACTTAAGGGCCTATTTTTCCATGATGATCCTGCACATACCTAGCTCCACTGGTATAACTTTTTGATAGCATTAATTAGCACACTCATGTGCTTGGGCTTCACTTTACATTATTCTATCTTCTAGTTGAGCTTTACTTCACAATGGTTATAATGTTTGATTTTCATATCAGCCTTTTATTAGAGTTTAAAATAAAAGCTATTTAAATGGTTGTCGGTGATCATAGCATTGGGAGTTATATTACTTGTCGGCCATAGTATATGTGTCAACCATTGTACACTGGTTATGCTTCATATTACATCGAGCATATCTTATGCATCAATCTTCTATCGTTCGCCGAGCATACGTTATAAAGCATTTTGTGCTTATTATGATTATTATCAGCCACATCACATTTCTTTTACAAGGCAGTTGATTTTTCAATGCCACGGTAGTAACAGTTGATTGTGTCAATAGCTATCATTGTGTTTTGCTAATAATACTGTGGGAAGATTTAAAGTGATAATTATGTTTTTATTAATGATAGTTCAGACTTCAAACAATATAAAAAATGAAAAGGCTTTCAACAGACTTTGCAAAGGAATTAGGGCAAAGTCATTATGTTTGTTTTTTATCTGAAGAGGCAACAATAGTGTTTCCATGGAGGATATGGGGTTACAGTTTGAAGCTGGTTTTTCAGCTTGTTTGTGTGCAGGAAATATGAAGAGTTGCACAGTGAGACCATTATGGAAGTTACATAATTAGCTAGTTACATTTTGGCCACCCTGATAGGTATTTGGTTTTCATTTTGGGAAATTTTGTATTGGTTTTAAAGCGACTAATTTTATGGATTAAGAGATTCATTGAAGATTAGAAATTTGTTAAAGATTAGTTGCAACTTTCATTAACCCGAGTTTATACTAAAGGGTTTCATTGGCATTCATCAACATATCATTGATTTTCTATGGTTTTTCTTAAAACCCATTATGGGTATCATGATTTAATAACATTGTTTATACTTTTTGAAAAGGATAACTATTTTTGTGCATTGTATAAATGCATGGAAAAAAGCCATGACTTGGTGATGAAAAAAGAGAGGTTATAATCTGAATAGTGTATTGTTAGAAAAGAGAGATTATTACTATGATATATTTTTATAAAGAAGGAAAGAGGGGTTATTACTGTGATATCATTTTGTATTTAAAAAGAGAAAACAGGGTTCATATTGTATATGTCTTTGGTTGTATTAAGAAGATTATTTTGGGTTGAGCATTATTGAAAAATCATCTTGTATCCTATTGTGATTTTGTGACTACAGATAATCATTGCAGTTATATGGTCTTAATAGGTTGCAATATCATGAGGTTATTGTTTTAAAGGAAGTTGGTGCTTCTAATTTGAAGTGGGTGCTTTAGTTTATTATAAGATTCGGTGCTCCACATTATCATAGGATTTGGTGCTCCACATTATCATTGAGTTGGTGCTCCACATTATCATTGAGTTGGTGCTCATAAAGTATTGTAAACATTTTTTGGATTTAAGCCTGCAAGGCATTTTGGAGTGGTTTTTCTACCCCAAGAGGGTTTTCCACTTGAAAAAAATTTGTGTCTCTCTTTTTTGGTTTGTGTCTATCTTGCATAATATTTATTTCAATTATTTGTAAAGTTGTTCATGCAATGCTCTAATACTTTTCATAGTCTCAAGTTGTCTTCAAAATCATTGTTTCAATTTGTCTAAATTTTCAATGTATGAATGTGATGAATCTATCATAAAGAACGTTCAATATATCATTATTGTGTTGGTTGTCCTTTGTAAAAGAAAGCATTAAAAATTTGTTCACTCAGTATCATTTGAACAATTTATTTTATGCTTTAAAATGGTTTATTAAGTCACTCATGTTATGATTGGTTAAGTCAATGAAAAGGAACCTTTCTGTTCTAAAGTTAAGTATTCCCATTGCATATATAAGTCACACTCATTTGTTCAAGGTGAACAGTTTAAATCTACATTTCAAGTCATAAATTTTTTTAAAATATATTACTCTAATTCATCCCCCCCTCTCAAAGTAATTCCACTTCCAACATGTTTTGCATTGTCTTTTTTTCACTTTTGTTTTGTGTTCTCCTTTTGGGGATGAAAAAAAGCATTGAGATGCCCTATGTCTCTTCCATGTTGACCCAATCGGTCCCTTGTCCTTTTTTTTACTTTTTCTTTTCTTGTGTTTTTCCTTTTGTGGATGACGCATGGCGTTGAGATCGAAATGTCTCTTCCATGTTGACCAAAAATGGACTTTATTTTTCATTTTTTATCACTCTATTTGTGTTATTCTTCTAGTTCTATGTGCTTTGGGGAATGATGACAATTCTAATACCTTTCATAAAAACATTGCAGCAATGAACATACTAACCCCAAATCCATAGATCCCTTATGTGTTTGGTGTGTTTTTTTATGGGGGGAAACCTCCTTTTCTTTTCTTTTCTTTTTCATTGACATGATGCAATCTTACTTAGAAAAATATGATGATGTAGAGCCAAGGTGAATATTAACTCACAACAAACTAGTGTCAATTCAAAAATAATGAACTCTTCGTGGAAACACCTTCAATCTACCAAGCATCAACTCACCCTCAAGGGTCTCAACCCTTCAATTTTGCAAAACAACTACATACCTCCACCAAGGCCTTGAAAAATTTCCTCATCATGCCAATGATGAAAATTTATCCATTTAAATGCAATCTCAAAGTCAGATTCAACATAACATTCAAAAACTCACCTTTTAACACTAGCACTCCTTGTAGCATAGGGAAACCTGGTTTTTAGCCTTTTGGCCAAATCCTTCCAAAACAACTGAGAAAAAAATCATAGAATAAAGGACCCATTTCAGATTAATTTAACATATCAAAGACCTAGATATCACTCTTTTTGATCAAAGGCTTCAAAATTAAAAATTTCACAGTTTTAGGCCTCTAATTAGGCCACTTTTCCAAAGAGACCCCTCTTTAATCTCCACTCCAGACTCCCAAACCAAAAAATAGTCTTGGGAAATGATCCAAAACAATATATTTTTAAGGTTTTAGACCTCCAAGTGCACAATCAAACTTCAAATCTAAAAACCCTCCTAAAAACTCAAGAAACTAGGGTTTTAGGGTTCCCTTATTGTTTCTTTACTTTCCTAACCTTTCTAGAACACACCAACTACTTAGGAATCTTTAAATTAGTCCTTTCATGCTTTATGAACCTTCACTTGGTCAAAATTAACATGGGTTTGCAACTTCATAGATCTGACCCACCAAATTCCTTTGGAAAACACACCATTTTCAACCCTTACTCTCATTGTTCAAGCCAAGAACCCAATAATATACACCTCCAACTCCTAGGAATCATTTCCTATGCTATTACAACTCATCCCCTTGAGTCACATTGGTATACAATAGGTGGGATGAGATTCAAGTCACTAAAACTACAAAGCCATTATACCCTTGTTCAAGAACCCGTTAAGGGAAAACCTAAGATTTAAGGCCCAAAAATGAATGAAGGAACCCTTATTAAGAAGTAAAAAAAATGTTAAGACATGTATCAACAATCCTACATAATTTTTTGATACAAAAGATGCTTATAAGGCCTGTGTACATGCAGAAAACATAGGAAAAGAGTAAAATCTAAAACTGAACAATTGAAAACTTTATTGATTCAAAGAAAACTCCTTCAACCGTCCCTATCTCGAACCCTTGAAGGCCTTAAGTACATTGTTATGCATTTAAATCCAACTTCCAAATTCCTCTAACCACTAATCTAACTAACTTTTGTAACCTTAATGACCGTTGAAGGCCAAATTACAAATGTTTACACAATAATATGTCTCATAATGAAATGTTTACACTTTTTTCACCTCTAACTTCACTAAGACCTCACTAATGGCTTGAAATAGTATTATTACATGTTCAAAATACTATTCTTTCTTATCCCCAAACAAATTTACTATTTTTTCCTTCAAAGGTAACAAAGCAACATCTAGGACAAGTTTGGATTTTCATGCCTTTGACTCTTAAACCTAAAGACTCCTCCTAATACATGACTATTGATCTTATTAGATCTTATTAAGGACAAAACCTCAAAAAATTGTCACCTTACTCACTCAAATGATCAACAATGATATTGTGGTGTAGGTGCTCCTGTACCATACACCCCCACTAGAAAATTCTCATGTCCCATGAGTTGTACTTGACACCATTGTCTCCAAGCTTCATGAAGGCTCCATGAGTTCACAAACCCATTCCACTGATTCAGGTAAACTGGACTAATAATCTACCCTGCACATTTATCACTGTTGAATGTGTTTACATATGTTTTCTTCTTATCCTCTGTTCTTAGACCTACTAGCTGTCTTACATTCTTTCCCTGCCCAACATTTGAGTTTGCACCATGTCTTACACCTGACAGAAAAAACACATTAGTATCCCTTTGATCTGTATTCTCCTTAGGTTTACTTACATGGTTATTGCTATGTTGAGTCGTCTACATAGTTTGCTCTTTTGTCATTGTGATCAGACACTCTGTGTTAGTAGCACCTACCATCATCTCTTCATGATTACAATGCATGGTACTAACTATACTATCAGAGCCTTGTACCTTTGTATCTTTGACAAGTTTATTTGACACTAAAGGGTAGATCACTATTCCTACTAATACATTCCTACTCCAATTCATTCCCAGTTCTCTTTTCATCGCTATACCAACCTGGTTCATGGAATTCCTATCATTTTTTCTTCCAATGTGGACTTCATCTTTGTCAGACCTCTGAATCTTCTTCTCAATAGGTGTAACTCCCTTAGTTTACATTGTTTCAACAACATTTGTAGGTGTGTTTTTTGTTGTTCCAACATCAGAACTATGCTCCAAAATAGGAAACAAATTATCCTTACCACCCTCAAACTTTATAGGTTCTTTTCTTCCAAAGATTACCACCTTAGGTTTTCCTTTTTCCTTCTCTTTTCCCTGCAAAGGAGTTAGCTTTAAGCTTTGATTATCTTTCCTAATGGTGTATGTGTTTGCCCAACCATCATACATAGACTTCCTATCAAATTTCCATGGCCTTCCCAAGGGCATATGGCAACAATCCATTGGCAATACATCACATAGGACTCTATCCTTTTACTCACCAATCTGGATATCCACATAAGTTTGCTCATTCACCACTAAAATTTGGCTATCATTCACCCAAGAAATATTGTAGGTGCTACATGAGGAACCTTTTCTAGACTCAAATTATCTACCATCTCCCTAGACACCATATTATCTTGAGAACCAAAATCAATTACAACATGACACACTTTACCTTTGCATTTACATGAGGTTCTGAATAGGATCCTTCTTTGACTTAGATCTTCCTCTTTTTTGTCCTTGCAACAAGGTCCTTCTTACCATGAGTGCCTCTCCTACTTTTGGATCTGCATGTCTGCTTGGTGAAATCACACTCTCTTCTTCATTTTCTTGCACATACTAGACTCTTTTATCTCCTTTCCTTTCATTTCCACTTGTAGCAGTACTAAACTTTTCAGGAAACTTAAAAGAAACATGACCAAACTCACCACATTTATAGCACCTCCTTGCAAATTCATTTGAATCTCTTCCTCTATAATTTCCTCTTCCACCTTGCCATCCACCTCTAACCTCAATTTATTCTTGGCCTTCTTTGGATTTGTTTTGTGTTGGAAAGGTACCTCTGCCCCTAGATGTACCTCCTCTACCTCTTACTACCTTCTCTTGTCTCCTCTTTAGTTCCTCTTTTGCTCTCATGGCCATTTGAAAGCATTTCTCAATTGACTTAGGTGCCAAAATGTTGATCTCATCCTTGATGTTGTACCTTAAACCATTCAAGTACCTAGCAACCATTTCATCATCTTCCTCATGTTTAGTCCTTATGCTTAACTTATAAAATTCTTCAGTATATGTTTGTACATCCAAATATTTTTGTCTAATATTTTGCAATTTCTTAAGCAATTGAACATTGTAATCAATAGGAAGAAATTTACCTTTCATTTTAGCCTTCATCCTTTCCCATGAAGTGATTTTTCTCTTTCCCTGTCTCTCCCTCTCCTCCTGCACAAAATTCCACTATACCAAAGCATGTCCCTTCAATCTTGTTTTGGCTCACTTCACCTTAAGTTCATCAACATCTTCACTATAAAAGTAGTTTTCCATAGCCCCAATCCAATCTAGAAGCTCTTCACTATCAAGTTTTCCTCCATACATAGGCATATCTATCTTTCCATGACCATCCTTCTTCACAGCTTTCAAAAGCTTAGCCATTCTCAAATCATCTGGATCCAACTCCTCTTCTTCACTAGAAGTCTCTTCTTCATAATCACTTTCATTTTCTTCTCCTTTGTGCTTTGCTTCCCATGCAACCATCTTCTTCTGTAAGGCCTCTAATATTTTAGCCTGTTCATCCATTTTTCTTGCAACAACACTCCCCTTAGGAGGCATCCTCATCAACCTACAAAACCAATCAATCAATAACACAAGATCTACTACCTTGCTCTGATACCACTCTAATGCAAAGCCAAGGTAAAGATTAACTCACAAAAAAATAGTGTCAATTCAAAAATAATGAACTCTTCTTGGAAACACCTTGAATCTACCAAGCATCAACTCACCCTCAAGGGTCTCAACCCTTCAATTTTTCAAAAAAAATACATACCTCCACCAAGGCCCTGGAAAAATTCCTCAACATGCAAATTATGACAATTTATCCATTTAAATGCAATCCAAAGTCAAATTCAACATAACCTTCAAAAACTCATCTTTTAACACTAGCACTCCTTGTAGTACAGGGAAACCAGTTTTTCAACCTTTTGGCCAAATCTTTCCAAAAAACCTGAGAAATAAATCACATAATCAAGGACCCACTTCAAATTCATTCAACATATCAAATACATAAATATCACTCTTTTGGATCAAAGGCTTCAAAATCAAGAATTTTACATTTTTAGGCCTCTAATTAGGCCCCTTTTCCAAAGAGACCCCTCTTAATCTCCACTCTAGACTTTGAAACCAAAAAAAGGTCTTGGTAAATGATCCAAACCAAGATATTTTAAAGGTTTTAGACCTACAAGTGTACAACCAAACTTCAAATCCAAAAACCCTCCTAAAAACTCAAGAAACTAGGGTTTTGGGGCTCCCTTATTGTTTCTTTACTTTCCCAACCTTTCTATAACACACCAAATTCTCTTTAAATTAGTCCTATCATGCTTTAGGAACCTTCACTTGGTAAAAATTAATGTGGGTTTGCAACTTCATAGGTCTAATCCACCAAATTCCATTGGAAAACACACCATTTTCAGCCCTTACTCTCATTGTTCAAGCCAAGAACCCAATAATATATGCGTCCAACTCCTAGGAATAATTTATTATGCTAGTCCAACTCATCCCACCGAGTCACATTGGTATACAATAGGTGGGATGAGATTCAAGTCACTAAAACTACAAAACCCTTGTACCCCTGTTCAGGAACTCGTTAAGGGAAAACCTAAGATTTAAGGCCCAAAAATGGATGAAGGAACCCTTATTAAGAATTCAAAAGAATGTTAAGACATGTATCAACAATCCTACATAATTTTTTGATACAAAAGATGCTTATATGGCTTGTGCACAGGAAAAAAACACAAGAAAACAGTAAAATCTGAAATTGAACAATTGAAAACTTTATTGATTCAAAGAAAACTCCTTCAATCGTCCCTATCTCGAGCCCTTTAAGGCCTTAAGTACATTTCTATGCATTGAAATCCAACTTCCAAATGCCTCTAACCACTAATCTAACTGTCTTTTGTAACCTTAATGACCGTTGAAGTTCAAATTACAAACATTTACACAATAATATGTCTCATAATGAAATGTCTGCACTTTTTTTCACCTCTAACTTCACTAAGACCTCACTAATGGCTTGAAATAGTATTATTACATGTTCAAAATGCTATTCTTGCTTATCCCTAAATAAATTTACTAATTTTTCCTTCAAAGGATACAAAGCAACATCTAGGTCATGCCTTTGACTCTTAAACCTAAAGACTCCTCCTAATACATAACTTCTAATCATATTAGATCTTATGAAAGAAAAAACCTCAAAAAATTGTCACCTTACTCACTCAAATGATGAACAATGATATTGTGGTGGAGGTGCTCCTGTACCATATGACTTGGCATAGGGCTTTCCAAGTTGACTCTCATGTATTATTTTCCTTTTTGCATTTTTTTTGTCTTTGCTACTTTAAAGTAATAACTCACAAAATGGTGTGTAGTAATTCCTTTAAAGTGGGAGGCAGGTACGTGTAGGATCATGATGGGCCAAAAAGTGGCAATATGATGGGTATATGGCTGACGACTATTTTTTTACCCAAAATTGATGAAACGAAAAGGGTTTTTAAAGGATATTCTTAGCTTTCCACTGATATAAATTATTCTTTACTTTGAATTTAATAAGTAATTATTATTCATTTTCTATTCAAATTACAACTAAAGTCCCGATTGACAGTCGATTGAAAACATCTATAGCTTTCAAATGGTATCACATTTTTTAATCCAAAATATGTGTCACATCATATGCTTCAGATACTGTAGGATTAAAAATAAATAAATTCAATTTCATGAAGTTTTGACCAAGTTAAGGTGGTTAGACATATGAGTTTTATATTTTTTAAAAGTTGTAATAAAAAAATCATAATTAATTATTTACTTGGAAAAAACAAAAAAATATGCATCACATCAGGGCATGAGTCATCTACTTATATCTAAAATCTTATAAAAAATATTATCATTTTATTGTGGTTAGGTGGTAGATAGACACCTACTTCTTATTTTTTTCCTAAAATTTAAGTACCACTGCATTGAAATTTCAAATTTTGACCAGAAAGTTTTTTTTTTTTTTAAACATACCTAATAGTTTAGAAACTAAATTCAATTTGCTACAGATTCTATTCTTACACATTTTTGAAATAATATAGATAGCTTAATCAAATTTTTACGTCAAGTTGACTAACTCTAATTTTTCTTAATTTTTTGCCAATTAAGGGCCTATTTTTTCCATGATGATCTTGCACATACCCAAGCATACATTACCATTAATTCATTCACATGATTTGTTCCTAGTGTAGCCTTGTCATTCATATGATGCGCTTGTCACTTTGTGGATGACATTGCATGTGATTTCTTTCATAAGTGTGATCTCTCTAAGCATATTGCATTCCTCTTGGTGGCCTGATGCAACACACGACATCCCCTAAGTTGTGAATATTTTATTCTGTGATTGGTCCTCTCTTGGAGACATTAGACATAATGTTACCTAAGTGACAGACCTTGCATGAACTTAACAATACTCCTTTGAACATCTTTTACATTTTATACCTTTACATTTTTGCATTTTACCACCTTGCATAACATAGCTTCCATGCCTGTGGTACCCTTGCTCTTTGTTCATTAGTTATAAGCATACCGAGCATTGTTTATTTGATGAAATGAACCAAAATTTTCTTTCGTGGCACCTTGTTAAAGTTATCAGGAGGTATAACTTTGATATGGTTGAGCAGGATGCCCATTCAATGGCATGAATTTCCCCATATCCACCTTTGTGTTTGTGAGTGCATATCAACTAGCATATGTACTTCACCTTTTTGGCTTTCTCACTTGACAGACCACCATGAGTTATGTCTCCCTAGAGTGAGTATGCATTTTCTTTTTCAAACAATCAGCCTAGATCTAATCCACAATAGTTGGACAGATGATCGAAGCTTCATTTTATTCTCTCTTTTCAACAATCGCGTATTCATTTGTTCGTATGCTTAGTTTTCCATGGGATATTCATCTTGGAGGCTTGATCATCCCTCTTTATCTCTATCATTCCATCTTGCTAATGTAAGTGCATTTGAACCCTCCTCTCGATGTTCATGTCTACTTTAGTGTGAATTTGAAATAAGTTCATCCTCTTACTAAAGTGGGGGATAAATGTGCCATAGAAAAATGGCCCCTTGTCATTTTCATTGCCTTTTAGGTCTTGTTTCATGATGTTTGGTTTACTTTGCTTTTATTTTATGTTATAATGTGGCTTGAACATGCATATTTAGGTACTCAAATTCAAATAATGATGTCTTGTGAAGGTGTTGTGAAGTGTTGTAAAATATTTCTACACTCTTCTAGAATCTATTCATTACAATTCACCTAAAAATCACCTTTTCATCACTAAAAAAGTCCTATTTTGAAGTGTTGTAAAGTCCTATAACAAGATTTCACACTTTTCTAGGCATAACTTCACCATTTACACCTTTCTTATGCTTTATTTGACCCCTTTATTCCCTTATAATATTTAATTAAATGCATTTTTTTAAAGTAAACCCGACAAATAACATTAAATATGACTTAATTCCCGACACCCATTTTTAGGTCCTAGGTGGGACCCATTTGCCATAGGTGGCAAATGAGTCCCCCTTAGCTCCAAATTCAAAATATTTTAAATTTCCTTTCGGGTTTTTATTCAAAATCACTTGATGTCGACCTATAATGAGGTATTAATGGGTTACTAAGTCACATGATTGTATAAATAAGTTTTTTTACATCCATTTTAACCCACATTCATCAAGTTCACTTATTCACTCATTCACTCAAGAATTTAAGCACCTTAGAACATCAAATCAAGCATTTATCAAGCATTTTGAAATATCCATTGACATTACTTCAGATTTGCATCAACAAGGGTTTGGTAAGTTAATAGCATTTGCATGTTATTTTTTTATCATTCTCTTGCATTTCATTATTTCATAAGGGTTTGATTACCAAAGTGGGGTTTGACCAAGGCAAACCCCTATTTGCTAACCCTCGACCATTTTTTCCTTCTTGCATGTGTGTTTGCATACTTTTGTATGTAGATTTAAAAAGCATTTAGGTGTTGAAAAGTTGTCAACAAGTCAACTAGGTGTTTCAAGTCAAATCAATCATATTTCAAGCTTGGAGGAGGTATTTTGCCTGTTTCTTATAGAATTGACTTCGACAATTTGACAACAGACATCTTGAGATCTGGTGTTATAGAGTTGTCTCTTGATTTCTCAAAATTTTGGGAGAGGACTAATTTTCCACCAGTGGAAAATGAGTCCCACCTTTATGCTGTAAATCTAAGTTTTGTCAAATTTTGGATCCTGACACTTAGAAACCTGTTTTTGATAGTTTTTACCAAGAGCAGGAGTGATTCACCACCTTGGGTGAATGAGTCCCACTGGTAAATTTATGTGATTCCAGATAACATTCCAAAGATTCTAGATTCTCCATTAGACCTCAAGGTGCACACTGATTTAACTCTTTCCTTTTTGTTTTGCATTTGTTCATTCATAGGTCATTGTATGCATAACACATTGTGTTTTCTAACATAGCATAAATCTTAGGTTTTGCATACATAATATGTCATTTAAATTACTTTATTACACTTAGCTCATTTCATCTAGCCATAATAACATCATACACATCCTAATTTGAATGAACCTAGTTAGCATTTTTGGCCTACTTCTCTCCTTTTAGGTGAAAAACCCTAGAAGAGTTAGAGAGCCTTGTGGTGCCAAAAATCAATGGTTTAGATAGAAATGAAATATAACCTAAGAAAATCCTTAATTTGGATCCAAATGGATCGCAACACACTTTAACATGCTTCTATAAGGCTCACATGTAGAGTTAAACATAAGGTCGGCCAACACTCATGAAAAACACTAGACATTAAGTACACACTTCCTTAAATCAAGCTAAAAGTTTTGGAAAACATACTTTGTTGGCACCACAATTGTCGTTGCAGCAAATGGTCAACCAGTTAATGCCTGATACAACCACCAGAGTTAACAGATTCATGGGAGGTTGTTATTCCATGTCACAAATCTCGAGGGGAGCACAAACCAACTATCAACAATCTCCCCCTCAATGTTATCCGAGGGGATTTCAACCCATAATCTTTGGATTTGATACCAAATTTTGGCACAATTGTTGTCATTGTGCCAAAAATTTTACTTGTTAATGCTCGATACAACCACTAGAGTTAATGGATCCATGGGAGGTGGTTAGTCCATGTTATGAATCCCGAGGGGAGCACTAACCAACATCCAACATAATTCACTTAAACTTAATCTATAATAATCCACGAACCACTTGAGATTCATCAAACAGTTCATTTAAGCTTGCATCAACAAATAATTTAACTTAGAACAAATGATAAATGAAACTCTCACTATACTACACCAAATCAAGTAAAATATTGAACAAAAGAAGATAAAAGCATTATAATCATTTTTCCCAAATCTGCACAACCTAAGGCCAAAAAGTGGAGAAACATGGAGCAAATACATTTCCCCCAAACCACAAAAAACAACACTGAACAACTAGTTCACACACTACTGAGAATATCTCGCATTGTACAATGATCCAAAAACCCAAATTTTGAATATAGTAACTTTTGTCAATATTGAATAAACTATAAGATTTGCACAGGAATAACATCAACATAGAAGGAACGTGGAGCACAATATTGAAGCGTACTATGAACATTTGCACAACATAGTTACTATGTTTATTAGATTTTCTCAAAATAAGTTGAAAACCAAGAACCAAAGATATCATCTCATCTCATTACTTCATTCCAACTCATCTTCAAACTATACAACAAAAAAAATAGCTCCATATACTCACAACACCTCTTCAAGGTCTCAACTACACATGGACAACCTATTTTCCTTTTTCCACAATTTTCTCAATACCCTCAACTTATTCATCCCATAGTTGACATCCATGACAAGTTCCAGTCAATAGACTTCCTACTGACACCAATGACAACACCATCATACTTGCAACAAGTTTTGTTCCATGGATTTTGATCAATTTTGTGTAGATAATGGCATTCAATGGATCAAGATTATCCCTTTCACCCTTCAAGAAATGGGTACAACATGTTAGAATTAGCTATGGCTGCCAAGATATTGAGACCAAATGGAAAGCACAAAGAGAGAGAATGGAATGTGACAAGAATGATCTGTATTCTCATCAATATGATTCAATGATATGATTGTGATGTACACAATGTAGTAGAGACCCCTTGGTTATATAGTCAAGGTGAGCTGCAAGATGTCATAGGATTATGACAAGTGCCTTAATCATATGACATGAGACAACTAATCACACTTACCTAGGTTCACATGTGTTATAAGTCAAAAGATAAGATAACAACTAATTACAACTAACACCTTCTAGAGAGATTCCTTCCTAGGACCTTTGTAAACTTAACATGTGTAAACAAGTCCCCTAGTAATTAATTAACTAGGTACAAGACTTTATTTACACCAACACCCCCCATTAAGTGCAAATTAGGGAGTAGCAGATTATTATGTAAATGACACAAAGATGCAAGGATGGGTCCTGACTATTAGACCATGTTAGGTACCAATGTACAATGCAAATGAAATCTCTCACAAACAGAGAAAAGCAAAAAACCCAGTGGGAAAAAACTCCTCCCCAAAAGAGAGATGAAATACAAAAAAGAAATGCTCTCAATGATGCATGAGAATTCCAAAACCTCATGTGAGGAAAAATACCCCCTATAAGAGAGAAGTAGAAGAGAGACAAGCAAACCCCCCCTCAATGTTGAGTCTCCTACAATGATGGTAAAAGCTTGAAATTGAATGTTGAAGATGATCCAGTTTTGTCGAACAACGTTCCTCCCCTTAGGAAGAAACAAAACCATGAATGTATGCAGGATTTCAAGAAAATGGATGGTGTATGATGTCTTTGAAGCATGCTCAAGTGTCTCCATGTCGATGTCGAAAGCTGACACACTCCAAATAGGCATTCTAGGCCACATTGCTAAAGAGGACAATCCAACATCTAGTAGAGATGAATGTAGAACATAATCCAAAGACAAAGATATCCCCTTTGAAGACAAAGAAGCCTCCTCCAAATGTTATCTAAAATTATCCACGGTCACATCAAACTACAAGGAATGATCATGTAGAGATTGAACAAGAGGTTCAAAGTGTTCCCACACAAAAAATGAAGAAGGAGCATCTTCATCAAAGAGAAGATGAATGCTATAAATGATGTCTCCCAAATCTGCAAGATGAGACTCCACAAACAAGTCTGGAATACCTGTCAAGAAGACATCATAAGTAGCCATATCTAGAATACTATGTATATCCTACTACATTGAATCACTAGGGTCCAAATTTTTTGGATCACAAGTATCCTCAAGTACAATAGTAGATGATTCTGCCAATGTTGGATTACAAGAGTCCTCAGCCTCAAGATGTTGACTCATAGATGAAGAAGATGAAACCTCTACATCTAGATTAGGAGCCATAGAAACTGAAGTCTCAATAGATTCCTCTATAAGAGAAGGAGGTTTTGTGTCATCAAAACCACCAAACCTTTCCCAATCAACAAGTGTTTCAACTATTTTATCATCAATAGGTCAAAACTATGCAAGTGGAACAAGAAAATCTGTAATAGGATCCTCTGGGAATGGAGGTTCATTCAAGTCTTTGTAGATATCCCAAAGTTTCATCATAAGGTCACAAGGGATCTCAATACCATCAGTGGCCATTTTTGTATTAACATCACAACTACAACCCTAAGATATGTTCTATTTTTATGTCCCACACAATTTTCTTCCATTTTGATGAAGGTTTAAGAACTAGTCCATAGAGATATGGAAAAATATTAAGCCACCTACAATGTGTTAGGATTCCATCTCGCCAAGACTTAAAGTTCCATTGATTTAACCTTATTACAACAAGATGCTTTTTCATGCCCATATTAAACTCCTCAATTTTAGTCACACAATAGAACAATCAAGAGACAAAAGTTAACAAAGGAAAAAGATAACCCCCCCAAATCACTCAATCAAGAAAGCCCCCAAGCAATATCTAATTTTAAACTTTATACTTAGTGTGTTTATAGTTTCCACTTTCCAAAAATAGAAAAGTGGACTTTGGTCTTGGTACATGAAAATGCCAAATTTGGTGATAGGTTCAAAGTAAAAATTTTATAGGAGATGATATCAAACTAATTACACCATTGGAAAGTAAACAAAAAAATATGCACTTTATAAAAAAAATCACTCAAAAAGGTTATTGTAAGAGCAAGATATGAGCTCTTGAAGTTCCCAAAATGAGGATGAAGTAGTAACACATATCAGAATCTGCAATTTATGGAAAATTCAGAAACCAAAACAAAAAACTGATTGCACCACTGTGAAGAGTGTGAAAAATTATCCCAAATAAAAAAAAATGTTGAAAAAAGGAGTCAAAATAATCAAGTTATGGCCTTTTGATGTTGGACTGTAAAATTGAAAAGCTCAATTGTGAGGGGGGGAATTTATTTAGGATGTTGACATCATCATTGATGCAGTGATGATGTCAATAGTTTAAGCGATTAAATTTGACAGTTTTAGGGGGTGTCAAAATGGAATATACCCTCTTGAGAGAATATTCTTGATCATTGAAATATTCCTATTGATGCTCAGAATATACTACCCTCAATCAGAATATGCCAGGGAATCTTCGGTGAGAATATTATGCTAGAATCTTCTTCAAGGCATCAAAATTTTCATTTTTGATCACCTATTATTTATTGGAGCCACCGAATAAGAAATCAATGCTTATTTTTTTCGTTGACCGACCAATTTTGTATGCAGTGTTGGTGATTTGAAATAAGTTGTCAGAATTTTCTTTCAATGGTTGGTTGATTTGAAACCTAAAAAGGGAGGTGGACCTATGCATGATGATATGACTAGCAGTAATAAGTGATCACCATGTGGCAGCTATGGTAGGGGCCATTATACCCTCGACAGTACGCCAAAAAGTCTATGGTACTGTGTACAAACAAAATCCACAGTGATACACAAAACTTTTGTTTTTTTGTGATTTTACAATTAAAAATTTAGGAAAAAATCAATCCAAATTTTTTAATTTTTCCTAAAAAAAGTTTCAAAAAATTTCAATTGAATTTAAATAATAATTTTGAAGGAAAATTGTACCGACCTGCAATAATGATGACCTAGGGGGTTATACTAGTCTTTGGGAAAAAAAAATCCTCACCACACAACTACTCCAAATTTAATGAATTGACAGTTGATCTTAGAGTTTTTGGCCCTTTTGGACGTGATGACAGGGTCAGATTTGACCCAAAATGCTCCAAAAATGCATTTACCTTCTTGATTTGGTTGTAGTGTAGTAAAATGCATACCCTTGCTTTATTTATCCCTATTTGTGTCTTAATTGGTCCTATTTTTCATCCACAAGCCCTATGAATTATATCTTTTTTTGGCTAATCCTGACATTCTCCAATGCATAAATGATATTTTAATGGCTTCATCTATGTGTCTTTGATTTTTGGATCAAGACTAAAATGCCACCTAGGGTGTCTTTGTCCCCCAAAGGTCTTGGGAACCTTATTTTGAGGCATCTTAATTGGGCCCCTTTTTGGTGTTTGTGCCCCAAGTTTTATGACTTGGGACTAAGATGCCACCTAGGGCATCTTAGTCCTTGAATTATTTCTAGGATTTAATTTCAAATTATGGCAAGATTTAGCCTCCTTTATTTAATGAATTCATATGTCAGCTTGGTGCGATGTAATTTCAAGATATTAAGCATAGATAAGTATAAATATTGTAAGGTTCATTCATTCATTCTAATCCTTGAGTCTTTTGTGAGAGCATTCCTAATAGCAAGTTGAGTTCACAAGAGAATTCAAGAGAAATTCATCAATCATTTGGAGCCATCATCAAGATTCAAGCATCATATCAAAGAGCTTCTTGCATCATGTGTGTTGTTGTGCTAACATTTGTGATGTAGGATTTTGATTCAAGCAAGAAACTTAAGCAAGATCCATCAAGCATTCCTTTGATTCAAGATCCATATCTATTGTATCCATTTCACACTAGTTTGTAGACTTTACAACAAGGGTTTGGTGAGTTGTAGCATTGCATGTTGTTCATTCACCATTTCCCCTCATTATTTTATTTCATTTCAAGATTTAATTACCAACAAGGGGTTTTGACCAAGGAAAACCCCTATTCACTAACAAACAATAAGTCTTTCCTTTCTTGCATATTTGTGATTGTAGATTTAGGTTGAAGGCTTGAAGATCATTTGGAGTGTAAAGTTTCAAAGTTGCAAATTTGCATTGCAAGGTTGTCATCTTCACAAAAACTCACCTACAAATCGAATTCAAAAATTTCAGAACCTGAGATCAAAGGAGAAGCAAGTGCAGACCTTGGAGCTCAAGACCACATTTAGAGTTTTCAAAAATTCAGAGCAGGACTAATATGCCACCTTGGGTGTCTTAGTCCTCGCGAGTATATTTTGTAGAGATTCCTTCAAATCCTCATTCGGCATCTGAGTATTTTTCATCTTTCCCAAAAAACTGTAGCGAGACTAAGACAATAGTAAGGGTTTCTTTGTCCTCCTTGGCATATCTAGACAACTTCCTTGCATTTTTGGAGTCCTCACAACATCTCCAGACTTCCCAGGTACACATATCCTAACTCCCTGTTGCATAATTTCATTGTTTGCATCTCTCATTTAGCTTGCATAACTAAGTTTTTTAGGTTGAATGCTTATTTGTCTTTTCCAAGCATTTGCTTGGTGATGAACCCCTAAAAGCTAAAGGAACCCCTTCCTAGGTCTTCCTCATTGAAAATTGACTCACCTTTCAAGGTTGATAGTCAATTCAATTAGGACTCCTAGGAAATTTTTGAGTGATTTGTGGAAAGGGTGATATCATACAATCATCAATCCTCCCTTTTCATATAAATCACTGGCAACCACTCTTCAGCTTTAAACCCTCATAGATTTGGCCTCATATGTCTAATTTCGATGAAACAAAAGGAAAAATCAACTATCTTAAACCTTTCAGATGCAATGGTGAGCTCAGATTTGCTTTAGAAAACTCCAATTTAAACCTGCAATAAAGAGCCAAAAATGGAACCCCCCCAAATCTAGTATTTCTATCAAGTTTTTTCTGATTCTTTAGATCATCATACGATGCAAGAGAAGAGCATACTCAACTTTTCAATATTTACCACCTCTCTTCAGAAAAATACTATCCAATGGCACCCAACCCACTCTGATACCAAGTTAGAATTGACTATGGCTGCCATGATCTTGAGACCAAATGGAAAACAAAAAGAGAGAGAATGGGATGTGACAAGAATAAATTGTATTCTCATCAATATGATTCAATGATATGATTGTGATGTACAATTTAGTAGAGACCCCCTGGTTATATAGCCAAGGTGAGATACAAGATGTCAAAGGATTATGACAAGTGTCTTAATCAGATGACATGAGACAAATAATCATACTTACCTAGGTTCACATGTGTTACAAGTCAAAAGATAAGATAACGATTAATGACAACTAACACCTTCTAGAAATATTCCTTCCTATGACCTAAGTAAACTTAACATGTGTAAATAAGTCCCCTAGTAATTAATTAACCAAGTCAATATTTTATTTACACCAACATAGGCGATAGGTCAAATAGGATAATTTTAGAGAGAGTTCATAGCATGCTCTCCAATGTTGATTTGGGAAACAAATTTTGGGTAGAGGAAATTAATAAAATAGTGTACTTGATTAACCAAACCCCATCTTCTTGGTTGTATTTTTGAGATTCTAGAGAAGTGGTTGGGAAGGATAATTTCATATGATCATTTATGAGTGTTCAATTGTGAGGCCTTTTTGGCATCTCACTGTAATAACAAACTAAGCTAAAAATAAATTCTAAAAGGTATAGATATTTATTGGATACAAAAAGGAAACATATAGTTATTGGTTGTGGGATCCTATCACCAAATAGGTCACTCATAGCTAAGATGTAATTTTCAATGAGAAAGTAATTCCATGTTTTTTCAGAATAGGGGAAGTCAACAACAGAATGTCTCAATCAATAATATTGAAAATGGAAGTGATGTGTTTCAATCACTGTAAACTCCTCAATCACTACATGCAAATTTGAAGCCCCATACTCTACCTCATACATTTGTGTAAATTCCTCCTGACTCTAAAGTGGAAGTGTGGGATAATCATCTTATGCATTGTGTTCTTGGCCCTAGAGAGAACACATTGGTAAGAGTCCAAAATTCGTTGCTCGGGCACTACATTTTTTTTTCAATTTCAATTAGAAACAATACACAACTACCAACTTAACCAACCAAACACATTCCATGTAAATTAGAAGAGTTAATTTCAATAGCTTTGCATTCACCATGTTGGCAACAAACTAAACACCACTACTTATATTCTTATACTCAAAAGTATTAAGCTCATACAACTAGGGTCATTCCTAGACCCAAACCTATTCCTCAAGGGTTTATGGTGACTCTACCTATGTATCCCCTCATGGGAATCATAGGTTTCAAAGTTTTCCCCACAACATTAGAGGGATTTCATTCTCTCCTCTTGCATGAGATCTTGATCTCGCTTTTCACCCATGACTATTGATTAAGTACATGTAAGCTATCAGCTTAGCCAATTATAATATAATGTTTATAACTTAGATAATAACTTGCCATCAAGTGTTGGGTCCATACAAAAAATTACCAAGCATTAGTGTACATTCACAATATTCTCAAGGGGAAAATCATACCATAATCACAAAATCATACACAATGACTATCATAAACTTACCTACATATACACAAGATGACTAGCTCATACACATCACAAGCACAATAGTGATAGGAACATACACAAATCCCAAGTGTAATAGTGATTGGATCATACACAAATCACAAGTATAATAGTAACTGGATCATACATAGATCATAAGTACAATGGTGATTATCTCATATGTACATCAGAAGTACAATCATGACTTCCCCATTTGCACATCACAAGTACACAATGATTGTCTCATATGCATATCATATTTACATTAGTGATTGGCTCCAACATATATCATAAATGCATAGTGACAAGCTCTATTATACTTCACATACATAGTGGCAAGCTCCAACATACATCATAAATTCACAATAATGATCTCCATCATACATCATAAATACATAGTAACGAGCTCCAAAATACATCACAAATGCATAGTGACAAGCTCCAAAATGCATCACATACACAATGTGACAAGCTAACACATCCATAAAGGTTTCAAATGATGAGGGCATAGCCCGAGACTTAGAAAATAACCCACAAACAAGAGAATAATTTTATTATTTAGAAAATGGAGCTTCTTACATGTAGAGGATCTCAAATCCCCAAGTTCTACAACACATGCAAGTTATAGAAAGCTACAGAATCACCCTTTCGCAATATGCGAGCTTGTCCCCAAAATTTTACCCAAAAATTAGAAACCCACCCAATAAATAGAGCTCCTCTTTAGTTTGGAGCCAAAACAACATTCAAATTTGAGTTTATGCGGTTTGGCGCTGAAAAATTATAACTTGAAGTTCAAATTTCAAAAGAACATTTGCAATTGTATCTTCTAGAAAGTGCGCCAACTTCCTGGGGCCATAACTTTTGATCTGGGACTCTGATTCGCGAACCGTTTGAACCGTTGGAAAGGTCTCGAAGTCAATAACGCGCTTGAAATATGCTATGCCAATTTGGGAAAGTTTTGGGGCCATTCCATGAACTCTAAGTGCCTCAAATATAACTCAGAAGATTTTAGGTGCAAATCTGGGAAACTAAAACTGCAATATCTTTCAACCCAAAAATAGAAAATAAAAACCATAAATTGGGAATTTCATTAAGACGAAAAGGATATCCAAAAATGTAAAAACATATAAAAACCAAGAAAATTGAAATTTAACTATTTTTGGGTGATGCAAGATTGCCCTTACACCACTGGATGCTCCTACATCAAACACCCAGGGTAATTTGAGAAGTGACCTGTCACGTCTCAGATGGTTGAGGAAAACCCAACCGATCAACCACTGCCTTAGATAGCCAAGATGAATCTTCCATACGGGCCTTCCTCCATTTCACCGAGATATTCTTCATACTTGCCTATTTCTGGTACTCCTTTCCACACGACTATCCAAGATTGCTTCAATCTCCTCCCTTTCCTGAGCAGGTGCTAGAATGCCATACTGCCTATTGCTAGTGCTTCCTCCGTTCCACCTTCATGATACTCTGTCAAATCTGAAATGTTGAACACAGGGGAAATGTTGATTCCATCAGGCAACTCTACCTCATATGCATTCCCTGAATCATGCTTCTTCAAAATCTTACAGGGACCGAATTTCTTCATCTTCAATTTGTTATAGGTTCCCATAGGAAACCTTTCTTTCCTCAAGTGGACCATTGCTTCATCACCAGTCTGAAACTCCTTATTCATCCTTTTTTGATCTTCCTTAGCCTTATATTGCATATTCATCTTATTAATGTGTTCTTGTACCTTCTCATGTATATTCTTGATGTGCTCTACAAAATCTTCGGCTTCAACACTTATTTTCTTCTCTTGGTCCATCTTCCTCAATTCTGAAGTTGTTTTGGGGCTACCTCCATACACAATCTGGAACGGTGATCTACTAGTGCTTCTGTTGATAGAATTGTTGTAAGAAAATTATGTATGGGGTAAGATCAAGTCCCATCCCTTGGGTTTATCTCCTACCAAACATCTAAGTAGGTTACCCAGACTCCTATTAACAACCTTTGTCTACCTATCTGTTTGTGGATGGTGTGCAAAATTGAACTTCAACTCTGTCTTCAGCTTCTTCCACAAGGTCCTCCAAAAGTACCCCACAAATTTAGTGTCACAATCTGAAACAATACTCTTTGGCAGATCATGTAGCCTCACCACCTCTTTGAAGAACAAGTCAGCAATGTGGACTGCATCATGGGTCTTCTGACATGGAATGAAATGTGCCATCTTCGAAAACCTATCAACCACCACAAAGACTGAATCATTCCCTCATTGTGTCCTTGGAAAACCAAGAACAAAGTCCATACTTATATCCTCCCATGGCTTCTCTACTACAGGTAAGGGCTGATATAAGCCTGTATTCTGGCTCATTCCTTTAGCCATCTGACATACCCTGCAGCTTTGTACAAACATTTTCACATCCTGTGACAACTGAGGCCAATAATAATGCTCACTGATAATGGCAATGGTCTTATCCTGACTAAAATGTCCTGCCATTCCTCCACTATGCTTCTCCTTTATCAAGTTCTCCCTCATGGAACTCCTCAGGATACACAATTGACTTCCCTTAAATAACATGCCATCCTAGATTATGAAATCCAGCCACCTTGTCTTTTCCATTGTAACAAGTTCCTTACAAGCTTTCCAAGCCTCTGCGAAATTAGGATCTTCTACGTACAGTGTCTTAAGTTCATTGAACCCAACCACTTCAATCTGCATCTTTGTCATCAATGTATGTCTCCTACTTAAGGCATCTGCAACCCTATTTGACTTCCCACTCTTATGTTTCAAAACAAAGGTATAACTCTGCAAAAACTCTACCCATTTCATATGCCTCTGATTTAATTTTCCCTGACTATTTAGGTACTGCAAGGCCTGATGATCAGTATATAGAACAAATTCCTTCGGCAACAAATAGTCTCCATTTCTTTAATGCTTGAACTATTTCATAAAATTCCTGATCATATACAAAATACTTTCTCTTGGCATCATTTGACTTTTCACTGAAATAGGCAATGGGCTTACCTTCTTGGCTCAACACTGCTCCAATGGCACAACCACTGGCATCACAATCCACCTAAAACACCTTGTTGAAATCTGGGAGGGCTAGAATAGGTTGCTCTATTACCTTTTGCTTCAATAGTTCAAAACTCTTTGCCACTCTAGTGCTCAATTGAATTTTTTTCTATCCCCTCTCATTGTTTCAGTCAGGGGTCCACAAATACTACTAAAATTTCTAATGAACTTTCTATAAAAACTAGCCAAACCATGGAAAGATCTCACCTCAGTAGCAGTTCTTGGGGTAGGCCATATTCTGTAGAATAGCCTTCACCTTCTTTTGGGTCCATATCTTTTGAGACCTTCTGCTGAGACAACAAAACCCAAGTACACTAACTCCCTCTTCACAAAACTGCACTTCTTCAGATTAATCAACAGCTTCTCTTCTCTTAACTTCTCAAAGGCTCTTTGAATATGCATCAGATGCTCATCCAATGTCTTACTGAAAATAAAAATATCATCTAAATACACAATAACAAAACTTCCCAGAAATTCTTTTAGTACCTCGTTCATGAGCCGCATGAATGTGCTTAGTGCATTGGTTAGCCCAAAAGGCATGACTAACCACTCATGCAGGCTCTCTTTGGTCTTGAAGGTACCTTTCCATCTTATCTCCCTTCTCAAATCTAGATCCGGGTGATATCCACTCTTCGTGATCAATCTTTAGAAGTACTCGAAATTCCACTCAAACAATCCATCGTATCATCCATCCTTATGTGGGAAATATGTAATTTCTGATTGTTATCTTGTTTATGGCTCAGAATCAGACTTATCCTCCAATTTCATCTCTTCTTTTGGTGCTAGTACTGCGTACTGCACATGGACTCAAACTCTCCCATATCAAACCCTTTCAACAACTCTTGAACTTGTCTGCTCAAATACTCATTTTTGTCGGAGTCATTTTTATGAGCTGCCTTATTGGAACCGGCTCTAGGAATCAAGTCAACTGATGACCGGTCTTCCTTATTGGTGGTAAACCCTCGTGTACATTATTAGAAACAATATCTTGAACCATCCAACATCCTAGAAACTTCTTCGAACCTTCACTATCCTCCTACTCACTCTAGGAATCAATGCATAACACACACTATGCTTCATACCTTCTAAAAATTTTTCTTCCATCTACATAACAAATTTGCTACTTCATACCCCGGATCTCCTTCGTTTCAACTTCAGATAAACCCCATCCTTTGTCAAGGAATAAGGCTTGTGCATGGCCATCATATGTATAGCCTTTCCACCTATCGAACTGCCACTTACCTCCTCAACAACATGTGACATGCATCCATAGATGATATCAGAAAGTACCTCATCATGGTAGCTCCCGATCTTGAACTTTAATAGGCACTGCTCATTGACCAAAACTTTGTGGTCTTTCTGTAACTAGGCAATCCGATATGGACGCGGGTTCTTTTCCCTCTTCAGCTTCAACTTTGTGACCATTATCTCTTCTCGACACCAGATTATCGTAGCGCCCATCACAATAATGACATCACAACATTTTCCTTCACACTTGCACCTGTGTAGGGGCCAGATTCTTCCTCTATTCTGGTTCCTTTTCCTCACCACTGTGGCTCTCCAATCACTATGGTTTCTCCCCTTCAGCATCATCCTAATGTTTAGATTGGGCTCTCATCTCTGCATGCGCAACCCTTCCATGACCTTTTGGCCTTTGTCTGCCCTTTCTTGGTGTTGTGGACATTCATAGGCTCGATGCCCTTCTTCTCCACACTAGAAACACGTTCATTTGAAACCACCTCTTCCAAATCCTTGTCCATATCTCCTCGCCCTTCACCTCTTTGATCACCACCGCTTTGATCACGAGGGCGTAGAAGTTGTCATTCCTTCGCTTCCGCCTGCATCCACATCTTCACTTTTCTTTTCATCATCATTTCGTATTTCTTGAAGGTCTTCCACCTCCATTCCACTTTGGACCTCCTCTATCCTTTTTTTCTCGACTATCAAATATTTTGTTCAGCCTTCTCTTCCACCTTCTCGTGAGAAAAACTGATACACATCCTCGTGGTCATTCCGACTAGGGCTTACCTTCCCCGAATGCTCTCTGTCAGAATCTATTAAGATATCGCTATCTTCTCCTTATTGGCCTCAGGTCTTCGCCGCTTTTGATGATTATCTTGTGAAAATATTCAATATATTCTTTCATAGATCTACTTCCTTGCTTCAACCCTTGCAATTTCTTCAACAGATCTAACTTGTAGTCCACTGGTATGAACTGCTTCTTCAGTTTCTCTACCATGCGATCCCATCTGGTGATTTTCCTTTTCCTCTTCAATTTCTTTCCAAATGGACCTCTTTCCACCAAATACTGGCATGGCAGTCGATTTCTTTCCAACTTGACCTCTTTCCACCAAATGCTGGCATGGCCCTTCAGCTTCATTTTCACAAACTTAACCCAATCTGGGTCCTCTATTTCCTCATACTCAAAATATTATTCTAGCTCATTGATCTAGTCGATCAACTCTTCTGGGTTCAAACTTTCAGAATAACTAGGGACTTCTACTCTAGGTCTTTTTCCGATCTTTGAAATGGCCCTTATTAGCCGCATTTGGTCTTGATCAATTTCTTCTTCTTCCTCTTCTACATTTGAACCTTCTTCCTCTCCTTCATCCTCACTTTCTTCCCTCAGGTTTAACCCTCTTCTCAACTGCTCTTGTAATGCATCAATCTGTCTTTGGAGGGCTGCCAGTACATCTCTTCCACCAGCATTTATGCCGCCTCGACCACCTCTGGCACCACCACGCCTACCAGGCATCACTCTTGGAGGTATCTTTCTTGACCTCGACCCACAACCACGGTCCTGATGCGAACTGCCTCATGATCTGCGATCTGTCCACACGCTCAAGAAAACCCGCTATGATACCACTTGATGAGGGTGTAGCCCGAGACTTAGAAAATAACCCACAAACAAGAGAATAATTTTATTATTCAAAAAATGGAGCTTCTTACATGCAGAGGATCTCAAATCCCCAAGTTCTACAACACATGCAAGTTACAAAAAGCTACAGAATCACCCTTTCACAATATGTGAGCTTGACCCCAAAAAGTTACCCAAAAATTAGAAACCCGCCCATAAATAGAGCTCCTCTTTAGTTTGGAGCCAAAACAACATTCAAATTTGAGTTTAGGTGGTTTGGCACCAAAAAATTACAACTTGAAGTTCAAATTTCAAAAGAACATTTGCAATTGTATCTTCTAGAAAGTGCGCCAACTTCCAATGGCCATAACTTTTGATCCGAGACTCCAATTCATGAACCATTTGAACCTTTGGAAAGGTCTCGAAGAGGCCATGAACATTGAGAACAATTTGAAATACTCAATCATCAGAGGACCCATGATTTCTAGTAGTAGTTCTAGTAGTGTCCAAGCTATTGAACCAGGTAGATCAGGAGGTAAAAGCGTTTGTCAAGAAGGGAAGCTCATGGATGTCATTTCTAATTTACTCCCACAAGATGCAGAACATGAGAAAGCATCAACTTCACATCAACTAAGGATGGGAAGGTCTGATTTATTTCTCTCTATCAGGAAGTTATATGAAATAAGGAGACGTGCCAATGAGTCACCATATGATTTATTTTCAATATTCCTAGATGTTTTGATGGAGATACCCAAGAGCTTCAGGCCTACTGATTTAATGTGCATCAATTTGTTTTGTGAAGCCTATATATCAAGATCAAGCCAATGGCCTAAAATTCATAAGCCTCATAGCCTTGGTCAAGTGGTAGATTGGATAAATGTTGTGGAAAACATGGAGCATGGTCATATGCCCTTGTCTATCTCTTAGAATGTGGGCAATAATTGCCATGTTGAGGAAGATTAAAGGCTAAGATTTTCAAATCAAAGAGAAGCATCAAAGTTAGAAAAATTTATTGTTGAGTGTTGCCATTTCACCAACAACCTAGAGGTGGTAGTAGGATGTAGTGAATAGGATGAAGAGAAAAAATGTGAAAATAAGGAGGTAGTACCTAATTACCTTCCTTGGGATGTCATGAGTTGTGAGAAAACATGAGAAGTGCAAGGTGAAACCTCAAAAATTGATTCAGCTAGCACCTATCTTACACCAACCAATGAAGGGAGTACACCTGGCTTCAATGATATGATACAAATGAGGAATCAAAGTGAAGTGATTGAATTTGGGAAATCAACAATCGAATATGATTCTTCTTATGAAGTAGAGATGGAGTCCCTTACTTCCAATAGGGGATATGTTAATAGTCTTGAAGGTGTATGATTCCTAGGCAGTAAGCATTTCTCCTCATGTGAAGAATTATTTGAATGCGGGTCAATTTTTGCAAAAAAAAATGATGAGGAGGATGTCGAGATTGTCTCTCTTTGTTCCTCAAGTGACTACATCGATTTTGAGTATATTGATAATCAGAGTCATTGGGATCCTGACATTAAAGTTGATGAGATACATCTAATTAATGCATGGAAAAATGCTTTACTTGATGAATATTCCTTGGATAGTGAGGTTGCAAATGATAATCCCTATGGGTGTAGAAGCAATCCTCTTTTTGAGGATACCTCTGATGAGTATTTGAAAAGTACTACCATTGGATGTGTTGTGGATGGTCTAGATAAAGATCAAAATGATGCTAATGTTGGCAATTTTTCCTCTGAAGATGTTACCTTTGACTTGTTTATTCCCCAACTTCATGGAGGGTGTGGGGATATAGACACTAATGAAGCCACCTACAGGCATGTGATTGAGAAAATTGTTCTTCAAAAATATGCTTCTGATTTCCTGGAACCTAAATTTGACAATAGTTTACATGGTAAAGAAGCTCATAACTATGGTGTCAGCTATGGATGCAGTGTGGACATCCAAAAGGATGTAATTGATTGTATTGACTTTCCTATGGTAATAGGGTGTGTACTTGAAGAGGAAACTAAGATTTCAACCACTCATGTTCCACATAATGAGTGCATAGATGCTCAAGCAACATTATTTGATATTGAAAAGAAAGAGTTGTTTGATGATCTTGTAGAGTATGCAAATATTGCAGCACTATTGCATCCATGTGAGGAGCAATACAAAGAAATAAATAATCAGGGGAAAATTACAAGTCAGTATGAGGTTGCACTGGAGTTCTTTGTAAAAACTCCTTATCTAATGGACTTAATCATGGAACTTCTTTCACCTCATGAAGCTGACACTTGTCGTAAGTAGGATGAAAATAGGCTTGATCATGTTTTCTTTCTTGAATTCACAGAAGACTGGCCAGATTGGAGCCAAAGTGTCCATGAGGTTTTTTAGTTCGATGAGCAAGTGGAATATGTTTGTACACCTCATGACAATGTGGATTATGAGGGATTCACCTTCTTGGTTCAATTTGATGAGCCTATGATGGAGAGGGATAAGTGTGGAAATGTTATTCCAAGTGTCATATGTAGTGTTGATCATGATCATATTGATGACCTAGAACTACATAATGCTCATGTGAACCTACTACAAGTAAAACAAGCCAAAGTCTTCGATAGAAGAAAGAATTTTCCTTGAATTTTGGAGGCCTGAGGCCTCCACCTTTTGGAAGTAATTTGAAATGTATATTTTTTAAATAGTGTACATATGTTGGTCAGGTTTGTTTGCTTTTTGCTGGTTTTGCTTGCCTTGTCTGGGTGAGTTCCTTATTTTTCATCTTCTACCCTGGTCTACTTCAACCTAACATTTTGTTTCTTGCTATACCCACTAGGGGTACACGTCCCTGAGAATGAACCATTGATGAAGCTTCTAAAATTCTAAAGAATTCTTTCATTTCCTATGGGCTTAGTTTGCATTTTAAAACCCTTGTCCCCATGAGTAAGTAGGGTTTTCCTATGAAGATATGCAAATGTTTTAATCACACGTTGACCTGAAGTACCAACCCCTAGTTCTTTAAGTCATATTTTAAGCCGCAGTACACATCTATTACCGACCCCTTTGGTTAGAAGCACCAGTCACTAACTGTCACATTGACCTTAGCCTTTTCCTAAGTCGGGTCCTAATTTTCCTCGATGACTTGGAGCTTAAGTCATTCACCCTTAAATTTCATGTCACCGTCGACCTAACCAAGGCCTCTTATTAAATGCTAACATTTCCCTACATGGAGGTTTTAAGATTCAAGGATGTGGGAGGAAATCATGGTCGTACCCCACCAGCTCGTAGGCAGTAAATGTCGACAAGATAAAAGTAGCGAGGTTGGTGAAATAAGGACATGTGTCCTTGTACGATTGTGGGGCCCAATATCCACCACTATGCCCACCATTTGAACCAATTAAATAAATGACTAAAATCAAATCTTGGGAATGATCTCAAACATTCCCTGTCAGTTCGCTAGGAAAAGGTGAACACTAGTTAAAAGCAACAAGATCAGTGAGATCTCGATGCATGGCTCAATCTACTCAGTTTGTGAGATGGGTGGAGCTCGCTCATGGAGAAATTTCTACCTGAGGCGGATGAATGCCATTAGCCGAGGACACATCAACGAAGTAGCACTGGAATTCAAAGATAGTCAACCCAATACAAGCCATTTGATTTTCCATCTAAGCATGAGTACGGCAACCTATTTTCAATGTTGATAAAATGGAATGTGATAGTCAATTTCACTCTACAACTAGAAGATATTAATGATACACTCTCTGCGGGTGTGATCAATTTGATATCCGTGCATGTGGAGACTTAATTGATGGCAATCATGAAGTGTAATCTATAGATTTCCATGCATTTTAGAATTAAACGGTGATAATATGCATGCCAATGAATTTCCCAGTTTGTGCATGTTTATTTCCATTTAGCATTGGTAATTGATAACATCAGCTTACTCAATAAATAGAAGTGATGAGTTGCTATTTTATCCATAGCAATTAAGTTTTCTAGTCCTAAAGTTGTTGCAGAGAGTAGAGGTTGCAAGTGTATGCTTTTTGATTGCAAAATGAGCAAGTCTTGTTCCTCATCAATTACAAAATGAAGATCATCTCAGCTCCAATTTTAGAAGTCCCACAATGGAGACCCTGGACAAGAACAATGCGTTCACGAAGATACTTCGAAGAAGGAATCTTCACCGATGATTGTCAGATGTGGCCGCCAATTGAAAGACCAAGTCAAGAGCTCAAAAGAGGTAGGAACAAAAAGAGAAGAAGCTATCGAGCCCTCTAGTAGAATTCGGTGAAAGCTTTAGTATGGTTGCGGCTCATTTGTCGACAAAATTCTCCTATCGACATTACTGATAGCCCATCGAAAACTAAGACAGAAATTGATTCTAGTTACTATCGTTATCTGGCAACCTTGGGTCAAGCTCTATCCCTTGGGGTGAGGTGTTGTCTATTCCTCCTCTGGCTATTATCACTCCGAGTGGGAGGGACGTTGATGTGATGAAAGAAGATAAGGTCAAGGAAGGATTTGAAGTCTCATCCCCAACCCTTGTTGTTACTCGGAGTGGCCGTGTGTACCAGGGTGTGCCTGTTGCTAGAAAAATGTCTTCTGGTTTGTGAGAAGAAGGTGGTGGTAAATAATTTTTTGTGTTGATAAATGATTTTTGGGGTTGTCGCTTTTTCATTCTGCGTGCGTGGAAAATTTTTTGAATTTTGGGTGTTGACTGTGTGCCCTCGTGGTGGTATGGGTATTGGTGTCATTGCTTGCTTGGTAGTGGAGGAATATTTTGGCGGCACTTTACTTCTTCCTCATGGCGACTATGGTAATTTTGGCTTTCCCTGTGCTCAACAGAATTATCATGTGGGGATTTTGAAATGAAATTGAAATGTGGCATGAAATGAAATTTTGTATCAAAATTGCATTTGAGTCGATAGCTTGTTTTCTCCCTTGCCTTATAAAAGGGAATTAAAATTGTATTTGATTCGATAGCTTGTTTTCTCCCTTCTCTTATAAAAGGGAATTCAAGGCTCAAATGCATGGGATGGAATTCTGGTCAAGTTTTGAGTCGAGTACTTATTTGGGTAGAACAATAGGTGTAGAAAAGATAATGAATGTAGCAGTTGGATTATTTCGAGCTCTAAAGCATATATGTAATTATCTTAAAAGGTTTTATAGAAATGACTAATAAATATAAGTAAACATATAATTTTGATGCATGTGCTCTCCTGATGTAAATCTGAGTGAATTTTGAATGTAATATCAATGATGTCTTCGTTCATCTTTGAACGTTTGTTTGAATGTGTCTCTATTTTTCCTTTTATTCAAGTAATCAATTTAAAATTCTTAAATGGGTAATGAATTTGCAATTATTTTCAAGGGATTTGATAAGCAGTCATGTATTAGAGAGGGTGAGCTCCATAACACAAAGTTGTGAGAATAGTCCATTTCATCAGATTTAAAATCATTTTTGTGTTACTGATTTTTGTATATTTGACTCTGATGCCCAATGTAACAAGACATTGATCTATTTTTCAAATATTCACATAAAGGGTTAATCAATTGTCTGTCCAGTGACTAGCTTGAAGTCAGAATGCAAATTCACCTTAAAATTCATTAATCTTAGGTCATGTATGTGTCAATTATCATGAGGAATGTCTTTGTTTCGATGAATGGGTAGCAATTTACTTAGAGATAAGCTAGTCTCATAGTAATTCATGCATAATTATCCTTCATTAAAACTGATATGTGAAAATGATGTGTTCTACAAGGTGTGAATCAAAATGAACACAATAGGAACACCCTCCTTGGTCCCATAGAGCCTAAAGTGTAGAAGATCACAGTCTTTGACTGAATCTTGTTAGTTGGCCATTCATTGTAAGGGTCTTGAGTATAGGAATTGGCTATCCCTTACAGATTCCTTAGGTGCATTGGAAAACACTAACAAAGCTACTATAGGGTATGTGTAGGATCATGATGTGCCAAAAAGTGGCGATATGATGGGTATTTGTAGGGTATGTGGTTAATGGCTTTTTTTTTACCAAAAATTGATGAAATGAAAAGGGTTTTTAAAGGATATTCTTAGCTTTCCACCAATATAAATTAGATTTACTTTGAATTTAATAAATAAATATTATTCATTTTCTATTTGAATTACGATTAAAGTCTTGATTGATAGGCTGATTGAAAAATAGCTATAGCTTTCAAATGGTATCACATTTTTGGAATCCAAAACATGCATCACATTCTATGATTTGCATACTCTAAGATTAAAAAAAGAAAAATTGAATTTCATGAAGTTTTGACCAAGTTAAGGTGGTCAAACATACGTGTTTTTATATTTTTTAAAAGTTGAAAAAAAAATTCATAATTAATTATTTACTTGGAAAAAAATTACAAAAAAAATGCATCACATCTAGACATGAGTCCTCTACTCATGTCTAAAATTATCATTTTATTGTGGTTAGGGTGGTCAGACAGACACCTTCTTATTTTTTCCCTGAAATTTAAGTACTCTGCATTGAAATTTCAAATTTTCACCAAATAGATTTTTTTTTTTAAAATAAACTTAGAAGTTTAGAAACTACATTCAATTTTCTACAGATTCTATTCTTACATATTTTTAAAATAATATAGATAACTTATTCAAATTATTACTTCAAGTTTCCTAACTCTAATTTTTTTGAATTTTTTTCCACTTAAGGGCTTGTTTTTTCCATGATGATCCTGCACATACCCTATAGTATACATTGGGTAATGTTAGGTTACAGTGAAATGCATCAGATATTGGAGAGACTTGGTGCAGGGCACCTAGTCTTAATGTAAAAACTTGCTAAGTGTTAGTCTTTTGTGTGGTTAGTAAATTTTGGTTGTAATAAGGTCTATTGAGACCATGTTTGATGTTTTTGGTCATTTTAAGTCATGTGTGGTTGGTCTTATGAAAATTTGTTAAATTTTGTAAAAGTTGCAAAAGTTGCATAAGCAACTTTGCATTTTTGAGTCATGTGGGAAGATGAACCATTGGCGATTCAAAATTTAGTTGGTAATGGTTGGATATGGTTTGTAATGGTTAAATATGCCTTATTTTGTTTGAGGGAAGGTGCTGGAAATTTTTTGGAGATCAAGCAATAACAACATACTCTATTTTCTACATTTTCATTGTTTACTTGATGCTATACAGAGCAGTAATGTCCCGTGCAACCTAAAAATGTTCTAAGTTGAATTGGAATTGTTGGAGGATTGAATCTTCTATCATTTTCAATTGATTTTATCCATTTTCATTAAGGTTGAATGGATTTAGAGCAATTTTACTGAAAACAGTCAGAAACCCTAGTTAATGAGGGTTTGATTGGGGAAAATGAGTTTTTGACGCATTCCACTGGTGAAAAGGTTTGATACTTGGTGGAATGGGTGTAGATATGTTAGGTTTTGTGTTTATGATGTTTGCAGGAGTAGGTGAGGAAGATTGGTGACAATTTGTTGATGCCCTAAGCTGAAAACCCCATGTTTTTTGGCATAAAAGTTGCATAGGAGTTAGGGTTTGTAGAAAAACCCTTGAGAAATTATTTGTAGTGATTGGAAATGTTTGGAAAGACCTTATTTGACATGTTTGGAGTTTTTTTTTGAAGAATGGAAGCCTAGAGTGTGAAAACCTTGTTGAGTCCTAGCAAGAAAAGCCTAATTGGGTCTAATTACAATGTACCAGTCAATTTTTGAAGGTTTTGTTCCAAAGTAATCATATCTAAAAATTTGATATGTTTTCAAATGCCAAAAAGGGTATCTTAAATGGTGATCAAATTCTTGTTTTGAGGCATAGTTTAGAAATTGTGTTGGAAAAACTACTTGTGAAGTAGTACTAGAAGATTGAGGTTTAGTGAGCAAAAACCCATCATTTGATGATTTGAACCTTGAAATTTTGCTTCATTGGAACATTTGAAAAATTATCCACCCTGATCTACATCAAATTGGTATCAAAGCATATGTAGGTCTGTAAAAAGGGAAAGTGTGAACTAAGAAAGAGAACAAGATGCCTCCAAAGAGTAACCCTATGGCTAGGGAAATGAATGAGATGAAAGAGAAGACTACAAAAGAGATTAGAAGATTGAAGGCACTCCAAGATATTTTGGTAGGAAGTCTTAAGGCTATTGAAACTAGTCAGACAATAGGTATGGTCATGGGTGATGAGAGTGACCCTGAAGGAGGGGAAGAGGAGAATGAAGAGGAAGAGGAAGAGGAAGTAGATCCTGATGAGCAAAGGATGGCCAAGCTACTAAGAGAAGTCAAGGTAGATAAAAACAAGGTAAAAATGGATGTACCTATGTATGGAGGGAACTCAAATGAAGAATAACTTTTGGATTGGATTGCAACACTTGATAATAACTTTGAATGTGAATATATACCTGAGGAACAAAAGGTCAAGATAGCAAAAAAAAATGAAGGGTCATGCCCTACTATGGTGGGATTATGAGAAAACTGAAAGGAGGAAGAAAGGCAAGTCAAAATTTGTCTCTTGGGAAAGAATGGTGGTCAAGCTTAAGGGAAATTTCTTACCGACTGATTCTATAATTCAATTGTAAAAGAAACTTCAAGGTCTAAAACAAAGAGATGTGGATGTCAAAGCCTATACTAGTGAGTTTTACAAGTTGAGTATAAGAGAAAGTCACACAGAGGATGATGTGGAGAAGGTGGCTAGATATCTCAGTGGGTTAAGGTTTAACATTCAAGATAAGTTAAGTTTGGAAAATATAAGAACGGTTGAGGAATGCTATCAAATGTGAATTAAGGGTAAAAAAAGGCTAAAGAGAAGGAAAGACAAACAAAATAGGGGTAGAGGTAGCAATTCCAAAGGAAGAGGATCAATTTCTAATCCAAGGTAGTCATATGAGAGCCAAGAAGATACAAGCAAAGTCCAAGACCAAGTTGCAAATTAGAGAGGTGGATTTAGAGGAGGTAGATCAAGCTTTAGAGGTAGATTTGGAGGTCAAGGAAGAGGATCTAGTGGGTTCACTGGAAGGTGTTATCAATGCAACAAGTTTGGATATCAAGCATGGAAATGTAGTGAAGGTTGAGCTTGTACTTCACATGGAGGAGAAAGAAGAGCTCAATTGGTGCAAGAAGATGGCAATGAGAGTATAAAATATCCATCACATCATGTTGCTCTAGAAGTGGGTGAATCACACATTGTAAGGAGAACTCTCATCAAGGCATCAATAGAGAAGGAGCCACCACAAATGAAGACTCTCTTCAAGACAACTTGTAAGTGCTTGGATAAGTTTTGTAATGTAATTGATTCAGGAAGTATAGATAATATGGTTTCAGTTGAGATGGTTGATAAACTTAAGTTTCCAAGAATACCACATGATACCCCTTACAAAGTCTCTTGGTTAAATGAGGGTCAATATGTTTTGGTGAATGAACAAAGTTGGGTGGAGTTCAATATAGGAGGATACAAAGACAAATATTTATGTGACATACTACCCATAGATGTATGACATTTGCTACTAGGGAGTCCTTGGAAATTTGATAGTCATGTTGTGTATGATGGAAGGAGGAATACTTATGAGATAAAAAAGGATGGGGTCTTCTATACTTTGACACCATTGAAAGAGGAGGACAAAGGAAAAACTAAGAGATCTAATGTGATAATGGTAGGTAGGAAGGAGTTCATCAAAGTAGAAGAAGATGGGGATAGGGACCTTGCAACCACTCCTAAACTTGGAGATGTTATGACAGTAGGCATAAAGAATGACTTGATTATGGAGGGAAATGATATTGACTTAGTGTCAAGATCTGTTGTGTTGAAGGTCAAGAATCAATTGATTTTGGAGATTAAATATTGGCTTAAGAAGTATGTTGCTATGATGATAGGTGGAGTGTTACATTCATTGCTTTCAAAAGGGGATGTTATTCATTCTATTCCTTTCATGTTAGAGGTTAGTAAGCATGATCAAGCCATAGTTATAGGGACACAACAACAAATGGAAGAGGTGAGTAGAAAAGTAAAGAGGTCAAGTAGAAACTACAAAGGAATGTGGATAAGTTCAAGCATACACCTAAAGTGCATAAGAAGGAAGCTCATTACAAAGATGGAGGATATATGGTCACAGGTAATAATGCAGGTCCCACAACATTCTTAGGTGAAGAATAGGTCAAAGATCATTCATCAAACATATCTCTAAAGTTGGAGTATGTCCTAGGTACCAAGGAGCTTAAAAACACAAAGGAAAATTCCTATTTCTAGTATTTAGTCCATCCAAAATGGTTTACTAGATAGATATGTCACTTGGAGGTTAGAGAATGATATGAATTTGTTGTTACAACACTGTCCTCAATGGGACTTGAGTCCATTTTTGCCTAGGGAGTATGGTGCAAGGCACCTAGTCTTAATGTAAAAACTTGCTAAGAGTTAGTATTTTGTGTGGTCAGTAAATTTTGGTTGTAATAAGGTCTATTAAGACCATGTTTTATGTTTTTGGTCAGTTTGAGTCATGTGGGGTCGGTCTTATGAAAAATTGTCAAATTTTGTAAAAGTTGCATAGGCAACTTTGCATTTTTGAGTCATGTGGGAAGATGAATCATTGGGGATTCAAAATTCAATTGGGAATGGTTGGATATGGTTTGTAATGGTTAAATATTCCAATTTTTTGTTTGAGGCAAGGTGTTGGTGAAGTTTTGGAGATCAAGCAATAACATACTTTGTTTTCTATATTTTCTTTGTTTTCTTGTTGCTACACAAAGCAGTATGGTCTCGTACGACCTGAACATGTTCTAAGTTGCATTAGAATTTTTGGAGGATTGAATATTCTATCATTTTCAATTTATTTTATCCATTTTCATTAAGGTTGAAGGGATTTAGAGCAATTTTACTGAAAATAGTTAGAAACCCTAGTTAGTGAGGGTTTGATTGGGGAAAATGAGTTTTTGACCCATTCCACAGGTGAAAAGGTCTGATACTCGGTGGAATGGATGTAGATATGTTATTTTTTGTGTTCATGATGTTTGCATGAGTAGGGGAGGAAGATTGGTGACAATTTGTTGATGCCCTAGGTTGAAAACCCCATTTTTTTGGCATAAAAGTTGCATAGGAGTTAGGGTTTGTAGAAAAACCCTTGATAAATTATTTGTAGTGATGGGAAATGTTGGAGAGGGCCTATTTGACATTTTTGGATTTTTGGTTTGAAGATTGGAATCCTAGAGTGTGAAAACCTTGTTGAGACCTAGTAGGAAAAGCCTAATTAAGCCTAATTTCAATGTAGCACTCAATTTTTAAAGATTTTGTTCCAAATTAATCATACCTACAAATTAGAAATATTTTCAAATGTAAAAAAGGGTATCTTAAATGGTGATCATATTTTGGATTTGAGGCCTGGTTTGGAAATTTTTTTGGAAAAACCAATTGTGAAGTACTACTAGAAGATTGAGGGTTAGTGAGCAAAAACCCATCATTTGATGATTTGAACCTTGAAATTTTTCCTCATTGGAAAATTTGCAAGATCAAATCCACCCTCCTCTGTATCAAGACCCCAAATGCTTGAGGAACACCTATTATGCATGCGAGATATTTTCTTATACGAATGACATATCTTATGAAAATAGTAGTAGCTGGAAATAGAAGTTTGATGTTTCTTGTGAGAGTAACAGGGTCTTTTCTTTGTTAAAATATCGGTTTCTAACCCTACTACCAAATGTAGAACCTACACAATATCAAGAGATGTAATTAAATATCTACAATAGGAGTTGATTATTGTTGCCATTGTGTTGCTTATAAGCTCTCACAAATTTTCCATGCTATTATCACAATCATTTAGATAGCTTATACATGGAGAGTTAAAAAGTACATAAGATTTTCCAATCTTCCAAGATCTAGACTATAAAGAGATCTAAAAGGTGGAAAGTCATCTATAGAGGTGAAGGAGGACAATGAAACATGGAGCAATGGTTTTGATGACAAAGGCCAAGGGTTAAGTGGTGGTCACTGTTCATAATGTGTTTAAAGAAAGAAAACATCTATCAAGAGCAGTTTACAATTTCATGAGATATGATAGTGCTCCACAACAAGACAATGAAAGGGGATAGTCATTGTGAAGTAGACTTCAAGGAGTTATTCCATTGACAGTGATGTTTGAGGGAAATTAGTGGAGTAAGTCCTAACAGTGAATGTAGTGACCTCAAAAAAATGCATAGCTTTGAGTCTTGGTATGAGCATTAGACAATTGAGAAGCCAACAACTATGTTGTTGCAAGGTTGTCAATAGATGAGAATGATATTGAATTGATGGAATCTAAAAATATTTTGCATGGCATTGGCATGTATATCAATCATAAAGGTTGTCATGAGCATTCATATTGTTTTCTCCATAACAACACACCCTCGTGGCTACAGTACTGTGGAATGTTAAGGTACAACTCTATGTTTGATGAGACAACAACAATGGATTTAATAGAATAATCAAGTATGAGGGACTGTCACACTATCATCTTGATAGTCCAAGAGGATGAAATGCCATGGCTTGCAGAGAGGGAAAACCCTCAACCCAAAAAAGGGAAAGTTAGAATATTTTCAAGAACTCAGAGTGAAGATGGTAACCTGTACAAAGGCCAAACATAAACAAATGCTACAGTAAATGAGAACCCTTGAGGGTTATCTTTTCCTGTGAAGAACACGAAAAATAAACTCATGTATTTGTAACAAATAAGAAAAACCATCATATGTGCAGAAGGACGAGTATAGAGAACTAGAGAAAATGGGTTTCCTATATGTTCAACCAAGTTGTGAGCAAGAAATTTTCAATAATTTTCTTTAAATCAAGTAATGAAACATAAAGAGAAGCTCAAACAAACTCTCCATGGCAGTGCCCGCAAAGAGTGGAATGAAGTTTCTAGAAAATCCAAACTGTAAAAAAGAATGAATGCATGTTTGGCTGAGTTTTTGCCTTTAGGGTTGAATCAACCCTAAATTTTGGTCAACCACTCATAGGAATTTTTTCCTTTTTTTAAACGTATCTCACTTTTAACTCATACATTTGTAATGTATTTAGTTGTCTAAGGTTCCTTATATTCCTCTTTGTATAGTTTTCAAACCTTGGTCAAATGTCTCCTTCATTCTTGCAAATTGAAAAAAATAATTTGAAATGTAAAACATTGCTAAAGTGATAATTTATAAATCACTTTATTAAATGTTATATTTTACAACATAAGAGGCTTTTCTTTCAAGTGTAATTCAAAGAGGATAGTTGAAGATTAATGTGCAAGTTCCAAGCATATAGGGGAGGTTGGAGGAAGTTGACAGACAAGTGGAGCAAATATAGGAGTAGTTTTGACTTGGTTTCAGAGGGAATTGGAAGGCATCTAGGAGCATTTTTAGGTACCTTTATGTTGGGTAAGGTTAAGGATTGACCTTTTCTCCACTATGGAGTCATTTTGGAGGGAGTTTGGGGGCTATTTTTTAGGATTTTTGGTTATACATGAGGTCAAGAAGTTTCTAGTTCCTATTTTGGTGGAATCTCTTGGAGTAGCATATAGTAACTTCATTATTCATTTTTAAAGTTAGTTCTGACTATCATCTTTTATCTACTTTGTGACTTTTGGAGTCCTCTGCAGAAAAAAAGACTGTATTTTGTAACTCTTTAAACATGTATAGTGGCTCATACCTTGAAGATCAATAGAGATAAACAGTTTGACCTTCTCAATTTTCTATTTTATTGTATGCATTTGGATGATTTGATGCAATGACTTGTGGAATTTTCACATTCCTAGTTTTTGTGTCTCATTAGTGGCATCTATGAATAGAAAGTATATGTAGTTGTAGGTTGTAAGTTATGTTGTGTTATAGGTGATTCAAGTTGTGAAAGTTTCTTTCCTTCTAGGATTGTGCGTTGTAGCATCCTTTCAAAGTATTGATGCAAAGGCATACCAATATTGATTTGTGTATATCAAGCTTGTAGTTGATTAACTGTGTATGCAAGCTATTTGCAGGTTTTAGTTAATGTTTAGGTGGATCACCTTAAGTTTTCTAGTTTTCAATTTATGTTTCTCTCTTACCCTTTTCCCCTAAAAATCATTAGAGTAGTTTAGGTGAGTACCTTAAGAGACAGCCTTAGAAAAGTTCCCATGTTTATCCAATATGCTATGTTTTGCAACTTAGCAGGGGCACAATATTAGGAGACAACAAAACTTAAAGGGGACCCATTCACCCACATGGGTCATATCCTATAAGTCTAGGAGACACATATTCCATGGTGATTTAATTATTAAATGAATTAATTAAATGTTTGTTCTCCTTTCAGAAAATGATAAAAATAAGGCTTTGGAATGCATAATTTGGTAAATTAGAAGATTAATTAAGTCCAATAAATTAAGGGACCCAAACATAGTGTGAAATTTTAAAGGTATACAATTTCCTACACTAAAATATCATCAACATAATCCTCTAGGAATTTATGTATACAATCATGAAAGTGATTATTTTATGCAAATTTAAAATAAAAATATGCAAATTTTTACATTTTTTTGAGCTAAAATGAAAGATGCAATTTATATGCAATGAACAATTTCATATTTTCACCACTTAATGAATGCAATATAAATGTAAATATGATCTAAATAACTTAAAAAAATTGTAATGCACCCTATAATGAAATGAAAATGTACTTTGTTTGTATTGTTATGCTTTAATAATGCAAAAATAAAACATTAAATGAATAATGCAAACAATGCAAATGCAAAACCTAGATCTAGGGTCTAAAAAGCTCCCAATTTCAAAAAATGTAGTGTTAACATGTTAGGTTCACCAAAATTAAATAAAGAAAAAGGGATCCTAGGTCCTAAATGCAAAGAACCTAGGAGTCAATGGTGGCCTTTCTCTAAATTTCATTGAGATGTAGATCACAAGGTGAAAAAGATTGACTTTTAGCCCTAATGGTGAGTCAATCAGACCTAAATGTACATTTGATGGGGGATTGGAATGGATTGGAAATATTTTGAAAATGACTAACTTAATGATCCTATATTCCATAATATTAAAATGCAAGATGCCAACAATTGATAGATGAAAATAGCAATTTGCAAGTGGATCTAGGAAGTGCAGAGGACAATAAACCTACTTAGAAAAATTGGTTTTGAGGTTCCTACAAGGACTCATTCTCCCATGGGAGAATGGGTCTTTTTATAGGGGTTTTTATCAACTTTCTAGGTCCTCTAGTGCAATATATGAGATTTTGATTTCCACTAGCAAATTTGTTGAAATGTCAGAAATTAAGCATGCAACTTAGTTTCTATGTCTTGACAAGAATGATGACAATAAATGCAAAAATGCAAAATTTATCTTCAATATCTCTTCAATCCTTCTTCAACCTATAACCTACACATACACAAAGAGAATTTTTTTGTTTTGTGTCATACAGGGGTTTACCTTAGTCAAACCTCATGAATAGTGTTCCCACTTTCACAATGGAAATATCAATGATAAAACCTTGAATGGAAAGGAAGGAAATGATGAATGAACACTTGTTGCAACCCACCACCCTTCAATGGCCTCCTTGAAGGACTGAATTCATACACATCTCTTCAAAGGAATTGGATCTTTCTTGCTTGATTTGCTTGGATTCTTGAATTCTTGAATGTATGAAGACCTACAACGCTTGTTAGCCTTCACAAGACAACATGAAAATGCATAAACTTGGACATGATGTTAGGATATTGATTGTTGAGCTACAAATGACTGATAAAACTACTCTTGAATGCTCTTGACAATAAATTTCTCAATAGGTTTTCTCTCATAAAGTCTTTTCTTGCTAGTCATTTTTTAAATGATAAAATGACTAGGTATTTATAGGTGTTTATCTAATTTCTCAAAAATTAAATTCTAAAAGCCAACACTTACAATTTTAATTTTGATCATTAAAAGGCCACTAGAAACATATTTTAAAATGGGTCTTAGCACATAAATACAACCCATTCACCCATGGTTGAATGGGTCCTACCCTATATTCCCAAGACACACATAATCCATAGCAATTTAATTATTAAATGCATTTGTTTAATGTTTGTTCTCATTTCATTAAAAGGTAAAAATAAGGCTTTGGAATGCATAATTTGGAAAATTAGAATCTTAATTAATTCCAATAAATTAAGGGACCCAAACATAGTGTGAAATTGTAAAGGTATAAAATTTCCTACACTACAATATCATCAAAAAAATCCTCTAGGATGTTATGTATAAAGTCATGAAAGATCAATGTCATAGCTCTTTGATGTTTTGCTCCATTTTTTTTAATCCAAGTAGCATTACTGCTCAAAAAAAATAAGGAAGTTAAGGTAGTGGAACAACTTCGTACACTAATCTTGAGAGGAGGGTAATGCAAAACTTTACATATATTTACAGCAGTTACAAAAACTTAAACATGAATAAACATAAATATAATGCATACCACAACACAGTGATTTATGTGATGAAAACCCTTTCAATAGAAAAACCCAACACTCCAAAAGTGGCCTAATATATTATTCAAAAGTCACAAAGATTATAATATACTCGTTGTAGCATCGTAAATTGCCACCCTTGACAATTTCACTCTATTTTTTTCCCCCTTAATTTATTGGACCTAATTAAGCTCCTAATTTCCTAAATTATACATTATATGGCCAAATTTAATATAGTTTTTGATAATTTACAAGCATAAAACAAATGCTCTCATTTAATACTTTAGCCACGATATTTAAAACTTTATAATTCATAGGGTTGGGACACTGAAGCCTAGGGCACCTATATCACCCTATTTTGGCTCCAAATTCAAATATGTTGGTTGTGGCACTTTATTATTTGAATATTTGAATATTTGAAGTCAACCATTAGGATCTAAAATTTGAGAAATTAGAATAATAGTGTATAAAATACCTATTTTTTGCATCATTTGAGCATTAAGTGAAAAATAGGTGAACAACAAGAGAAAATACTATTGTCAAGAGCATTCAAGAGCAACATTTTTTGAGTATTATTGTAGTAATTTAAGATCCAGCATCATGTCCAAGTTTATGTGTGTTCATGTTGCTTTATGAAGGATAACATTTTTGTATGTCTCCAAGCATTCAAGCATTCAAAAATTCAAGCAAATCTATCAAGAAAGATCCAAGATCCTTGAAGTGATGTGTGTGACTTCAGTCCTTCAAGGAATTCATTTAAGAGTGGTTACAAGTTGAAGAGGATCAAATGGATTTTGAAGATACTTTGTTCATTGTTGCATTTGAAACCCTAGTTCTTAACAACCCACCAAAAGTAAATTATAGAAATATCCAAAAGCAATTTGGATAGTTTGCAAGTAGGAAATGGAAGTATAGATCTAACACAAGAGGACTTTGAAAATAAATCCAAAAATTTCCTAGTAGGATAGTGGCACTCCCGACACCAATGTCTCGATAATTTTTACTAAAATTTATATTGCGGGTGCACAATGTCCTATGTGATATTCCAGATCTATTGTTTCTATATGAAAGTGATAAAAGTGATATTCCTAATTCATCAAACACCCACTACCATCAAAATCCCTATTCTTTAATGAATGAACCATTTGAAAAGGTGCATAAACCCTAGGGTCAAATCTTAAGGTTTCACCTTTTCATGATTCATTTTTGTGAACCTGACATGTTAACACTATAGATCTAAAATGGGAAGCATTGCACCCTACATCTAGGTAAATTGTACTGCATTATTTTGTAATTTTCATTTAGACATCCATTTTTTCATCATAACAAGTATAAAATTAAAAAAATTACACATCATATGTTGAAATAGGGTTTATTATAGTCATTTTAGCTTAGATCTACACTCAAATTGTATTCATAAACCTACATTAGGCCATGTAAAATCTAAAAAAAAATAAGAAGTATCATTTACATGCATTTATGTGTCTTGCATATTGTTAAAAAAATGAAATTTTGCATTATTTTCTTTCAAAAATCATATTCACATCATCATTTTCAGATTTAGCATATTAGACTTATTTAATTTTTGCATCTTAGATCTAGAAATGGTATTTACAATTGTCATTTATCGTTCAAGCATTTTAAACATTTTTGCATACTTGCATTTTGGATATTATCATAAACTGGGCAAATTCTAGCAAAATATTCACTATCCAACCAGTTTGCACACAAACTTAAGATCCTTAAACAATATAGTACATAATAAAAATTTTAATTTTGCAAAAACCTATGTAGGACATAGGTTCCCTAGGCACTATTGTCTAAGCATTTTGACCTAAAATGTTATGTTTGAATTCCTATGTGTATCCTCTAACTAGATCCGATGTCTATTTTTTAGTTCTATTTACACAACTATTTTATTTTGATCATTTGGTCTGCAAGTAGCAACATGTTTCCTTTTCAAATATGTGGTTTTCATAGGGTAATGCATGGATTGCATGATTTTAATCTCCCTACTTATGGACATAATCTATGGAATAAAAATGAAATCATTAGTCATTCTCCCAAAATCTCTCCTAATTTTGAGAGTATCTTATCACAAGAGAATTAAATTATTGACACATTTCTTAATAAACTTTTCATAATCTTCATTTGTCTCCCAATATCTCTCCCACTTGTGAGAATGTTGTTGGTTCAATAAGATACAATCATGGAAACTCATGACAATCATAGTTGTTCTTCTCTTGATACCTCACCTTCTTGTGAAGAAGGTATCTTATTGTTAGAAGATCCAATCACTAAGCATCATGAGAATCCTATTTGTTTCTTTCCCCCTACCTCTCCTACTTGGGAAGATATTTTTGGACAAGAGGATGTAATCACAAACAATCATGACAATCATATTTGTCCTTCTCCTAATACCTCTCCTACTTGTGACAAAGGTATCATGGTGTTAGAAGATCTAATCATTGAGAGTCATAAGAATCTTGTTTGTCCCTCTCCCAATGCTCCTCCCACTTGGGAAGATATTATCACACAAGAGGATGAAATCATTGATACATTTCTTTCGAAAGATAGTAAGAGGGATTTCTTAGATGAAGATGATAAGGTCACCTTAGATACCCCCTCATTAGAAAATCATCAAGAGATCAAATCCATTGAGGTTATGAATGCACAAGTGACTATTAGGTATCCTTTGATTATTGGACATCCTTAGACTAATTTTGGACCTCCTAAGAGTCCTCTAATTATTGGACCTCCTAAAATTCCCTTAGTTATTGGCCCTCCTAAGTCATCTCTCATTATAGAACCTCCTAAACCTCCAAGTGTTATCTTAAATTTTGTAAAACAACAAGTAGTAGTAACCATGTTTCATAGAAGCCAAGTTATCATACTATAGCTCACACATATAACACTAGAAACAATAAGAAACAAAAAAAACACCAACTTCCATCCTATTGCTTCAACCATATCTCCCACCTACACCTAACATCTTGCAACATAGTGGTAAAGAATTTGATCTTGTTGAGAAACTTTGTAACACTCCTGCTAAGATATATTTGTGGAATTTGATTCAAACATCACCTTCTTATCATGCCATGCTTCAAAAGAATTTACAAAACATTGTTATCCCTCCTAGTCTGCAACCAAATGATGTGGTAGCTTTGATTGAGAATATAAATCAACATAATGTGGACATTGTATTTCATGAAAGTGAATTACCTCCTTTGTAAAAGTAAAAAAAATGATTCTTTAATGATAGTGGATATTACTTTAACAAGGTTTGGATTAGATGTGCCCTTATTGAAAATGGTTTAGGACTGAATGTTTGTAGTGTGAATATTTTGGACAAAATTGGAGTAGAAAAAAAATTAATTCAACCCATGGATTTATTTATCAAAGGCTTTGATAATGTGGGTAAGAAATCACTTGGTGTGATAACATTAACTGTCAAAGTTGGAAATATTGTGTTGAAAACTCCCATCCATGTGATCCCCCTTGATTTGTCATATAATATTCTCTTGGGTAGGGCATGGATTCATGAAATGAATGCAATGCCTTTAGAGCTACACCATATGTTTAGATACATTTACAACAATAAGGTTTACATGAAAAAGATGACCCTAAATCTGAACAATGTTTACAAACTAAAACATGAACAAAGAATCCTTTTAGCGCATTAACACCAACTACAAAAGTGAAACATTTACAAATCTAGGATAAAGATGAGTTTCTTTCAAATGTGAAATTTTTTTTGGATGATTTTTGGAGTTTATTAGATTTCACACCTACATCTATAGGGAATACAACATGTTACACACAAATAAAAAAAAAAGAGAAAGAAGTTGTCATGGTATCAACACAATCTATCACTAAATGATCAAAAGCATCTAATTCCACAACTTCTAGCAAACAAGAAGATAAAAATTACATATTCACTTATGATGAAAGTGATTATGGGAAATCACGTCCCCTGAAAATAATGGAAAAACTTTATGGAAGAGGTTACCAACTTCTTAAACAATTTGGCTATAATGGAAAATGATATGGAGTGGAAGAGTGGGGAATTCATGTTCCTATAGAGCTTGAAACACAAGAAACAACAAGAGGGATTGGATATTATCCTTTGAAAGAAATTAAAGAATCAAAAAAACCCTCACCCAATATCAATGCCATCGCACAAGGATTTTCTAAGGCAACTTTAGCCTTGGCTCATCTTGAACTAATAGAAACTACATGTGGGAATATGTCACTGGGTATGTTTCAAAATGATGATTCCCTAGGACATTTTTTGGGTATGACTGATACTCCATCTACTCAACATAATCAATAGCATTAGTTGGTTCTCCTTAGTGATCCCATAATAGTGGTTTACAATTTTTGGCCAAACTGGACACTGAAATTATTATTTTTAACTAAATCTTCACATTCGGGCACCTATAGCAGCTAAACTGTGAGGAATTTGAAGATGGTGCAAACTAGAGTCTCATCAAATTTTGTCTGTAGATTCTAAAATATTTTTTCAAAATTTTGGAATCAAATTGCACTCTTTTCCATCTCCCATGAAAATTGATTTTTTCAGAAAACAACATTTTAAAAAGTGGCCAGGTATAAGCATAACTTTTTTTTCTATGAAGGATAAAATTATAATTCTTTCAAATTTAGATTTGTAACTCTAATATCTAGTGCTTCCACTTAGTTAGATAGTTTTTATTTAATTTTTTTCCTTAATCAACTTTCAAAGTCAAACAAATTACAATTGGAACCACAGTGAGTATAGCGAACTTTTTTGTATATGTCAAAATTTAATTTAATTTTTTGTTGGATCAAGGACTTCAATATCTGTGCACTCATATTTTTCAATTTTTTTTGATAATATTCTATTTTTCCACATGTGAAGAACAAAGAAATTCATTTTCAATGAAAAACCTATGTTTAATAAAACTTAAAAACAAATACATAACAAAACCAATACATATTAAAATTATATTCATTGGATAGCTTGTTCTGAGGAATACCATAATCATTTGAAATAAATTTTAAATGAATTCATTTGATCCCCCAAAAGCTAAATCAAAAGTGATTTTTTATCAGCATTTTGATAGGTGTAAAGGAGACGCATTTATAGGCATGGTTTAAAACTAGCGAGGTTCTATCCAAGGGGGTTTGATCTAAGGTGATTTGATCAAACCCTCTTCAATTGGAATCCTTAAAATGGAACTTTTTAAGGCTTAAATCATTATATTTTCTAAAAATATGTGATTTCAGCTAAAATTCATTCCTCTCAGGAATTGTAAACCACTATTATGACAACACCTAACATTATGTGGTAGTTGTAGTATCACACAATACTCACTATCATTCATGATGGTATAAAACTTGGCTTTATGCAATCATATTTTATTTCACAAGGAGCAACATATTATCATCCATTTTGGATCATCTATTTCCCTATACTTGGGGGGAAGGGGTTAGGTATCCTTGTCCAAGGTGTATTCCTTCTAGTAAGGTATCCCTCTTTCTCTCCTTAAAATGTTAGTGTAGCAAGTACACTAACATTTTAAGGGGGGGAATATAGTCCCCTGCTCATTGTTTTGCATGGTCCCTCCTTAGTGAAGATAGCACACATATCCTAGGAAGTGTGAGTTTGTTTATCAAAGTGTGGATTTCTTGATTTATGTTGGTTTCTCCTTTGTGGTGATATTAGGCTTAATGTCCCATAAGAGTGTGACTTTTCTTAGCATATGAAATTACTCTTGGTGATAATACTACGTTTAGTATTCCCTAGAAGACTTCAATATTTTATTCCTTGGTTATTCCTCTCTTAGTGGTGATGTCAAGTGTGATATTCCCCAAGGTGACCTTTCATGTATTAAGAAAATATCCTTTGATTGTTTCTGATTGTTACCTTTTGTGGTGATGTTATTAAAACATCCCTTTATATTTTGGCATTGTCTTTTTATTTTCATCCCTCAAGACATTCAACCATTTTATTTTCATGGAACTTGGCATAATACAGCTTTCCAACCATGTAACAATATTTGGCATCACTTTATTTATGAGGGTTGAACTTGGTGATTTTGATAATTTTTTATATCACTTTATCAAGGTTATCAAGGAGTATAACTCTTAGTATAGTTATGGGCACACCTTGTAGACCTAGTGTGTGTTTCTCATTTTGCTACCTATATTGGGGGATCACATAGTGAATATCAGACTTCACTATCCAGTGTGTCTTCCCTATTTGTGTTTCACCTAAAAAATATTGGACTTTTGTATTGTGTCAGTCATAAACATTTTTGGATGGCTACTAGTATAATACAACTTGTTAGCCCATACCCCTTTTTCTTTTTTCTTTGCATTTAATTTGATATTCTATGTTTGTGTATCTTGTGTTGTTGTGTACCATGCATGTGTGTTCCTTTGTGCCTATGTTGGTTTTCCATGGGATCTTGGATCTTGGGGGCTTGATCACCTTCCTTGATCCTTAGTCACCCTATCTCTTCAATATATGTGCATTTGAACCCCTCTTGACATATATTTCTCTACTTTAGTGTGAGTCTGAGTGTAAGTATGTATTCTCACTAAAGTGGGGGCTAAATGTAGCATCATAAATTGTTACCTTTGAAAATTTCACCCTATGTTTCCCCCCCTTAATTTATTGGACCTAATTAAGCTCCTAATTTCCTAAATTGCACCTTATATGGCTAGATTTAATACAGTTTCTAATAATTTACAAGCATAAAACAAATGCTCTCATTCAATTCTTTTTCCATGACACTTTAAAATTTACAAAATAGGGTTGGGACACTGGTTCCAGTGCATATTCCCCCCTATTTTGGCTCCAAATTCAAATATGTCAGTTGTGGCACTTTATTATTTGAAATTCGAATATCTAAAGCATACATCGAGATCTAATTTTTAGGAAATTAGAATAATAGCGTATAAATACCTCGTTATTGCATCATTTGAGAATTAAGTGAAAAAGAGGTGAACATCAAGAGAAAATACTATTGTCAAGAGCATTCAAGAGCAACATTTTTTTAGCATTGTTATAGCAATTCAAGATCCAACAGATCATGTCCAATTTTATGTGTGCTCATGTTGCTTTGTGAAGGTTAACATTGATGTATGTCTCCAAGCATTCAAGCATTCAAGCTTTCAAGAAAATCTACCAAGCAAGATCCAAGATCCTTGAAGTGATGTGTGTGACTTCGGTCCTTCAAGGAATTCATTGAAGGGTGGTTGTATAGGTTGAAGAGGATCAAAGGAATTTTGAATACACTTTGTTTATTGTTGCATTTGAAACCCTAGTCCTTGACAATCCACAAAAAGTCAATTACAAAAATATCTAGAAGTAATCTGGACATTTACAAGTGAGAAATAGAAGTACAAATTCAACATCAAAGTACAGTGAAAACATATCCAAAAAATCCCTAGTAGGATAGTGGAACCCCCAGAACCAACTTCCCAATGATTTTTTTTGAAATTTATATCACAGGTGCACAATGTCCGCCCTTTTCTATTTTTGGTGTCTAATTTCCTCTATGATATTCCAGATCTAATGTTTTTATATAAAAGTGATAATTTTCATCACTAGGACAATTAGATCATTACACTTCATTGTGGGGATCAATTCATATTTGGTTGAGGGTAGGTTGACTCACCTTTTAGGTTGTAAGTCAATCTCATACCTTGTCCTAATCCATCAAACCCTCACTACCATCCAAATCTCTAATCTTTAATGAATGAACCATTTGAAAAAGGTGCATAAACCCTGTGGTCAAATCTTAGGGTTTCACTTTTTCTATGTTTCACTTGCAGAGCAAGATTCTTATAGGAGTATCACCAACCAGAGATCTAGAGGCAACATGACTATTATCAAACTCTCAAAATACATCACTATACACAACTATAATACAATTCCCTTATAAAATAAGGTTTCCTTCTATGGAAAGTCAATCCAACAAAATATCAACCATTAGATCTAAGACCTAATGATGAACGGTCTAAATTTATAATAATAAAATATACATAAAATTTGGCTTTCATGGACCGTGCTACCCCTAAGCCCCACCAAGGCGCATGGCCCTTAGACCTCCCATCAAGGGGATGATTCCCTCAAACCCCTCATGGAGGGGTACCTTCCCCCTCGACACCCCTACACACTTACCCATCAACAATAAACCTTATGCAATTGCAAGGTTGAGACACATTTTCCCAACACAATGTTCCCCAAGGTGTAATAAATTTTATTTTATATTGGTCTTGAGGATTGATAAAAAATTGATTATACCCAAAAAATTCATCCATAAATGATAATTAAGCATGTCCAATAAGTAAATCCACAATCATGTCTATGTAAATTTCATCTTTCAAAGATGTGTTAGGGTGAAGCCACAATAGTGGTTTACAATTTGAAGGAGGAAGGAAAATAAGAAAAAATGACCCCATGGCAAAAAATTTAGTTTTAGGGGTTCGAATGAACCTATAAGTTTGACCGAACCAAAGAGGGGTTCGACTGAACTAGGGTTCGAACGAACCTATTTAATTACTGGGTCCACATTTCCCACCTATTTTTTTATGCTTCAAAGTTTTTTTTGAGGATGAAAATGGAGGAATCTTTACAAACCCAACTGGAATCAAGTAGTCCTCAGAACGAGCTATCCAACGAATATAAATTTAATATGTTTGGTTTTATTATGTACTTGTTTTTTTAGTTTTATTAAACATAGGTTTTTCATTGAAAATGAAGGTATTTGTTTTGCACATATGGAAAAATAGTAGATTATCAAACAAAAAATTGAAAAATATGAGTGCACCAAATATTGAAGTCCTTGATCCAACAAAAACAAAAATTGAATTTCGATATATACAAAAAAAGTAATGCGTTATATGTTCGCGCTATGTCTAAATTGTAATTGGTTTGACTTCAAAACTTTATTAAAGAAAAAATATTCAATAAAAAACTATCTAACCAAGTGGACGCAGTAGATATCGGAGTTACAAATCTAAATTCAAAAGAATCAGAATTTTATCCTTCACGGAAAAAAAGTTATGCGTTATACGGTGTGCGTCACTTTTTAAAAATGTTATTTTTTGTAAAAAACCAGTTTCTGTGGGAGATGGAAAAAGAAGTACAATCTGATTCCAAAAATTTTGAAAATAATATTTTTAGAATCTACAAAATAAATGTGACGAGACTCTATTTTGCATCATTTTCAAATTCCTCACGGTTTAGCTGCTATAGGTGCTTGAATGTGAAGATTTAGTTAAAAATAATAATTTCAGTGTCCAGTTTGGCCAAAAATTGTAAACCACTATTGTGGGATCACCCGTTATTAAGGTCATGAAAAATCCATACACATTTGGATGTGATTATCTAGTTTTTCAACAACCACTATGTTGGATATCCAAGGTGAATAGTCTATAGGGTGGATAAAGCCATCTTGTAAGAGCTTCTTGATCTCAACCTTTACTAACAAAGTTGCCTTAGGGTTCATTTTATGAATCTTTTTTCTCACCCATTTAGCATCATCTTCTAATATAATAGTAGTGTAGGAAATTTTATACCATTATAATTTCACATTATGTTTGGGTCACTTAATTTATTGGACTTAAGCTTCTAATTTTCCAAATTATGTATTCCAAAGCCTTATTATTCCCATTTTTCAAAAGGGAAACCAATATTTAATTAATGCAATTAATATTTTAATGACATTGGAGCATGTGTGACCTAGAATTTTAGGCCAGGACCCATTCAACAAAGGGTGAGTGGGTCCCCTTTAAGTCCTAGGACCCATTTTTAAATATGTTTTTGGTGGTCTTTTATTGATTCAAATTCAACTTGCAATTGTCAGCTTTTGTAATCTATTTTTTGAGGAATTAGATAAACACCTATAAATATATATTTTTCTTATCAATTCAAATCTAACACTTAATGAGAAAATTTTGGAGAAGAAAACATTATTGCCAAGAGCATTCAAGAGTAGATTTATCAGTCATTTGTTGCAACATTCAAGAGCCTAACATCATGTTCAAACTTGTGTGTGTTCATGTCATCTTGTGAAGGCTAATATGCATTTTTATAAAGCATCTAACCATTTTCAAGTGTCCAAATCCATCAAGAAAAGCTAGATCAAGTTCCTTGGAGTGATCATGTTTTTGTCTTCAGTCCTCTAAGGGAATCCATTGAAGGTTTAGTGATTTGTAGCAAGCAAGTTTTCGTTCATCATTTCCTTCTCCATAATCATTATCTTTCTATCAAGGTTTAATTACCAAACTTGGGGTTCTATTAAGGAAAACCCCCATTCAAACAAAATAGTTTTTCCCTCTCTTTGTGTATGTGCATATTACATGTTGAAGAAGGATTGAAGATCTTGAAGAGTAATTTTGCATTGTTGCATAAGTTATCATCATTGTTGTTAAGCCTTGAAAACTCAATTGCATATTTTATTTCTGACTTTCTGATAATGGAGCTTGTACAAAAAAGAAGCTAAGATCTTGCCTCAAAGGACTACCAAAAGTATTTTTAGAAGTCCTAACCAAGACCCATTTTCCCTAGGGTGAACCTATCTTTCAATAGATCTCAAAACCAACTTTTGGTGATAGGTGCATATGTCTTAACCCTTCTCAGATCTACCTACAAATTGTGATTTTAGTTTCTATAATTTTGAGAATTTGCAAATTGTTCCATGTATTAGATCTTATTTTTCATTTAGTTTGAGCATTGCATATCATTTCAATTTTGTTTCATATATGTCATATTGTCTTAAGGACTAAGATCTAGGTTTGATTGACTCACCATTGAGGTTGAAAGTCAATCTTCACACTTAGTGATCTCTTTCCTAATGAAATTCCCTTAGGGAAAGACATAAATAGACAAAATACCATCTTAACATTAAAGAACCCCCTTTCCCAACATTTCAACAATGTTATGTGTTGCCACCTTAGGATCTATGTATGGCATATCTAAATAAGACCATCTAAATAATTTAGGAAAATCATTTGAAAGTGTTGCATGTTCTTGTTGTTCATCAAAATCAAGACATGTTCCTATTAAAATGACTTTTTCCCTATTAAATTGGTCCATTGAGACATCAATAGTATCTCCTACAAGTAGAGTACAACAGTTTGAAGTATTAGGGAGTTTTTGGAGCTATTTTGTTAGAATCAACCTTATCATTTAATACTTTCTCATTTATCCCAAAGTATGCTTTAGTATTTAAACAATATGGAAAATGGAAATCATGATGGTAGGTAGATAAAGTATTATAAGCTCCCAAAAATTCCACCAAAGACTCATCATTTTGAAAGAAATCCAATGTTATGTTATTGCTCGTGTTATCTATCAATTCAAAATGAACTAGATTGAGAGATATTTTAGAAGAGTCTTGCGTTATTGTGTTAAAATTGAGTGAAGGTATCTGTGAAGTCTAAGTGTTTTTTGAAGGATGGTAACCAAGACCAATTTTTGTTCTTTTCCTATTTAATTCTATAGGGACTCTGATTCCTTGCTCTTTTATGCCACATATTTTATCATATATCCAAATTGGGAACTTAGGATTTTATAACCTCTTTTATAAATGACTTACAATTCTATAGAAGAACGTGGTTTTGTATAGTTGTTCTCATCAAAATCTAATGTGTAGCTAGTGCTTTCTTCATTATAATTGACCTTGTAAAATTATATACATGTTTGAGGAAGATCTATGGAAGATTGCATCGCTGCCACAATGGTTTCTTTTACTTCTTCAACTTGTGATGGTGAGATTTTATACTCTCCTATGAAATTAGGTGTAATATATAACAATCCCCAATCATATGATCTAATATTTTTTGTGAGCTAAGCACATTCTTTTTTGTGTTCAACATTTTTAGGTTTCATATTCGAGGTGTGAGTCAAAGTGTTAAAGGGCCTTATTTTCCCTGTTTTAGTTTTTAAACAATTATCAAATTTAGGATAAGCTTTCATTGTGTATAATTTTTTGTTATATTTGTATTTCATGAGGAGGTGAAGAGTAGGAGGGACTCCCTTCATCTCATAGATCAATCTTCTTCTTAAAAGAAGATTATATGAAAGAGCATCAGGCATAGTTAACATGAATAATGGTAGGTAACACAATAGTACCTACTTTAATAGGTAATGTGATAATTCCTAATGGTTTTCTACCCAAATTATCAAAACCATGGATAGTTAGAGCATTGGATTGAATAAGGGACTTATCCACTCTTATCTTGTTTAAAATATCCACCCTACGAACATTAATATTTGACCTACTATCAATGAGGGTATATCTAGTGACAATCATGTTAATAGAAATCATTATTATTAAGGCATCATTTTTATTTTATATCTGAAGAGGGGGTAATTCATTATGATGAAGGGACTTATCCACTCTTATCTTGTTTAAAATATCCACCCTACAAACATTAATATTTGACCTACTATTAATGAGGGTATGTCTAGTGACAGTCTTGTTAATAGAAATTATTATTATTAAGGCATCATTTTTATTTTATATCTGAAGTGGGAGTAATTCATTATGATGAAAGAAAATATCTATACTTATAGAATTCATACCCTCAAGTAATGATACTACATCATTTGGTTTAACACTAGAAGGCACATCAACATTTTGTAGAGCCTCTTGAAGCATGTTAAGTTAAAATGGTGAGTTTTGAATCAAATCCCACAAGGAAATATTGGCAAGAGTGGCACAAAGCTGCTCCACAGGATCAAACTCCTTACTATTATGTTGAGATAAATGAGGTGTGGTAGGGAGGATAGGTTATGGGAAAGAGATTGATGTAAGAATGGTTTACACTTGTTTGTTTGCTTTTTGTTCCATGTGTTATATGTATGAGCAACAACATGGTATTGTTGTGGCTATGATACATGTCTTGTTGTTTATGGTTGTGTTGGGTCAATTGTCTTGCAAAGTTTAAGATATGACTAGGTGTTGTTGTTTTGTTTGATGATGGTCCTATAATAAGCACTAGTTTGTTTTGTGGTTGAGGTTGATTAGAAGGTGGCTAAATCACTAATTGAGTTGTAATTGCATTTATTGTTCACTGACATGTGGAAATCTTACAAGCCTTAGTGAATAAATTAGGAGAGATGAAATCCTCAAGGGCTTCATCTAACATATCAAAATCATCACAACTAAAAGGCTTGGTGTATGCATAAGAGACTTACAGAAAGAAATATGACATGATTAGATTGCTAAACTTTCTCCAATATGTCAATTATAACATTAATTATGTATGTCAACTTGTTTGTGTATTCATCAATGTTATCTATGATTAAATTCAGCCTTACAAATTTGTTACAGTAATAAAAATAAAAAATAGAATCTAGATTTATAGACAAGATATAAATATCAGTCTATTAATGAAATTTGAGCTAAAAATGGTTGGTCTAGGGAACACCATGCCCTATACTTGCTTCTAAGTTTTTAATTTGAAATTTTAAATTCTAAAACACTAGTGATAGATTTTAGATGTCTAATTCAATGTTGGTTAAGGTCTGAAACTATGATTGTTATTGTTTTACCTAATTTTATGAAATGTAACCTTATAAAACAAACTAGGTTTTCCAAGTTTTGTAATGATAATGTTTGTTTTAATCCAATTAAACAATATTTCAAAAAAATGTAATTACTGTACAGATCTTATTCTTTTTAAAACTAAAAATGAACAATTTCCTCAATAATTGCACAAAATCAAGTAAACTGACACTTTTCCTTTCAAATGCAAACACACTTTTGGCAAGAAAAATAATATGATTTTTGAAATTTCTAGAATAATTCCTTAATGTTTTAGATTTACAAAATTTATAATGCAAATCAGAAAGTTTAATCAATGTTTCAAAGGTCAGGTTCACCAAAATATTTTGATTGAGAAAGGGATTTTGGGTTCAATGTCTAGATCACTAAAATCAATCATTTTCTAATATAAACATTGGATTCCAAATTGACAAGGATATGAGATTGACTTGCAACCTAATAGGTGAGTCAACCTTCCTTGGATCTAGAAAATTGATTTGACTATAAGACCTAATTTGAAAATGCAATATTTTTGTATTGACAAAACTAAAATGTCAAAAATTAAAAGATCTAAAAAGGGTAGAGTATTGTGCATTTGAGACTGATATCTATAGTTGAAATAACCAATCTAGGGTGCATGATACCCTAGACTGAGCTCTTCTTTTTCTAGATCTAAGCTCACATGCTTGTGACACCTTGACTACCTTTTGTAACCCTATTCTAAAATCTTTATATTTGGATCTGAACCTACAAAAATCTTGACAAAGAGGGACTCGGGGTGGCTATATAAGAGTTTGCCTCAATCAAACCCCCATTTTGGTATTTTTTCCTCCATAAATAGTCAATGAATTGAATGATAAAATGTGTGTGCTCTTAACTGTAAGTGCATCTACAACTGTAAAAAACTAAAATACTAAAAACCATACTCAAATTTGTTAGAGAAGATCCCTAAATGATAACAATGTGATCAACCCAAGAGAAAGTCAAATACTCTTAGGAAAATCTAAAATGCAATCATACCTTTCTTAGGGAAACAAGTAGATTGAAGCTTGAATATGAGAACACTTTGAAAACAAGTCATTAGGTAGTTGAAGAGTGCCTTGAAGCAATCTCCAAAACCTATATTTCATCATGTTCCTCCATTAGCATCAAACTTCTATCATTCTAGAAATCTTGATTAAATCTAAAATTTTCCTGAAAACCTGTAAATTCAAATATATTTTGATAGAATATAATTGTCTTATGATTCTTCTTTTTAAATTTTGAAATAATAATTCATGTTTATATAGTGGAACATTGGATAAATTAATTTTTAGGCTGACATCCTTAATTTTGAATTTTCAAGATTAAATTACTCCCAAGGCCCAAATTTGAAATTACATCTCTGAAATTAGAGATTGATAAAAATGGGAAACAAGTTTGTTGGGAAAAATAGTCAGTGTGCCCTAGACCAACTTTCTCACACTCAACAAAACTTGATTTGGGTGTTTAGGGTTTGCTGAAGTCAAGACTTATCCATGGTTAAGGCGCTTGTCAAAGTTTATTTGATGATGTTTAATTGATAATGTGTTTTCTAAGGCTAGTGTAGACACATTCTCCTAGGTTGATAGAAAAATTTAGAGCTAGCGAATGTCTAAATGCATTGATGTGAATAGTTACTAAAGCTAGTTCCAAATAGAATGTGAAGTTGTACTTTTGCCTAAAAGGGAGTACAATTTTTGACACTACATCATCATCCTTAAAATTGCTCCTAGCTTCAACCTCTATAATTGACAAGTTCCTTCTATGGACAAAATTTGGCCTTGCATTGCCAGTAAGCCATCATGAGCTTCTATTTGTTGGGCATCTCCAAAATTTAAAACATATTTCTAGGCATAAAAGATTTCATGTTTTCTTGTGTTGTTGTGACACCTTTGAAAGATTGGTAGTATTAATATTGGCCCTAAACCTTTCAAATAGACACAAGAACGGATTCGTTGTCATTTGCCAAATGTTTTAGAAAACTAAAAACAAGTTGTTATAATTAAACAAACATTACATTGTTCTATACAAATTTTATAATGTCTCAAAATTGTGTAGTACTATAATTGCTAGTTCAGATCATAATCATATAGAAAATATTTTTATACAAATATTAGTACATGATACATTTAATTTTTTAATATTTTATTATTTTAAGAATACTAATTTTCCCCAAATGAGGTGATGACCCCAAAAAAGTGCAAGTTTCTTAATCAAAGATGAGAAAAATACCAGTTTCCAAAAATGGGTAAATTCGGTGAAACACAGAAATAATTATACTCCACAAAGGATAAGGTGTCAAAATCTTGCCAAATGTGCGGAGGAAATCACGGGGACGTACATACAACTAATGGACCCAACTCCCAACAATAATAAACTAAAAGATGTGAATATCGAGAACCAGTTCAAACATCTCAAAAGTTGTCGCTATGGCGGTAGAAGCCTTAAGTCATTAAAGCAAATAAATAAATCTTACAAAAAGAGCCATCAAATGTGTATTTCTAAAATCGGTAAAAAGTCGACAAAGAGGATCAAGCACTCTAAACAGATTAGAGCAAATTCCATATAAATATTCTAAACCGTATTTTATTCAATTCAAATATGTCTTGGAAAGTAAATAATAAAGGAGAAACTAAAATAGCACTTGAGCAATCAGTGCTCGAGATTTCTTACTTTTCTATACGCTTGGCCTTATGTTAAATGGAAACATCATATTATCAACACATTCTTCAAATCCAAAGTAAAAGATTCAAAAAGTTTAGTAGAAATAGAGATATTGTATGCTTCCTTTTGAAAGGGCACAATAATAGGAGCTTTGCAGGTGTATTATGTTTGATGTTGCAAGATGGTGTGTCTCTTGGTCTCTTTGGTGCAGTTCGACGCTTGGATTCGTGACATGGCTTTACCGTCTACATGGCTTTACCGTCTCCTATGGATTTGGTTGTATTGGACATTAACAGGTCGATCTTTTGGTGCAATGACAGCTACCAATGTAACAATTGGTCTCAAAGCCAAGGCCATGGGTTCGAACCCCTCACTTGTACTACAGAGGGGATTGTTGCAAGATGGTGTGTTCCTTGGTCTTTTTGGTGCAGCGTAACCCTTGGATTCATGACATGGTTTATCAAACATTTACAAGTCAATCTTTTGGTGCAACGATAACCACCAATGTAACATTTGGTTGGATCATAGTCCAATCTCTATCCATTTCTATTTATTGTCATTTATATTGATTTTCATACATTTTTATTTATTCTTTATTGTTATACTCTCATTTTCATTTACTATTATACATATGTTCCTTACCTCAAAATCATTGAATCTTAAGATTCATTTCTAATCTTAAGGTGTACAAAGAATGGACCTCAAATTCAAAACTTTCCAACTCAAAGTTCTACATTCACAACCCTTTCTAATAGTCATTATAAGAAAACTTAGAACATGTTTATGTTATAATGTGTTATATTTTGGTATTTAAAGACGTTTAATTTATAGTTAATTATCGTTTAGAAAATAGATGAAACAATACAATTATAAGATAAAATCATTTGATCAGTACACTTAAATTTTTCTAAAAAGATAAAGAATTGCATATATATAATGGAATGTTTATCTATGCTAAAAAAATTATATGCTACTAGAAGATGAGTGATGAGGAAAAACATTTTGAAGAAAATATGATAGACTTACAAATAATTTAAGCTAATTGTTTAGCCATAAAGTTTTGAAAGCTTATTTGAGGGTCTTGAGATTATTTCTACTAAACAAATTATTTTAGAATTCTTATAATTATGATATAAATCTTGTGAATAGTTTAATTTATTAAATTTCTATTAGTTCTCATTGCTTTTCTAATAGACTTTTTTATCATTTTAAAAATAAACAAATTATAAATATTACTAAAATGTACATATATGTGTTATAATGAATATTGACTTTGGGGGATTAATTAAATGATATACTACTTTTATGATGATTTGTGTGTTTCGATTAGATAAATTTATGTAATGGTAAGTTGACCACAACACACCAACAATTCAACCTAACCATTCAAATGAAAATTACATTTATTTCACCAAAATCTATACCTATACTAATAATAAAAAATGAATTATATTAACATGAATATATTTATAGAAAAAATTTAAATATTTTATTATATTTTATTTTCAAGTTTTACATACCACACTATTGTATACGATATATTATTACTTCCAAAATATTTTGAAATAAATGTATATAACATATCTATTTGAGCAAGAGCAAGAGTGGCAGAACTTTGAAGTAAAAAGAAGCAGAATACTATTGAAATTTCTAGGCAATAGTGAGGAGGATGACTAGAATGATTTAGACGGTGATGAAAAAATGACTAGCTTTGTGGTTGGGAGTTAGAAAATAGGGGCAAAAGCTTTTGGAATTTATGGTTGGAAGGCTCAACGACTCATGGATGTGTGTCAAGAATCCATCACTTCGTCAGGAATTATTTTGGACAAGGTCTCTAAGTCTAATTCTTCTAAGGGGCCTCTTTTCAAGAGTGCTTCATAGCATAGTTCTACATTGGGGTTTCATAGGAGCTTTCTTTCCCTTATGAATATTTCTCCTACAACCCAAATTCTTTCTAGGATTGATTTTCCCTATGGTGAGAATCCTATGATTATTGGGTATGAGTTTGGGTGTCATGGCTTATTAATAACCTCTATTGTGGCTTTCGATGGAAAATATTTTGACCTACCACTAAGCTTAGGGTTGCATCTAGGAAGTTTTGTTGAACCTTTTTGGCGATATCTCCCTATCTTGGTAGTGGCGAGATTGGGACTTCAAGTCCTCTTTTAGATTCATCTTTGACGGTCTTTGGACCTAATGAGGCTATGCAAATATCTTAAGTATGATGTGGTTGCTAGGAGTGTTGGTAATGGTGAATGACCTAGGTTTTTTTATTTTGCGAAGGTGTGCACGAATGTATTGCTACTATTGTTAAAAATTACAACTCTTCCACTTCATGTGAGGAGTTTCTTTGTGATGGTTGTTCTAATGTCAGTGTCCCTATCCAAGTCAAGGTGGAGGGGCATTTAAAAATTGTTATCCCAAACTCTCTTACTGTTAATTTGATTGTGTGGTTTAGGAACTTGCTTGTTGGAGATTCTTTAGTAATCATCTCAACATTGATATTATCAAAAGATGGGTGCTTTAGAAATAGAAAATAAGAGGTGAGGTTAAGGTAGTTGTTATGTGGAATATTTTTCTTATTTTTATTTTTCGATCTGGATGATTGCTTAAGAAATCTTTTGGAATGTCATTGTTTTTGTGGCAGAATGGCCTTTGTCTTAAAAATTGGTCTTTGGGATTTAACCCAATGAATGATGAAACCATCAAGTTTCCTATTTAGGTTAGACTACTTGGGTTGTTGTTGGAAGACTATGAAGAAGAGGTTTTGCTTATTTCCAATACTTTTGGGTAGTACTTTGTTACTAATACAATCACAAAACTCAAGAAGCATTAGTTTTTTGCTAGATTTAGTGGTTCTTGCAAAGAAAAACAAGGTGGTCCCTACTTGTATTACCTTATCTTCCAAATTTGGCAACTGGGTGTAGTAGATTGAATTCAAAGACTCTTTAATAATTTGTCATTGTTGTTGTAAAGTGGACCATGTTACTACTAGTTGCTCAAGCAACAAGAAATGACATTTTTTAGGAAAAAAGGAACAAATGCCCATTGTCGTTGAGAAGTGTATTACCACTATTGACAATGCATAGAAGAAAGAAAACAAGGGGAAAACTCTTATAGAATGTATAGTGTTGGATTCCTCTTTTAAGGTTTTGAGGTTGGATGATGAACTTGCTTGTAAATTTTTTAATCTTCCTTATTCCAAAAAAAAAAGATTACGATAAAAAGATCATTACTCTATGATTAAGCAAAAATGGTTGGAACAATTTGAGTTTGTATCAGCATTGTTCTTGTTAATTGGCATTCGCTATCTTATCATGCTTACTTAAATGAGAACATATCTATACAAGTTTATAAATAATTAAAATAATAGAACCTATCCAATCTTAACAATTTTTTTTGGTATTGAACAAAATAAGATTACCAAAAATTACAGCTACAACAAAATTATAAGGAATGTTTTTAAGAGTGCCATTTAATTAGCTTCACTTGCATAGAACTCTCTTATTTTCTTTTTTCGTAGACTGCACGAAAGGATCAGGTGCCAGAATCTTGTCAAACGTTAGAAAGAAATCATGGGAACGTACATACAACTAATGGACTGAACTCGCAAATTTATCAAACTAAAAAGCTGTGTACGTAAACTCCAGAAAGGAAAAGACGTCAGAATCTTGCCAAATGTTTGGAAAAAATCACGGAGACCTACATACAACTAGTGGACCGAACTAGCAAAGTTAATAAACTACAAAACTGTGAATGCCAAAAACCAGTTCATAAATCTTAAAATGACGGTGGAAGCTCTTCAATCATTCAAGTAAATAAATAGATAATAGAAAAAGAGCCATCAAATTTTTATATATTTTTTAATCTGTTAAAAGCCGATCAACAAAACATATCAAGAACAAACTGTTTATAGCAGATTGCAAATAGATTTTCCAAATCACATTTTCTTCAATTGAAAGGAGAAAACTAACATGGCAACAGAGCAATCCAATCGCTCGAGACTTCTTATTTTTCTATACTTAAAATATGGAAACAGCATATTATCACAGCAACATATTCTTCAAATCCAAAGCCAAAGATTGAAAAAGTTAGGTGGTGATACAGAGATCCTATGCCTCCTAGGCTGTGCTTGAACACGATCAGGAGGAGACTTGAGATGAATTACCTGATTGAGAGGTGGAAGAAAAAGATGGGAGTGCTTGGGAAGGCTCAGTTGTAAATGAAGAAGGCACTGACTGCTTGGCTCCATGAAATGAAGCATATGTTGGTTCAGGAATTTCTCGAGGAAGGTTAGGCAATTGATCTTCGAGTTTCAGCAACTTTACCACTTGGGTCATTTTGGGTCTTGCGGCTGCATTTGGATGAGAGCACCACAACCCTATCCCTGTCAATTGCTCCATTTCTGCTTTCTCAAACTCCCCATTTAAATTTTCATCTGCAACTTCCAAAACTTTCCCTTGACCATAAAGATCCCATACCCACCCAACAAGTCTCATATTGTACTCCTATAAACTCAAATCTACCGCTCTCCTTTTTGTAGCAATTTCCAAGGCCATGGCTCCAAAGCTGTAAACGTCAGATTGAGGGCTTGTTCTTCCTATGATCTGACAAGGGAGCAAACCTGAGACACAGAAATACACACAAAATAGAGAATAATATTTTCTATTAAAATATGGAACTCTTATATGCAGAGAATCACAAATCCTCGAGCTCTGTGATACATGCAAATTACAAACTTACAGAAAATTACCCAGATCCCCTTTCGCAGCATGCGAACTTTTTTTCCCAAAAAGTTACTCAAAAATCAGAAACTAGCCCATAAATAGACCCATTTCGGTTTGGAACCAAAGACAACATTCGAGATAAGATTTTTGGCAGTTTGGCGCCAAAATTACAATTTGAAATTCATATTTAAATTCACATTCGAAAATTAACACATTTCTAAAATATGCACCAACTTTCAGAAACCATTACTTTTAATCCGACTGTCAGATCTTCAATAATAATACTTTTTCAGAAAGCTCTCGAAAAGGCGGTGTTCCATTAATTAAGCTTAATGGTAGACTACTTTGACAATTTTGCAAATTTACAAGCCCATCTGGAACCATTTAGTGCTTCAAACTGAGCTCGGAAGGTTTTTTAGAGCAAAAAGCAGAAACTGGAACTTGAATATCTTTCAAACCGTGAATGATTTTGACCTGATTCTTTCGCCAAAATGTTTATTTTTCTGTCTTGATCCTTCCCATAAATTTCTGTCTTCCCACGCCTTCAAATTCACACCTGCTAAAAATAGCAGTTGAACAGAAAAAACAGAAAAACAGTTTTGAAAGTTGGAAACTCTTATTCAACGAAAAGGGTATCAAAAAATGCAAAAACATCTACAAAAAGAAAACAACAGGAACAAAAATAGAAAACATCTTTTTGAGTGATGCAAAATTGCCCTCACACCACTAGATGCTCCTACATCATGATCACACACTCAAGAGCTAGGTAACCCAAGGTTTCAACCGCTATTGTGGTCTGAGATAGACGATTGTGCTCCAACATGCGTGCCAAACCAAAGTCCCCAAGTTTTGCATTGAAATTGCTGTCCAACATAACATTGCTAGATTTTACATCCCTATGTACAATACAATGATCCCATTCTTCATGAAGATACTGCAATCCACAAGCTATTTCCAAAGCGATTCGATACCTGCGACTCCATTGTAGTGGGGGAGAATCTCCTTTGTTGAAGAGGTGTTTCTCGAGGCTTCCGTTGAACATATACTCGTACACGAGAAGCAATTCGCCTCTCTCATGACACCATCCCCAAAGTTGAACAAGATTTCGGTGTCTTACTCGACTAACAATACTTACTTAATCCGAGATGAATTCTTTTTATCCCTTGTCTCGACCCTTGTGAGATGCGCTTCACAGCTACTATTTTATTTGCTTCTCCTAATATACCTTTGTACATACATCCAAATCCTCCATGCCCTAGCTGAAATTCTTGGTCGCGGCTTTGAGATCATCCAACTTATATCTATATGGACCATGATCTACAAGCATGTCAATATATCATTGTATTCACATGTTTGTTTGCTGCTGCTTTGCAATCTCTTCTTCTTATAAATGAAAAACAAGCTCCAGATCACAACTGCGCCTACTAAACAAAAAATCACCCCTACAATGGTCACAATTATTATTTTCTTTGAAAAATTATTGGTTTTAGTCTTGGTATTGAAACTCCATGAAAGAACTGTGTGGATCTCGCTGAAATTTTCAGCAGAAGCAGAAATCCCCACTACAAAATTATCTAAAAGATATTTAGAGCAATCCAAAGAATGCGCAAGAACTGGATCTCTTTGGGACGTAGAGCTATTGAAGGCATTTGAGAAGAATATTTGCAGGTATTTTTGTATACCATTGTAATCTATACGCGCATTCCACAAAGGACCATTGTTTAATGATACATTCAATTCGGTGGTATTGTAACCTGAATAAGGAAGATAGCCACCAACATCGGTGTAAACGGTAATGTTACCAAAAAATTCAACTGCCACCGTGTTGCCTGAGAGTTCAAATCCATTTCCGGGAAGACCGCCGTATTGATTAGCTGAGTGAACACTTGTCGCAATTTCTTCGGATTCCATGGTATGAACTATCACCAGGGCTATGATTATAATGTTTCATAACAAACTGAATGTCCGTAGTGAAGCTTTCAAGAAGACAGCCGAATGGTCTCATTGTAAACAACTCTGCCTGCCGTTTTGTTGGTCAATTTGTAGTGAGCATTTGTAATGTTTGTAAGATGGACTTCGCCCTCTGATATTTTCGCATCATTTACACAAAGAATGTTGTTTGTATTGCATCCCGCGAATTGAGAAAAGTTGAAGAGTTCACTCCCGTCGACTGGACCATTAAAATGGGGATTGACTGATTCTTCATTACGCAGCCCATACAAAACAAAGCAATTAATTGAGCAAAGTTAGACGTAGCCATCTAACAAACTCTATTTAACAGGGAGAAAGGAAAAGAATCTGGTGAAATATCAGAATTCAGAGTAACAATAAGAGAAGAGTATGTTAGAAATGTGGTTGCGAATAAAACATGTAGGCATAGATAAATAATAGCGTCATTTCTTCCACTTTTCACTGTGTAGGAATTATCTAAATCTAAACTATTTTGATTCCCGCTTTTTCCTGAAGCAACAGGCTTTTACGTATCTTGTTTCCTCCATGTGTGTCCAGTGAGGACAATGCAAGGTGTAGATTAATTCCAAAGGGCTTGGATTGCACGTGCACCGTCTCTTACGGTTGGAATTATTTGAGATTTTATTCGACGTAAAATTTATAAACGTGGTCGGGCCCTCACTAGTGGATTATTCGAGTATTTCCGTCCCAAGTCCAGCTAAGAGTCGGAAATATCTGTACAGTGGCTCTTATCATTATATCCTTCCATTCAAGATGTTGAATCCTATCAATTTTGACCATTATTAAAGTGGAGCCACGAATAAGTTTTCGGTGGCTCTTATTGACTTATCATTATACCCTTCTATTCAAGATGTCAGGATTCAACCGTGTAGTTTCAAGTCAAACTCATTAACCGCTGTGGAAAAATACCTCCTACTTATGTAGAATCCTATCAATTTTGACCATTATTAATGTGAAGCCACGAAGAACCAAAGGTGTGGAATGAGTTCTAATTGTACATAAATGTTTGTTTTTTTATAATAGATTTTTATATTACTCTTAACATTTAGATATTGATATTTTTTCTTTTAGATTTGATTTTTGATCTAATTTCTATTCATCTTTATTTACTTATTTGTATTGATTTTTATACACTTCTCATTTACTCTTTATTGTTGCATTCACATTTGCATTTAATTTTATATATATGTTCCTTACCTCAAAATCACTATTATCTTAATACTCATTTCTACATTACTTGGTATCAATCTTGAGGTGCACAAGAGTGGATCTCAAATTCAAAACTTTCTAGTTCAAATTTCTATATTCACAATCCTTTCTAATCATTATAAGCAAACCAACACATATTTGTGTTATCTTTTGGTATTTAAAAACGTTTAATGTGTAATTAATCATCATTAAGAAAATAGTTGAAATAATACAATTATAAGGTGAAATTATTAGAGACCACTTTAATTTTCTAAAAAGATAAATATACAAAAAGGTTGGCCACTTAAATATTAGCAAATGTTATCTTTGATCTATTTCATCTTGATTAATTAGACCTTCCAATAGATTAACCAAGGAGAACATGACCATTTATTGAATCAAAAATCTCCCCAAAGTTGTTCTAAAACAACTCACATTGTCAAAATTCAAATATTAGGGTAATGGTCTATTTTGACTTAACAAACAATATCCTAATGCAATTCTTCTTTGGGTGAAACTTCCACATCTCCCTCTTTTTGTTTTGGATGATTAAACTTTAACTACCATTAACAACACTTTGGTTCATGTTCTAACCTATCGCAACATGCCCCCTAAAATTTAGAATTTTGGGGACAGTAGCATTTATTATGAGATTATAATTTTCTCGAAGTCAGGAGATTTTTTGTTTTGTTTTATTTTGATCTAATTCTTTTTATTGAAAACATTTTCTCAAAGTTTCCAATATTGGATGAACCTAAGGGACCATTTTATTTTCATTTTTGAAAAGTTTATTAGGTTTTACTTTACTTATTGAAAACCTTTCAAAGTCCCCAAAGCCTTTTTAAATGCCAAGTTGCATGTTGCACCAATTTTTTTAAGTCTATGGTACCAAAACTTGCAAACCAATGGGTCAATCCATTTCACCAATTATTTTTTCTTAACTTGTCAATTACTCCTAATTTTTTGTCATCTATTCCTTCTATTGATTTGGATTGGACTTTAATTTCTTATCAAGTTTATCCTAATTTTGACATGTTTGCTTTGATTCTAGAAAAACTAGGGTTTATGCAAAACTATTTATTTGATTTTTTTTGTCAAATTTGGTGTTCTCTTCGAATTTTTAATTTAATTTTCTAATGTAATTCCTTTAAAAATCATTTAATTTTTATTTAGGAGAAAATATACAAATTCTAATATTTTTTATTGTAGGTGTTTTAGTTTTCAAAAGACCCATTCCCTAGTTTTAGGAAGTTATCAAATATGATAAAGAATCTAATTTATCACCTAGGAATACTTAGAAAAATTGAAAAATTCATTAATGGAAAATGATAGATTAGAGAAAACTAATAATTTCTTATATTTTTTCTTTTCCTGGGGCATGATGTGCATTCTCTAATTTGTAAAAACTACAACTTGCAACACAACCCTGGGTACTGTAGTGTAGAAAAATGTAACCCTTTACATTTTTTCTCTTGTTTGGGCCCTCCTAGTTTAAAGTGGACTTAATTATACCTTAATTTAGTGTTGTTGAATGTACCTTATTACATTTACACACTTATTTAGGCCCTCTTAACTAATTAAGTTTAATTATGCCTTAATCAACCCTTTAATTCATTTTCCAAGCCTAATTAATTACATTTTCCAAAGGGGAAACCTAACATTTCTTAATGCCTAAATATAACACTTCACAATGAGCAATGTGTGTCCTAGGTTTATGGACCTTGACCCATTCGCCCATAATTTTATGGGTGAATGGGTCCTCCCTAAACCTTAGGACCTAAATTTAAATCATGTTTTTAGTGATATTTTAGTGATTTCAAATCTATAATTCAATGTCAGCTTGTGATATTCGAGTTTTGGGAAACTAAGCATGCATACCTATAAATACAAAGTTATTTCACTATGTTTCACCTAGTAATTTTATGAGATTTCAAAAGCACTTTCAAGTGCAATTAAGGGCATTCAAGAGCGGATGTATCAAATTTTTATTGTAGCATTCAAGATCCATCCATCATGTCAAATAATTCTTACATTATTCATGGTTTTGGAGCTAACATTGTGATGTAGGGTTCATGATCAAGTCAAGCATTCAAGGCATTATTTCAAGCAAGACACAACTGTGAAGATCCACATCCAGTTAAGCCATCTCATGCAATTTGTAGACTTCCTAAGATCTCCATCATCAAGGTTTCAAGCAAGGGTTTGTTGAGTAGTAACATAGCTTTGGTTATTCTTCATTCTCTCTTTCATGTTTCATTTCAATTCAAGGCTTGATTACCAAAATGAGGTTTGACGAAGACAAACCCCTATTCACCCAAAAGAAACATTTTTTTCTCTCTTGCATGTGTGATTGTAGATCTAGGTGGAAGAAAGCTTGAAGACCTTTTTTGTTGGATGTTGTGGTTGTGTTGTTGATATGTGGTTGTCATTGATGTCAACACTATTAGCATTAATTCCTTTGAAGATATATATGTCGAGGATATTGAGAAAATTGTAATAAATGAGTTGCAGGTTGTTAGGCCCCGACTTAAAGATCACACACTAAGGTTTGACTTTTAAGGTGGCTCGTGGGCCCGTCCTTACTCCGTTCTGTCCGGTTTTTTCTACCTCATTCTCCTTCCGTCTACCGTTCTGTTTTCCGTTGCGCTCGCCTTAACTCTCCATAGTCACTGTCAGCGTAGCGGTTAAGTTTGAATCTGTATCTCCCGCCTAATCCATTAGAAGGAGCAACAGGTTGTCCCTGTAGCGGTTAAGTTTGAATCTCCATCTCCCGCGCAATTCATTGGAAAGAGCAACAGGAGGGTTTCTTTTAAGCCCGGGTTGCTTTTGACACTCGTGCTCCTAGAAGCTAGTGCTACATCTGTGGCTGGGCAAAAGCATAGCAAACTATTGATTGAGAGCGTGCATCAACTCAGATTAAATCTCAAGGGCTTTTCCAATATAGTTACAGACCTGGTCTCGGCATTTAACAATATTGTTGCAATTCTACACAATATGGTGCTGTGACATACATTTTTCTCTGCTACCTAATCGTATTTTTTGTGGTATATGATTGCTTAGAATGCATTAAATATACATCAATCATACAAACACAACGATTCAATGTTCTTGTACTTACGTATGATGAGAAATGCCAATTTTGGGCAATTTTCAGTATAATATCTCATGGCATTTAATTATTTGTATTGTGTTAGCAGGTTTTGCGGAATATATCATTGACATGCTGTGCTGCGCCAGGCAGAGTAAAAAGGTGTGCAAAAGTAAATGAAAGAGGAAAGTATTTATTTGAGGTGTGTGATAACGTAGATAAAACGTTCTTGTTGGATTTCTGGCATCCAATAGAGAGAGGATTGTTCGAGTTAATGTCACTCTTCACATATGGTGCAGATGTAGCAGAAGAAAGCAGGAAATTGAGTTTTGTTGAAGGGGCGGAGAATACCATGGAGTGGCTACAATCTCTTGGCTCCCTTGCTCACAATATTTCTTCACAATCTGCAATCCCTATCCTCTCATTTACCTTGATCTCATTATTTCTTTCCCAAACTTGTGTTAATGGTTGTAGTCAAATGTATTAAATGCCCTTCTATGTGATTGGCAGGATCGAGTCCTGGCTTGATCATTTCAGACGAGTAGTTTCACAAGGTTATGATTCGTTAAATCAAATACTTAAAACATAGTTTTGATGAGTTTGACCGTTAAATCGTAAGAAGAGGGGGACAAAACAAAACTCGAGAAATAAAACATCTTAGCTAATTTACGAGTCTAATTCGAAAGACAAAGTAATCAATACTCAAGGATAATCACTCCAAATTAATTAAAATTGAGATTGAAATATGTAATTTTAAATGAAAATGAATAGATTTGGAGAGTTCATTAAAATTTGTTGATTTTTTTTTAAATGATTTATATGCTGTTATTATGCAATAAAAGTCTAGATTTGATATTGAAATGATGTTTATAAGACAATCTAATAGTACTATTTATGCTCTCTTGGATTAAGTCATGCCTACAATCTAATCATTTGGTCGGGTTTCATCTTCTATACATGGTTTTTTTTAACCCTTATATTCATCATTGGTATACTTGTATCTAAGATAAATGGGTGTTAAAAGCATCTTGTGGGGATTTGTTGTGAGCAGATTGAAATACAAAACTTTTGTTATAGGGATTTTTCATTGTTTAAAAGATTGAAAACATACAAGACAATGACAAAGAATACCTATGATGAGTTAGTAATTGTTGATTCAAATATAAGCTTAATGAATCTACTTGACAATATGTTTGAGGGGGTCTTTGTTATGATTATTCATGATCACTAATCTCCTAGGGCTTGTCTTTAAAAACAAGATCCTAGGTGCTCAGTTTGTATTGTTTTGGTACAAAAGATGACATGCAACAATCGAATTTTGGAATTATTAGCTTTGGTCATAGAAAAATTGAAAAGGCGGGATGAAACTTTGCATGTGAATTTGTTTATGTGACAAAACCATGTTTGTAGTCTAATACAAAAGGGGGAAAACCTTAAAAGTCTAGACTAATCCACTTGTATGACTAGGATATTGGCATTAAGAGTGGTAAATGTAGGGATATGGTCATCTTATAAGTAGAACAAGTAAAATTAAGTAGTAGGAAAATGAATTTATAAGAAGACCAAAAGTGAGTGTAAACCAATAGACTTTTACTCTTTACCTTTTGTCCCCTACTTTGATGTGTACAAGATCTATATAAATCATCCATATTGAAGAAAATAAGAGTAATTGAAATATGCAAGCATATACAATGATATGTAGTATGGTGCTATTTTTTGGTTTCTTGATATTTTTAGTAATATTACATCTTCAAACTTGCATATATAATGATAAATCATCAGTGGTACCTATAGAAAAATATTACTAGCATAAAATCACAATCTTCACTATTTGCATTTTAATAAGTAAGAATTTAATCAATTAAAGAAGTTAAAGTGGTGCAGAGCTTGATTTTGGAAAAAAGGTATCATGGATGTAATTGTGTTAGCTATTATAAAACAATGTTTAAACCTAAAAAAGGAAAAGGTGTCATGTTTTATAGTGTTGCTAGGTATTTGGAACTAGTGTAGCCCCTTCAATGTACACAAGAATGAGTCAAAATATAGATTATGATGCATAGGGTTTCTAAGGAGTGAATTGATTTCTCCCTCAATCTAAGAAAACATGTAGTTATTTTTGGAACTTCCTTATAGAGCTCCAAACTAATATAGTATTAACTACATTTGGAGATGTAGGATTTCATGATGTAAAATTAGAAGAGTTTGGTTCACTAGGTGAAGAATGTGAATGGACATGGACAGGGTGTTTTAATCTAGATGAATATTATAGAGCATGATCTTGGGAGCTTGATTTGTACTTTTTTTGGCAGCCAAGGTGACATGTAACAATCAATTGCAAAGCTAATGATACAAAACATTGATTGTTGCATGTCACCTTGGGTGCCAAAAAAATATAAATTGAGCACCTAGGATCTTGTTTTTAAATAAAAGCTCTAGGAGATTAGTAATATTGAATAATCATATTAAAGACTCTCTCAAACATATTATTAGCTAGATTCATTAATCTTGTATTTGCATTAATAAATACTACCTTATCATAGGTTTTTTTTTGTGAGTGTCAATCGCGTCTTGTATGTATTCAATCTTTAACAAACTGAAAAATCCCTATAATATCACAAAAGTTCCATAATTCAATCTTCTCACAACAAATCCCCACAAAGTGATTTTAATACCCATTTTTCTTAGATAGAAGTACACCTTAGTTGAATAGAAGGGATAAAAAATAACGGTGGATAAAACCACATGCAAAAGATACAACCTTTTCAAATGGATTGAATTATAGACAAGCTTGATCCAAGACATCATAAACATTAGTATTAGATTGTCTTAATAAACATCATTTCAAAATCAAATATAGACTTCTATTGCATAATCACAACATATAAATCATTTCAAAATAAAAATAAACAAATCACATTAAAATAAATGAACCCTCGAAATCTATTCATTTTCATTTGAAATCAAATATTTCAATCGAGTTCTAAGATATCAAGATGTTAATTTCCAATCAATGGATAAGTTGACTCAACATGACTAAGACATATATGACTTAAATTGAATAGAGGTGGAACCTAAATACCATTAATCAATGATTGATAAGAGATTTGTGACACTTATACATGTACATAAATTCAAAGTGTACAAATGACATTATTAATTACCTGAGTGAAAATATTTAAAAATTTATAATATCCTAAAAAAATTTATTAATAAGATGTAATATTGCACCAACACTCTCATACATATATATTGAGAGCAATATGAAATTAAAAATAAATTCATTATTTTCTTTGTATTTACAAGAATAGAGTAAAAAAATGAATTCCTAGTAAAGAAGGATGCAATGGGCGTGATGATGGGTGGTGCATGTTTATAACCATGTGTTGAAGTTGTGTCTACTTGTGCTTGCACAGGTTTGAAAGATCCATGCCCACATGGAATTTGGTGTTAATTATTAATAACTAAATGGACTAATAGACTCCTAGTATTATATGTTGGAAGACTGAAATCACTGAGAAGGGGGCACTAGGGTATGTGTAGGATCATCATGAAAAAAATTAGAAAAATCAGAGTTAGGCAACTTGACGTAAAAAATTGAATAAGTTATCTATATTATTTCAAAAATATGTAAGAATAGAATATGTAACAAATTGAATGTAGTTTCTAAACTACTAGGTTTATTTTTTATTTTAAAATGTATTGGTGAAAATTTGAAATTTCAATGTAGTGGTACTTAAATTTCAGGGAAAAAATAAGAAGTAGGTGTCTGTCTGACCACCCTAACCACAATAAAATGATAATATTTTTTTATAAGATTTTATATATAAGTAGAGGACTCATGTCCCAATGTGATGCATATTTTTTTGTAATTTTTTCCTAGTAAATAATTAAATATAATTTTTTATTACAAATTTCAAAAATATAAAAACTTCATTATGTCTAACCACCTTAACTTGGTCAAAACTTCATAAAATTTATTTATTTATAATCCTATAGTATGTGAAGCATAGAATGTAACACATGTTTTGGATTCAAAAATGTGATGCCATTTGAAAGCTATAGATGTTTTTCAATCAACCTATCAATTAGGACTTTACTCATAATTCTAATAGAAAATGAATAATAATTATTTATTAAATTCAAAGTAAAGCATAATTTATATTGGTGGAAAGATGAGAATATCCTTTAAAAACCCTTTTCGTTTCATCAATTTTGGGTAAAAAAAATATCATCAGCCACATGGGCCATCATATCAATTACATATTGCCACTTTTTGGCCCATCATGATCCTGCACATACCTAGGGGGTGAATCAGTGATTTATAAAAGTCACAAAAAATTTCAAAACAAGAATTGAAATTTAACTTATGCATGAACAATATTATATTTGCATGAACCATGAATTAAACATGAAACATTAATCAGAGGGTGAACTTAACATTTTCACATGTATCAAAGCTCACATTAATAATAGAACCTATTATGCATGAAATGTGCATTGATAGATATGAAATATTGATATGAAATGAGACATAACAATGACAAATATGAATGACTGATAATTATTCCTTTGACAACATATTAAAATCAGACTGATAAGAAAAAGATCTCACACATAAAATCACCACATAATGTATAGAATTTTGTCCTGACTGGAAAACCCTCTAGGGGAATAAAAACCACTAGAAAAAATAATTTTTTTATTTAGATAGAGCACCAACTCTACACAATTCAGGAGCACCCACTCCAAGGAGCACCAACCCCTCACTAATTTAGAGCAACTCTAGGAGCACCAACCCCTCTACAAAGCAACAAATTATAGTATTCTATCAGAACCCTAGAAGTGTAATTTTTGCAACCCTAGAATTACAATAGAAGACTAAAAATATCCTCATTAAGCACATTGAAGAATGTTGTATGACAACATTTTCAAGAAATGTAATAATCGAAGAATCACAAAAAATATTTTCAATGTGATATCTTTTGTATCAAATGTTTGAAAACATCATATGCCTCTTTTTAGATCACCTAGAAAAATGCCTGAAACCCATATTTTAAAGACCCTACAAATAATAACCTTTGTATGTAGTTTGAATAACTAAAAATCAACTCAGGTTAGGGTTCGAATGACAGACCCTAAATAATCCCCCTTCAAAGTAAAATATCACCACATTGAAACAATTCAGTTACAATCCAATTGAAAAAAAATTAACTTAGGTTTGTGAAACCCTAATAGGTTTCTATCTTCAACAAAAACACTATTTTTTGCTAGAATCTCAAAAGACTTGAATTAAAAAGTGCTTATGCCTTAAGCACCAAATTGAATATTCCAAAAGAATCTTTAAAAAAAAAAACCACAAGATCATTTTACCTGATCACGAAGTATGAAGGCAAGGAAGCCACCACAACTTGTCAAGTAAACTCATAACGACCTAACTGGAAGAAACTCCTCTAACTTCCACAATCAAAAAAAAAATCCATTCATACAAAAACTGCCATCGAGCATCTTGTTTTGGGCTTGTATTAGTTCTCATTGTTCTTTTAGAATGTCGGTTGAGCTTTTGCATACTTCACATATGGCAGTGACTAGGGTTCAAGAAATTAACACATTGAGACAAAAACAATATTACCCTAATCTTCTTTCTTTCAAGTCTGTCAAAGACTTTAATCAAACATAATGATGTTTTGAAGTCTGATACTTTGTAACGAAACATCATAATGACTTGGAATCCACTACTAAAGGTTAATAACCATTTGAAATCCACACTACTATATATTACCAAATGACTCTAACAAAGATGATGTTGCCAAAGTTATTCCTTAGAAATGTCGACAACAATAATGACCTTGAATAACATCTATGTCTGTAAAAAAAGTTTAAAGTCACATGTATAATGTGACTTGTCATTTAAGCTTAATACCATCGATACATATTGCAATGTGACTTGTCAAAGTCAACTTCCAATTTAGTGCCATGTGACCAACACAAATACCATGTGCTCGATGAAAGCTGATACCATATATTATTGATGTCACTGCCATGTGACTTTAACAAAGATAACTCCAATGTGAAATGAAATAACCACCCAATATGCCAAGGTAAAAAACAATACAATGTGCCAAAAGAAACTAATTAAGGTTTATATTATATGCCACATTAAATAATCAATCAAGATGCTTATGAACACTTCAATGTTGATATCACAGCAAGGACCACATAGAGAAATAAAAGAACCATTGACATAATGATATTGTCAAGTCATGATGCCATGAGTTAAACACATTAAAATGTAACTAGAAAGACCAAATGCCCTTAGTCACCTGAGAAATGATTGTTTTGTCAAACTAAACTTGCAAAAGATCAATCAGAATATGATCAAATAACATGTGACATGCAACCTTAAATGGAGCCTTCAAATGATCCTAAAACTGATCAACCTAAATAACCTGTACAATGCCTTATCAACACTATTAGTCCAACATAATCATAAACAATGAAAGAGTATCATTAGAGTAGATCCAAAACTGAACATCATGTAGCTCATCAAAATGATGTAGATAGAGCTAAGGAAATCAAGATACAAATTGAACCAAATCATATGATACCAAGATTAGACCATCCCAACTGTATAAATTGTGTGCATGATGTCAATGACACAACTACAGTGAATACACCATCTACATATCATGGGAACCAATCAATCCTAACAATCAATGAGAGAATTCATCTTGCATCATATGCCAACCAACAATTTTGTCATCAAGGACAAACATCACACATCACAAACAACTAAGAGTCAACATTATAATATATAGTTTAACTACTTGTCTTTCATTTTAAATATGCTAGAGTATCACTTACATAAGATACTGCATTATTAACTTATTTATGCATGCATTATATAAATTCCCACTTGGCATATATTCAAACTTGATTATTTATAATTAGGATTCACTAGTTATTAAAAAAGATTCAATAAATTCCCTAATCCACAATAGCAATATATTCAAGGTGTTTCTATGCATGGCCCATCTTCACATACACAAACACATGAGTATCCTCCATGGTTTCCTTACTTTAATTTGTTATGACCTGGAGGAACTAAGTGGTTTTTTCCTAGCTCCTATGTATAACTTCAATCTCCTTCTATAAATTATTTTTCTCCTCCTCCATGCCAACAATATCACGCAGTTGTTTCAACTCCTTATTCCATTTGTGCCAGTGCTCAAATGACTTAGCCAAAGAGGCTATCATTTCTAATGGCCTTTGTCCTCCACTCCCCTAGCCAAGGAACCTGCTACAACAACACCTTATTCTCTAGAATCTAAATTCTCTCTTTAGTGGTAACCAATTGACCTAGGAGCCATTTAAGGATGCCATTTTGGACATTAATCGTCTATTTAATTTTATTAATTTTGGTACAAAGGGGCTTTCCAAGAGCAAAAATTTCAAAAGCAGCCTGAGGTTTAGCATGAGTCCCCTCCAAATTGATGTAGAAATTGGGGGAATTTTGATGGATACCTAGTGAATAACAGGGGGTGTTAGGGATGTTAGAAACCTCTGCATGAGCAAGGGCATGGGGGAATTGGAAGTGGTGGGATTCCATGACTCGTCATTTGAGTTGTCCAGCTCACTGGACCTAGAAGTATAAATAAGCATGGGCTCAGTCAAGGGAGAAACTTTTATGGGGTATGAAGGGGTTTCCTCATTAGCAAGGGTTTTCTCATGGGCCTATGTGAAACGATAGGTAGTAGGAGGGGTTTATTCCAGAGTAATGGAGGGACTACGGTCTATCGTGGGATCATGAATATCCAAGGTGTTATTTTTGACAATGGTAAGGGAGGGTAACATAGTGACTTGGCACTGTAAAAGATGAAATATGAGGCCTTGGTAAATGGGTAAATTTCTTCTTTTACCCTGGAAACTTTTAATAGTTTGTTCAGGAGAGGACAAAATTCAAAATGGAAAGTTCACTTTTATATTATACTGAAGGTGGTTGAGCATAGGAAACAAGTGAGCATGAAAGTGAAAAAATTGGCTTTCGAGCATAGCATACCTCATGAGGACTTCAGCCACCTTACTCCAAATGCCAAGAAGATCTATACAGTTGAAGTCATTCTGGAGTCTTTTCACTTTTTCACCATCTTTCAAAAAATGATCCATATCTTTCTGATAGTTGGCCTTGGGTTTACAAGGGATGCAAACACCCTCGAGCGAGAGCCCTGTCACTTTTGCAATAAGCTCAGTCGTTACCATGAAGAAATACCCATTAGCAGTCACAATGTCATCCACTGAGGAGGTAGAAAATTCCATAGAGATCTTAGGGTCATGTTACCCCATTATAAGATAGGAAAGACCTCCTTGTCTTGTTTCCACATTTCGCAACTAGTAGGTTCCTCATGCACTAACTCACCTCCCATAGTAGAATTTGAAAAATACAAAGCTAGAGAATATAGTCTATAGAACTACCTATGTGACTGAAAATATGTGCGTATTAAAATGAAATAAATACTATTCAAGCACACCAATGAAACTTTAAATCAAAGGAAAACTGATTAAACAAAGTAAAGCAAACTCTCAATGTAGCAGCTCCTTTGAAGACGTCCCATTGTCCTCTATCTCTAGTATTTTTGCCAAAGCTCTCCGATTTGTATGCTAAGCTCCACAAAATGACTACTAAAGAACGAGATTTAAAAGTAAATGCTAAGATGCCATATTTTGAAGGTTGATAATGGAGGAATGTTGGTTGTTCACTTCAGCAGCATAACAACTTGATATGATGATGAAATAGAGAATGATAGAGATGGATTGAAAGATTGAGAAATGATTTTGGCAGAATGCGGATGTCTGAAGAAGATCCGATGCAAATGGCCTGTGAAAAGGTTTGATTTATAGATTTTCGATGTAGAAAGAGATAAGATTTGATAAGATTGATAATGATTTGATTTTTGTCAAAAGAGGAAAAACAATGAGATGAGATAAGATTTTCGAAAGATAGAAAGATTTTGATTTATTGTTTTAAAGGAATTAAAACAAGATAAGATAAGATGTGAAAAAAAATAGAAAGATTTTGATTATCTTTCAAAGGAAATAAATCCTGAAAAAGATGAGAAAGATAATTGATGAATTATCTAATTAAATTAATTAATTAGATGCACATGAGTTCAAATTTGGAAAGAAAGCGAGAAGATATTTTAAAGATTTTATTAATTAAACAAATTTTAGATTTATTTAATTAATGTTGGATTTATGATTTCATTAATTAAATAATATAAATTATTTAATTAACATTAGAGGAATGGATGGAAATGATTTAATTAATTAAATAATATAAATTATTTAATTAACATTAGAGAAAGGGATGGAAATGATTATGAATTTAATTAAATAAATAAAATTTATTTAATTAAATATATGATGACATGGGTACCTAGGGCAAAACATGATACAAGGTGTCTAAAAGATGCAATGTTGTGACAAGGTATCGTAAGATGACAATTTTTGATGTCTACATTTTGCCCCTCTTTGAGATGATGTTCGAGATGATGAGATTTGTGTTGAGTAACATCATTTCAAAGAAGTTAAGGTATGGATAGAGGAAAATGGATAATGATATAAATATAGGATGATGATGGAATGATGATGCCCCCTCGAGAGGATAGGCGGGTTGGACAAACACGGGTAGGCTCTCGAAATGAAATGATAAAGGGAGGGATAAGACGAATGATGTAAGATAAGAAGTGGATGAAGGAGATGAAAGATACGTTATGCTGCAATGAAGGTGAGCAACCATGATGTTTGATATAGCACTAGACGTTATGCACCAAGATATAAGGACCAAGGTGACGATGTGTCTTGTGCCCCAGCCTAATACAACCTTGTCTAGACGTATGAGGAAATAGACTTAGAGCATTAAAGTCCTAATGCACAAAAGGTATGATATGACCTTAGATGCAAAGGATAGTGCAAAAAGCTACTCCAACATACACAAGATATGAATATTAGCTGGAATGATATGGATTTGATACAAATGCAAGATAAAATGATAACACACACAAGCAAACAAGCAAGCATGCACAAATGATACAAAAACAAACAAGGAATTGCCCCTGTCAAGCTTGTAAACCGTTGATTGATTGATTGATCGATGATGATGATGATAGTGTTGTCATTGTGGGGAGTGGCATGTCCCTAGAGCAACACAAGGATGACTGATAGTTGATTGATTGATTGGTTGATTGATTAGGTTTACAATAAGATAAGGATCAAGACCAAAGGATGTGATTAGATAATTTGACAAGATTGATTGACTTGATTGGTTTGGATTAAGGATTGACTTTGCATTTGGATTATTGCTTGGATTGATTGAAGATAATTTGATTGGATGCAATGGTTTTGATGAAGATGATTGATTTGGTTGAATGGTTCAATGATTGGATTGGAATGATTTTGATGATAATGATTAGATTGATGAGAAGAAGTGATGTGGTTTGATTTTATTGCTTGGATTTTGTTGACTTTTTGATTTTGGATTTTTATTTTTTTTTGGATTTTTGGGGATATTTTGATTTTTTTTGGATTTTTGAAATGTTTTGATGTTTTGGATTTTGAAATGTTTTGTTTTTGGACTTTTGAAATGTTTTGATTTTTGGATTTTTGAAATGTTTTATTATTTTGGATTTTTGAAATGTTTTAAATTTTTTTGGATTTTTGAAATGTTTTGAGGTGTCAAAGGATGAAAATTTGAGTATCCTTTGTGCTAGAGACCAATGACAAGGGGAAAACCAAGTCTAGGTGCAAGGAGATAAATGGGATTGATGGATGAAAGGGTGGGTGATGGGATGAAAGGCTCATGATAGATGGATGGATGGAAAGGATAAGTCATAGTGAATGAATGGATGTATGCATCATAAGAGAGCAAGGATGTGATTTCCAAAGACTATGTCGCATAGGAATAATATGCCCCATTCTAGGTACAAGACTTACGATTTTTCATGACAAAGTTTATGGCAATAGGATAATGATAGGCTTGTTTGGAAGGATGAGGTATATCAAGAGATACCCAAGACATGTTTCAACATTTTTCCCCTATATCTTCATCAAGATCAAAAGAAGAAGGGTGGATGAATGGACTCAATATATATGAGAGTATGTATGAATGGACTCAATATGATGGCTAAAGATGGTAGGTAGGATGGAAATGATCTGACATGAAAATGATAGGTTGGATAGATAAGACATTGTGCCCCCAAGTGTAAGTGACATAGAAGATAAACCTACACATGATGCCTATTTGCTAGGTTTTCATCATGGTACTTATCCAGGGTGCCTGTTTACCAGGTTTTCACCGTTGGACGAAGGGATTTCTCTTTACTTTTTTTTTTTTTTTTTTTTGTTTTTTGACTTTTTGGATAGGAGGGACTCAAGAGTCTAGTTATGTGAAGGGTGATAGTCCCACTAGATAGATTTCAATGCATGGACAATATCAAATGTCATTATGCTCATAGATGTTGGTAAGATATGACATGAGTGTGAGATGGATTAGGTAGATGGTGGATTATGATGTAGATTATGGAGGAAAATAGTGGATTATGATATGGATTATGTAGGGAAGATGATAGGGTTTATACGGGACTTGTGCCAAAGATGAATGAAAGGTTTATGCAAAAGCATGGACCATAGGAAGGTGATCGGGAAGATATGTAGGATAATAGTTGAAGGATGGGGAGATGGAGGTATGTGGAATTGTTGTGAAATGGAAGGGAACCATGACCAATGGTTGCACACACTGTGATAAACGTTGAAGCTTTTGATGTGGATGGGGTGTCTGAAGCAATGGAGATGTTTGCTTAGGAGGTGGAGGGTGTAGTGCTTTTGGTACCCACATAGACTTAATATTTTTATGGTTTTTATTTTGCTTGTGGGTTTTAGGAATTTGAGATTTTTGAATGGAATGATAATGTGGGATGGAAGTGGATGGTTGGGATTTTTGTGATGTGAATGCCTCATTTGAATTGCTTTCTTTTTTCTTAGGTACCCAAACCATTTTGTTTGTAGACTTTTCTTTTGGAGGTATGGGCTTATATAGCATTTTAGATGTATTTTGCTTTGAATTTTTGTATTGATGTCCTAAGGCATGAGAACCCTTAGGATTTTTTACTTTATAGGTAGAGGCATTGAAATTCTTGCTTTTGAATCCCATGGGTATGGTGGAATGGGTGGAAGCTTCATGTTTATACAATGTGTGCATTTGTTGGTCATGATTAAGATGTTTAGAGGATTTATGGATGGAGGGATAAGGGGATTGGATAATGGGGATATTAGGTGTTGGGAGAAGTGGGGGTAGATTAGATGGAGGAATATTAGGAGTTGGAAGCAATGGTGGTAGAGTGGATGGAGGGAAGTGTATGGTCACATGCTTTTGACATTTGTAGGATGATGGAGGTGGAATGGCAACATATGTTTTAGGGATATGATGGGCTTTATGATGAAAGGAGGACTTAGAATGCATGGAGGAAGTACCAACATCTTTAGGTTGTTGTCCTTGGGGTGTATGTCCAAGGCCATAAGAGCGTGGAGGGACTTTAACATGGACGGGCTCCAAATATCTTGTTCATGAAGGTCTAGACCTTTATCTTGGTGGTTCATGTTTTGGAGTGTGCAATGGACAATAGGACTAGGTGTAGGTGAAACACTAGACATGATTTCCTTATTGGATGGAGAAGATAATGGTTGTTGTTGTTCTAAGGAGAAACATTCATGAATGAGGGTGGAAAGACCAATAGGATATGATGGAGGACTTGCAATGGGGTCAATAATGGGTGATGGGGGATCATTAGGATCTTGATTAGCATTGTGTTCACTTAGATCCAATGTATTTGTTTGATCTTCTATGTGTGCTTGGGAAGAACTTATCTCATCATGGGAAGTGGATGTTGATGGAGTTTGGATGGGATTATCCTTGAATGTTTTATCATGAATGGCATAAAAGTCAAGGAGTGGATCATTTTGGACTTCTTGGTCAAAGATGGTGTTGTTGTGGATGATATAATTGGGATGGAAATATTTGTCAAGGGTAGGTGTATTTTGGACCTCTTTCTCATGGATGGGTATAGGATCAAGTTGCTCATGCATAGGCTCTTTGTCATTATGGATATCATCTTGATCATAAAAATGATATAGATTATGGATAGGTTGGATGAAAATGATTTGATCTTGATTAGGACTAGGGCTTGATGTTTCCACATGCTTGTGAGTAGACTCTTGATATAACTCTTGGGTTTCTTGAATGGAAGTGGAAGGGAATTTCTCATGGAGAGACTTGACATGTTTTTGATGATCAACAACATGGAGGCATGATGGAGGTTGACTTAGACTTAATGGAGATGACTCTTGAATGGGATCAAGGGGTTGTGGATGACATGGTTGGCTTGAAGGACTTGGCATGATATTTGAGGACTCTTTTGTCTGTTCAAGTATATGTGTTGAATGACATGGCGACAATTGATTCCTTTCTTGTAGTCCTTGGATCACATCCTTTGGAGGTGTAGGGGTGGATTTAGGCAATTTCATGGGTTTACTTTTGAAAAATTTGTACCATGGAGTTGATGTATTGGCAAGTGGATTAGAGGATGGTAAGGGTAATGAAGGGGTTAATGGGTTGGAAAGTGTAGGGACCATTGGATTAGGACTAGGACATGGTGGCTTTAGGATAGGATTTTGATTGGATAGTGGTATGATATACTCAGAGGGTGCATGAACTAGATTAGTGTTCCCCTTGTCAAAAGTGGCATTAAGACTTGAGGAAGTTTGGCCTTGTTGCAAGGCAGAACTTAAGTTCACATGTGTTTGTTGTGATGTGGCTTGATAGGTTGATGTGGCATTGACATACGAAGAAGTGGATGGATTAAATTGGTATGAGGTGGAAGGGTGATAATGAATGGATAGGGGATGATGTTGTGGTTGTTGAATTTGACAAGTGGCAATGAATTGATTGGCTTGAGCTAGGAGGTGTTGGATTTGAGGTGATTTAATTTGTTGAAATTTTGGAAGAGGGTTTGAAGGCTTTGTATGGTTGGTGGTCTAGGGGTTTGGGTATTTGGTGAAGTGTTTGAAGGAGGTTTTGAAGTTGGATGCTAGGGATTTGTGTTCGAATGTGGGCATGGTGTCACACATGTGTGTAAGCTCTTGCACATCGATTTGTTCCTCAAAGTATGTAACATCATTCATGTCATCATTAGAGGTGGTAGGAGAGCCCCTCGAAGTCTGATTCTATGTTCTGGTTTTGTTTCATGATTTGATCTAGAGGGATAGCCCCCTTGGGTTATGATTTTGGGCTTATGATTAGGATTGGGCTTGTTTATGATTATGACCATTTTGACAAGTGGTGACTAGGACTGCGTTGGTGATGATGATGATGTGGAATGATTAGATTGGATGACTTGGATTGATTAAGATGAAATGGATAGGATGTGGTTAAAAAGAATGATTAGGATGAAAGTGATTGGATATGAATGTGTTGGAAGAAAATGTAAAGTGACTTGTCTTTATGTGTTTGGTGTTTAGCTTAATTTGGCAATATTTAAATGAATGATCACACATGTACACACATGAATCACACACGCAAGACACATAAGCAAGTTTGAATTTGAAATTTATGAATGTGATTATTAAGCACACACTTGAAGAAGACACATCAACAAGCCCTATGACTAGTCAAGTGGGTATGGCCAATTAGGTTTCAAACTAGTTTGAACAAGGTTGACTAAGGATGATTTGAAAGAAAAATCCTATCACACAGCCGGGAGAAAGGGGTAACCCACCCTTCACCTTCACTTCCCAAAGGTATAAAGTTCTTTGGGGCTTAGCCAAGAGTGACAAAATTTTTAACTTCCAAACAAGCATGTCTTTCGATTCACACTTCGATTGAGGTCTTCCCTAGGGGTGATGAAATCCCATAGCAGGCCTCCTATGAAGGGTTTGACAAAAGCAAACCAAGTGAGGTGTTTGTGATCACACACACACTTGATTCACACTCACAATGATTAATTTCCCTTAGATTAGAAATGAAATGTGTGTAAAAAAAGTTCAAACACTTGTTCTTTTTAGATCCCAAATCAAGATGTGATGGAAGACAGTGGTGAATTTTAGACCCGATTTTCAATATGTGATTGAAGACAATATTTGTTTTAAGAGCCCAAATCCAAATGTGTTTGCAAACAATGATTAATTTTATGCCCCAAATTGAAATGTTTGACAAACAAGATTAAGAGATTAAGGATGGAATGAGTGCACCCGATTATTTTCACTTTCCAAATTATTTGTTGTGAGTGATATTGCTGCTACTAGAGCTCCTTATGATCACCTACAAGATCAAAAAATAATATTATAATGCAGCAAAAGAAAAAAAACAAACTCATCATAAAATTGCGATTTCAGATACATGTTTTTAACATAGCCGAATTAGATTTTATTATTTGACGATTTTATTGATCTGAAAAATAAAAACTAAAAGAAGATATCCCTATTAATTTTCTGAGAGCTTTCTAGAAATGTAAAGAAGTCGGAAAAATTCTCTTTTTTGCTCTCAAAAACACGGATTTATGGAAATCACATAGAAAATGAAGAACGGATTTTTTCACATTGTATTTGACCTCAAAATTAAATCTGTAAAACACAGACCCATATTAGAATTTAAAGAGGTTTCCGAAAATGTAAAAAATTCTAAAACATTTGCTGATTTGCATTCAGAAAACCAATTTTATGAAAAAAATAAAAAAATTATGATAACTTTTACAAAAATGATGATACACCCTTGATTTTTTTACTGTAGCCTCTTGAAATGATGCAAAAGATGCTGTAAAAATATTGTAGAAGAATTCGCTGCTGTGTAGAAGATATGAAGAAATTGGTAAAACTTGCAGTTTTTTCCAAAAATTGTCAGATCTGCATCAAAAAATCAATAAAACCTGCAAGTAGATATTAAAAATGGGGCAAAGCCCCACGGTGGTTGCCAAAAATGTGTGACTGAAAATATGTGCGTATTAAAATGAAATAAATACTATTCAAGCACACCAATGAAACTTTAAATCAAAGGAAAACTGATTAAACAAAGTAAAGCAAACTCTCAATGCAGCAGCTCCTTTGAAGACGTCCCATTGTCCTTTATCTCTAGTAATTTTGCCAAAGCTCTCCAATTTGTATGCTAAGCTCGACAAAATGACTACTAAAGAACGATATTTAAAAGTAAATGCTAAGATGCCATATTTTGAAGGTTGATAATGGAGGAATGTTGGTTGTTCACTTCAGCAGCATAACAACTTGATATGATGATGAAATAGAGAATGATAGAGATGGATTGAAAGATTGAGAAATGATTTTGGCAGAATGCGGATGTCTGAAGAAGATCCGATCCAAATGGCCTGTGAAAAGGTTTGATTTATAGATTTTCGATGTAGACAGAGATAAGATTTGATAAGATTGATAATGATTTGATTTTTGTCAAAAGAGGAAAAACAATGAGATGAGATAAGATTTTCGAAAGATAGAAAGATTTTGATTTATTGTTTTAAAGGAATTAAAACAAGATAAGATAAGATGTGAAAAAAAAATAGAAAGATTTTGATTATCTTTCAAAGGAAATAAATCCTGAAAAAGATGAGAAAGATAATTGATGAATTATCTAATTAAATAAATTAATTAGATGCACATGAGTTCAAATTCGGAAAGAAAGCGAGAAGATATTTTTAAGATTTTATTAATTAAATAAATATTTGATTTATTTAATTAATGTTGGATTTATGATTTCATTAATTAAATAATATAAATTATTTAATTCAACATTAGAGGAATGGATGGAAATGATTTAATTAATTAAATAATATAAAATATTTAATTAACATTAGAGGAATGGATGAAAATGATTTAATTAATTAAACAATATAAATTATTTAATTAACATTAGAGGAATGGATGGAAATGATTTAATTAATTAAATAATATAAATTATTTAATTAACATTAGAGAAAGAGATGGAAATGATTATGAATTTAATTAAATAAATAAAATTTATTTAATTAAATATATGATGACATGGGTACCTAGGGCAAAACATGATACAAGGTGTCTAAAAGATGCAATGTTGTGACAAGGTATCGTAAGATGACAATTTTTTGATGTCTACACTACCAATATGAATACTAGAGCCACATGTAAAATGAGTTTATGAAAAGAAAAGGGGTTAATTTTTCATAAGTGAAACTCATGGAAAATCTCCAAGAGAGTTGATAGTAGATCCATCTTGATCTCAGTATTACTTTAGCATTATGATTATTAATTTGCACACATTCCTCGGGATTTGAAAAATATTAGATCCCATATTACTAGATTTGGTGTGAAAGGACCAATGTTAGCAAGCGCATCAAAAATTTTATTGTCATTTCTTAACATGTGAATAGCCTTGCTATTTTCGAGGTCCATCATTAGATATAGAGTGGACGACATGGGGTCTTGGAGAGTCCAATAAGGATTAGCTTTACCTATCAACATCATGATAGTATTTTTGGAATCCCCGTCGATAATCAAATTCGAATCCAACTTGCACGGAAATTTGAATGTCATGAAAGGTCGTCGAAACCTCAACAAAATTGGATGATTGGATCGCCAAGTTCACCACACAAGACAAGATTATATTACCCTTGTGATCAGGAATTATCCCACCCCCACCCGCCCGACCTGGGTTAGGTTTGGATGAGTCATCAAAGTTAAGCTTCAACAAGCCAAGTTCGGGGGGGCCAGGTAGTACTACTCCTGTCAAGTGGAATGTGAGAGAAAAGGGCATTCATGATCTCAGACAAATTCCAAGCTGACACAATAGACTCCTCTAGGTTATTTTTTTATATATGTTTGTCTTAAGTTAATTTTATAATTTTAATATTATGTGATCATGTTGAATTATAAGGGGATTATATTAGGTTTTTTATTTTTATGTATCATTATTTTAGAATATGTGCATGCCTAACTTGATTTTATTTTCTTACTTTTTATCATATCCAAAACTCTCTCTCTCCCTATATATATATATATATTGTGTAGATGCACTTGATGGATTAAATGAGTGTATAAATAAGTACAAGATTTTGACCAACAAAAAAATTAATTTGGAGATGGTTGAATCTGTATATTTATGTGTGTATTCCACCTTACTCAAGTGAGAGTGAGAAGGAGTGATCGATTGTATTAAACCTATGATTCATTGATCCAAATTATTTACAATTGTAGTTTTGTTTGTACAAAAATAATATACTTGTATTTTTCTTTAGAAAAGAGTTTATTTAACTTAAATTTTAAGGATAAATTTGATTATGTGTTTATTAAATTAATTTATTTTTTAATTATTTATTATTTTCTTATTTTCTTTAAAAAATAAAAATAAATCAATTTCAAAAAGAGAAAAATATGTATGGATTAGATTTGATATGTAGGATATAAAGGGTATTTTAATTTCACCCTCTCTAAATGAATATTTATAGAATACAAACTAAATTTTAAAATAGGAAGATGATATATATATTAGCACATTGGCCCTTCAGGGAGGGTTGATTTTTGGACAATTATATGTTACATTTTGGGAGAAAAAGAGAGCAAGAAAAAAAATAGTTGAAGAGAATTATTTCTAGAGAATTGCTGGCATTTTATGGTTGCTTAATTGTATTGATGCAAATTATTGTTCTAGAATTGGGATGGAGTGAAATTTTTTTCCAAAAGTCACCACTAAAAATACAAAGAAATAAGTTTCATTCTTCCCTCCTTATTTTGAAAATTAGGTAATTATTATTATTGATCATGGCTCAGACTTCATAAAACATTAAAAATTAAAATCATGTATATATATTGAAAAAGGAATTTGGATTCTACAAATCAAAATGTCATTTAAAGGAATATTTATTCTATAGTTTCAGTTTTATGTGATCTTTTTGTCTAGATAGACCCTTGTAGGGCTACGTTGGTAGATTTTCATGAAAATTTACTCTATATTTAAAAAATGATGATTCTTACTCTTGTTGAAAAGAATATTACATTAGTAGGAGGGGCACAGGCCCAAAAATGGATTGGCTGAAGCATCCTATTACAAGCAAGAGGCCATGAGGTCCAATCTCCCATCCATTCCCGTAGTACCAAATAATGTGTTGTTTCAACATCAATGATCACATGAAATTTTTTTACTAAGCGCAATGAAATTAATAGGGGGGCTACCTGATTCCTATAATCTAAAAAAAAGATGGCTTGCAATCTTGTAATATTTCATAAATCGAGTATATTTTGTTAATGTGTTTATGGTTCTTTTCTCCTATGATTTTTAATCATATTTAATTGTACTCTTAGGATTTTGATCCTATTTGAAATTTCTTTAATTTTTTTTTTTCTAGTTGATATTCTACTTTTTTATGATTCATTTGATAGGATGGTTGTCAAGTAGCATACATAGGAACCGAGGCTTGGTGAAGGCATGGAGTTACCCCTCTCTCATTCTCATTAGTGTATAACAGGTGAGTATATATGACTGAGTTTAATTAAATAAAATAAATGAATAGGATATCACATTTGATAAAATTAATTAAGATGAACCATAATATTCAAGGTTGTTCCTTAGTGGTTTCAAGAAAAATATTGTGAAGAACATCAACTCATATGTAATAGGATGATGCAGATGTTTTTGAGATAACCTGTTGTGAATAGGTGCATCTTTTTAACTTTACTTTGATCTTTTAATCAATGTGATGATACTCCATTGGTCAATACTTGTTCCTCTTCCTCATGTTAACCAAATCAATTCATATATCCAATGTGTGTTATGCAAAAACTAAAATGAGTGTATTTTTTGTAAGGTTATAAATACTAATACATATTGTATGGTGTGGGTATGTTTGTTGTTACTCATTCAATTACCTCATATTCTAGAATGGTGGAGCTTAGGGATCCACATAGTTGAGAGGTATATTTTTTTATTGGTCATAGCTAGAGATTGTAGAGACATAGAGCAAGAAGTTTGATGGATTGTATGTAAATTATCCTTCACCTTGCTTTTAATTTTTGAACTAATAAATTGTGTAATTACCATTATATGTTGTGAAGTGGATTATATCATTGTAAAATAAAATGATGTAAGTGAAACTATTATTATTTCTCTATAATTAGCTCAATTCGTTTGTTTTTCAAATGAAATATGACAATATAAACATTTACCTTTTGATTGCAACTTGCATTGTTCATTTTTTAGAGTTGCACTACCATTAGATTAAACTGATCGATGTAATTGTTGAATAATTATATATATTAAAGTTTTCTATTGTATATTAATTCTTTCCAGATGTGCTAAAATGTATAATTAATTTAATATTTTAATGATTAAATAGAAAATAGCATAGGGTTCAATTAGTTCTTGACATATCCTTAGATGAAATAATTGGTATTGGCATTATATCCCTTATTTCCATGCTCTTTCCCTAGTGAATAGAAACACATGAATGGAAAAGCTAAGCTAGCTTCAGTGTATCCATCCAATTTATGTGGTTAAGTTGTAAGAGTGTAGCGAATGGAGTGGGAAAATCCTTTTCCTATCCCAAGATTGAACATTGAAGGGATGGGATTCAGATATATATGTGTCTGAATAGGAGGTGATTGTCAACATATCATAGATTATGAGAAGATATTAAAATATTTTTACTATGAATTATCTTTATTCAACTCTATCTATTGAAAAAGAGTTATCATTTTATCAATAATTATGTTGCTGGTTGTAAATTAATTTTAGTTACTTCGATTATTAGAAAATAAAAATAAATTGTCTATTACAAATACTTTACTTATTATGAATAAATTTTTAGCTTTAGTTTGTACTTTTATTTTAGTTTGTATACTGCAATGTACACTTTTAAGCAAAAGACTACAACCATACCCCTTTAAAATTCTAACCAAAATGCACTTACCAAAGAAACCAACAAAAAATTATTTTATCTATATTAAAAGATGTTTACAAGTGAGAAAAAACACAAATATATGTATAGATGTTTATAGTGATGAATATTAGCATAATAAACTCGAAGCATGTAGTTTTGTTTACGAGTTGTTGTTCCAACTATTTTAAGACTAGGATTCACATTTATAATCAAATTGACATCAATAGACAAAACCCATTAAATTGTAATGAAAAAAATTTCACAATTTAGATTATTCTAGAGAGAACAAATGATCTAGAAATTTTTATTGCAGGTGTAGAACAAACATAAAACTTGCAAAACAGTTACAACAAGCAACACAGTAGCCATGACAACAGATATTAAAACCCATGGTTTTGAGCAATACGTGTCTAGAAATTCACTCCATAGGATTTTCTAGGTTGTCGTTGAGTAGTAAGCCTTGAGTCTGTTTCTGGCATCGTGAATAGGTTTAGAGTATGGTTTCCATGTAGAGCTGCTCAAGCTTCTCACAATCTTCACCATCTTCTCATCTCCCTCGACCCAGTTCACAAGGATTCTATTTTTTCTCAACAACTCTCCATCCTCGTAGCCTTGAGTCAGCTCCTCCAACAAACGAGCAAAACAAGTAACGACATTTTTTTCACTATCTGGTGAGCACAACTCAAAGGCTATCATCTAAATAAAAGCTAGCGGTATTCTAAGGAAATTAGGAGTCTGTATCAACCATAAATTATAAAACAAATGAAATGAGCTCAAAGAACCATACACCAACCACAACAAGCTAGCGAGGAAAGCAAACATTGAGAAGTAGGATGACATGCTCTCCACACTCTTGGTCTGAATTACTGTTCCTTTTGCTCACTCTCCACGACTGGGCTTAAAAGAAATCCACCTATTGCTCCTTCCAATGGATTGGGCAGGAGATGCAAATTCAAACTTAACCGCTACGCTGACAATGACTCTAGAGAGTTAAAGGCAAGCACAACAGAGAAAATAATGGTGGACGGAAGGAGAATGAGACCAAAAAACCCGACGGAACAGAGTAAGGACGGGCCCACGAGCCACCTAGGCAGTCAAATGTTAGTGTGTGATCTTTAAGCCCGACTGGTTGTTAGTAGTGAAGTGAAGTGAAGTATGTCGGTGAGTTATGTACATTGATGATCAGAGGTTTTGGATTAAAGGCATTTTTGTTGAGTGTATCTAGTTTATCCACGTCAAGTTTCAGAGATCCGCTTGAAATTTTGATTGAGTTATGAAGATTTTCATTATGACAATTTTTTTGTTTCTTCAGTTAGTGTTCCTGATTGAATATGATGCTATTTTAGTTAGTAAAGTTGTTGTGGATGCTTCTCTAGTGATTCATGTTGTTTGTGGATGTTTCTAGATCATGCTCTATCTTTGTTGCACCTCTGCATTGATCATTGTGCTCGTGGTTGGCGATTTTCTCTTGCATGTTCATGTTTTTCTTGTTCTTTGCCAACATGGTGTCTATAGCATGTTGTGGATCTTCAAGGAGAAATTAATTGAAGTTTCTTCATGTTGGAGATGTTGATTTGGGTCCTCAGTAATTTGTGGCCGTTGATTTGCATTGATAATCTTTAATGTTTTGGGCCGACAATTTATATTCATTTTATTATTTCTTTGTGGCCAACTTGAAGCGAAAAAATTTCATGCACTGCAGATATATAAGAGCGATTGTTTATTCAAATCAAAGCGAGAAAGAAGGTACGAGTGTATTCCAGAGTGTTCTTTTGTGTGTGTATGTGAGAATATCATTTGAAGGCAGAGCAGAGTGTGAAGAAGTGTGTAGAAGAGTGAAGAATTATTTATATGCTTAACTAGAATTGTAATCAGGCATTAGCAAATGTTATTTTCTTAGTTCAAAATCCGAATGGTTGTAATCCGAATCTCTTTGTAAGATAGTGTTTCTTCCTTTGTAATTGAGCAGTGAGCTCTAGGCAATGTGCCTGAATGCATGTGCATTCCCCATATTTCATTTTCATTATACTTTTAACAGGGTATAATCTTGTGGACTAAACTCCACCGTGTTTTTTCCCCTAATAGGGTTTCCACGTAAAAAATCTTGGTGTTATGTGTGTTTCTAATGTGTTGATAATTTATGCTTTCATGGTTAATTATCAAATCTAATAATAAGGTTAATAAGTTGAATAAGTTTTGGATTTTTGTGACAACTAATTCACCCCCCCTCTTAGTTGTCTACCCTTGTATTGCCAACAATTGGTATCAGAGCGGGTTCCTTGGATGAATTTTAATAGCTTAAGGTGATCCGGGATGGAAAGTTACAAGAAGGATAGTCTAAGATTTGATGGAATAAATTATTCTTTGTGGAAGACTCGAATGGAGTGCCATCTGAGATGCATTGGTGAACTCTACTGGAGCATTACAAGTAATATGTATATTATTCCACAGAATGGTCGTACTACTTCTATTGAGATCAGAGATGCTAAGTATAATATATGGGCTAAGGAAGCTTTGTTGAGTGCTTTGACTAATTCTGCGATGAAGAATGTTATGGATCTGAAGACTACTCATGAGATCTAGAAAAAAATGGAAACCTTGTATGAAGGTGATGCTAATGTGAAGATTGTTAAGTTGCGGAGTTTAAAAGGGAAATATGAAAGGTTGAGAATGGGTGATCATAAGAACATTAATACTTTCATGCAAAGAGTGAATGATCTTGTTTGCGGTATTAGATGTGCTGGTGGAAAGATAGATAAATTGAAGATTGTCGCTAAAGTTCTTAGATCCTTGTCTAATTCTTAAAAAGTCAAAGCTAGTGCTATTGAAGAGCTCTGAACTGTAACAAACATAACCAAATATGCGTTGGTTGGTAAGTTGACTTCTTTTGAGTGAAATTTTAGACTACAAATCAAGTGCAAATCAATCCAGTGAATCAGGAGAATGAAGAAGAAGGAGAAACTAGTGGAAGAGAAGAAGAGAGATCAAAAGAGCTTGAAGTTGAAAAAAATCCTAAGAATACTCTAAGGTATGTAAGACTGAATCATTCAGAAGATCAGATTATAGGTGATAAGAACAAAGGTGTCCAGACTAGGAGAAAGATTGCAAAAGAGTACTACTTGATTTCAAAGACTGAGCCTACTAGTGTGAATGAAGCATGTAAAGATGAGCATTGGGTTGAAGCAATGAAAAAAGAGTTAAAACAGATTGAAAAGAATGATACATGGATTCTTGTTCCTGGACCTAAGGATAAGAATGTCATTGGAACTAATTGAGTCTTTAGAAACAAACTAAATGAGAAATGTGAGGTGGTTAGAAATAAAGAAAGACTGGTATGTAAAGGATATTCACAGATGGAAGGAATTGATTTTGAAGAGACTTTTGCCCCTGTTGCTAGAATTGAATTTGTAAGATTATTTATTGCCTATGTTGCTCACAAGAACTACAAAGTTTATCAGATGGATGTCAAATCAGCTTTTCTAAATGGTGAATTAGAAGAAGTGTATGTTGAGCAACCTGGTGGATTTCAGTTGACTGATAAGTAAGATATGGTGTATCAGTTGAAGAAAGCACTATATGGACTCAAGAAAGCCCCTAAAGCATGGTACACAAGATTGGACAAGTATTTGTTGAAGCTAGGATTTAAAAAAGGTGTGGTTGATAGTAATTTGTATTTCAATATTGATCATAATAAATATTTGATTATTGAAGTCTTTGTTGATGATATCATTTTTGGAGGAGATGATGGTTTGTGCATGAAGTTTGCTAATGAGATGCAAAATGAATTTGAGATGTCTATGATTGGTGAGATGAAATTATTTTTGGGATTGCAAATTAATCAATTAGATAAAGGGATTTTTATATATCAATCCAAGTATGTGAAGGATTTTTTGAAGAAGTTTGGTATGGAAGATTCAAAGCCAGTTGGTACACCTATGGTGACTGGATGCAAGTTGACATTAGAAGATGATTCTCTGAAAGCAAATCAGACAAGATACAAATCAATGATTGGTGGATTGTTGTACTTAACTCAAACTAGGCTTGATATCATGAATGTTGTATGTATTGTTGCAAGATTTCAAGTTGATCCGAAGGAATCTCATGTGAATGTTGTGAAGAGAATTTTCAAGAAATTGAAGGGAACTGTTGATCTTGGCTTATGGTATCCTAAAGATGATGATCTTTAATTGAGTTCCTTTACTGATGCTAGTTGGGTAGGAGATGTGAATGATAGAAAAAGTACTAGTGGTGGAGTATTTTTCTTGGGTAAGAAGCTAATTGCATGGTTAAGGGTTAAGCAAGAAGTAGAATGCCATTTCCTTGTCTACTGTAGAAGCCGAATACATTGTTGTTTCTAACAATTATACTCAAGTATTATGGATGAAGCAGATGCTAAAGGATAACAAAGTTGTATATTATGAGCCTACTACTATATTCTATGATAATTCAAGTGCTATTAACATTTCCAAGCATCCAGTGCTACATTAAAAAACAAAGCATATATCTATCAAGTTTCACTTTTTGAGGGAAAAGGTAAGTGAAAAATAAGATTGGAGTATGTGCCTACTAAGGAGAAAATTGTAGAAATATTTACAAAGCCATTGCCTAAGGATACTTTTGAGTATCTAAAAGGGAAGTTAGGGGTAATTACCCCTCCTAATCAAAATTAAGGATGCATTTCTTTGCATCAGCCTATGCATTTCATAGTCATATCTTGTTTCGGATTGATGTTGTGGTGGTTGCTATCCAAGGGGAGTAGTTAGATGGTTCAGAAATTTAGATATGTGATTTAGAGCTTAGAGCTATTTGTCATTGATGTCAAAGGGGGAGAAGAGTCATGTGAAAAACTTGTGATCATCTGGGGAGAAGATTGTGTGAAAGTGTTGAGGAGAAAATGAGTCAAATCCTAAGGGGGAGTAAGTGTCAAGAGTTAGTTGTGTTGATGGTGCTTTTCACATCATGTGTTGCCATCAATTCCAGAGGGGGATATTGTTGGATGTTGTGGTTATGTTGCTGATATGTGGTTGTCATTGATGTCAACACTATTAGCATTAATTCATTTGAAGTTGTATATGTTGAGGATATTGAGAAAATTGTAATAAATGAGTTGTAGGTAGTTAGTAGTGAAGTGAATTTTAGTATGTCGATGAGTTTTGTACATTCATAATCAGAGTTTGTGGACTAAATGGTTTGTTGCTAAGTGTATCTAGTTTATCCATGTCGAGTTTCAAAGATCTACATGAATTTTTGATCGAGTTATGAAGATCTTCATTCTGATAGTTTTTATGTTTCTTAAGTTGATGTTCCTGATTGAAGACAATGTTATTTTAGTTAGTACAGTTGTTGTGGATGCTTCTCTGGTGCTTCATGTTTTTTGTGGATTTTTCTAAATCGTTCTCTATTTTTTTTGCACATATGCATTGATCGTTGTGCTCGTGGTTGGCGATTTTCTCTTGCATGTTCATGCTTTTCTTGCTCTTGGCCAACATGGTGTCTGTAGCATGTTGTGGATCTTCGAGGAGAAATTAATTGAAGTTTCTTCATGTTGGAGATGTTGATTTGAGTTCTCACTAAGTTGTGGTCAACCTTGGTTGATTCACATTGATAATCTTTAATGTTTTGGGCCGATAGTTTATATTCATTTTATTATTTCTTTGTAGCCGACTTGTAGTGATGAAATTTCATGCTGTGGATATATAAGAGTGATTATTTATTCAAATTGAAGTGAGCAAGAAGGAGCGAGTGTATGTTGGAGTGTTCTTTTGTGTGTGTATGTGAGAATATCATTCGAAGGTAGAGCAAAGTGTGAAGAAGAGTGAAGAATTGTTTATGTGCTTAACTGGAACTGTAATCAGGCATTAGCAGATGCTATTTTCTCAATTCAAAATCCAGATGGTTGTAATCTGAATCTCTTTGTAAGACAGTGTGTCTTATTTTGTAATTGAGCAATGAGCTCTAGGTAGTGTGCCTGAATGTATGTGCATTCCCCATATTTCATTTTCATTATAATTTTAACAAGGTATAATCTTGTGGACTAACCTCCACCGTGGTTTTTCCCCTAACAGGGTTTCCACGTAAAAAAATCTTGGTGTTATGTGTGTTTCTGATGTGTTGATGATTTATGCTTTCATGGTTAATTATTAGATCTAAGAATAAGGTTAACAAGTTGAATAATTTTTGGATTTCTGTGACAATTGATTCATCCCCCCCTCTTAGTTGTCTACCCTTGTATTGCCAACACTTTTGAAGTGCAAGATTTACAAAGTTATCAAAATTGTTATCTTCTCACAAAAACTAAGATCTTGAAGTTATTTCTAACATTTCAACTATGAAACCTAGAGAAATTGGAAGATTTAGATCTATATTAAAGGCTCCTAAAAGCTATAGAAAAAATCTTACAATGGACCCATTCACCCCTAGGTGAATGAGTCCTAGATCTGCTTGGGAAAGGCACTTTTGGTGACTAGTAAACATCATTCTACCCTTCTTTGATCTATAATTTAATTTTTGGTTCTATTAGTATTGAGCTTAATATTTTTGTTTCAAGTGTTGGATTGTATTTTGGTGTTGATTTTCTATTTTTAGTTTTTCTCCCCAAAGTGTTGTTTTACCTTGACCCTCATCCTTCAAGCATAAGGAAATCTGAAGATTCTGACTTTGACTTGATTCACCTAAGGTTTGATAATCATTTCACTATGTGGATCTTATTTCCTAATGAAATAAAGGAAAATAGGTCTCTTATCATATCCAATGCCCACATTAAAACACTCTATTTTTCTTTGTTTCATTTTGGTGAACTCGACTTTTGAGCATCATACCTTGCTAATTTGGAGTTCATTTTCAACCCTATATCTATGTTTTGAATTCATTTGTATTGCATTGCATTGATTTTCATCTCATTTAGGGCTCTTAACTTGCATTATTTCGCATTCTTTTTAGAGTTTTAGGCTTGCATTTTTGCATTCTTTAAAATCTGAAAATTTTAAAAAAATCAATCATTTTGCATAGTGTTTACATAGCATTGCATCATCATTCATTTGTATTTGAAAATTGAATCAAAATTGCATTTAAAATTAGCTCTCCTAGTTTGTCATTTGGCACTCTTTTGCATTTGCATTTAAACTTAATTTTATAGAAATTTAAAACTTTAACCACCCATCTCAGTCAAAAATCTGAAAACCATAAGAATCAACTTAGAAATTTGTAAATTCATTTTTTAAAACCCTAAGCTAGGACCCATTCACCCATGGGTGAATGAGTCCCTGATTAGGGATTTTTCCTACATTTTTGGGCATTAAAATCTTTGTTTTTGCATTTTGTTGTTACAATTTTCAAAATTTATGTTATCTCAAATTGTTCATATTAAGCATAATTAGTCAAAATCAGTGCATTGTTTGAATTCAAAATTGCATCTAAAAGACATCATTTTCAAGTTTTTGCATAGCATAATCAGAAAATTTTCTTGCACGTAAGATCTAAAAAATTATAATCTCTTTGCATTTCAATTCATAATGGAAATGTACATTGGTAATAAATGGAAATATTTAACATCGTTAGTTGATGTGACAAGTTTTGTTTTTGGTAATGATCCTAATACAATAGAACCTAATCATGCTCAACCTACCCCTAATAAATGCCCTCGTGAAGTTGAAATCTTAGGTGAAGATGATGAAAGCATGGATAACTTCATATGTAATTTCCTTGACAACCTTGAGAAAAATACATCATTTTACCCTTCCATGCAACAAACAACACCTCCTACCATTCCACCATTATAAATGTTTTCTCTTTTACATCTCAAGATTGAATCACAAACCAAGCCTACACTTCAAACAATGAGTGAACCTAGTTCCTCTAACCAAGTGTATGCCAATCCATCCTACATTAACAAAGTCACCAACACGCCAATCAACCTAGAAGAGAATTATGTCAAAAGCTTTAAGATCTTAGCTAAACAAGAATGTGACACAACAAATGAGCATGAGATTCATAAGTTCTTAGAAAAAATCCCAATTGAAGATACTAAATGTTTAGGATATCAAGATCATTTTCCCTCCATATCTCCTAAAGAAACAAGTGTCCTCCCTCATAATGATCACAAGGATGATAGGATCATTTTAGGTCCCCCTAGACTCTGAATCTGCCTCAATAACATCCTCAAACAAGTAACAAATCCAAACCTTATAAAGTATCAAAGTTTCCATTTATACATAATAAAATAGAAATTGAACAACAAATGGATGAACTTCTTCATTTAGGATGGATTATATTGCCACCTAAAACTAGAATCAACAACCCTAAGAACATGAATTATTGTGCATATTTTTAGTTTTGAAAAATGTCATTGGGGACATTTTTACACTTGTTTGGGCCCTCCTTGCTGAATTGAGCTTAATGTCACCTTGATTTAGTGTTGTAATGTTATTGAAACATTCGCATTAGGTCTTGGTCCCTTGTGAACTAATATATTTAAATTGTACCTTCCTAAAGTGTTGTGAAGTGTTGTAGCACACTTTCACACTTTTCTAAGGTTTTATTAATTAATTACACCTAATAAACCCCTTTTTAATCAAAATAAATATTAATATTACTTTATTTTAAATGTTGTAATGTGTTGTGACACACTTTCACACTTTTCTAGGCTTTTCATTAATAATTGGGCTTTCTTATGCTTTAATTGGCCCTATTTTGCATCCACAAGCCTCATTGATTGCATCTTTTCAAGGATAATTTGGACACCAAACATTACCTAATCATGATTCTAGTGTTGCTAGCTTATGTGGCCTAAATTTAGTGATCTAGGACTTATTCACCACCTTGGGTGAATGGGTCCCACCTAGATTTTTGGGTCCCAAAACTATTTTTACACCTTTTTAAGCACTTTTGATTTTTGGTCCCATACATTATGCCAAATGGGACTCATTCACCATCTTGGGCGAATGAGTCTTCTTTGGCCCAAAATTAAAATTAATTCAAATTTCTAGTGTAATTTTATTCTCCTAGATTTGATGTCATCTTGTAGTGTTGTGATTTCGGGAATTCTTGCATGTAATTGAGTATAAATACAAAGTTCTTTCACTCATATTTACACCTAGCAATCTAATAAGCAATCAAGTGTTCACAAGAGTATTCAAGAGCATTCAAGTGTCTTCAAGAGCATATTTTCAATCATTTTAGAGTATCTTTCAAGCATCAATCATCATGTGAAATATTTCGTACATCATGTTGTTTTAGAGCGAACAATTATGGTGTAGAATTTTGTGATTCAAGCAAGTGTTTCATTCAAGATCGACATCATTCAAGAAAGAATCAAATTCTGATCAATTGGATCCATTGCATACATGTTTGCAACACCCTATTGCTCTAGGGTTTGGTGAGTTGCAACATTTTTATTTTTTCATTCATCATTCTCCATTCTTATTTGATTTGATTTCAATGATTGATTTCCAAAATAGGGTTTGAACAAGGAAAACCCCTATCCACTAACCCTACAACATTTTTCCTTCTCCTTTGTGTGTGATTTGCAGGTCTAGGTTGCAACTTTACTCCAAATTTCCTAGGGAGCGAGATTGGAGGAAAGTTGCAAATCATTCAAAGTTGTCAAATTTGTCATCAAGCCTTGGAAAACCTTGGAGAAGACCTACAGGTTGCTATTCGAAGATTCGAATATAGAAATCACTCAGGAAGGACAAAGGAGAAAAAGAAAAGTAGTATCAACTTTTGAAGATGCAAAAATCCCAACTAGACTGATTTGCCACTTTTGGCGAATAAGTCCCAGTTCCAATCAGTTTTTAGGATTTTGCATATTCAAGTACCCTTTTGTTTGAAACCTGTTTCTGCACAGTTTTCCATAAACTAAACTAATTCACTCAGTTTGGAAAATGAGCCCTAGTCAGCAATAAATTCAAATTTTCCAGTGATTCAAACCTCCATTCAGCCATCTTTGGTTTCCTAGGTGCACACCTTCTTGTCTTCAATTATTTCTTTCCTTTTATTCACTTTTATAGGTCATTTAGGGTTTAGTGTTGCATCTTGCATTTATTTATATTTTCTAAGTCTAAACTTGGTGGTGAACCCCTCACTAGATCATAGTCAACCCCTAGAACAACCCTCTTGCAATATCTCTTTCTCTTTTGCATTGAGATCTCAAGGGTTTGTTCTTGACTGAAAGTTAGTGAAAATTTCCCTTTTAGGTCCTAAACCCTAGAAGGGAAGCAAAACATTTTTCCACCTTTCACTATCATATAAATTTTGAGTATCTTACTATTGAGTGTCATGCTTTACAAAAGATTCTTGATGAATACAAAATCATAAAAATAATCCCTTAACACATGCACTTTGCTCCTGGCCATGTGATAGTTGTAAGATCATAGCATACTCACTATGCACATCATTTTATATATTGCAAGGAGCTCATTCTCACCACCCATCTCAGCTCATCCATGTCCTACACTTAGTGGGGACAAGGAGTTAGATAGCCTTGTCCTAGTTTGGCACTTGATGTTTCCCCTTTGGCTAGTTGTCCACCTTCTGCATATGATGAACAAGATTGGGATGTAGATGACTTGCTATAGGCTGACTCGCATGTGCCTTACAATTTTTTTCTTTTTTTTCTTTTGCATGTTCTTTTTGTGATTGTATGTATATAATGTGATCCCTTGTACTATTCTAGTTGATGTCTCTTCATGTGCATTCTTCTATTTGTATCTACATTCTTTTATATCTCGTAAAAAAATATCTTTTCTTTTATCTTGTGTTTTCCTTTTAGGGATGACACAAGGTGTCAAGATATTTAGGTCTCTTCCATGTTGACCCGAAAGGATTTTTCTTTATTTTCACTCTCTATGTGTCATTCTTCCTATTATATGAGTTATTTGGGGAATGATGACATTTTCAAGCTCTATAATATCATTGTAGAAAAGACATAATGACCCCGAATTTTTGGATCCCTTTTGTGTTTTGGGATATCATTTTGGGGGAAATCCCTTTTTCATGATGTAGCTTCATTTGGAAAAATATGACTTGTTATAGGTATTTCCAAATAAGCTCTTATGTCTTCTTTATTGTTAGCATTTATGATTTTCTACTTTAAATTAATTACTCACAGTGAGGTGTTAGCAATTTCTTTAAAGTGGGGGCATACATTGGCATTCTCATTTTTGGAGATCTTTGGACTTTTCTCATGTTTTATTGCACAGTCTTCTTACTTCTTGAAATGTGTCTTCTTCTTGGTGGTTTCTTTGGGTTTTATGTCCTCCAAGAGTGTGACCTTTCTTGGCATACGACTTTCCTCTTAGTGGTGACGCTATGTGTTTCATTCCCTAAGTTTTGAATCTTTTATCCTAGACTTGTCCTCTCTTGGAGACATTAGGCACGATGTTCCCTAAGAGGAGACCTTACATGAACTAAGCAAAACCCCTTTGAACATGTCTTACTCTATTTGAACTTTTGTTCATAAGTGTTTAGCATAAATTAGCTTGCTAAACCTTATGAAGCTTGAAGTTTCAACCCTTTTTTTTGGAAAACAAGCATAACACACTATTCTTACTTATGGTGCCTTGTTTGTTCATAATTTTTTAGCATAACGCAGCTTGCTAAGCCTTATGGAGCTTAAATTTTGTGTTTCTAGTGGTTTCCTTATTAAAGTTATTGGAGGTATAAATTTGGTATGGTATGTGATCCTTATAAGATTCTCTCATTTTCCACCCTTGGGGGCTCACCTAGTGGACAACCAGAGTTCCACTAGCCCATGTGAGCATGTTATTTTTGCATAGTGTATAGCGAGGTTCCACTTGTAAATGTTTTTGGACAAATAGATAAGGCATGTTCCACATCGCATTGTACATTCAAGGCTTGATCTTCCATTTTTCTTTTTCACTTTTTTTGGGTCTTTGACATTGTATGATTGAGTATCTTGTCATTGTTGCATGCATATATGTGTTTAACATAGGCATGTGTCTCCTTGCACCTTTGTTGGTTTTTCCATGAGATATTAGATCTTGGAGGATTTATCACCCTCCTTGATCTTTGTCATCTTATCTTTCCAATGATTGTACAATTATACCTCTCTTGATTGTATACTTTCGTGTGAGTTTGATGCAGGGTCATCCTCTCACTAAAGTGGGGGCTAAATGTAGTGTAGAAAAATGTAACCCTTTACATTTTCTCACTTGTTTGGGCCCTCCTATTTTAAAATGGACATAATTATGCATTAATTTAGTGTTCTTGAATGTACCTTATTACATTTACATAATTACTTAGGCCATCTTAATTAATTGAGCTTAATTATGCCTTAATCGGCCCTTTAATTCATTTTCCAAGCCTAATTAATTACATTTTCTGAAGGGGAAACCTGAAATGTATTAATGCCTAAATATAAAACTTCACAATGAGAAATGTGTGTCTTAGGTTTATGGACCTAGGACCCATTCGCCCATGGGAAAATGGGTGCTCCCTAAACCTTAGGACCTAAATTTAAATTATGTTGTTGGCAGTATTTTAGTGATTTCAAATTTATAATTCAATGCCAGCTTGTGATATTTGAATTTGGGAAATTAAGGATGCATACCTATAAATACAAGGTTATTTCACTATGTTTCACCTAGGAATTTTATTATATTTCAAGAGAAATTAAGGGCATTCAAGAGTAGATGTATCAGAGTTTTATTGTAGCATTCAAGATCCATCCATCATGTCAAAGTCTTCTTGCATCATGCATGTTTTTGGAGCTAAAATTGTGACGTAGGTTTCATGGTCATGTCAAGCATTCAAGGCATTATTTCAAGCAAGATTCAAGTGTTAAGATCCACATCCAATTCAACCATCTCATGCAAGTTGCATACTTCCTAAGATCTCCATTATCTAGGTTTCAAGCAAGGGTTTGTTGAGTGGCAACATAGCTTTGTTCATTCTTCATTCCCACTTTCACGTTTCATTTCAATTAAAGGTTTGATTACCAAAACGGGGTTTGACCAAGGAAAAACCCTATTCACCCAAAAAAAACATTTTTCTCTCTTAAATGTGTGATTGCAGATCTAGGTGGAAGCAAGCTTGAAGACCTTTTGAAGTGCAATATTTACAAAGTTGTCAAAGTTGCAAAAGTTGTCAAAATTGTTTCCTTCTCACAAAAACTAAGATCCTGAAGTCATTTTTGACATTTCGACTGTGATACCTAGAAAAATTGGAATATTCAAATATGTATCAGAGGCTCCTAAAAGCTACAAAAACACTATGACAGTGGACCCATTCACCTTTGGGTGAATGAGTCCCAAATCAACTTTAGAAAGGCACTTTTGGTGACTAGTAATATCATTTTGCCCTTCTTTGATTTTCAATTTAATTTATGGTTCTATTAGTATCGAGCTTAATATTGTTGTTTCAAGTGTTAGATTGCATTGTGGTGTTGATTTTCTATTTTTTAGTTCTTCTCCCCAAAGTGATGTTTGACCTTGACCCTCATCCTTCAAGCATAAGGAAATATGAAGATTCCCACTTTGACTTGATTCACCTAAGGGTTGATAATCATTTCACTATTTGGATCTCATTTCCTAATGAAATAAAGGAAAATAGGTCTCTTATCATATCCAACCCCTAGATTAAAACACCCTATTTTTCTATGTTTCAAGTTCTAACTTGCATTGGAGGAATACCAATTGTCTTTGCAATTTGTTTATTTTTGTAAACTACAGTCAAGTGTCAAGTTTCAAGTTGCAATCAAGAAGACTAAGGGTCTTTGTATTTTATAATTTTTGCAAGCTAAGTTTGTTGTTGAGTTTTAAAATGTAGTGTGCTAAGTCAAAATGTCGTTGAATTCATAGTGTTAATACTAAACAACTTTGTAGTTTGTAATTTTCTTACAAACTTACAATCAATGTAAAAACCCTAAAATGTGGTATTACAAATCAAAGCCCAAATATATAACATAGTGAACTGCTTAAACACTTTCTTTAAATATTCAAATACTTGGAAGTTGGAAATTTGAAATTGTTAAATATTATAAATTATAAAATTGGTGTAATTAATGTTTTAATTTAGCTATACAAATATAATTTTTGTATGATTAAGATATCTTTTATATATCAAAATTAATTATACACAAATTATTTTAAATTAATGAGTCCCACTTTTTGGACAAGATGGACATTTATATCAACATTTTAACTAAATCTTCTCTTTTTGAGACCTATAGCAGCTAAACTGTTAAGAATTTTATGATGTAAACTAGTGATTTAAGGAAATTTATGTGTAGATTATATGCATATATATATATATATATATATATCATCTCCTTTAATAACTAGTTTTAAATAATAAATGTTCTTTTTAGAAAGTAACGTTTATGTCATGTCCAACATGACTTTTTTTATAGAAAGGATAAAATTCTAATATTTTAAATATAGATTCTTAACATCAATATCTAGTGTATGGATATTTTTTCATAGTTTTTTGTTAAATATTTTTATTAAATAATTTTTGAAGTTATTGTAACTATAATTTGGACATAGGTGTATGTTGTCTAGCATAACTTGTGTATATATTGAAATTCTATTTTTGTAAAACAAGGACATCAATACCTAGTGCAAAGCCTATATTTTTTAAATTTGTTTACAATGGTTTACTATTTTTCCACCTTTGTAGACTGAAGAACTTGTCATTCAATGAAAAACCTAGTTTTAGTAATAATTAAAAATTGATTTAAGCATGATAAAATGAAAATATCAAAACTATACTTGTTGGAAAAATCGTTTTGAGAGCTACGATCTTGCAAAATATCTTGTCAAGTTAACTACATGTGAAGGTCCAACTCAAGGTTTGAAAGTAGACTTTATGAGGAAATTTTGAAGCATAAACCAAAGCTATCATGCTAAACCCCTTCATTCAAAGTTCCTTCGATTGAAGGTTTTACCTTCAAACGAAGGTACCTTCGATCAAATATCTCTTTGTAAAAAGCATCTTTTTATGGAGCATATTTTCACTCGAAGGTTGACCTTCGTTTGATGGCCTCTCCGTGCATAACTTCAAGTGAAGGACCATTGTTTGAAGATATTTCTTTGAATGAATGTGCTCTATATTATCCCTCCTCCCTTGAAAAGCTTCATTGTCCCAAAAGTGAGACTAAACATTGTGAGTGTTGGTGTTTTTAATAAACCAAGCTGATCTCACATATAAGATCAACGATTGGGAATTTTTTGAGATGGAACATTGGAATGACACCACCTCTCACCAAAAGTGATAAATTAATAAAATGTGCAGAAGTGAAAGACAACTTTTGAATTTAATATGAAGTTTTAGTACATAATTATAATGTACTAATTGTGTAGTCCAAAGGTAACACATTTCATTCACTTTAATATTCGAGAAAAAATAAAAATAATAAGTGACTAGTTATTGTATTTTTAAGTGAGAGGGTCAATACATGGGGAGATTTCTAATTGCAATGCACTAAGGAGATTCTAGGTTCCAACATGTATCCATTCCATGTCTATGAGTGTCTCTATATTCATCACTTCAAGGATCAAATTTTGAGTAAGTGAAAGACAAAAATCTTGCATTTCATAATTTCTTAATTTTTTAATCTTGGGTTTAGGGTTGAGAACTTGAGAGTTAACACTATACAAGCATGTCTACCACCACTACCCAACCAACTATTGGGAAAGGAAAAGAAAAATCAAATAGAAAAATAGATTATACGAGAGTGCTTTAGACCCCAGGTTTCACAAATGAATACCATGATATTTATGATCCTGTAATATTTGGTAGGCTTTCTTTAGAACTTAGATTTTTCATGTGAGGATAACGTTGCAAAGACAATGAAAACTACCAATAGTTAAACAATGTCAATTAATAGTACCACTACACCATGGGTAGTTGGATTGGGGCACATGATGTTACATGATTTTCCCTTTCCCATAACTTATCATTGTTTGCGCCCACAATTATGATGATAACAAAAAATTAATTGTTAATAAAGATAGAAAAGAAGAAATGTTACCATTACTAAAAAATAATTTGGAATGTGTTGGGGTTTACATCCAAATATTTTGGAAATGTCCACATTGACCTAGAAAATCTTGCTAGTAAAATTATGAAGTAGTTGTTGAAGGGGAGAAATATTATTTTCTAATTAAAATAGTTGAGGATAGTGATAGTAAATTATTCAAAAAGCATCATAAGCCTCATTATAAATTATAAATTTTTAAACTATGGGTTCAAGTTACTATTTTCATGCTAGCATTTTTCCTCAAACTAGATAGCAATCAAGAAGTGGGTGTAAGCCTCCTTGAAATGGTATATAATATCCATAATGCTACTCAACCTATCAAATAGAACTTGATTGAGCACATTATAGAATCCATGCATAAACAATTTTTAATGGTTAAAGGAAGTTCCACTAAGACATTTAGGTTCACAACCTAAAATTGTGTTATTTTTTTATATTCAAATTTTGTGGAATGTTTTTTACCAACAAGCTTTAGCTTCAACCATATAGAAATTTTGAAGAAGAAAGAATGGCTCCAGTATATGATTGGAACACTAAGATAAGGATGCATGATACTCAAAGGAACTACAATCATTTTATAGACTACTTTTTGTTTCCATTGTATCAAGTAATTAAAAATACTCCAATGCCTAGATTGCCTATTTCTTATAGAGATTACATGAACAAATAGGATTAGAAATACAATTGGTTGATTGATACTTCATGGAAGAATGTAATGTGCTAATATTTTAGGTTTAGGAGTAAAGACATACAAAATTCCAATATATGGGATAGAAAGGGTTTTTTCATTGGAATATGTACGACCAATAAAGAGAGTACAAATCAACTATACTTTGTTAGTCAACAAAAGAAGATAATATTTCCTTCTTTACCTTTTTCATGTGGAGGGTTCACATTCGAGAGAAAGGAATTCAGTGTGGTACATGAAATTTTGAAAAAATAAATTAATTTGATGTTGTCTCTCACTAGTAGTATGATCCATGTGACATCATTAAAGCAAGGATTATGGTTAATAAGAATACAAGTAGAATTCAACATCAAAGTAAACCATTGCTTGAAAATTTGAAAAATGAGAATTCTTAGGATGAGATCAAAAAAGAAATGGAATAAACTATTGTTGAGAAAGGTATTTATTTCAAATATTTGTCAACAAAAATTATGGTATTGCACCAATAGAGAGAAGCAGAGAAATAAATCAGGAGGTACACGGATTTTTATGAAAAAGGTGATTGACCATCTACTTTAGTAAAAACATGATATTCTATAAGAAGGGATTGTATAGAAGAACATTAGACACAATAAAAAAGTACTTCATTTTGGTCTATGAGGAAGGATCTATGTGAACCAAAAATTAGTGCAGTGTTTGAAGAGATCTAAGAATATTATGAGTTTAGCTCGATCAAGAAGAGCAAAGTGTAAAATATCCCAATAAATTCAAATTTTGTTTAAGTGAGGCCACAAAACAAACATATACTTTAAGAGAATCTATAGAAAAAAATGGGTTATGAAGGTGGTGGTTTGGGGTCCAAAGCACAAGGCATTTGGGCACCAATAGAGGCAGGCTATAGAAAACCTAGTGATTTGCAAGGAATTAGAGCTAATAAAAAGTATAAGGGCATACAAGGATAGGTTAAAAAATTTATTTTGTTACAACTTAAATTCTACATTGTCAAATATAATCACAACTAGGACATGGTAGAGAATCTAGTGCAGCTAGTAGTGCCACTGGTGGTAATGGTATGGGTAGTAGTACTAGTGCTGGAAATCAAGGTATAACTCAGCAATATGAACTTAAATATGTGGTTGAAAATTTGAAATTATGTTTACAAGATTACCATAAAATGATTAAGTGATTGATAATTGAAAAAATGAAAGAAAAATATACAATACCAGAAGACATCAACACACATGACACAAGATATATGTGGAGAGACCCTTGTGAGAAAAAACTTCAAAGTCAAAGAGATCCAATATTTGTATTAATCTTCAAGTAAGAACATCAATACAACAATCATCTCTACAGTCCAACAACACTTTGTCATCTTGACAACCTGCAAAGAACTCATCATAAACCACCATCTCAAGGCTCGAATATATAGAATTTTGTGGGAGAGAATACCAAAAATGGTATCCCAAAACAAAAAGAAAAACCATCTAGAAAAACCCATGCCTCCCTTAGTGGACATCTCATTAACATGGAATAAAATATCAAATTATCACATGGCCTTCACATGGGTGCCTAACCGATAACCAATCAAAATTAGTCAAACCCGATCGCTCCATACTCTTTGATGACTCCAATGGATACATGCAATATCATGCACCAACATACACACTTGGGCACCCAACCATGGAAGAGCATGCAAAACATGAAAATAACATGCAAGGAAATCCACACTCTAGTGGTCCCAACCTAGAAAGTTGGATTCCCAAGAAGATTATTATCTCGAGATTCTTAGTAGCCACCACTATAATGGGTCCACCTCTTTGAATATAATAACAATTTATCATAGGAAAATAAATAATAAATATTTTGTCCCCAATGTCCTCTAGAACACTTTCCAAAGAATTTGGAGACACATAAATTATCATAGGATATCAATTGTAATGTCACCTATCCTAACATTCTCCCACTTGGCATTATACATTGAAATTTCATCCATGAGATACAAATAAAACATATAATATAGTACAATGATCAAGGCCCATGGCCTTCCTACACCAAGAGAACTTATCCTTGGTCGCTAGCTTCATGAGAGAATCTACAACAATAACCAAAGTGTCAACCTTCTCAATCAAAACCTTACCAATCTCTACCATTTCTCATACAAAGTGATACTAAACATCAACATGCTTAGTAAAAGCATGATACATAAGATTTTTGGCTAAACATATGGCACTCTGATTGTCACATCTAGTCCTCATTATCCTGCAATCAAAACCAATATCATTACCAAGTCTCTATAACCAAAATGCCTCCTTAGAAGCATGTGTATCTATCATATACTCTGCTTCAGTGGTTGATAATGCAATTTTAGGCTGCCTCTTACTCATCCAACTCACTGCACCTCCAAACAAAGTAAAAACATAGCCACTAGTGGACCTTCAACTGTCCAAGCCACTTATCCAATATGCATCGAAAAAACCTTGTGTGTCCAATGACTTATCCACATCACTAGTAACATGATAAACCAAATAGTAATCTAAAGCACCACAAAAATATCTAAACACCCTCTTAACAAAAGTCTAATGTTCTCTATGAGGATTAGACATAAACCTACTCAAAAGTCCCATTGCTTGGGCTATATCTGGTCTAGTGAAAACCATTGCATACATTAAAATACCGACAACACTAACATAAGGAACATTAGACATCTCTTCAAAATCATCATTAGAATTAGGACACATATCTAAACTCGATTTAGTACCAATTGGAAGCTGAATATTTACTAGTTTACATTCATGCATATTAAACCTCAGCAAAATGGCATCAACATACTTACTCTGACTTAACCAAAGCTTTTTGTGAACCTAATCTCTATTTATTTCCATCGCAAGAATATATTTTGTAGCCCCCAAAACCTTCATATCCAATGTGCAATAAATATGAGTCTTAATTTCCTTAATCATCCCCTTGTTGTTACCCATTGAACATAAGGGAAATAGGTGTCCACCTTTTAGGAGATATAACTTGGACCTATTTCACACTTTAGTTCATTAGGATCCTAGATCCCTCAACCAAGTGACTTGATTGAGAAATGGGCTAGGGGTTTCCTATTGTAATTGGATAGGGATTCACCATTAAATGAAGTTTCAAAGGAGAAATGCAAATACTTATGCACAAAACCTTAGAAACTTGAAAACATGAAATCGGATTGATAAACAGAATAAAATAGAAAGGTACCTAGTAGACTGATGGAGTCAAAACCAGGTATGACACTCTAAAAATATATTTTTTGAAGTATAGTAGGATTGATACACCAGGTGGGGCGATTTAGTCCTACTCTAAGATTCTGGGAAGAATCTAGAATTGTCTAGTGATTGATCAAGATCTACAGAAAGTTGGATAAAAGGGTATACCATAACTCATATTCCCATTAGGGAGATTTAGTCCTATTACTAGGATTTGATTGATATTTTTGTAACCTCTAGTGATCTTCTATAGCTTTCATCTTGTTCAATATTCAAGTCCAAAAGTCTAAATTTGGTATGTGGGTGAGTTTTCATGAAGACAACAACTTCTTGAAAACTTTTACAACTTTTCCAACTTTGTCTTCAAAGGATCTTCAAGCTTCAATTCACCTAGATATGCAAACACACATCAAGAGAGAAAAATGTTATTTTTTTAGGAAATGTGGGTTTGCATGGTCAAACCTCATTTTGTTAGGGAATGGGGTTTTGCCTTGGTCAAACCCCGTTTTGGTCAAACCCTGTTTTGGTAGTCAAACCTTGAAATGAAATAAAAATGCATGAAGGAATGATGAACGAAAAAATGCAATGTTGCAACTCACCAAACCCTTGAAATGAAGGCTAAAAAATTGTGTGAAATGGCTAGCATGAATGTTGATCTTGACTCTTGATTGAATTCTTGAATGCTTGATTTGAATGCTTACTTGAATCATAACATCTACATCACAAATTTTAACTCACAAACACACATGATGCATGAAGACTTTGATATGATGCTTGAATCTTGAATATAGCTCCAAATGCTTTATGATTTTCTCTTGAATGCTCTATAATGCTGCTGTGAAATCTTAGGATGCTTGAAAACTTGCTAGCTTGTTCTCCTTAAAATTTCCTAGATGAAATTATGTGAAATAAACCTGTATTTATACTTTTTATGCTTAATTTCTTGAAATTACAACACTACAACCCGACATCAGATCTAGGATAATAAAATACCGCCAAGAAATTGAATTAAAATAGGTCCTAGTTTTAAGTAGAACTCATACACCCAAGTTGGGTGTATGCAGTGGCTAAAACCTAAGACACATACTTCAAGAATTGTTGTGTTCAATGTAACATTTAAAATTAGGACCTGAGACCTAGGTGGGACCCATACACCCAAAGGAGTGTATGAGTCCTAGATCCCTAGATCTGGAACACAACCAAAAACATTAAATTATGATTTTCCATTTGTTAAATTTTTGGATTATCCTTAGAAAAATGCATTTAATTAGGCTTGTTGATTCAAAATAGGACCAATTAAGGCACAAATGATCAAAAATTTAATAGGGAGGGTCCAAATAAGTGTGAAAATATAAATGAATACATTTTTATGCACTACATTTATCCCCCACATTATTGAGAGGATAACCTTGTGTCAAACTCACACTAAAGTAGACAAATTTGCATCAAGAGGGGTCCAAGTGTACCAATGCTAGTGAGATAGGATAACAATGATCAACTGAGGTGATCAAGACCCCAAGATTGAGATTCTATTACAAACCAACATAGGCACAAAATGACATGCATGTGAATGATGTATGAAGCAACAACAAGACCTATAAGCTTACACTGTCAAAGATAGAAGTAATAAAAGGAAAAGGGAGGATCAAGCCTCGACTGTTTGTCCAACACGATGTGGATCAAGCCTAGTTTTTTGTCCAAAAATTTTTTTTTACAAGTGGAACAAGGTGTCCACTATACAAACAAAACGCATGCTCACACGGGCTAGTGGAATCTAGTATCCACTAGGTGAGCCCCAGTGAGACACATACACATGCAGCCAATATGTGCCCACATAGAAAATCAAGTGGCTACGGGAAATTCATGCCTATAATCAACTCCCATACGTACTAACCATACCAAATCTATATCTCCTGATAAATTTGATAAGGCACAACACAATATGAACAACGGGATCCATGAGGAAAGAAAAACTTCATATGCTAACACCCATGAACAAACAAGATGGCTCCATAGGAAAGAAAAGTGTGTTATGCAAGGTGGCCATATAATAGTTATTGTAAATGCAAAATTGTGGAATGGTACATTAAAAGGGATTTTATTTATTTCATGTAAAGTCTCAACCTAGGGAACATCGTGCCTAATGTCTCCAAGAGAGGACCAATCAAAGAATAAAATATTCACAACTTAGGGAATGCACTACACTTGGAATTTCCACTGAGAGGAATATAATATACTAAGAGAGATCACACTCTTGAAGGACATCACACCCAATGTCATCACCAAGAGAAAGATGCATCGCATGAAGTAAGAAGAACACACAATGAAACATGAGTAATTGAAATGCAAAAGAATAATACCAATGTACGCCTCCACTTTAAATAAATTGTTAAACACCATGCTATGAGAAATTAATTTAAAGTAGAAAATGATAAATGATAATGATAAAGAGGACATGAGAGCTTATTTGGAAAGCCCTATGCCAAGTCATATATTTTTGAATGAAACTATATCATGAAATGGGGTTTCCCCCAAAATGAAATCCCAAAATCACATAAAGGATCCATGAATTTGGGGTCAGTATTTCTCTGCTACAATTTTTTTAGAGAGCTCTGAAAAGTCATCATTCCCCAAATACTCAAGGATAAAGGAAGAATGACACAAAGAGAGTGAAAACAAAGAAAAAATATTTTGGGTCAACATGGAAGAGACCTAAATGTCTCGAAACCTTATGTCATCCCCAAAAGGAAACACAAGATAAAGAAAAGATAAAGGTTTACGACATATAGAAGAATGTAGATACAAATAGAGGAATGCCACAAAGAGAGAGATACATCAAAAAAAATGGTACAAGAGATCACATTACGCACATACAGTCATGAAAAAATAAAACAAAGACAAGACTAGTAAGGCACATGTGATTCAACCTATAGCAGGTCGCCATCATCCCAATCTTGTTCATCGTATGTGGAAGGCGGACAACTATCCAAAGGGACAATAGCAAGTGTAGTACTAGGAGCATCACCAAGTTCAACATGTGGTTAGTCACTCTTTTTAGTAGGATCAACACGATTATTATTGTCTAAGCTCATGGAAGAACACAATAAATTCAATTCATTATGCACTTCTTCATCAATTTTAACAATATCTTCATCATTGTCCAAGTTAATCACAATGAGAGGTCGAATGATAATTTCCAAACAAGGTGCTAGTCCTTGTTGTTGTTGCACTAAAGGATCTTTTGTTGTGGTGAAGATGGAGATTCATCGTGTATTTCCCCACTTGAGCTTGAATATTGATTTTGTTTGTTATTTTCTTCGTTTAACCTTTGATAAATAGAACGATTTCTATGCCTATTCTCTCTAGCATTTCTATTTCTTTTGGTATGATTTTTAAGTTGTGCTTGTGTAGGAGTGGGTTTATCAATTATAGGTTGTTTTTGCTCCATTAGAATAGGAATGGAAGGAGCCATGGGAGGCTATTCAACCACATTCTCTTTATCTTTTTAAACTTGTTTGATCTTCAGAGGCACGACTAGATTGTTTTTGTTGTATATTGGTCTTTTGTAGGAGATAGGCAAAGGATCTGTCTTGGGTTGGTACTAGTTACTTAGAAGGTCTTTTGGTTCAATCATGGTTTCATCAAGGACAGGAGGCTCAGTTATGGGTTGAGGCATGTTTCAAAGGGATAATTCTACTATGTATTTTTCCTTAAAATTTTGATAGGATTTGAAAAATAAATCTTCATGAGGTTTAATAGGTTCAATAGGCTCAGGCCAAAATAAATCCAATGAGAAATTACCACTAGAAGACACAGGATTAAAGCCACTATGGTGTGTAGTAAATATCTCATTGTCAAAGGGAAAATTTAAACATTTATGCACAACCGACATGATGACTTCCATGGAGTGTAGCCATGGATAACCAAGCTTCACACAGAATTGATCCAATGCTAGGATGATGCAGAATGAGACATCTAATTGTTTCGGTTTGACTTTTAAAGGAAGGATGATCGAACCTATCATAGGGAAATAAAAAATAATGAGTTTGTATCCATGATTTTGGTTTATCTTATGTATCTTGATAGAGATCATTCATAATAAAGAATTCTTCAGTGATCAAATTCTCTCCATAAACGGGATCAATTAATATCCTATTAGTAGGCTTATCATTGATTCCACCGACTATGCAAAGAGGACCATCAGGTGCCTTTCTAAGTATATCTTTTGATGAGAAATAAATGTCAAGAGGTATTTTATTTTGACCCTTACAAGATTGAATTTTGATCAATCCAACCATATTATCCATAGGAATTTGTTCATTAGTATCCATGTTGTCATCATCCATGTCAACATTCATCACATCATTCTTAGTTTCACTAGCTTTGACAAATGAAATATTATGATTTGGTAATATGGTTTTGGTAAAGATTTATAGGTTTTGGTTGGGAGGGGCAATGGACTTATTACCTTGATCATTGACACCACCACTTTAAATATGATTGGAATTAATGAGGTCTTACACCATGTGTTTAAGACACTTACAATGTTTTGTATCATGTCCATTTTGATGGTGAAAATGAAAACAAGAATTTGATATAAAGTTCAGAGGTAATGACTTAGTACAATCAAGATCTTTAATAGGAGGTAAGGAAATCAAGTTCTTTTCTAGAAGTTGCAACATGGTGTTATGGAGGGTATCAGGTAAGGGATTAAGTTGTCTATTCAAATCCCCAAATGTAAAAGGATTTGTCTTTTTTATAGCATCCACTTGGGCATCAACATTTTGGGTTGGTTGAGGGGGATTTAGTCGAAGAAATCCTTTATTTTGTTTCGTAAAAGGTTGGTAATTGTTTTGAGTTGCGGTTTTAGACTTTTCAAGCTGGCTAGAGGTGGGTTTTGTTTCACGACTACTAATTTTTGATAATCACAAAGGGCAGTACACAAGTGTACAAAGGAGGAAATTTTCATCATGCCAAGCATATCTTGCATCTTAGTTTGTAAGTTCTCAATGAACATTCATTGAAGGTTAGGATAGGGAATCTTTATGCCAATTTGGGAATAAAGCAATTGGTAGCATGAAATGAAATTAGTAACCTTTTCATCATCCTTTTGCTTACATCTCATCAAATCAACTAATGCCATATTAGGGGTCATGTGTACTTGGAAATGACTAATAAAGGCCTCAAAAATTTCATTGAATGAACAAATTGAGTTATTTGGTAATGAGGATAACCATTCTAAAGTGGTAACTTTCAAGGACCTAGGGAAAAGCTTAGCCAAGAGCTCATCTTCAAGGATGAAATACTGCATAAGGTTGTGTAAGAGGAAACATGGTTAGAAGGATTTCATTTTCCTACAAATTTCTAAAATCTAGGAATCTCTATACCTTGTGGTATTGGCATTCTTAATATCTCCAAGGATAAGGGATTGCTTCTGACATAGTATGATGGTTGTCCATTTTGATTTTGGCTTATAGTTTAAATTTTTCATTAAAGGGATGAAACATTTTGTAAGAGTTGATTAAGAATAGTTTCATTGGTTGTGTTTTGGGATGGAGGTGTGTATGTGTTTCATGGGAAAGTGAATGGAATTCTTATGGGAGGTAAAGCTGTAGGAGATATGACGTGAGATGCCACAAAGGTACAAGGATTGCTAGTGGAAATACCCAAGGTAGGAATGACATTACTAGTAGGTTGCATCATTGTGGTGACTTTAGGGTTGGTGTAAGTAGTAATAGAGGCAATGATTGTAGGAGGAGAAATTTGGGTTCCTCCTTGACTTTGGGGATTGTTCAAAGTTTGATAACAACTAGTCATTGAGGTAAGATGTTTACCAAAAATTAGGGCTAAGTTATGCGCAATCTCTATTCCTTTTTCACTTTCAATCATTTGGTGTATGTTATCTATGGTAGGAATAGTGGTATTGGAAATGTTTTCAATACTTACTAGGTTTTGTAGATGCACCAATTCTTCATGGATTTGGATTAGGTTTTCTTGAGGGACACTAGTAACCATTGTTTCAACACTTGTCATACTACTTGAAGTTAAAGAGTTGTCAACGTTATGGTCCATACCTAGTGCACTAGTGTCAATGCTATGAGTGAAAGAGCTAGATAACCAAAGATCCACGATGAGTGAGTTATCGCAGGATGACATGAGTTTTGAACTATGTATCACTATAGTATTAGCAATAGGACAACAAGTTGTAAAGCTCATACAAGGGTCAATCAAGGAAGGATAATGAATGCAAGATAAATACAATGAACACAAGATAAATTATCTGCTTTGATTCCAATTCTTATGTTTACAAATGCACTTAAAATGAAGCCAATTTTGAAAATATTGCTAATGACAATAACTCTGCAAACTAAAACAATCTAAAGACAATAAACAAAAGCACAAATGACTAGAATTTAATGTTGTAAAATTTAGATTTAGACCTAATCAAGGAATAATATGACTAGATAGGCATATGGGTCCCACTTAGGGTTTTTGATAGGTTCATATAGTGAAAAATAGACATCACAGAATACCCAAAAATCTTAGAAAAATCTACTTGTATAGGGACTAAATCATCCAGGTGGGTGAATGAGTCCCAGATTAGGGTTTTTAAACTAGATTCAATAAATTTTGAGTTGATCTTAATGTGTCTAGGTTGTATGCTCAAATGACTATTTGCAAGTATAATTTTCCAATGAAATTAAATGATGCAAAATGCAAAAATGCAATCTATATGCACTTTTCACTAATGCAATATTTAGAAGTCCTAAATGCAATCCAACTAATGCAAATCTAATGTAAAGTTAATGCAAGCTAGATCTAGGACTACAATGTTCTCTAAATCAAGAATTCAAGGGTCCAAAGGTCGGGTCCACCAAAATGAGCATAAGGGAAATAGGTTTCCACCTTTTACGAGATAAAACTTGGACGTAATTCACACTTTAGTTCATTAGGAACCTAGATCCCTCAACCGAGTGACTTGATTAAGGAATGGGAAAGGGTTTTCCTATTGTAATTAGATGGGGTTTCACCATTAAATGAAGTTTTAAAGGAGAAATGTAAACACTTATGCACAAAACCCTAGAAACTTGAAGACATGAAATTAGATTGATAAAAAAATGAAACAAAAAGGTACTTGGTAGACTAATGGAGAGAAAACTAGATCTACAACTTTGAAAATCTACTTTTTGAAGTATACTAGGAGTGATACGCCAGGTGGGGCGATTTAGTCCTGCTAGAGGATTTTGGGTAGAATCTAGAATATGTTTGTGATTGATTAAGATCTATAAAAAGTTGGAAAAAAGGGTATACCGAGACTCATATGCGTAGTAGAGTGATTTAGTCCCATTACTAGGGTTTGACTAGTATTTCTATAGCCTCTAGTGATCTTTTATAGCTCTCGTCTTGTCCAATCTACAAGCCGAAAAGTCTAAATTTTGGTACATATGGGTGATTTTTCATGAAGACGACAACTTCTTGATAAATTTGAAAAAATTTCCAACTTTGTCTTCAAAAGATCTTCAAGCTTCAATTCACCTTGATATACAAACATACATCAAGAGAGAAAAATGTTGTTTTGTTAGGGAATGGGAGTTTTCCTTGGTCAAACCCCGTTTTGGTAATTAAACCTTGAAATGAAATAGAAAAGCATGAAGGTGTAGTGTAGGAAAATGCATACCCTTGCATTTTAAGACTTGTATGGGTCCACCTTGCTTTATTTATCGCTATTTATGTATTAATTCATCCTATTTTGCATCCACAAGCGTAATGAATTATATCTTTTTATGGCTAATCCCAACATACTTCAAAGGGTAAATGATAATTTAATGATTTTGGTTGTGTGTCCTTGATTTTTGGGTCAAGACTAAGATGCCCCCTAGGGCATCTTTGTCCTCCAAAGGTTTTGGGACATCGATTTCAAATGTTCCTTAAAGTGCCCCCTTTTTTTTCCTCGTTTGTGCCTCAAGTTTCATGCCTTGGGACCAAGATGCCACCTAGGGAATCTTAGTCCCCCTCAAGGTATTTTTGGGATTTAATTTCAAATCTTGGAAAGATTTAACCTCCTTTAATTAATGAATTCATATGTCAACTTTTTGTTGTTGTAATTTCAGAATATTAAGCATAGATAATTATAAATACAAGGTTCTTTCACTCATTTTCATATCAAGAAATTTGTGAGAGAATTCCTAAAAGCATAATTAATTTCACAAGAGAATTCAAGAGCAATTCATCAATCATTTGGAGCCATCACCAATATTCAAGAATCATATCAAGGACATTCTTGCATCATGTGTGTTTTTGAGCTCACATTTGTGATGTAGGGTTTTGATTCAAGCAAGCATTTCAATTCAAGATCTATCAAGCATTCAAGCATTTCAAGATCTACATTCAAGCTAGCCATTTTACACAAGTTTGTAGATTTCATAATAAGGGTCTAGTGAGTTGTAACATTGCATGTTGTTCATTCATCATTTCCCTTCATTTTTCTATTTCATTTCAAGTTTTAATTACCAAGAAGGGGTTTGACTAAGGCAAACCCCCATTTACTAGCAATAAACAAGTTTTTCCTCTCTTGCATGTTTATGTTTGCAAATTTAGGTTGAAGACTTGAAGATAATTTGAAGTGCAAAGTTGTAAAGTTGTAAAGTTGCATTCTAAAGTTGTCATCTTCAGGGAAACTCACCTATAGGCCAGATCTAAAAGTTTCAAAACCCAAGGTTAAAGAAGAAGGAAGTGCAGACATTGAGCCTTAGGATCACATTCGAAGATTTTAGAAATTCAGATCGGGACTAAGATGGTATCAAGGGCATCCTAGTCCTCCAATTGGAATTTTGTAGAGATTCTTTCAGATCTTGTTCCGACATTCAAAGATTCCCCATTTCCCCTGAAAAACAACAGTGGGACTAATAAAACAATAAGGGCGTCTTAGTCCTCCCTAGCATATTTTGATAGTATTTTTGCATTTCCAAATTCCTCATTACATTTCTAGACTTCCCAAGTACATACATGCTAACTTTCTATTGCATAATTTCATCATTTGCACTCTTCATTTGGCTTGCATTACTAGGTTTTGTGATTTGAATGTTAAGTTGTTTTTTCTAAGATTTTGCTTGGTGGTGAATCCCTCAAAGCTTAAAGGACACCTTCCCAAGTCTTCCTTGTTGAGAATTGACTCACCCTTTGGTTTGATAGTCAATCCAATTTGGCATCCTAGGACATATCTAAGTGACAATAGGGAAAATAGTGGTGTAATAACATCCCACATTTTTCACCATTGTTCATTTTGGTGAACCTGCATTTTTAGAACATTCATTCATTTTATTTTTATTTGGAGTTCATTAAAGTCCTAGATCTAGGTTGCATTCATTCTTGCATTGAGTCTTGCATTATTGAAAGTGCATCTAAGATTTCTCATATTTGCATTAGTGAAAGTGCATATAGGTTGAAATTTTCTTTCTTGCATCATTTTATCTCATTGAAAAACTGAAAAGTGCATTGTCAATCATCCTAATTACATTTAGAAACATTGTTATTGCATACAAAATTGAAAAAATTGCATTCAACTTTGCATCCGATTGCTTGTCATTAGTTACATTTTCTTACATTCATTTTCCTAGTTTTATGTTTCTCAACATAACGCCCTTGAGTAGGCCACTTGGGAACACTGTAAACAATCCATATTTTGTTGTTTTTTTCTAAAAAAAAATCCTTAGTAGGACTAAAATTCCCTTACTGGCATCTTAGTCCTTCTCTAGGTTTTTGGCTCAAAACCCTATCTATACTGTTTGCTTCCTGTACCAATTCCTGGAACCTCAAAATTCCACCTGTAGGACCAAGACACCCTTACTGGCATCTTAGTCCCTATTGAATTTGACTTTCAATTTTTTAGGATTTGAAATTACTTTTCTATGCTTATGTTTGTTATTTTTTAGTTTTCTATTAGAGTCTGTAAAATTGTTGTTATCTTAATTTCTTTCATTTCAAGTGTAATTATAAGCATATTATATTGTGTTAATTGTACTTTCTTTGGTTTATCCCTTGCATGAGTTGTACTACTTGGTGTCCTACTATCAATACTATGGTTAGAAGAAGTGTGAGACTCATGGCATCCCACGATAGTACAACTGCCATGGATCTTGGGGTTTCTAACTCTCTTCTTGGTAGTGTTGCTAATCAACCCTCTATGTCCCGTGATTTATACACTACGCTTCAAATCTCACAAGATGTCCTACACAAATTAGATGAAACATTCAAAAAATTACAAGCCTCTATCCTTAGTGAATGCATAGACATTAGCTTGGTTCCCATTATACAAAATCTAAGGGAAGTGCTTAAAATGGAAATGGAAATAAAATTATCTATGGTCTTAGTCACTTCCTTCATAACTATTGGAATAAGGAAAGAAATAATAATACACCTGCCGCAGTCAATATGAATGATAATGATAACAATGATTCTATTCAACATGATCCTATGTATGACGATGAAAAAATCCTATGAATACTAATGACCAAAGTATTATTAGTACAATGATAGGAATCATTGACATTGAGCCTCATAAACAATAAACCATAATGCCCATTGACATTAATTTCTCTTTAGAAGAAATAGTCAAACATGCACCTGATGGTCCTCTTTACATAGTCGGAAGAATCAATAACAAGCCCAATCTTTGGATTTTAATTGATCCCATCTATGGAGAGAATGTGATCATAGAATAATTTTTATATTTACATGAACTCACTCAAGATAGATATGATAAACCAAAAGAATACCAAAAGAATGGATTAAAATGCATGATGGTTTTGCTCGTGCTATGATGGGCTCGATCACACTCCATTTACAAGTAGAAAAAAATAAATCAAATGTATCATTCTCTATCATCTCTAATTCAAATAAATTTCGTATGAAGTTAGGCTACAAATGGCTTAGCTCCATGAATGCAATCCCATCGATTGTCCATAAGTGCTTGAAGTTTCCAGTCGGTAGTGAAATATTTATTGTGAACCATAGTGGCTTTAGACCTCCATCTTCCCATGGAAATTTTTCCTTAGAATATTTTTGGCCAAAGCCCATGGAACCTATAAGACCCTGTGAGGACTTCCTTTTCCTCTCCTACCAAAATTTCAAAGAAAAATGCATATCCAAGTTATCCATTGAAAATTTTCCTCCACCTATGATTGAACCTCCACCACTTGAAGAAAAAAATATCGAGCTTAAAGATATTTCAAAAACCAAGACCCATCCATAAAAAATCCCTTTCCTATTTCCTACAAAAGGAAAAGAGAGCACCAAACAAGTCCTAATCCACCTCCTAAAAAAATTTATAAATCCAAAGAGAAAGTGGTTGAACAACCTTCCATGGTTTCTTTCGTTCTTCCCTCACAAGAAGAAAAGGAACCTATGGTTAACAAACCTACTCCTACACAAATGCAAATTGAAAATCGTAATAAAAGAAATAGAAATGCTAGAGAGTGTAGGCATATACATCATGTTATTTCTCAAAATATGAATGCAAAGAACAACATAGAAAACCAAAATTTGAATTTGATAGAAAAAATAAATGATGAGCAAACTCTCTTACCAGAACCAACAGCTCCTATGTCTCCAACACAACAAGGACTTGCACCTTCTGTGGATATTATCATTCATCCTCCTATTGTGGTTAACTTGGATGATGATGAATTAATTGCTAAAATTGATGAGCAAGTGTACAATGAGTTGAATTTGTTATTCTCCTCTTTCGTGAGCTTAAATGATAACAATCATGGTAATCCTCATAAACCAAGTGATGCACCACATGTTCAACCTAGTGATTCTCCTAGTACAACACTCGATATTGTCCCTCTCGTTAGTGATCTGCATTTTGCATATACTAAACAAGACTAGGATGTGGATGACCCACTGGATGGTTGACTTGCATTTGCTTTACTAGTATTTTTGCTTTCCTTTTTGCTTTTTTTTTGTGTGATTGCATTGTTTAATGTGATCCCTCATGATTTTTTTTTTGGTTTTTCCTCTCTACGTGAATTCCTTTATTTGTACCTACATTCTTCTATATGTCATAAGCTTTTCGCCTTTTCATTGGTCTTTACCTTTTATTTTCATTTATCTATTTATTTTTGTCTTGTTTTTTCCTTTTGGGGATGATGCAAGGCGTCAAGACACCCTATGTCTCTTCCATGTTGACCCAAAATATTTTTCATTATCTTACCTTTTCTTTTCATTTTTGTCTTGTGTTTTCCTTTTAGGAATGATGGAAGGTGTCGAGACACCCTATGTCTCTTCCATGTTGATTGACCCGAAAGGTTTTTCATTTTTTTTTTGCTCTCTTTTTTTCATTCTACCAGTTCTATGTGTATTTGGGGAATGATGACAGTTCCGATCTCTCTAAAAACATTTTATCAAGAACATACTAACCCCAAATCCATGGATCCCTCATGTGTTTGGAGTTTTATTTTGGGGGCAACCCCTTCCTTTTACATGTTGTAGCTTCATTTGGAAACATATGACTTGGCATAGAGCATTCCAAATAAGCTCTCATGTCTTCATTATTGTTAGCATTTCTCATTTTCTACTTTAAAGTAATTTCTCACAGCATCGTGTTAGCAATTTCTTTAAAGTGGGGGCATACATTAGCATTATTTTGGCATGATTTCATTTTCATTTATTTTCACATTCCTTGTGTGATTTTGTTTTTTCTTGTGATGTGTCCTTTTCTTCATGGTGTCATTGAGTTTGATTTCCTCTAAGAGCGGATATTTCCTTGTCCTCTCTTGAAAACATTATGTATAATGTTCTCCAGGATGAGACCTTGCACTTGTCCTCTCTTGAAAACATTAAGTACAATGTTCCCCAAGAGGAGACCTTGTGTTTATCCTCTCTTGGACACATTAAGCACAATGTCCCCTAAGATTAATACCTTCGAACATCCCTCTCTCCTGTTGCATTTTTTCTTTTTGTGCCTTATTAAATTCATGGAGGTATGGCTTTGATATGGTCCTCTGGGGCTCACCTAGTCAACAACTAGCTTCACTAGCCCATGTGAGCATACATTTTTCCTTTTGTGCCTTATTAAATTCATGGAGACCTATGGATTTTATATGGTCCCCTGGGGATCACCTAGTGAACAACTAGCTTCACTAGCCTGTGTGAGCATGCATTTTTCCTTTCTGTGCCTTATTAAAGTCATGGAGGTATGACTTTGATATGGTCCCTTGAGGCTCACCTAGTGAACAACTAGCTTCACTAGCCCATGTGCATGGATTTTTTTCCTTTTGTCCTTATCATAGTCATGGGGGTATGAATATGTTATGGACCTCTTGGGGTTCACCTAGTGGACACATAGCTTCACTAGCCCTTATGAGTGTGGGTTTTGTTTGCATAATGAACAACACATTCCACTTGTAAACCTCTCTTGGATAAACAGTGTAGACCCAATCCATAGTGCGTTGGACTGCTAGTCAAAGCTTGATCTGTAACTTTTTTTTTCCTTTCTCTTTGTCTTTGTCTTTCTTTTTCTATCATTGATGGTGTATGCTTGTTATCTAGTTGTGGCTTGAAATATCATCCACAAGTGTGTTCCTTTGTGCCTATGTTGGTTTTCCATAGGATCTCGATCCTAGGGGCTTGGCCACCTTCTTGATTATTGTCATCCTATCTTACTAGCATTCATACATTTGAATCCCTCTTGATTGTGTGGTTGGCTACTTTAGTGTGAGTTTGAAGCAAGTTCCTCCTCTCACTAAAGTGGGGGATAAATGTAGTGTAGGAAAATACATACCCTTGCATTTTCACTCTTGTTTGGACCTGACTTGCTTTATTTATCTCTATTTATGTCTTAATTCATCCTATTTTTCATCCACAAGCCTAATGAATTATATCTTTTTATGGCTAATCCTGACATACTTCAAAGGGTAAATGATAATTCAATGAATCTGGTTGTGAATACCTAATTTTTGGGTTGGGGAAAAGATACCTCCTAGTGTTTCTTTGTCCTCCAAAGGGCTTGGGACCCCATTTTCAAATGTGCCTTAAAGTGGCCCCTTTTTGGAGTCTGTCCCCCAAGTTTCATGCCTCGGGACTAAGATGCCAACTAGGGAATCTTAGTCCCCCTCAAGGTATTTTTAGGATTTAATTTCAAATCTTGACAAGATTTAACCTCCTTTAATTAATTAATTCATATGTTGGCTTGTTGGGGTGTAATTTTGAGATATTAAGCATAAATAAGTATAAATACAAGGTTCTTTCACTCATTTTCATATCAAGATTTTTGTGAGAGAATTCCTAATAGCATAATTGAGTTCACAAGAGTATTCAAGAGCAATTCATCAAGCATTTGGAGCCATCACCAAGATTCAAGCATCATATCAAGGATATTCTTGCATCATGTGTGTTTTTGAGCTAACATTTGTGATGTAGGGTTTTAATTCAAGCAAGTATTTCAAGTCAAGATCTATCAAGCATTCAACCATTTCAAAATCTACATTCAACCTATCCATTTCACACAAGTTTATAGATTTCATAGCAATTTTTTGGTGATTTGTAACATTACATGTTGTTCATTCATTATTTCCCTTCATTATTCTATTTCATTTCAAGTTTTAATTACCAACAAGCGATTTGACCAAGGAAAACCCCCATTTACTAACAATCAACAAGTTTTTCCTCTCTTGCATGTTTATGTTTGCATATTTAGGTTGAAGACTTGAAGATCATTTAAAGAGAAAAGTTGCAAAGATGCAAAGTTGCATTCCAAAGTTGTTATCTTCACAAAAAATCACCTACAAGCCAGATCCGAAAGTTTCAGAAACAAAGGTCAGAAAAGAAGGAAGTGTTGACATTGAGCCTTAGGATCACATTCAAAGATTTCAGAAATTTAGCTCGGGACTAAGATGATAGCAAGGGCATCTTAGTCATCCAAGTGGAATTTTGCAGAGATTCTTTTGGATCCTATTCTGACATTTGAAGATTTCACATTCCCCCTAAAAAACAACACCGGGAATAATAAGATAGTAAGGGCATCTTAGTTCTCCCTAGCATATTTTGATAGTATTTTTACATTTTCAAAATCCTCATTACATTTCCAAACTTCCTAGATACATACATCCTAACTTGTTATTGTATAATTTCATCATTTGCACTCTTCATTTGGATTGCATTACTAGGTTTTGTGAGTTGAATGTTAATTTACATTTTCCAATATTTTTCTTTGTGGTGAACCCCTCAAAGCGAAAAAGGAACCCTTCCGAGGTCTTCCTTGTTTAGAATTAACTCAGCCTTTGGGTTGATATTCAATCCAATTTGGGATCCTAGGAAATATTTGAGTGACAATAGGGAAAATAGTGGTGTAACAACATCCCACATTTTTCACAATTATTCAAAAGGAATGATGAATAAACAAATGCAATGTTGCAACTCACCAAACCCTTGAAATGAAGACTGTAAACTTGTGTGAAGTGGCTAGCATGAATTTGGATCTTGACTCTTAATTGATTGCTTGAATAATTAAACCTACATAAAAAATGTTAGATCACAAACACACATGATGCATGAAGACTTTGACACGATGCTTGACTCTTGAATATAGCTCCAAATGCTTCATGATTTTCTCTTGAATTCTCTATAATTCTCTCATGAAATATTAGGATGCTTTAAAACTTGCTATCTTATTCTCCTTAAAATTGCTTAGATGAAATTATGTGAAAAAACCTTGTATTTATACTTGTTTATGCTTAATTTCTCGAAATTACAACACTACAAGTTGACATCAGATATAAGATAATAAAATCCTGCCAAAAATTTGAATTAAATAGGCCCTAGGTTAAAGTGAGACTCATACACCAAGTTGGGCATACGAGTCCCAGTGGCTAAAACATGTGACACATACTTCAAGAAGTGTTGTGTTAAATGTAACATTTAAAATTAGGTGTCGTGACCTAGGTGGGACCCATACACCTAGAAGAGCGTATGAGTCCTAGATCCCTATATTTAGATCACATAACCAAAAACATTAAATTATGATTTTTCATTTAGTAAATGTCAGGATTATCCTTAGAAAAATGCATTTAATTAGGCTTTTGGATGCAAAATAGGACTAATTAAGGCATAAATAAGCCAAAATTTAACAAGGAGGGCCAAAAAAAGTGTGAAAATGTAAAGAGATACATTTTTCTACACTACACCCATAAACAACATGTCATCAACATACAAGACAATGATTATAATCTAATCAACAATAACCTCACTATAAAAACAATGATCCTCCTCACTCCTAAAAAATGGGAAACTTCAGTGCAAAGGCATCAAACTTCTATTACCACACCCCAAGTTATTGTTTAAAACCATATAAATATATCTTTAACCTACAAACCAAGTGTTCTTTTCCTTTCACAACAAAACCATCGGGATATTGCATATAAATATTTTCTTCAAGATCCCCATGTAAGAAAGTAGTTTTAACATCCTTTTGCTCTATTTCAAAATCATCATCAACAATTATAGATAATAGGAATCTAATAGAAGTTAACTTAGCAACGGGAGATAAAATTTCACCAAAATCAACCCCATCTCTCTGGGAGTAGCCCTTGGCCAACAATTTGGCCTTGTATCACTCTAACTGACCATCGATTCCAAATTTCTTTTTAAATACCCACTTGCATCCAATGGGATTTCTTCCAAGACACACTCTCTTCTAAAGAAAGAGCCTCCCTATCAGATGTAGGTTCATCATCAATACTCAAAAAAGAAAATACACAATAGAAATTAGATGGGCTATAACTATCAACTATATTTTGTTTCCATGTGCATCTTCTCAAGGTAGGAGTAAGGGGCTCTTATTGTTGTTGTTGTTCTGCATGCTCATCCTGCACATCATCTGAACTCTATGAACCCTCTTCTTCTTCTCCATCCTCTAATCCATCTAGTTGTTCTTCCACGTGTGTATCTTCCTTCTTGTCAATATTTTTCTTGAATTTATTCACCTAAGTAAGCTCTAAACTCCCTAAAAATCACATCTCTAGAGAAAACCATTTTATGAGTTAGTGGATTCCAAAGCTTATACCCATTTACATTCTCACGGTAACCAAAAAATATGCATTTATGTGCTTTTGGATCCAACTTAAAATGCTTCTCTTGAGGTTAATGAACAAAATACTCACAACCAAATACCCTTAGATGTGAAATAGAAGGCTTTCTACCTATCCACATTTCATAAGGAGTTTTATCAACAAGAGCTAAACAAGGAGATCTATTAACCAAATAACATGCAATACTTATAGCTTCTTCCCAAAAGCATCTATCAAGCTTAGTACCACTCAACATGCTCCTACCTCTTTCCATTAAGGTTTGGTCCATTCTTTATGCTACCCCATTTTGTTGAGGTGTATAAGGAGTAGTCTTTTGCTAAACAATACCTACATGCTTACAAAAGTTATCAAATTCCCTAGAACAATATTCATCCCCATTTTCAAATCTCAACACCCTTATCTTATAATCTATTTTCTTCTCAAATCAAGCTTTAAATTCCTTAAACTTAGTGAAAACTTCAAATTTTGTATGCATAAAAATAAATCTAGGTGTATCTTGAAACCATCAATGAAAGTAACATAATATCAAGATTTTCCAAAAGAGTCAACATCCACTAGTCCAAACACATATGAATGAATGATCTCTAATAATATCTTAGCTTTACTAATCCCATATTAGGAAATTATGATCTATTATGTTTACCAAACAAACAATGATCACAAAAATCATTTTTACCTATAGAATAATGATAAATACCGTCAACCAACTTTTTATTCAAAATAGTCTTAAGACATTTTTCACTTATGTGACCCAACCTATGGTGCCAAAACACCCATGCATTTTCAGTAACAATTACATTGACAAAATTACAAAAAGTGGAGGCATTAAGCCTAAATAAAGTCCCTATCTGAGATCCTTTAGCAATCACCAAACTCCCTCTTACCAATGTGCAACCAGACTTGTCAGACGTCACATGTATTCTAGAATCATTCAACCTAGATACTAAAAGTAAATTTCTTGCAAGTAGCAAAATATGTAAAACATGATCAAGGGTTTTAACCCTCCCATCATTGTTCCAAAAGACGACTTTACTTTTTCCTTACCAATAATATTCTTGATATTTTTATCACCAAGGAAAACTTCTCCCCCATCATAAGTTGAATATGAATTGAACCACTCCTTATGAGGAGTCAAATGGTAGGAGAAACCTGAATCAATAAGTCGAGCATCATCACTAATAGTGTTAGCAAAAATAAATAAAGCATCATAATCACCATCTTCTAAGGACATTTCCATGGAAGCACCTGAACTCTTTTACTTGTTCCTACACTCTATGTGTTGTCTCTTACCATAATTCTTACACTTTACTCTACTCTTCCTAGGGGGTTTTAGAACTTCCTTTAGACTTGTCTCTATTCTTGTCCCTTTTAGGCCCTCATTTTTCTTTGGAGCTTCCCTACACATGCAAGGCATCTTGGGATCCTACATTCATGGACTTTTTCATCATCTCTTTTAAAAGAAGTATTGCAATGAGACTATTCAACTTTGGTTCTATACCACCACCGCTTATGGGAAAAATTAGATTTTCCCAAGATTTCTGTAAAGAACAAAGCATCAAAATATATTTACCTTCCTCTTCTATCTTAAAATCTATTGATATAAGTTGACTTATAATCATATTAAAAAAAAATTAAATGTTCTGTAATAAAATCACCATCCTTCATTTTCAAAGAATACAAGCGTATTTTGAGATATAATTTATTAGTTAAACTTTGGCTTGGTAAATATCACATATCCTCTTCCACAAATTGTATGTGGCAGTTTCTTCTAAAACATTCAAGAGGACAAAATTTGCAAGACACAACTTAATGGTTCCCCATTCCTTCTTATTCATTTTCTTCCAATGTTCATTAGATGTTGATTCAAGTTTCATTTCATTAGAAATTTCCAACCACTGATCTTTCTCTTCAAGGAGATCCTCCATCTTCAACTTCCACATCTCGTAGTCAGTTTCATTGAATCTCTCAATATCCAAATGGGAGGCAGAATCCATGGTTTACAATCTTCTTCACAAATCTACAAAACCCACAATGCACAAGCTCCCGCTTCAACCAAACAACCTTCAACACTCAAAAGAAAGGTGTCCCTCTCTTAAAAGAATTGTTAGATTTGATATCAAATGTTGGAAATCAAGGTATAACTTGCAACAATATGAACTTAAATATGTGGTTGCAAATCTGAAATTATGTTTACAAGATTACCGTAAAATGATTAAGTGATTTATAATTACAACAATGAAAGAAAAATCCACAATATCTCAAGTCATCAACACATGTGACACAAGAGGATAAGATGAGGATGGGGGTTGAGGATAATGAAGGTAAAGTAAAATGCCTAGAAGATGAAATTGGCAAAATGAAAAACACAATGAAAACTATTATGGAGCACAATTACAGAATGGAAAAGCATAATGCCATCATTATTAATGCAATGACTGAGAAACTAGAAAATTCACATCAGGATTCTCTGATTGTGGATTTGGAAGCTAATAAGGATAAAAATAGGATTGAGGACACTGGTATCTCTAAGTGGATGAGAGCTAGTCTGAAGAGGAAGACTCCTCCTATGCCCTAGTTGGTTCAGGCCCTGAAGAAGGGCACACAGGATATGCACAATCTTGAAGCTGAGGCTGTTGAGGATCTTAAATCCTTAGGTTTGTTGGGGGTTTTTGCTGGTTTTTTGGTTGGGTATTTTTGGTGGCCCTTGTTGGCCTTGGGTTGGTGGTTGTTGTGTTTCCTATGCTCTTTTATTTTTGCAGCCTTTTTGTTTTGGTATCTTTTATGCTTATTCCTTTTTGTTGTAAACTCTGTGGTTTCGGGTCCCTATAAAACCCATTTTTTCCTTTATCAAAAGCACATGTGACACAAGATATATGTCAAGAAGCCCTTGTAGGAAAAACTCCACACCTAAAGAGATCCAATGTTTGTATTAATCTTCAAGGAAGTACATCAATACAACAATCGTCTCTCTACAATTTGATACCACTTCATCATCCTAACAACCTACAAAGAACTCATCATAAACCACCATCTCAAGGCTCTAATATATAGAAGTTTGTGGGAGAGAATACCACAAATGGTATCCCAAAAATACAAGATTTTTTTTTGGAAAAACCCACACCCTCCTTAGTGGACATCCCGTAAACATGGAATAAAATATTAAATTATCACATGGTCTTCACATGGGTGCCTAACCCACAAAAAATAAAAATTATTTAAACCCAAGTACTCCATAACTCTCTGACGGATCCAATGGCTACATTCAAGATCATGCACCAACATGCACACCTAGGTTCCAAACCATGCAAGTACATGCACACTCAAGTTGTCCCAACCCAGAAAGTTGGATGCCCAAGAGGAATATTCTCTCAAGATGCTTAGTAACTGCCACCATAATGGGTCCACCTCTTTGAATGTAAATATAATTTTTCATAGGATAATAAATAATAAATATTTTTCTCTCATGTCCTCTAGAACACTTTCCAAAGAACACAAAGACACATAAATCAACTTAAGGTAGCAATTTTAATGTCATCTATCCTAACAACTAGTAGTGGTCAACATGTGCTACAAAAAAATAGACACAAGGGGCCAACAATACAATATATTACACAGACACCTAGTGATTAGGGAATTTTGAAGAAGCAAAGGATTATGATAGGCCTAGTTCCAACTACCTATACCACTACCTTAATTTCCACCCCAAAGGAGTTATTTCCAAGCACTCCAATTAGTGTGACTGCAACAACAATGACTAATCCTCGGCCTTAGATACTTAGATGTTTCCACACCATTACAAGTACTCCTACACCATTCAAGAATTCTATTATGTTTGAGGCCCTAGGTTTTAATTACAATGACGAGTTTAAAAAATTAGAAATGTATAAAAAATAAAGGAAGCAACTAATATAGAGTACATCTACTATAATTTCAAAGTAACAACTAAGGTATTACCCACATTTTGAACCAAATGTAAAAACCATGGAGTACATGTTTGTTGTTATCATATTTCAAAATAAACTAGAGAATCAAATGGATCGCTCTGAATTTCAGGTGACCAATTTCCAATTGGATTTTTTTGGATGCAAAAATTATGAAAAATTAATGTATCAAAAAAGAACAATGAGTTGGTGTACACATCATTGCTAAAGAGAGAGAGAGAGAGAAGGTTTCATATTCAAATAGAAAAGTTACAGGTATACCTAGAAAATGAGAAAGAAAAGAGGAAAGAAACAAATAAAAAGAGCAATAAATTAGAAAAAGATATACCTCTACATCTACAAGAAAAGAGGATGAACAAACAAAGGTGATATTGAATAAACTGAAGCAAAGGTTAGATGAGATCAAAAAGAATTATGATGATGAAAAACCACTTCATAAAAATTAAAATAAAACTTTAGGAAAGAAAAACAATTGGGAACAAAAATTTGAGGAAGAGAGAAAAACCAATGAAAATTTGTGGTAGACATGAGGGAAGCACAAAATGAAATAAAGTCTTGTCAAAATAAGTTAACTGCACTTTGTAGAGAAAAAATTAGGTATATGAAATAAAATATCTAGGAGGAAATAATGCAGAGAATTTATCATTTATGTGAATTTTTTCAATTGATTTATGGTCTACTAGTACATAATATGAATCTTAAGAAATATATAGTAGACAACAGAAATGTGATTTCAAGAGAGAAAGTTATAAATCAAGTTTTGCAAATAGTCTACAAAGCTAGTGACAATGAATTTAAATCAAAAGGAATTCAAGACCGAATTGATGCCTCAATGAAGGTGTCATCTATCATTCAAAAGGTTTTAGAATACATGAAACAGAGGAATTTCTGGATCAGGCTACAAAAAAGATAAGGAACTTGATAGATCTTGGTTTTCCCAAGGCTTTTGACATAATAGAGTGATTTATTGGAAATGATTCTTTCAGAAAGAAGATGGAAGATACAAGTGAATATTGATTTGGAAGTTAGTTTCCATAGAACCCAGATGGGGCTAACTATTTAGATTCCATCAAACCACAAATAAACTTGAATACAACTTGGATTGAAACATTCAAGTAATTTTTTAATTTCAATCATGAAATGTTAATAATTTTTTAAGTTAGAAACTATCAATTACAACAAATGGCAATTCCATCAAATGAATAGTGGAGCATGCTACAAAATCTAATAGAATGACTTGATAATATGAGTTTCCAACACAACTCTATGTAGAGTTGTCTTTGAGCAAGATTTGGCATTTCCTCTATGTATTCATTCATTTAAAAATCAATAGAAAACTAAAATTCATTAATGTGTTCAAACTATTGATATTATTTATTTGCTCAATTCAAGAAAAACTTCGGTTTCTACTACAAGATACACATTAAATGAGTGGTAATGTTGTATATGCTACTATTCTTAATATGGTATAAAGCATTGAGTTGAGTGATGAATCACTGAGTTCATATAAAACTTATCAATATGACACAATTAAAATATGAAATTATTAATAATATGTTAATTAACAAATGAAAATTGAAAAATGTATTTAATAACTAATTAACCAATTTAAAAATAATGCTTAAAATTTAGTTTCTACATTAAACAATGAAAAATAGTAGTACATGAATTTATTCAATTTGATTCATAATTTCATGGAATACATTATAAAATATCAAGTATAGTTTGGAATATGATTCTATGATTCATGAAATGCTATATAAAATTTAAATACCTAGAAACTACTATATACTTGGACAATAGTTAAAATTTAGAATCTAGATTCTACATTAGAAATTTGCAACAGTGGAAAATTTAGTAGTACATTAATTTAGTCATTCTGATTCATCGTTTCATGGAATACAATATAAAATATCGTCAATGACATTTTGAAATATGATTCAAGAAATGCAATATAAAGACCTAAAAATTGCTTAATCCTCTAGATTTTCCAAATCACTTCCTAGTCCTCACTCTAACAATGAGATTGAGAGTCGTCTTGAATCTAATTTTGGTCTTCATTTTCTTTTCCTTGTATGCGTTTGCTTATTGTATCTCAATTTCAACATTCATTGTGTCACTTCCATTTGTGCTACTACCACTAATGTTTGAAGTGAACTACACAACACTCTTCTTTCACATATGGAATTCTAGATTGTGAGTGCCTTTTCAAAAGGAAAACATCAGATATTGTGCATAGTTGTATGCATCCTCAAGAAATTTTCCATTTTTTTTTCTAGTTTTTTTCTTATCTTTGTTTTAAAAAACCCCAATACACTAAAAACTCTCTCATCCTCCACCAATCCCAATATCATTGTTTCAAATAAATTAGCAAGTTTAAAATATTTCGATAATGAATCATGCAATATTTGACTTTGACCAAAGGTTTCCCAAACCCTTTTTATTGATCTCGCTTGAATGGGATTTTCCATGGAGTCAAAATGTTCAATCATAATTACTGCAAAATGAATAGCTTGTTCTCTAAGATAAGTTACATTTATAATTCCTTTGTTTTTAGTCCATTATATTATGAAATTTTTGAAAAATGTTTCGCCAAGGTAATTACTTTCATGTGAAATAATTCTAGTTGACAACGGCCTAGGACCCAAAATTGAGGATACAAAATATATATGGCTTCAACTATTTCATCTCGAGGGAATCGTTAAATAATCTCCAAGGAAAGAGATTCTATAATAGATTTAAAAATACCACTTACACATTTAACAATATCGTTAAAATCTTCCTTTCTAATAGGTACTTCTCTGGTAGAGTGTTTGACCATCATACAATAGTGCATTGGTATCTCAAATTCACATACAAAGACATATAACTCCTTGCTTGCATTAAATTGTAAGGAAAAATCATGATTGTTCAAATCTATAAATAACTAGGTCAGCTTATAAATTTTTTACTTCAAAATGGATAATATGATAGATAGAGATTATCAAGGGTCATGCATGTCATTCTTCGTAGTTTACTATATTCATTAATACACATAGTTCTATATTGGAATTTTTTCACAAGATTGTTCATTTCATCTAGTATGGGGAAAATACTAGATAAAGTTAAGAGTGTCTCTATATCGCTTAACCTATGTAAGAGGTCAAGAGCTTTCTCTACTATGTGGTAATGTTCACAAATTACTCCAATCAAAGATTGATATTTTGAGAAAACTCGTTGTGTTATTCCATGCAAGGAGATCCATCTGGTATCAACACCCTTAAGAAGATTGTCTCTTGATGTTATTCCCTCAACAAATTTTTTAAATTCCACAAACCATTTGGGACTTTGACAAAAAGTGTGAGTAGAGCTCTAGACTACATTTTCAACTTTTGATACTGAAGGAAACTTGCTTACAATTTTAAATGCTAAATTATTTCTATGGGCTATGCAATGAATGCCAATCATGTATGGTAAATAATTAGTTTATAACTTTATGCAAAGACCATTCTTATGACCTTGCATTACTGAAGCTCCATTAGCTCCTACACACACCAACTTTTTGTCAATTATGAAGTCATCTATACCTCCAATTTCATTCAAATATTTCTTAACCATTTCAAATAGATTTTATGACATCGAACCCTCCTTCATTTTATGAACACAAAGTAGATGAGGTTGGCAGACATGTTTGTGTACAATATACACATGCATACATTCCCAAAAGTATTACCTACCAGGGTAACTTCATCTAAATATAATGCAATGAAGGTTGAATCTTTTATTTTTTCCTGTAAATATTGTTTTCCACCTCAACAAGACAACTTGTCCATTCTCATCTAGATTGTATTGACCAATGTGTATTAGGAAAGTTAGGAACACGAAAAAAATATAATAAACTATTATATTCTAGGTAGTTTGGCATAGGATGCCCTCTAGAAAAAAATAAAAAATAGCACTCAACTAAATAATTTTTCCCAGTTGTGATCCTCCCATTATCTTTCCAAATTGAGATTCAATTGAACCTCTACATTTAGCAAGCTTCGCCATACTTTGCATATGCTCATCATCTTCCAAGGAATACTTAACATGAATACATTATTCCTTAAATTTCCATCTTTCTAATAATTTTTCCTTTCTATCTATAATTTTTTTTTCATAAACTTTACTGATATGCTTTTCTATAATGTCAAGCTTTAGCTGCAACTTCTTTTCTCTTTTATATTTCCAACTACAAATCTTACACTTGCATTATGCTGGAGGTTCATATTTATTTGTATTCTCTATTGGTTCAATGAATGGGTACTTTGAAATCCAATTACTTTAATAAATCCCTTGTTATATCCTACGCGTTCCCCATTTATTATTTGGATTTTCTTTTCCTCTTCCTTGCAACAACATCATCTACGACACCAACATTTTCATCCAAGTCAATTAACTCATTTTGGCTACCCTAGGTATCTCTTGAAACATCTTATATGGAATTATCATCCTCATCTGGCTCAATTAACTCATTTTGATCTTCTAATGAGGTATTTCAAATTATTTCTTCATTAATATTTTTTGCAAGAGTTGATTATGTAGTTCCATCTTGATCTAATGGATTAGTGAAACATAGAAAAATAGGATAGGGGAGTTTCCAAAAATGGAAAAGTGGATCCAAAGAGGGAAAAGGGATCCTACTTCTCTAATTTCATTGGGAAATGAGATCCACACAATGAAATTTTTATCAACATCAAGGTGAATCAACTCAAAGTGTGAATCTACATATTTCCCTTTTATGCAAGGACAGCCCGGTCTAGGCCAAACAACACCTTGGGGAGAAAGATTAAAAATATAAAATAAACTCCTAATTGCAATATATAAAATGAATTTAGAAGATTTAGCATAACATTGATGGAACCTACATAATTTTTGGATAATTTGGAAGAGATCAATCTTGCATACCTCTCACAAAAAGGTGTTTTTGGAAGCTAACTGGGGACTCATTCACCCTATGGTGAATGGGTCTTGGCTAGGGCTTTGTAAAAAAAAAATTGGGTTATGTTCCTTTGTGTCTGTCCTCCCAGATCCTAGAATGGTGACAACAAATGCAAATTTTACAACTTTGCAGTTTGTCTCTTCACGAGATCTTCCACCTAAACCTACAAACACAAATCAAGAGGGAAAAATGTTGTTTTGTTGGTGAATGGGGGTTTTCCTTTGTCAAACCCCATTTTGGTAAAATTTAAACCTTGAAACAATATGAAAGGGATGTTGAATGAACAAAGCAATGTCACAACTCACCAAACCCTTGGATGAACCTTGATAATGGAGATCTGCAACTTGCATGAAATTGCTTCAATGGATTTGGTTATTGATCATGAAACTTGACATGAAAAAATGACTTTAAATTCTTGAATGGATCTTGAACATTACATCAACATATTAGCTCAAATAACATGCATAGTGCAAGAAGACTTTGACATGATAATAGGATCTTGAATGTTGCAATAATTCTTCAATAATTCTTCCCTTGAATGCCTTGAAATTCTCTTGATAATTCTTTTGATATCATAAACTTGCTATAGGAATGCTCACTTCAAAATTTCTAGGTGAAACATAGTGAAATGACCTCTTATTTATACATATATTAACATTATGTCATGTCCCCTTCTAGTTGACATCTCTCGGAGCACAGGATTGGCCTATTATGTGACCCTTGTAGGCTGATAGTTTGGATAGAGGGTCTTGATGGAGTTAGTTCAGCTTCAGATTGTCAGTATTTGATCAGTTGGCTTTCGTTTGGGCTCGTTTGGACACTTCTTGCATAAGTGCTATTTTTAGCAGTTATTGGCAGTCAGCGTGGGACCCCTACTATTTTTAGCAGTATGGATGGATTATGTTCAGAATCACTTCAGTTTTCATCAGCTTCAGACGGCTCATGCATCGGGTGAATAATAAGGGAGATATTAATATTTAATTCAATTAATTAAATATTAATTAATTGGAGATTATAATATAAAGTTATAATATTATATTATAACTTAAGTGATTTTGGCTGAGGGGTCACCCAACATTAAAAGGGGCCATTTGACGATTAAATTTATGATTAAATATTATGCCAGAGACTATTGAAATATTAAAAGAATAAAAGTTGAATTATTTAATAATCCCTATTATTGAGGAATTCGCACTTTTGAGGGTATAAGGCATTTTACATTGGGATTCGAGCCATTATGTCTATTGTGAATTGAAAATTGATCAAGTCTTCATCAGAGAATTGAAGCTTTAGGGTTTCAGTCTCGAATGCATTGGGGAACGAGCCATCTCTAGTGAGAGTGGTTCAGAGGGTGTGAAATAACATCTGATTTATTGCCAGCACAGAGGTTTCTTCATCTAGAAGAGATCATAGCACTTCACAGATCATTCTTTATCAGAGGTTTGGTACAAGGGTTCATCCGAAAGACATATCTTCATCAAGGCGCCTATTTTATTGATATTCTGGAGGCTTTAAAGGGAGCCGTACATATTTCTATTGGCTGCTGTACACAGCCGTACTTGCTGCAAGCCGTACTTCCTCCACTTGAGCCATACTTTTGTCTTGAGGAGAAACACCTTTCATTCAGGCCATATATCATCTTCACTGGAGGTGCCTAAGCATTTGTGTCATATCCAGAGCACCAGACGGAGGGAGAAGCATTTAATCAACTCAGCCGTACCATTGCAAGATCATTTATTACTATAGAAAAAAACCAGGTTTTCAAATAATATTGTTTTCTTTATTGCATGCTATCATATCTATATTGTATTGAGTCCATATGAACAATAAATGAATCACCTTCAGTATATCTTGTATTTCCTATCCATATTGGCCGTTTAGCATTTTTATTGAATTTAATATCAATTATTACAAAAATCACAATTTCTTTATTTTATGCAATAACGCAAAAAAATAGCAAAAAACATCAGATTCAGGAACAAGGGAAACTAGGGGTTTCTACAGTGGTATCAGAGCTAAATCCTGCCATCCTAAGGGTTTAGAAGTCTTATGCAACCAGAGCAGATTGGGTCTCACAGGTATTACACATGCAGACGTGCTCTGATTGAAAGGCAACAGAGTTTGAGCAGGTAGCCAGGAAACATGGCTGACAGGAATGACAGGGCTGACAAAATAGATATACCTAGGACAAAGATCCCACCTAATAACAGAGATCTTCGTTCAGGTCAACAGCGGTCCGATGATGTATTACAGCAGTTAGCAGTAGCACTTCAGAGATTGGGTACTCCTAGGAGATCATCACCACATCGTGACGATGAGAGGAGTGAAGCAGGGTCTCGCAGCACAACTAGGATAGCCTCACGGACAGCAGATAGGCCTACCAGGCCTACATTTGTGAGACAGGAGGCCGAGGAGGTCTTGGCAGGTGAGGAACACGAGGAGTTGTTCGTTGATACGCTTATGGCAGCAAACGAGGAGTGGGAGTTGGTACCACCTGAGGTCAGAGAACGGATCACTTTTGACTATTTTATTACACAAAGGAGAGAACACCATAGAGGTCGACAGTAGAATAATGACCTAAAACATGCTACAAACAGACTCAACCTAGCTATGTTCGATGGTAGTGGTAAAGTGACAGCTCAAGCTTGGATTAGTAAGCTGGACACTTTTCTTACATTGCGTCCGATGGCGGAGAGGGATGCAATCAGGTATGCAACACTACATCTGGAGGGAGTAGCTTATGACTGGTGGCACCACGGTATGGTTACGTTACAGCATGACAAGATCACATCATACCAGGAGTTCGTGGACAGATTGGTTGAGCGTTTTGACACGAAGGATCCTGAATTCTACTTCAGAGACTTGGCTCAGTTGAGACAGACTGGCAGCTTGGAGTCGTATATTGGTGACTTTCAGAAGTTATCAGTTATGGTTCCGAACATCTCCGAGAGGCATTTGGTAGTGCTTTTCATGGAGGGGTTGACAGAGCCATTGTGAGGTTGGATCAAAGCCTTTGATCCTCCTTCGTTACAGGAAGCAATGAAAAAAGCACGAAGCATGGAGTTGGCAGCACCATCTAGTAGATTCAACTCCAGGAATAATTCATCTTTTAGGGACAATAAGGGTTTTAACAGAAATAGAGAGAAATATGATTTTAACAAAGACAAATCAGATTTTAAAAATGATTCAAAAGGTAAATCAGCAGCTCCACCTTTGGATCATGAGGCCCTTAACGATCTACGCAGGAAGAAGCTTTGCTTCTACTGCAAAGGTCCATATGACACCAATCATGATTGTCCTCTAAGACCTAAGGGCAAGGCAAATCGAGTGATGTGGGCATATTACGAGGATTCAGAGTCAGAGAATTCTGAACAGCAGGAGAGTTCTGAGGAGTCAGAGCCAGAGGCTTCAGAGCCTAAGGCAGAGATAGAGTCAGAGCTTCAGATACAGGAGGCACGCTTATCTAGCATTCAGCAGGAGGGCTCATTCAGGATTCGTGGTGTGTTAGTAGGACAGAGGGTCATTACCCTCCTTGATACAGGAGCTACACACAACTTTATAGATGCTAGATTCGTTGAGAAACACAGACTCATCACTAAGGAGTTCGAGGGCATTAGGGTCATGGTGGCCGATGGATACACTTTGAGGTGTGAACGCATGATAAAGGATCTCCCTTTATGCTTGAACAATTATGAGTTCAAGACAGATTACTATGTTGTAAATATGGCAGATATTGATTTGGTCTTGGGAATGAAGTGGCTTCATTCATTGGAGGAAGTCACTCTTCGTCTCAAGGACATGGAGATCCATTTTGATGTTGATGGGAAGACACACATACTAAAAGCAATACGGGATAGCAACATCAAAACAATTTCTTTTCGTCAGATGGAGAGGCTCATGCATCACGACATGGTAGAGTGGGCTACCAAGTGCACTTTAGCACCTATACAGGAGGGACAGCAAAAGACTGAATATCATCCAGACATACAGCAGTTAAGAGTCAAGCACGATAAGGTGTTCAGTGATATTCCACCAGGTAGACCTCCAGACAGGGGCATAGAGCACATTATTGAGCTCGAGGAGGGCGCTAAGCCTGTTATGATAACTCCTTACAGGCATCCTAAGAGATTGAAGGTTTAGATAGAGAAGAAAATAAAGGAGTTACTTGCTATGGGTCACATTCGGCCTAGCAAGTCACCATTTGCTTCTTCAGTTGTCTTGGTTAAGAAGAAGGATGGAACATTACGCATGTGCATTGATTACAGGGTCCTGAATAAGAGGACAATCAAAAATAGGTATTTGATATTACGGATTGACGAGCTTAGTGATGAGCTTCATGGTGCCTGTTACTTTACCAAAATTGATTTATGGTCAGGGTATCATCAGAACAGAGTCCGTGAGCAGGACATAGAGAAGACTGCCTTCTGATGTCATTGTGGGCACTTCAAGTTCATAGTGATGCCATTTGGGCTCACTAATGCGCCAGCCACTTTTCAGTCTATGATGAACAGGGTTTTTCATTCATTGTTGAGGAGATTTGTGTTAGTCTTTTTCGATGACATCCTTATATACAGTAGGACTTGGCAGGAGCATCTGGCTCATTTGGAGACCGTGTTGAGTATCCTTGAGAGGGAGTCCTTGTACGCCAAGGAATCCAAGTGTGACTTGGGGATGACCGAATTGCTATATCTAGGTCCCATTATCAGTGTAGATGGAGTGCTTATGGATCCTGAAAAGATCCCAGCCATTATTGATTGGCCTACACCGGCAAACCTGACACAGTTGAGAGGGTTTCTCAGTTTGTGTGGATTCTACCATAGATTCGTGAATGGTTATTCATGACATGCAGCCCCTATGACAGATTTACTGAAGAAGGGTGCATTTATTTGGACTCCTGAGGCATAGGAATGCTTTATGAAATTTAAGGAGTTGATGACTACATGCCCTGTTTTAGCACTACCCAACTTTACGAAGCCTTTCAAGCTTCAGTACGATGCATCAGGTGAGGGCATTGGTGCGGTGCTTATGCAGGACAAGCACCCGATTGTGTATGAGAGCCGTAAGCTTAGAGGGCCAGAGAGACTTTATAGCATATATGATAAGGAGATGCTCGCTATCATGCATGCTTTAGCAAAATTCAGGCAGTATCTTGTTGGCAGCAAATTTTGCATAAAAACTGACCATAATAGTTTGAGACACTTCTTAGGGCAGCGAGATCTTAATGATCGTCAGCAGAAGTGGGTCAGTAAATTGCAGGCCTATGACTTTGATATTTCGTATATCAAAGGTACACAGAACATAGTAGCTGATGCTCTTTCACGTAGGCCATATTTGAGCTCTATGGTTTAGATTACGGAGGATTGGAGGCATATGATTGTGGCAGAGTATGCCAAGGACACTTGGGCCTCTAGCATTGTTGAGGGATCGATAGTTGATACCAAGTATACACTTGTGAATGACTTGATCATTTACAAGAACAGGATATATTTGATCCCCGGTTCAGAGGTGAAGAAAATCATCATGCGAGCCTTTCATGACGTGCCTACAGCAGGACATCCTAGGTACTTCAAGACCTACAGACAGATTCGGGAGAGATTCACCTGGAGAGGACTCAAGGCAGATGTTCTTCAATACGTGCGTGAGTGCCCTGTTTGTTAGCAGAACAAGCAGGAGAACACGTACCTGGCAGGTTTATTGCAGCCACTTTTGATTCCTGATAGGAAGTGGGAATGCCTGTCGATGGATTTTATTACGGGCTTGCCTAAAGCCCAAGGGTGAGACTGCATATATGTAGTTGTGGATTGGCTTACGAAGTATGCCCACTTCTTTCCGATTACCACAACCTACACAGCTACACAGGTAGCAGAGGTATTCTTTCGTGAGGTGTTCAGACTACATGGATTGCCTCAGAGTATTGTGAGCGATAGGGATAGTCGGTTCTTGAGTCACTTCTGGCAGGAGGTATTCAGACTTTGTGGGACCGAGCTCACTCCGAGCACTAGTTACCACCCGCAGACTGATGGGCAGACGGAGATTGTAAATAAGTGGGTGGAAGGTTACCTCTGAAATTATATTGCAGGGCAGCAGAAGGCATGGGTCAATTGGATTCATTTGTGCGAGTATTGCTATAATACGACATTCCACATGACTATTCAGATGTCTCCTTTTATGGCGTTGTATGGGTATGAGGCACCGAGTTTTCTAGATTTGCTACTGAGCGACAGTAGAGTGCCGAGTGCTGGAGACTTGTTGCAGGAGAGTCAGGATACTATGAAGGCTCTCAAGGAGAATATCGCCAAGGCACAGAATCAGCAAAAGTAGTATGCAGATCAAAAGAGGATGGAGAGGCATTTCGAGGTGGGTGACATGGTTTACCTCATGCTGCAGCCCTACCGTCAGTCCACTCTTAGGAAGAGTGGGTCAGAGAAGCTTAAGCCACATTATTACAGTCCTTTCAGGATCCTGAGGCGAGTTGGTGAGGTGGCTTATGAGCTTGAGCTTCTAGCAAAGAGCAGGGTACACAACGTTTTTCATGTATCACGCCTCAAGAAGGCATTGGGACACCGTGTGGTACCGTCTGCAGTTCTACCTCCCTTGGATGATGAGGGAAAATTGATCTTAGTACCTGAGTCTATCCTGGAGTACAGAGAGAGACAGTTGCGTAGGAGGACTATCAGGGAATATCTAGTGAAATGGAGAGATTTGCCTGTTGAGGATGCTACATGGGAGAGCGAGGATATTCTGAAGCATCTGGCATTGAGATTGCTTGAGGACAAGCAATTTCAGGAGGGGCAGACTGTCATGTCCCCTTCTAGTTGACATCTCTCGGAGCATAGGATTGGCCTATTATGCGACCCTCGTAGGCTGATAGTTTGGATAGAGGGTCTTGATGGAGTTGGCTCAGCTTCAGATTGTTAGTATTTGATCAGTTGGCTTTCGTTCGGGCTCGTTCGGACACTTCTTGCATAAGTGCTATTTTTAGCAGTTATTGGCAGACAGTGTGGGACCCCTGATATTTTTAGCAGTATGGATGGATTATGTTCATAATCACTTCAGTGTTCGTCAGCTTCAGATGGCTCGTGCATCGGGTGAATAATAAGGGAGATATTAATATTTAATTGAATTAATTAAATATTAATTAATTAGAGATTATAATATAAAGTTATAATATTATATTATAACTTAAGTGATTTTGGCTGAGGGGTCGCCCAACATTAAAAGGGGCCATTTGACGATTAAATTTATGATTAAATATTATGCTAGAGACTATTGAAATACTAAAAGAATAAAAGTCGAATTATCTAATAATCCCTATTATTGAGGAATTCACACTTTTGAGGGTATAAGGCATTTTACATTGGGATTCAAGCCATTATGTCTATTGTGAATTGAAAATTGATCAAGTCTTCGTCAGAGAACGGAAGCTTTAGGGTTTCAGTCTCAAATGCATTGGGGAACGAGCCACCTCCAGTGAGAGCGATTCAGAGGGTGTGAAATAACATCTGATTTATTGCCAGCACAGAGGTTTCTTCATCCAGAAGAGATCATAGAACTTCACAGATCATTCTTTATCAGAGGTTTGGTACAAGGGTTCATCCAAAAGACATATCTTCATCAAGGCGCCTATTTTATTGATATTCTGGAGGCTTTAAAGGGAGCTGTACATATTTCTATTGGCTGCTATACACAGCCATACTTGCTGCAGGTCGTACTTCCTCCACTTGAGCCATACTTTTGTCTTGAGGAGAAACGCCTTTCATTCAGGCCATATATCATCTTCACTGGAGGCGCCTAAGCATTTGTGTCATATCCAGAGCACTAGACGGAGGGAGAAGCATTTAATCAACTCAGTCATACCATTGCAAGATCATTTATTACTGCAGAAAAAAACCAGGTTTTCAAATAATATTGTTTTCTTTATTGCATGCTATCAGATCTATATTGTATTGAGTCCATATGAACAATAAATGAATCGCCTTCAGTATATCTTGTATTTCCTTTCCATATTGGTTGTTTAGCATTTTTATTGAATTTAATATCAATTATTGCAAAAATTGCAATTTCTTTATTTTATGCAAAAACCCAAAAACATTCAAAAACGCAAAAAAATAGCAAAAAACATCAGATTCAGGAACAGGGGGAAACTAGGGGTTTCTACACATTAATTCTTAAAATTCAAATAACACAAGCCAACATGTGAATATACATTTGAAATCATTGAAATACCACCAAAAACATATTTTAAATTAGGGTCCTAGGTCTAATGTTAAGGTTTAGGTTGTGGTATTAATTAATGTCGGGTTTTCCTCTTCATAAATTACAATTAATTATGCTTGGATTTGAATCGAAGGGGATAATTAAGGCATAATTATCCTCAATTAATTAATAAGGCCCTAGATGAATGTGAAAGTGTAAAGGTACAACAAACAACACCATAAATAAGGCACCATTAATTCCATTTTATTTATATGGCCCTAAACTTAATGTGAATATGTAAAATACATATTACAACACTAAATTAAGGCATAATTTACTTCATTGTATCACTAATATTCCCAAATTAAGTGTGAAAAAAGGGATACTTTTTCCTACACTACAATTAGAAACATTGCCAAAGTACGACTTTATGGTAACTCTACATTTTGGACATTTTGATGTCCTCCCTTCACCACCCTAAAGATTTTTACCCTTGTTGCTCGACATTTTGATCTCTCATGAAATAAAAAGCTACCAAAAAAATTCTTCATGTTTAAGAAGGAAATCAAATATATATCCCATTCCCTACTCAATATCATCTTTAAGATTGAAGCAAGAATGGAAAAGAGATAAAGCATCTTATAACACTATGAAGAAATGATCACTTACCTTTAGGGTTTCACTGACTAACTATTCGCTAATGCAAAAATGCTTGTATTTGTAAGTTTGTAACTTTCCTATGATCAAGGTTCCAACTTCTGAATCGAGAGCTCAAAATTTTAGAAGTGAACAAAATTTGTAAAAATAAATCATCTTTTTACTATGTTTATATCAATCTATATTTGGTGGATTTTGTGGGATTTTTAAATGGTATAGTAAAAATTTGGAAAATTTCATGTGATTATACAATGATACATTTAAATTTTGGGCGAAAAAACCTTGACATAACACATATCTTGTAATTTTCAGGGTGATTATGGCCCTACAATTAGCATGGATTTATCATAAATTGGCGAAATAGGTCCTCATACACAATTATTTTTTAATGTAATTGGTGAAATGTATCCTCAAATGTAATTATTTTTTAATGTTATTGGGAAAATGGGTCCTCATATGCAATTGTTTATAAATTTTATTGGCAAAATGGGTCCTCACACATAGTGAACATTTAATGATGTTGGTGAAACATTTCCTACTACACAATGTCGTTTTAATAGTATTGGAGAATATGTGGGTCATTTAATACATGCTTCTAAGATTTTATTCGAAAATATTAATCAGACCATTGAAAATGTGTAGTTTGTTATGGTGAAACTATTAATTACATATGCCTTATAAAATAAATTGATGGAAAATTGAAATGCATTGGATCAATAATTCATAAAATTTGAGCAATTTGGCCACCCCGTTGGTGCAATGTATTCACCAATTTTGAAGTGACCAATATGAACTATTCACTAATCTTTGAAAATTCATCACTAAAAAATAATTTCCTATTGAACAAGAATTTCCAAAAAGAATTCTTAAAAAGGGAATACCCCTAAATTGGGATGATATGGTCTCTATAATTTTCATTCATATCTAGACTTCTATCTGCCAAAATTCCTGAGCCATGTGACATTCTAAGCCTCTTGGATGACCTAGAAAATGGAGCCATAATATCCTCATCAAGACTCCTCTTCACATCCCTTAGCATTTTGGTTATGGCTTCTTGTTTTATAGTTTTGATTTATACAAGCTAGGGCTTAAAATTTTAAACTTTTGAGAAGAATTATTCAAAATTTTAAATAATTTTCCAACCTTTCCAAAGCCTTGGTTTACTTTTTCTCTATCAAACCAAAAAAAATCCCTTTTTATACCAGAATGTAACAATGAAGGTTTGAATTAACTTACAACTTTAAGCTTTCTATAAACCCTAGAAATATTAGAGAAAACCCTCATTATCCTAGGAATCCATAGAAAATTCCCTCTACAACCTTCATTTTATGCTTTGAATGATACAAATGCATGTAATTATTCCAATACAATCAAAAATTTGATAGATATAGATCAAATCCACCATTAATGTATTTGAATGGTTGAGAGTGTGACTAGTGGTAGCCATTCTTTATTTTTGAGTTGGACCATTGATTTGATAAACATTAATGGTAGTCACTAATATTTTAAATCCTTCTCAAAAAGAAACAAATCTTGTTCTTTTTATATTGAGGTGGGACATGTGCCAATTTTTTAGGGACTCATGGAAATAAGATGAATACTTTACAAGGTTCTTCAACAAGGATTTCTTCCATGAAACAATAAGAATGAGAAAATATGGGACACATGACACAATTTTATAGTTTTAGGAAACAAATAATCAACTTAATATTACCCTATGAAGGTTTAAGCTAGCAAAACAAGAAAGAAAATGCTTAAGATTGTATCAAAAAACACTTTTTGGGGACTCACGAGAAGAAATTGTCAAGGTTAAAAGCTTTCATGATGGTTATAACTAGCACAACTCAATTAAATGCTAACTCTTGGAATTGACTATGATTAATGATCAAGATCACTTGACAATATTTTCTTAGGGTAACTTAAAGAATTTTTAAAAGCGTGTGTACAAATGAAAAACTTAAGTTACTAGGAAAAGGTAAAAGGGGCCAATAAAGCACAAATACAAGGGGCATAAAACATATCAAGGGACCATAAAAAGGTAATAATGTTTTATTAGTTTCTAAGGTTTTCTTGACTAAGGCCTAGAAAGTAGATGAATTACAAGGGAAAACCCCTAAAAATTTTAGAAGAACCACCACAGATAACTATGAATATCAAGGGAATGATCATCTCCAATCAAACTACCATGATAAAAAATGAATACTCTAAGTTACCCCACAAATATATGAAATATTTATATTACATCCCAATGAACTCTACCAAGATCAAACATATATCTATAAATAACTCCCACTACTTGAGAAATGTCTAGTCTAGTACAAACTGTAACATACAACAAAAATTTGACTGACCTTTGATAAGGAACTCTACTCATGTCTTGCACATTCAATAGAGATGTTGGACAATGTGAAGAAAATAAATTCATTTATGTAAGAACTTATGAAAAGAAACAACAGGATCAAGAGAATAAACATAGCACAAAAGAGAGAGACAAGATGAGAGAATATGATGACTGTATTCTCAATATGCATGAAGATGTACAATGAAGATAGACAATTACAAGCATGTACAAGGCTTGCTTATAAAGGAAAGCGAGGACACAATGAAGGGACATGAATGATACAAGTGTCCCAATCATGTGTAGGGTAGGTAGAAAGAAATAATAGATAATTCCATGAAAGGTGGATCACCCACCAAAGGTGGAATTATCATGCCACAAAAAGTGGAGATAAAAAGGTGATAACTAGATCACACCACAAAGAGTGGAATTTCTCCTACACACACTTCCCTAAGTCTCCAACTCATATCTCTCAATGTATGCACAAACCTAGATGCAAGATGCAAATAACTAGGTGTCACAAGTGCAACCTATAATGATATGCATTCCCTAAGTAAGCTTAAGTAAAATGTAATAAGTAAAATACTTATTTACACCAACACCCCCCCTTAAGTGCAACTAGGGGAATGAAGACTCAAGCTAACCATGCAAGATAAGATGCAAGATGGGTCCCGACAACTGAGCCATGTTAGGTACCCATGTACAAATGCAATGCAATCTCTCACAAGTGGAGTAAAGATAGAAAAACCCAGTGGGAAAAAACTACCCCTAAAAGAGAGATGAGATACAAAAGCTTATGAACACAACATGAGAAGGAAAAAACCCCATGTGAGGAAAAAGTCCCCCCCATACAAGAGAAGAAGAGAGACAAGGTAGCCCCCCCTTAATGTATAATGATCACCCATGGAAGATGCTCGAGAAGGAATGAAGAAGCTGCTCCAAAACTTTCGAACAATGTTCCTCCCCTTAGGAAGAAACAATACCAAAGGTGCATGAATGAAGTCTCCCCAATCCATGAATGAAGAAGGAAGAACCCTCAAAGTGTAAGGAGTCTCTGAAATCTACTCAAATTTCCTTGTGTTGATGTTGAAAGATGCCTTTCCCAAACCATGTGAAGCTACAATGGCAAGTACAATGGTTGCAGTGTAGTCACTTCCTAGAACCTATGAGAAACCCTTTTCAATAACACTCCCATCCGCTGAAAAAGAAAACTCAAGATCTAGCAAGGATGAAGGTAGAACATACTCAAAATACGATGTCTCCTCAAGAGAGAAAGTGACTTCCTCCAACTATTGTACATATGCATCCACAATCACATCAACCTCAAAAGATTGATCATGTAGAGAAGGGTCAGAGTGTTCCCTTGCAACAACTGAAGAAGAATCACCTTCATCAAAGAGAAGATATAAGTAATCAAATGTGTCTCCCAAATCTGCAATGTAGGATTCCACAAACAAGTTTCCAATGTTTGTCAAGTAGTCATTCCATGAAACTGCTACTGGAAGACAAGGTATACACTGTTGCACTGAATCACAAGGAACTGAAACTGTCGGAACACAAGTATCATCAGGTGCATCAATCAATGGAGGAGATGGAATATCAGCAATAGGCTCAAGAACCTTAGGAGTAGTGAGCACTCCAAGATTCAAGTAGCCATACTCATTCTCCTCAAGTTTGTCCATACTAGGGTGAACTAAATCATCAATAGGAGAAAAATATGAGAAGGTGTAGAACCGAGAATGATTATCAACCTCCCCAACTGCAACAAGAGCCTTGTTATGCAAATCTTAAACAATGACAGAATCTGTTGTGAACTCTACACTTTTTCATGTACCACTATGTGTAATCTAATAGATGAAAAGGATGTTCCTTGACAAAGTAGGCACACATAAAACATCATTAAATGCTCCACCTTCAATGTCAGTAGACCCTTTCCCACAAACTGCCAAAGAAGTGTTGTTAGCCATCAAAATGGGTGGTGATGAACAAGAATCAAATGAAGAGAACATATCCTTGGAAGAAGTCATATGATGTGAAGCTCCTAAATCAAGGATCCACCTATCTGAATTGGAATTTGCAACAATAAGAAATGCTTGCCCCTTATGTGTCTCATGTTGAGATGATGAAGAAGAAGGAGATGAGCTTGATGTTGTTGCCATGAGAGTTGTGCATTTTCCCTTAGAAGAAGAAGTGGAAGGATATGAGTCCTTCTCTTGATATGCATTTGGAAAGTTGATGTTATTCTTCTTAAGGATGTTTTTCAACTCATCAATTTGCTTAACATGACAACGATGCTCTTCATGACCAATCTTTTTGCAATATGCACATGTTGGTTTCTCCTTCTTGCTTGAATTTTTATTCTTTGAAGAAAATGATGATGAGCCTTGTTGTGGAGGAGTGGATTGTTTTTTCTCTCCTTGAGGCTTTGGTGAAGATTTCTTTTGACCTTTCCCTTTTCCTTGCTTGTTGTCTCCATGATTGACCACCAATGCTTTTGAAGTTGAAGACTTGAGAATGCCCATTTTCATCAACTTATTTTTCTCAAGAATCAAAAGATCTGTTAGAGCCTCAAAATATGGTGATTTAAAGTTGCTAATTGTCAATCATTGAGTCTAAAAACTTGAAACAAAGGCTACATACTCAACTGGAAGGTTGTCCAACAAGTTGAAGACTAATTTATTATCCTCTTTTTCAATACCACAATCCTTTAGTTGTGCTCTTAGCTCATTTTCCTTAGTGACATAATCATGAATTGTGTCAAAATTATTGGGATCAAGGCTTAGGAGATCATGTTCAAGTTTGTATCCCTTAACCTTATCAATCTTTCCATACAAATTAGCAAGCTTATCCCAAGCTTCCTTGGCTGTAGTACATTTATCAACATGGAAAATGAGATCATCTGAAATGAACTTTCTTAGTGTACCCAATGCCATAAAAGTTTTAGTGATCCAATCCATATATGCAGTTAGATCTACCTTAGGATCCGTAGGTGCAGTTATGGTTCCATCAATGTAGTAAATTAAACCTTTTTCCATTAGTTTACTCCATGCACATACTTTCCATGTAGCATAATTATGTGTAGTTAAGAATCAAAATTTAGATGAACCGATGATGGAATGCAAGAGCACAAGAGAGAAAATAGGAACAATCACACAAGATACACCCCCTCAAATTCACTCAATCAAAGAACCCCCCCCAAAAAAAAGATGATTTTGGCACTTTATAATACAGTGCGTGTACAATAGGCTACTTGCAACTTGGCTAAGTGGAATTATGATTTCTAATTTACAACTTGCCACAAATAGGCTGAAAACAGACTAGAACAATAAAGCAAAGACTTGAATTCAGATCTATGCAATACAAGTGCCAAATAGGCCAAAAAAGACCATATGTTAAAAGTACAAAATTCACTCAAGATCACTTTAAAATGATTGTAGATTCAAGAAGTAGATGAAAAATCATGCACTTTGAAAAAAATGGCACCTGAAAAGGAGTTCGTGTGCCTGAACAGAGCCCCAGAAGTTGCAGAAATGAGGATTAGACAAGTACAGTGTTGAAAAACTACAAATTCTAAAAAATATTTCCACCAAAATCAGAAACCAAGGATAGAGCTATGAAGTACATGAAAAATTAGCCCAAATAAAAAAAAAATGCTTGAAAAAAGACCTCAAAATGAGCAAGTTATGAGCCACCAAACTTGGACTGCAAATTCAAAAACTCCATTGGTGAGGGGGGCAAATTTTTTTTTAGAAAATGTTGATTTCATGCTAACACAGAGCCAACGTGATCATATTAAGCAATTAAATTTGACGTGCAAATGGACGTCTAACTGAAATTTTTTTTTACTACCGATTTTCTGAGATGCGCCAAAATATTCACCACAGTTGAATGGAATCTGAGTGGTCCGCCAGTTGGAAAAATCTCTCACTGGATCTTTGGAAGCCCAACCGCTAGATATTCCAAACTGCTCGCCGGATATGAGAGGGCCCACTAGAATTCTTCAAATTGAGCGCCCAATTATTTGAATACATGCCGAAATTTGTTGAACCCGACTATCAGAATTTAGATGCAGCGACCACTAGATTGAAGAATGAAGGTTGCCTGATTTTTGCTTGATGCTGTCGAATTTTGTTGGACGTTGAATCATTGAAATGGAGGTCGCTGATCTAATTTTTGAAAACTATCAGTTGTGAGTGCCGGTGAGAGGATATGATGGACACCAGTAGAAGGGGCCGCAGCGAATGTAGAGCTGCCACTTCAAGGCAGCGGCTGACATAGGGAGCACCCTATACTCTATGCAACAGGGTACAAGGTCCACAGAAAATTTTCTACAACTTGATTTTTTTAATTTTTGATTTTTGATTTATAAAAAACTTTTACAAATCAGAACTACAAATACATAATTTTTTATTTTTTATTTTTTTGACATTTTTTTAAATTTTTGATTCCCAATACAATCTTTAGAAAATTAAATGGAAGGGGTTTCTAAAAAATTTCAAAACTTTTGACAATATTTTTTAGAAATATTGATTTTTTTTTACAATGGACAAATTGAAAAAATAAATTAAAAAAAAAAACAAAAATTTTCAACTGAATTTTTGCAGAACTATAAAAAATTTGAAAAAATACCTAAATTGGCAATCTTTTTTGATCTAGAGCTCCTGATGTTAGATTTCAACCAAATGAAAGGCTATCTTGATTGAAAACAACCTTTCGAATCTGAATTTGAGGTCAGATATGGTCTAGGATGCACCAAATGTTGTTGATCCTCATATTTTCCTCTTGATCACCTTCACACGAACCAAGATCTCCCAACAATGGCTATACAAAGAACCTCCAACCGCTCTGATACCATGTAAGAACTTATGAAAAGCAACAACAAGATCAAGAGACTAAACATAGCACAAAAGAGAGACAAGATGAGAGAATATGATGACTGTATTCTCAATATGCATGAAGATGTACAATTAAGATAGACAATTACAAGCATGTGCAAGGCTTGCTTATAAAGGCAAGCTAGGACACAATGAAGGGACATGAATGAGACAAGTGTCCCAATCATGTGTAGGGTAGGTAGAAAGAAATAATAGATAATTCCATGAAAGGTGGATCACCCACCAAAGGTAGAATTATCATGCCACAAAAAGTGGAGATAAAAAGGTGATAACTAGATCACACCACAAAGAGTGGAATGTCTCCTACACACACTTCCCTAAGTCTCCAACTCATATCTCTCAATGTATGCACAAACCTAGATGCAAGATGCAAATAACTAGGTGTCACAAGTGCAACCTATAATGATATGCATTCCCTAAGTAAGCTTAAGTAAAGTGTAATAAGTAAAATACTTATTTACACCAACAATTTCAAATATAAGAGGAACACATAAATGATATGCAATCTTGCATGTTAAACCTCAACAAAACTAAACTGACATACTTACTTTTGCTAGGCCATAATTGTTTGTTCACTCTATCTTTTCTAATTTCCTTTCAAATAATGCATTTATGTGCACCAATATATTTTATTTCAAATTTAACCATAAGTTGAGACTTTAGTTCATAAATCATTCATTTCCCTTTATCAATAAATAAAATTTCATCAATATATTTAATACAATAAATATCAAACAATCACCATCAATTTTATAATAAACACAATGATCTAATTTAGAATTCTCAAATCCAAAATTTTAAACATGTATCAAATTTTTGGTACTACATCCTAGGATTCTATTTGAATCCATACAAACATTTCTTCAATTTAGAAACCAATTTACTCTTATCTTCCACTACATAGTTATCTAGCCATGTCATATAAATATCCCCCTCCAAATAAATGTAAAGGAAATCCATTTTCACATCCTTTTTCTCAATCTTTAGATCATAAGAAATAATAAATAGAAAGCAAGAATCTAATGGAATATGTCATTTTTGTAATAGGAGAAAATATCTCATTGTAATCAACACCATCAAAATGAGAATAACCTTTTGCAACCAAATGCGTTTTTTACTTCTTAATACCTCCATCTGAACCCATTTTTTCTTAAACACCCATTTGCAACCAACAATTTATTATTTCTTAGGAAATAGTACTAGATCTCGTGTATCATTATTTTTCAAATACATGGTTTCTTCATCCATACCAACCTTCTAATATTATGCATCATTCATATTTAATGCATCTTTTATAGATCCAAGTTCATCAACATTAGTATTTAAATAAAAATACATTTCTAGTCATCAAGTGAATACCTTTTATGTGATTGACTATGCCTTTATACCTTCAAACAAGCTAAGTTGGAGGTTCTTCCCCCTCTTTTGGAGATTTGGAGCTAGATGATATCTCATCATCTTCTTATCTATTGAAGGACCTTGATTCAACTTTCTCGAGCATAGAAGGAAGTTGAACCACATATTTTTGTTCACTTTGTTCTCATTGTATTGTAATAGAAGAAGACTTTTTTTTTTTCAAAATCACACTTACATACTATATATTAAATTTTCTGCAATATGATCCTAAATCTTGTATTCTTTCACTCCATAATTGTACCTAATGAAGATATGTTTCACAACCTTTTTCTCATTCTTTATTCACTTCTCCTTGAGCACATGTGCATATGCTTTACAACAAAATACTCTAATATGTCTCAATGAAGTCTTGTAGCCCTATACTATCCCTTTATAGGTGTTTTATCAAAAATACATTTAATGTAGGAGACTTGTTAGTCAATTACTAAGAAATTAAAACAACTTCAACCCAAAAATATTTGTTCTAGACTAGCACCACTAGGCATACTCCTAGCTTTCTCCATCAGTGTCTTGTTCATTCCTTTTACATGTCCATTTTGTTGTAGAGAATATAGAGTTAAATTTTTGTCTTTGAATTCCATTATCTTTACATAATTTATCAAAATCATTGGAGAAAATTCTAGTTCCATTAATAGCACTCAAATTTTTTATTTTATTTCAATCTACAACTCAACTATTATTTAAAAATATTAAATTGATCGAATTATTCATATTTATTCTTTAGAAAATATAGTCGTGTCCTACTATAATCATTAATAAATGAAACATAATATGTGAATTTGCCAATAGAATGAATGTTGACATGACCAAAGAAATCATAATGAGTAAGATCCAACAATTAAAAGATTTATGAGAATTTGATTAAAAAACATGGCTTTGTTTACCATAAATATGATGCTCTTACTGTAAATCAAAATCAAATACAATCAAGAAACCCTTCAACAAGGTTTTTATTTTTCAAGGTCCTTAGATTCTTTTCTCTATTGTGGCTAAGTCTTTCAGTTCATAACATACTCTTCTCTCAATGTAATTTTGGCATCGAAGAAAGAACACCCTTGGGTACCCAGATCCATGACTATCTACTAGAAATGAAGCCCTCATATTTTTGAATGAAGTAGCCATAGACTTTCTTTCCATAGAAGTGCTATTAAACTCAACAATGTAAGTGTCAAGCATGTCTAATTTTCCAAATCTAACACCTCTAGCAATCACTACAACACCTCTAACCATCTTGTACCCTACATATAAAAGGACTACCTATATGTTCTTGTATCTATTAGTTTTCTCAAAAATAAAAATTTCTATGATAAGCTAGGGATATACAACACACCTTTAATCCTTTTTATTCTACCATTAAGAAAATTAATTCTAACTTTAGCATGGCCAGTAATATTTAAATAAAATTCTTCATATTCAAAAAACTAATCTCTATTAGCTCGATCATATGGAAAAATGCATCCAAGTCAATTAACCATGTTTTATCACCTACACAAGTGGCCAAATCTATAATGAATAAATCACCATCTTCCGTATTAGAATTAAAATCAATTTTTATTTATTTTTCTTCTTCTTTTTATTTTTGTTTCCTCCTTTTATTTTGTATACTTGTTATGAAAGTTTCTAGGTTTACTGTAGTTCCAACTTGAATGTCTTTGGGCTTTCTAGAAGATTTGGATCTCCCATTGGACTTAGATTTATCACACTTCTCACTCTTCTTGTATTTTTCCTTAGGTCTTCAATGGAAATTTAAGAGATCATTGGCACTAATGAATACCTTCTTCCTCATTTCTTACAAAAATTAGGAACCCACAACATCTTCAACTTTCAATATAATAGTACTACCAATAGTCATAACAAGAGAATCTCACAAATTAGGAAAAGAACAAAGCAAGATCTAACATCTCTCCTCCTCATCCATTTTTACACCAATTGATATTAATTGAGCCACAAACATATTGAATGCTTCCAAGTGGTCTACAATTCATCCACCTTCCTCCATTCTCAATAAATATATTTTTTCTTAAAGAAAATCTTGTCCACTAAATTTATTTATCTTGATATATCTCAGTAAGTTTCTTTCATAGTTTTTTGCAAATAAATGCTCATATATATTTGATTGAAATAGATTCTACCATACATAATATAATTAGAACCTTGTATTTATGGTCCATAATATTTTATTGAGCATCCAAAGTAACATCTATAAGCTTTGAAATATTTTCATCAACAACATCTCAATATCTTGATGAAGTAACATATATCTTTCATCTTTATCTTTCACATCTCAAAATTGTTACCTATAAAATTATTTTCCTCTATTCTCTCTAATGTACTTACCACCTAAATAAAATTATAACAAGATCATAAAGTATATTTTGTTCAAGATCCCTCTCAAAACTAAATCAATTCAAAAAAATCAACAACCCACAATTGAAACCAATGGTGATCAAGTTTTGATACCACTTGTAGGGATGCTAAGGTAGCATAAATACTTCTTTCACTAATATTGAAAGGAGGGTTATGTAAAATAATCGCATCTTAACTATAGTTACAAACACTAAATACAAATAAATATAAATGTCATTAATACCATAAGATAGTGATTTATGTGGGAATTTTTTTTTTGGAATGTTGGTATCATCCACCTCCCAAGAGCACCATCTGCAAAAATAAACTTCATAGAAAATGAGGGAGGCAACACAAGGCCATTTCACCATAAAAGAGTGAATAAAAATGAGATGCATAATTTACATATTATATAGGCTTTTAAAGTTGTGAAAATGCTAACGAACAAGAAAACTATTCTATGGGAAAAAACCACCCAGAGTAATTACCCTAAGTGAAAAATTAGGGAGAAAAGGGGAAAAAACATGTTAGGTACCCATTTACAATGCAAAAAGAAATCTCTCACAACTGGAGAAAAGGAGAAAACCCCTATGGGAAAAAACCCCTCTCCAAAAGAAAGAAAAGAAAAAAAAAGTGATGCATGGATGGAGGACTCAATCATGCCCCCCAAGGACTACATACATCATATATATATAATCAATGGCCACCCCATAAGAGGGAAAAAGAGAGACTATATAGCCCCCCCCACAATGTGTAATCACCTACAAAAATGGTAAGTGCCTGAAGACAAAACATGATCCAATATTAACAAACAACTTGTCTCCCTTTTGGAAGAAACAAAACCAAGTACAAATGCAAGTATGCTTCCCACTCTAGATAGGAATTGATAGAAAGAAGCATGATAATGTATGATGATGTCTCTTAAATTTGATCATGTGTTTCCAAGACCTTAGAAGATGATGCCACAAACCAATTAGGAACATGCCCAATCACAATAGAAGGTGACAAACAAGGTACCACTAGAAAATGATTATGAACATTCTCCAAAGAATGAGATGGAGTGACAATAGTTGTACTAAAAATATCATCAAATAGGAGGGATATACCCTCAAATGTGTCTTTCAAGTAAAAAATATGAGATTCTACAAACAATGAACCAAGGTCTAACAAATACAAATCCTAATCAGGAAGACAATGAGATACTAGTTGTGATGAATCACTGGATGTGCTTAGTGAATCACCAACACAAGATGCCTCAATCAATGACTCCACACAATGAATCACTGAAGGTGAAGGTACATCAATAGTCCCTAATGGAGAAGAAGGAGCATCTGGAGAACCCTCGTCATCCTCATTTGAAAACTCAAAGTATTCCAAAACTTCAAACTCCTGAATAGTAGCATCATCATAGGGTATCCTATCCAAAAAATGAAGAGGCACAAGACAATTTGAAATAGGATCATCTAGGAATAGCTGAGTATCAGGATCTCCATGTATTTCCCAAATTTTAGTCTAAAGAATATGAGGAAACTCAAAATGATCAATAGTATTCAAAGTGGCATCATCAATATGCATTGCAATAACTCTTAGGACATGATCCCTTTTGTAATTCCATGCAAATTTCTTACTATTAGTACCAAGAAGGGGAACTAGATTATATAAATGTGGCAACAAATGAAGCCATATAAGATGTTTTATGATACCATCTTTCCATTGTTTATAATTTCTCCTTTTCAACATAATCATAGCAAGATGAAATGAAAACCCCATAATGAACTATGAAAAATATCCAAAAATAAAAGACATTAACCTTCAACAACAATTAGAAACTCCCAAATATTGCAAATGAAGCCTTCTCAAAATAGTTTAGGAAGCAATAATGCAAAAAAGGGCTGAAAATCTAAAAATAATTTGAGAAAAAAAGTAAACACCTTACTAAGTTTCATGCCAAATTACCAAGAAAACTCCACCAAACACACAAGCAAGATAGCCTCTTGTGAGACTTGCTCACAACAATCAAAGGAAAAAAGTTGTATATGAACACAATAGAATTCCCGCACCTGAAGAATGTGGGACAAAAATGTGCAGCCAAGTGAAAAAAAAAGGTGCAAATATTTTTACGCTAGCAAGAATGCAAAAATAATGGAAACCCTACACCCAAATTGGTCTCTAGTAACTTGCAAAAAAAAAAATCAATTTGAACAATTGCAACCTTCACCAAGGTGAAAATTGTGTCTCCATAGGAAGAAACATGCCTGAGCAAGAGATGATAAATCTTTCCAAACACTAAACGTGGCTTCCCAAAATGAAACACACCCTCCAAATATGTAACGCACCTTTGATGGACAATAAAATGTCTTTGAATCAATATCATGTTGGTGTCATCCACCTCCTAGGAGCACCATCTGCAAAAATAACCTTCACAGAAAATGAGAGAGGCAACACAAGGCCATTTCACCATAAAATAGTGAATAAAAATGAGATGCATAATTTACATATTGTAAAGGCTTTTAAATCTGTGAAAATGTTGATGGGTAAGAAAACTACTTTGCGGGAAAAAACCACCCGGAGTAATTACCCTAAGTGAAAAACTTAACACACTAACATGGAAGAACAACCCCAAACTCCAAAAACTACCTAATATATTATTCATAAATCAACAAGATTACAATATATTTTCAAGGAAAGCTTTCATAGGAGTATCACTATATAGAAATCTAGAGGTAACTCAACATCTATAATAGTCTCACATGCAAACTCCATCTTAAACACCTAATATATAGGAGATACAATGCATGAAACCATCAAACAATAGTTACAAAATCATGAGATAAAAAACCATAAAAGTGGTGTCCAACTTATCTCTAATTGAAGATGCACCATGATGTGTCAAAACACACACCAACATGTGTAACTCCCTCTATCAACTTTTTTTTTGTTGTCCAACACATTTTGACATTTTCCAATCTAGGAGACCCAAATTCTGGATATATATAACACCACTTATTTCTTAAAATTGTTTGTTTTCTTAATATATATATATATATATATATATATATATATATATATATATATATATATATATATATATATATATATATATATATATATATATATCTTGAAATCCAAACATGATCTTGGGTCAAAAATTTACTAGCATGTTTATTAAGCAATTTCATAGCTCTAGAAAAAAATAGATCCCTCCATGTTTAAATGTAAAACTTACTATAAATAGTAACATTTTGTATTTGTACGATTGAGACACATTTTTTAATTATGGAATACATATTTTTTTAGTGTTAGAAATATTGTTCTTTTGTTAACTAGTGAGTCATATTATTAGTTCTTTCCTTTTAGATAGATGTTGTTGAAAAGAAAATTTTTCATCTAATTATTAACTTTTGCACCTTTCAACCAATTGTATATTGTATTTTTCATAATCAATATTTATATTTATTTTGAGTAATAATGAAAAACATCTATTTTTTTACCAATATTTTATTCACTGAAATATTTTAGATTTATTACAAGCTTCACACAAATTGAGATATTAAGAGCTCCTATATTAATATTTACCATTGGTTTTCTTCTATTGTCGTTGTTTATATCGAAGTTTGAGCTAAATTTAACACTATTTTGGTAAAGAATTCTACCGTAAGAGTTTTAATCTAGGGAAAGAAAAACTTTACAAAAAACTTACCCGACAAAATGTCGCAAGCCCCCCTTTTTTTTCTGGCTCCCATTAGAATAATTATAAATTTTAAACATGTCAATGAAGACAATTGACTTTAACTGGTATGACTGGCTTCTTAATCTCTATTTTCTGGTCAGCTCTTTCGCCTCCTTACTATTGTTTTTTTCCTCTTTTCAAAGTCTTCCACTATTTATTCATGATTTTTGCATTACTTCAATTATTGCCAGCGTCTCTTAAACCCTCTTAATCCTTTAGAGGCCAGACTTCTAATCCCTTTCATATTAAAAATGAAAACATAGATTTGAATCGTCTCGTGATGCGCTGTCCCTAGGAGGAGGTGCATGTATGCTTTTGCTTTTTCTAGTTCATCTTCCCGTCCGGAATGACAGTGACTCTTATTTTAGATACATGCATGGGAATCTAAATCACATCAAAGCTAAATATTAGACAGCTGACTACTTTTCACTCTGGTTGTGAAACGCGCTGTAGAATAGTAGTCTGCTACAACCGTGTGGGCCACGACTCCAAGAATAGTCACAAAGACGTGCACCTCATCTTCATCTTTCACTTATTAATTTTTGGTCAATCTTGATTTCATCTATTTCCACATAAAAGCAGAAGATCAAAGAGTCGTAAGACATTTAAATTTGTTCGTCACTGCAGATGTCACAAAGAATCCTTTTTACACGAAAATTTGCACGTAAGCTGTGGAAAATGGGAGGAAAGTTAGTATGCAAGACTTTACTTTGTGGGCAGCGGTTTAGGTCGGTTTTGTCTTGTGTCTGTTATCTGTATAACCCTTTCACCTCCCCATGCTTATTTTCGTACTCGTCCTTACTTTTTCCTCTTTCCAAAGTCTTCCGTTATTTATTCAGGATTTTTGCATCGCTTCCATTACTGCCAGACATTTTTATTCAAACCCTCTTTCTCTCTGATTCGTAGAAATTTTGTGTTGAGGGAGCATTAATTATTTTTATTGGTTGATGTTAATTGTTTGTCAAAGCCCGAATATCGGACAACTAAATAGTCTTCACTGTGGACATTAAACGAATTGTAGAATAGTAGTTTGTCAGAAACGTGTGGGCTACGACTCCATGAATAGTCAGAAACCTCATTTTCATGCCTTTATTTCACTACTCATCACTTTTATTTTTTGCTCAAACTTGATTTTTTCTATTTCCACGAGACTCTCACCTACCGGAGCAAATTGTATTGCACAGAGAAGTCGAAGATAAGAGAGTCGTATTCATGTCAATAGAAGAAATTAGATTTCTACAGTTTGAAAGTATTTTTTTAGATTAAATTACATAATTTTTCTCGCATCAACATTTTGAATCACACTCTCTGATCTATCATTAAATTTCATATTGTAAGGATTTGGAAAGAAAATTCTTTATTACTATAGAAGTCATTAATGGAATCCTGAAAATTTGCAGCCAGAGGAAGCACTTAAGTTGTGGCAAATAGAAAGAAAGTTACGATGCAAGTGTTTGCTTTGTGGGCAATGGGATAAGTCGGTTTTGTCTTATGCTTGCATATAAAGATCTGTCTTTTCTGTTTACTTTTATTGTATTTTTAATAATAAAACAGTTATTTTTAAATAATCAATTGAATATTGTTTAAGAATACTGATACAATAATTTCACCTAAACACCTGACTTGCAATTTCCTCTGAGTATGATTCAATTAAGATAATAATAATGGAATGGTTTATTTATTGTTTATGGAAAAGGATATGAATAGTTTAAAACTAAAAGAAAAATGTTTTTCATTCTTTGATCATCACTATTAAATTGTAACGGTGAAATTTGTTGTCAATATTTTTTTCATTTAGTTTTGGGTTTAACTTGAAGACATTGTCTTGATATATTAATAAATAATGTAATTTTGTGTAAAATTGGGTCCCTTTTCTTATACCACCTACCTATCCATAACATACATTTATATACAATTACCACTTACCTCATACACAAATTCACACATTTCTATAATGCATTTGTATTGTCACTTAATGCTATAATTGAAATCCCACTTAAACATCCCATCAAAAATCTTGTTTTCATTGTCATCCAATTTAAGAAACTATTGATTGATTAAATAGTCATGAGTTAAAGAAGACCGTAGATCACTATGAAATCTAGTAGTTTATTTAAAATACAATGGTGATGGGGTTTAAATATTGAATGAATAAATATAAGGTAGCGTGTAAGACGATTTCCTCACAAAACAGTTCAAATCCTTATTGAATAATTTCAAATCGACCATCATAACTAGTTTTAATTAAACAATGTATTATTTTAACTAAAACTAATTATTTTAAATCAAATATATTAATATTAATTATTATAAATAAGTTATTTAAAAAAATATTGCTAGTATGATTATCTAATCTATAAGATTCAACTCATTATTGGTATTATATTAATGTTACAATTTATTTTATATTCAAAGGACTAGCTCCACCACACCCTCTCCCGCTACTCCCTCCTTCATCCACTTTCCCCTATAAAAATATTCATTGATACAGATGTTCTAAAGAACATCTCAACTAAAGACTACAATTTTTTTTTTCAAAAGTCATTCTATGTTATAGTTGATTGGTAGGACTATAAATATATGTGTCTATCAACTATTTGATGGGAATTTTAAGTGTTTTTTATAGTTCTCAATAAATTTATTGGTTTTATAATTTAAGATATTTTCAATGGTTTTATAAGAAAGAAACAACATTGGATGTGTTTTAATTTATTAATATTAACAATAAATTTGAAAGATATTCAACAAAGACACAATAGTATTAACCATAAGAAGAATTTTTTATAGTTTTATTTTATACATTTCCCAATTAGCATCATGAAGGTTATGCCTACATATTTAATATATCTTTTTGTACATGGAAATTTTAAATAATACCACTTAGAAGATGATATACAATCATTTAAGAGAATATTAAGCTAATAATATAACACTAGCTAATGGGATGGGTTATTCCAACTATGATATTATACTTCCAAGTTGAGTAAAAGAGTTTAATTCCATTTAATATTGAATATGGATTGACCATTACCAACATATCATATACCAATTTAGTAGAATATTTAAAAGAAACCCTAAGAATTTAAAATAGATTTCATCACAATTACACTAGAAAAACATTAATGATATTTCATCATTAAAGACAAAATAGTGATTTAGGAGAATCTTAGAGAAACCTACCATATATCACCATAGAATCTTGTTGTGGCTTGCGGTAGAGAAATAGAGTTCTACAATTGCTCCCAAACATCATGTCTAAATCCTAGGAGTTTTGGATCAAAGTGCAAAACTTTATCATTGTCAAAAGATCACAACCTAGAATAGTTATTATATAATTCATTAGGTGAAGCTTATGGAAGCTTGTTATTCCTTACAACATTCAAACCAACATATATAAGGAAACATGAGACCAAATAAACCTTTCGTTCTAAATATATCAAGTTTCTTTAACAACCAATGCTTCACCAATTAATTTTTTTGACCTACACATTACACTATAAATCGAGATCTAGAACACCTTATGGCCAACATAGATCATTCCTAAAGATTGGAGTTTATATATAATCACATATGGAATTCATTCGAAGGATATTTAATTAAAGCTATAGTGAAGAACTAATCTTAGAAGGATAGTGATAGGATCATAGAATGATCATAGCTTTTGTATCTTGTATGTAATCCTCTAATAAGCTAGTGGCAGCATGTGAGCCAATTTGTATTTGTAGTTTTCTTATGGAAAGTCAATGAGCCATTTATAAGAAATCTATGATCAATGAGACTTTTTTTGTTAATCATGTGTTGATTTTTTTGTCTCAAATCTAAGCTACATGATCTAATAGTCATTTGTCTAGACTTTGCATGCATGACTACATCAAGCATTATCATAGTAAGTTTCATACATTGTGAGGGAATTCTAGTATCTAAGGGTGAATAAATCATTGACCTCAAGTGGCCTACATTTTTTTTCAATAGAGTGTTGATTGTGAATAAATTGCAACCTTGTAGATAGATCACAAACTTGAGTTAATTGCATCCAATCCAAGGAAAGATGTCACCAAGAAGGATGTTTGGTATGGTTAATGTTTTTAGAAGAATGAAGAACTGCTAGACATGATGATGAGAATAAAAATTTGATTGGATGTTGTAGAAACATAGAGCAAAATAGGTCTAAATCTTAGACATGAGGATGAGAGAATTGATGAGGAATTGGAATCTTAAACTATAGATATGAATGAGGAAACCCTAGAGGTAGAAGAATCAAACTACATCAAGATGGTGAAAGATATTTCCAAGATTGGTAAGAGACCTAGAATTGAGATTTCTAACTATTTTGGTGGTTTGAATCTTAAGAGAAGTGATTAATCATGTGTTGTATAAAGGGCTCTAAAATTGATACATAGTTTGAATATTCTTCCATATTTTTTATCCATTCATTCAATTCTAGGTCTCTTAATATGAGATAAGATGGTGAAAATTTTGAAGAAATATTGATTATAAGCTTGAACTATTGAATAGATTAAAAAACCTAAGGTAAAAAGGAAAATTTGATGAAGGAGTATGCTCAATAATTTCATAATCTATGGTCATCAGAACTAGACACATGAAGGAAGATGGGAGAAAGTGGTGTCATACATAAATATCCTTAGAAAAAGCATTAAAGAAGAATTAAGTCTAGTGATGATGACAATAGTGGAAGAAGCATACCATTTTACAATGAAATTTGAGGGAAAGAATAATATATTTGAACATAAGTAAAGAGTTAGAGGAGGAAGATTCTAGAGAGATAGATCATCAAGTGATGAAGGGAGATCTCATGTGGGACATAATAAGGAGAAATTTCATATCACAATGTTGAAAGAGAATAATTTTCAAGGGATGAATGACGATATTTTATATCATAATGATAAAGAAAGAAACAATACATGTACCACAACATTTGAGATATCAGAGGGGTGAAAAAGGATTTGATAAGAGACCATTAAAACGAATCTATTTTAAATTTGGAGGTGAAGGACATAGGGAGTTTGAATTCTACCAAGGGAGTGCTAGACAAAGGATAGAGAATAATGCAAGGGCTACATGTGCAAAGGAATAACCTATTAGATTACCAAGTTTAGTTGGAAAACTTGAGAAGGGTGATGGTTCATAAGAATGGGGATTAAAACATATGAAGCCCACTTTGTATGTTATAATACATTGTTATATTTTGGTATTTAAAGACATTTAATTTATAGTTAATTATTGTTTAGAAAATAGATGAAACAATACAATTATAAGATGAAATCATTAGAACACAATTTTTTTTTTAAAAAGGGTAAAGAATTGTGTATGCATAAATAAATGTTTATCTATGCTAAAAAAATTATATGCTATTAGAATATGAGTGATGAGGAAAAACATTTTGAAGAAAATATGAGAGACTAACAAATAATTTAAGCTATTTATTTAGCTATATAGTTTAGAAAGGGTTGTGAGATTATTTCTACTAAAAAAATATTTTGGAATTCTTATAATTAGGATATAAAACTTGTGAATTTAGTTTAATTTAATAAATTTTAATTGGTTCTTGTTGCTTTTATAATAGGGTTTTTTTATCTTTTTAAAATAAACAAATTATAAACATTATTAAAGTGTACACATATAATGTCACAATGAACATTAATTTTGAGGGATTAATTAAATGATACCATCTTTATGATGATTTGTGTGTTTTGATTAGATAAATTTATATTTAATGGTAAGTTGACCACAACACACCAACAATTAAACCTAACAATTAAATGAAAATTACATTCATTTCACCAAAATATATTATACTAGTTTAATAAAAATAAATTATATTAACATGAATACATTTATAGAAAACATTTAAATATTTAATTTTCAATTTTTACATACCACACTGCTGTATATAATATGCTATTAATTCCAAAATATTTTGAAATAAATGTATTTAACATATCTATATGAGCAAGAGAAGGAGTGGGAAGATTTTGAAGCAAAAAGAAGCAGAATGCTATCAAAATTTCAAGGCAATGGTGATGAGGATGGAAAGGATTATTTAGACAATGATGAAGAAGAGGACCAATTTCATGGTTGGGAGTTAGAAAATAGGGAAAAAAAGATTTTGGAATTTATCGTTGGAAGGCTCAATGACTCATGGATGTGTGTCAAGCATCCATCACTTTGTTAGGAATTATTTTGGACAAGGTTTCTAAGACTAATTCTTCTAAGGAGGCTCTTTGTAAGAGTGCTTCATAGCTCGGGGTTCACCCTGCAACATGATGGTTAAGTCATGGGCCCTATTGATAGGGTGTCATAGGTTCGAGGCTTTCCTCAATGCATAAAGGAAGGAGGAATGAAGGTAGTAAAGATCCTGTGGTAGATGCAAGGGAACAATTGCCAGGGTGAATGTTGTGCAGGAGACAAATGGAGGTTAGATGGGTCGAGCCTATTGGAGGATGGGAGTTCAATGGGGAGGATTGGAGGAAGGAGTCTGGGTGGTAAAAGCGGAGTGGAGGAAGGAAGATCAGAGGATGGGTGATAGGAACCAGAGGATGCAAAGGGTTGACAAAGTTTGGTGTCGGTAGATAAAAGGATTGATGGAAGAAGGTGAACAAAGGGAAAAAGAGATGGGAGATGGAGAAGGGAGGTAGGGGAACCAAGAGGATGGGAGAAGGATGAAGGTAAGAGAGCTAGGAAGATGGGAGATGGATGAAGGAAAAGGCTGGGAGAAGGAGAATGGAGAACAGAGAATGGAGGTGAGAGAACCAAAAGGATGGGATGAGCTCAAAAAATGAAGGGAAGAGGAGAAGCAATGATAGATGATGACGGAGGAAGCCTGAGGAGGATCAAGAGAAGGATGCAACCGCATGAAACAAATCAAAAAATGAATGAAATTGGGGACGGGGTCTCCCATTGTGACCCCACTAGTTTGTAGCTCCAATTAAAAGTGATTACCAATAAAAAAAAGAGTGCTGCATAGGGTAGTTCTACATTGGGGTTGCATAGGGGCTTTCTTTCCTCAATGACTATTTCTCCTTCTACAACCCAAATTCTTTCTAGGGTTGATTTTCCCTATGGTGAGAATCTTGTGATTATTGGGTATGAATTTGGGAGTCATGGCATGTTAGTAAGATTTGTTATGGCTTTGAATGGAAAATAATTTGACCTACCACCAAGCCTAGTGTTGCATCTAGGAGGTTTTGCTTCCTTTGTTGTGGTGTCTCCCTCTCTTGGTAGAGGTGAGATTGGGATTTCATGTCCTCTTTTAGATTCATTTTTAAAGGTTTTTGGACCTAATGAGGCTAGATGCAAATATCTTACAAGTACATGATATGGCTATTGTGAGTGTTTTGATAAAGTAAACAATATTTACAAGGTGTTGTACCCTTTACATAAAGATCACTTGGGGCCAAAAAGAAGCTAGTTCAAAATAGGACATGATTGAGAAAGAGAAGCTAGAACAAAAGGGAGCCAATCCCTTACAAACAGGAGCCACTAGGGCTTAGCAGGACGGACCAAACAAGCCACACACAGAATAGAACCAGGGAATTAATAGCAGACATACAACATGTTGAACAAAATGAGGACTAGACAACCCCAAAATCTAAGGGACTAACCTGACTCCCAAAACCCAAGGCTGCAGTTTGAGGAGTCCCTTCTTTCTTTGCACAACAAACCAAGAAGGATCAAAAACAAAGTCTACCAAGCAAGGTGAGAAGAGCGGATCCACATCAACCACCGTGGGCAAAGAGTCACCACACAATAAAGCCAACAAAGTAAAAGAGGAGTTAGGAGCATTTGAAGGATCAACAAAAGTGTTCATCAAGGGACAAACAGGGTTTGTTGGAACAACAACCATAATTTGAGGCAACAATGGTTCCTCGAAAGGGATAGCCAAAGGAGGATCCTAGGGAGACATAGTCTCCAAGGATGAAGTAGAAAACGAAGGGATGTCCTCCCTGGAGGGACCATTTGAAGAGGGAGAGCCCAATAAGAGATGGTCTAAGAGAGCATCCTTCCACTAGGTAGAAGTGCCCTTGTGATGAGCAAGGGGCATCCAGAGGCCAAATGACCAACAAAGAAATAATACTTGCACTAAAAAGGGAGCCCCTCATAGTCCAAAAGCTGCTTCTAAGGTCTATCCTCCACCATCGAGACCACATCACCATGGAGAGGTATGGAGATGTCCAAATTGACTAAAATACAAGCCACCATAGTATGCCCAAGATCCCAAGACATAGATTCTTCCTTCAAAAAGAAACCAATGGCATTGCCAATAGCTTCAAAACAAGAATCCTCCCAAAATTAAAGATGGAGGTTCAACAGTCAGACCCAAATTGGTCTAATATTCAACAGCTCTATAAGAGGATTGAAAAAGTGAGACCAAGGTCGAAGGAACAATGAATGAATAGCCCACATCCACCCCCTATCTAGCACTCTATCTTTCTCTTCAAAGGAAGCGAAGGTTGTAAAGAAAAAGCCTCTAGTTCTAGAATAGAGGTCAATTGGCCTAGAAACAATAAGCTTCTAGGAAATGGAAACCCACTCATGGAGATTAGGAAGGGAGGGCCACAATCTATTAAACCTATAGACCACACCCTATTGCACATAAAAATTCTCATTTTCTATAATCTCTAGTCCATAGACCACAACAAGGGAAGCACGAGTGTAGGGAAAAGGATGAACCCTAGCCAGAGCAGGAGGAATCTAGGCACAAGCATCAAAAAAGGATTTCTTATGGCAGCTAGAAGAGATAGGAATAGCAGCACCAGCCAAAGGGCCCCTGCTCAAGCCAACCTACACAACAACAGCCTTACGAGCCTGAAGCACACACACACTAAAGGCTCCTGCACTGCACCACAAAAGGCAGCACCTCAGAAGGATCCCATGCAAAAACTTTGTTTGATAGTATTGGTAATGGTGAATGACCTAGGTTTTGTTATTTAACTAAGGTGTACATGAGTGTATTACTACTATTGTTAAAAATTTCAACTCTTCCACTTCATGTGAGAAGTTTCTTTGTGATGGTTGTTCTAATGTTGTTGTGCCTATCCAAGTCAAGGTGGAGAGGCATTTATAAATTTCTATCCCAAAATCTCCTACTATTAAGTTGATTGTGTGGTTTAGGGACTTGCTTGTTGTAGATTCTTTAGTATTCATCTCAACATTGATAGTATCAAATGATTGGTGCTTCAGAAATATAAAATAAGAGGCAGGTTGAGGTGGTTGTTATGTGGAATATATTTTTCTTTTTCTTTTTTTTTTTCAATCCAAATGATTTCTTAGGGATTCTTCTAGAGCGTCCTTGTTTTTTTGGGGCACAATGACCTTTGTCTTAAATATTGGTCTTTGGGTTTTAACCTAATGAATGATTCCATACCATCAAGCTTCCTATTTGGGTTAGACTACTTTCCCGTTGTTGTTGGATGACTATGATGAAGAGGTTTTTATGCTTATTTCCAATACTTTTGGGTAGTACTTTGTTACTAATACAATCACAAAACTCTAGAAGCATAAGTTGTTTTCTAGATTTAGTGTTCTTGCAAAGAAAAACAAGGTGGTCACTACTTGTATTACCATATCTTCCAAATTTGCCAACTAGGTGCAATAGATTGAATTCAAAGACTCTTTAGTAATTTGTCACTGGTGTTGTAAAGTGAACCATGTTGCTACTAGTTGCTCAAGCAACAAGAAAAACCATTTTTTGGAGGAAAATGGAACAAATACCCATTGTTGTTGAGAAGTACATTACCACCATTGAGGATGCATAGAAGGAAAAAAACAAGGGGAAAGCTCATATAGAATGTATAGTGATGGATAACTCTTTTAAGGTTTCAAGGTTGAATGATAGATTTACTTGTAAATTTCTGAATCTTCTTGTTCCAAAAATAAGTTTAGAATAAAATAATCATTCATCTATGATTAAGTAAAAATGACGAAAACAATTTAACTTCAACCTAGCCTGACTTTGAATTGATAGTTATAAGGATTTATATTATCTTGTTTTTTTTTGTTGTATCAACATTGTTCTTGGCAAATCATGAGGACGTGCATAAAACTAAGGACTGAACTAGCAAAATTATTAAACTAAAAAGCTGTAAAACTAAACTGAAATGATAAGGCATCACTATCTTGCCAAATATTTGGAAGAAATCATGGTGACATACATACAACTAGTGGACTGAACTAGCAAAGTTAATAAACTTAGAAAACTGTGAATGCCAAAAACCAGTTCATAAATCTCAAAACCTGTAGATATGACGGTGGAAGCTCTTAAATCATTCAAGTAAATAAATAAATTATAGAAAAAGATCCATCAAATTTCTATATATTTTTAATCTGTTAAAAGCCGATCAATAGAACATATCAAGAACAAATTGATTATAGCAGATTCCAAATAGATTTTCCAAATCATATTTTCTTCAATTGAAAGGAGAAAACTAACATGGCAACAGAGCGATCCAATTGCTGGAGATTTCTTACTTTTCTATACTTAAATGGAAATAGCATATTATCACTACAACAGATTCTTCAAATCCAAAGTCAAAGATGGAAAAAGTTAGGTGGTGACACACAGATCCTATGCTTCCTTTCGAAAGTGCACAACGATGAGAGTTTTCCTTGAACATGATCAGGAAGAGACTTGAGATGAATTACCTGATTGAGAGGTGGAAGAAAAAGATGGGAGTGCTTGGGAAGGCTCGGTTGCAAATGAAGAAGGCACTGAATGCTTGGTTCCATGAAATGCAGCATATGTTGGTTCAGGAATTTCTCGAGGAAGGTTAGGCACTTGATCTTCCAGCTTCAGCAACTTTACCACTTGGGTCATTTTGGGTCTTGCAGCTGCATCTGGATAAGAGCACCACAACCCTATCCCTATCAATTGTTCCATTTCTGTCTTCTCAAACTCTCCATTTAAATTCTCATCTGCAGCTTTCAAAACTTTCTCTTGGCCATAAAGATCCCATACCCACTCAACAAGCCTCATATTGTGCTCTTGCAAACTCAAATCCACTGCTCTCCTTCCTGTAGCAATTTCCAAGGCCATGGCTCCAAAGCTGTAAACATCGGATTGAGGGCTTGTCCTTCCTGTGATCACACACTCAGGAGCCAAGTAACCCAAGGTTCCAGCCGCCATTGTGGTCTGAGATAGACGATTGTGCTCCAACATGCGCGCCAAACCAAAGTCCCCAAGCTTTGCGCTGAAATTACTGTCCAACATAACATTACTAGATTTTACATCTCTGTGTACAATACAGTGATCCCATTCTTCATGGAGATACTGCAGTCCACATGCTATCTCCAAAGCTATTTGATACCTGCGATTCCACTGCAGTGCGAGAGAATCTCCTTTGCTAAAAAGGTGTTTGTCGAGGCTTCCATTGAACATGTACTCGTATACCAGAAGCAATTCGCCTCTGTCGTGACACCATCCCAAAAGATGAACGAGGCTTCGATGTCTTACTCGACTCACAATACTTACTTCAGAGATGAATTCTTTTATCCCTTGTCTTGACCCTTGTGAGATGCGCTTGATAGCTACCGCTTCATTTGCTTCTCCTAATATGCCTTTGTACACACATCCAAATCCTCCCTGCCCCAACTTTAGAGTTTCACTGAAATTCTTGGTCGCGGCTTTGAGATCGTCCAATTTATATCTACATGGACCTTGGTCTACAAGCATATCGATCTCTATCTCATTGTCTTCACATGTTTGTCGGCTGCTGCTTCCTAATCTCCTCTTTTTAACAATGGAAAGCAAACTCCATATCACAACTGCCCCTGTTAAACAAAAAAATACCACTACAACTGTCACGATTATTATTTTAGTGGAAGACTTCCTAGCTTTGGTCTTGCTACTGAAGCTCCATGAAAGGATTGTGTGGGTTTCACTGAAATTTTCAGCAGAAGCAGAAATCCCCACTACAAAATTATCTGGAAGATATTTAGAGCTATCCAAAGAATGTGCAAGAACAGGATCTCTTTGGGACATAGAGCTATTGGAGGCATTTGAAAAGAATATTTGGAGGTATTTTTGTATACCGTCATAATCTATATGTGCATTCCACAGCGTACCATCATTTAATGATTCATTCAACTTGGTGTAATTGTAAGTTGGAGAAGGACGATACCCACCAACATCGGTGTAAACCGAAATGTTACCATAAAATTCAACTGCGACCATGTCGATTGAGAGTTCAGATCCATTTCCAGGAAGACCGCTGAAATAAGCAGCTGAGTGAGCACTTGTCGCGATTTCTTCAGATGTCATGAAGAAAGCGATTCCACCGTATGTATTATAACCAAGGCTCTGGTTATAATGTTTCATAACAAATTGAATGTCTCTAGTGAAGCTTTCAAGAGAAGACAGACGAATGGTCTCATTGTAAACAACTCTGCCTGCCGTTTTGTTGGTCAATTTGTAGTGAGCATTTGTAATGTTTGTAAGATGGACTTCGCCCTCTGATATTTTCGCATCATTTACACAAAGAATGTTGCTTGTATTGCATCCCGCGAATTGAGAAAAGTTGAAGTTCACTCCCGCCGACTGGACCATTAAAATGGGGATAGACTGATTCTTCATTACGCAGACCATACAAAACAATGCAATTAATTGGGCAAAGTTAGACGTAGCCATCTAACAAACTCTATTTAACAGGGAGAAAGGAAAAGAATATGGTGAAATATCAGAATCCAGAATAACAATAAGAGAAGAGTATGTGAGAAATGTGGTTGCGAATAAAAAATGTAGGCACGGATAAATAATAGCGTCATTTCTTCCATTTTTCACTGTGTAGGAATTATCTAAATCTAAACTATTTTGATTCCCTCTTTTCCAAAAGCAACAGGCTTTTATGTATCTTGTTTCCTCCATATGTGTCGAGTGAGGACAATGCAAGGTGTAGATTCATTCCAAAGGGCTTGGATTGCACGTGCACCGTCTCTTACGGTTGGAATTATTTGAGATTTTATTCGATGTAAAATTTATAAACGTGGTCGGGCACTCGCTAGTGGATTATTCAAGTATTTCCGTCCAAGTCCAGCGAAGAGTCGGAAATATCTGTACGTACAGTGGATCTTATCATTATATCCTTCCATTCAATATGTTGAATCCTATCAATTTTGACCATTATTAAAGTGGAGCCACGAATAAGTTTTCGGTGGCTCTTATTGACTTATCATTGTATCCTTCTATTCAAGATGTAGAATCCTATCAATTTTGACCATTATTAATGTGAAGCCAGAAGAACCAAAAGGTGTGGAATAAGTTCTAATTGTAAATAAATGTTTGTTTTTTATATAGATTTTTATATTACTCTTAGATATTGATATTTTTCTTTTAGATTTGATTTATGATCTAATTTCTATTCATCTCTATTTATTCTTTTACATTGATTTTTATACGCTTCTCATTTATTCTTTATTGTTGTATTCACATTTGCATTTAATTTCATACATATGTTCCTTACCTCAAAATCACTATTATCTTAATACTCATTTCTACATTATTTGGTATCGTTCTTGAGGTGCACAAGAGTGGACCTGAAATTCAAAACTTTCTAGTTCAAATTTCCATATTCACAATCCTTTCTACTAATCATTATAAGCAAAATCAACACATGTTTGTGGGTAAAAGCAAGAAGTTGGGTCCACGAAGAGGGGAAGTTTCAACCAAAACAAAAAAAATTATACAAAACTTGTACATGTTTTTTAAAAACGTGTACGTGTTACAGATCGGGTACCTAAACCTAAATTTGAATGCATATGTGTTTAGATTCGGGTATGCAAACCTAAAAGCTATACACATTTTGGAACATGTACGTGTTTTGAAAGGTATTTATTTTTTTAAATAAGAGACTATGTTTTCATTTTCACTGTCAATTTGAGCCGCATTAGAGAAGGAGAAGGAAGATCGTGTATGTGTTTTGAAGGGCCTAATTGAAGCAAATTTTCACTACCACCTCCTCCCGTCAAAACAACCGACCTTGGCAACCTCTAGGTTGGTTAAATTCTGTCATTTTTTTGCTTTATGTCTTGCATTTTTGTTTTGTAATTGTTATTTAGTTTATATTTGTTTTAGTTCAATATTTTATAGTTTTTAAATTGCATTTAAAAAATCAAAAACATCAACGAAACAAAGAATGTTAAATTGTAAACCGAAAACCACAAAAACTAAACCTAAATTGGACACATTTAACTTAGAAATCAAAACCGTAAACCCTAGGTTCCAAAAAACATAGACCCAAAAACTAATATACCCAAGTTAATCCTTGAACCTAAACCCTAAAACCTAAACCTAAAACCCTATTTAACCTAAAACCTAAACCTAAAACCCTAATATTTTCACCTTTTAGATAGTGCAACTTGAAAGTACAATCAATACTTTCAATGTAACCATTTGTGTTGAGAAATGAGATGTTTCTTAACTAGTTCAACAAATCATAGCATAAATTTATGAGGTTGATCTAATTAGGATTGATCATGTTGCTATATTACACATTTGCCATACTCAACTATAGTTTAAACATTCAAATTTTTTAGTATGGTTATAAGTTTCAATCTCATTAGGATTGATCATGTTGCTCTTGCTCATTGAGTAATTTCAATTTGGAAATTTCCCTCCTTCCTTGCTTTATTTTGTGTCCTCCTTGTCATTGATTCTTAACTTTCACTTCACATAATTTTAGAAGTATCCCTCCTTGGAGGTTTCTTACATTTTTTGTTTGACATAGATATGTTTTCATGTCATTTAATCTCTAAATAATTATATAGTAAAGTTCTAATTTCTTCCAATTTTGCATGATAAATTATGCACACCAATTCACATGTATAAATATGATATCATTACAACTAAAAAATTTAGTGAAGTCTTTGTACTTAAAGAAGTCATTTTCAATATGTGAATAGAGCTCAAGCTCATCTTTTTTTATTTTGTACATTGCAATTACCACTAGCATATATCTATGTGTTCCTTTGAATGTCTTCTATTAATCTTTTATTCTTATCTTTAGTATGCTTTGAAAACAATGACTGAGATTATAAATTAATGTTAGTGTTAAACTTACAATTACTTCTTAACTAGTTTGTCCCACTATAGATAACTTGTGTCTCTTATCATGTGTGATAGGTCGAATATGAGCGTTAGAAAACGAGCAGCAAGCAAAAGAGTGCAAATAAACACCAAAACAACCTACACCTCAAGATTAGCCTAAGTTGGAAACAACACAAGATAAAATCAAGAAAATGGAACTCTATACCTTGCGTCAAATCGATCCTTTGGTTGGCCCTTCGATCTTTGATGTGTATCCTCCTTGGATGGCAAGATATGAAAACTAGATGAGGATGTGAAGATGGATGGAAATGGATGAAAGCATGAAAATGGCTAAGTATAGATTGAGAAATAAAATTGCAAGAGTTTGGCTAGCAAAATGATCTTCCCAAAATGAGAGAAAAGAGGGGGGATTTATAGCAATTTTGAGAATTCCTAGGGGAAATGGATGGCCAAGATTGAGCCACCAAATATCAAGATGTAGGGATAAGGTGAGTTGAGAACTCACAAGCCCTCACATCTTGACATGTGGCATGTGATATAGCCCTAAAAGGTGAAGTGGACATGAGGTGGAAGGAGAAGGACATGACATGGAGGGGGGTACAAAGTACCTTGGGATTGGACAAGATCTCCTCATAAAGGAGGTCCTTGTCCCATGGAGTGAGAGGACATGTGAGAAATTAAAAATTTCTCAAATATTCTCATGGGGAGATGGGGAAAGAATAAAGAATGAGTGAAAGACATGTGGGGAGAAGTGAAGGAATTAAAAATTCCTTGGAGGATTAAAAGGTGAATTAAAAATTCACATGGGGAAGTGGAGTGCCTTGTCCAAAAGGAGAAAGCCTTTAATAAGGTTGACTTAAGGACACATGCCATAAGTGGGAGGAGGATTAGGTTAGGCTAACCAAATGATTAAGGTTGTGCAAGTACTCAGTTAGATGGACTAATGACTTATTAGAAGCAAGTGGGAGATTATGGAGGATGTGACCTTAATGATGATTAAGGGTGTGCACATGCTAACCCTAGTTAATTAGAAGAAGATGAAGTAATTAAGATGGATTAGAGGCCAACTTGCAAAAGTTGGAGGATGTGACCATGAGAGAGAAAAGAGGAATTAAAAAATGAATTTTAATTCCAAAAGGGGAATATGACTAAATTAAATAAAATGGTAAATTTATTTAATTTAGAGGAGGAAAAGGGGTAAAGTATTTATTAAATTAAATACTTTAGGACCCTTATGTAAGATGCAAGGTATTAATTAAACAAATGGTTTAATTAATATTGACAGAAGGGATGAGCAATTGGATGAATAAGGAGATGCGTTTGATCATATGGAAGTGATCAAATTGGACATCTACATTTTGCTCCTCTTCGAAATACTATTAGAATAATAGGGTTTCGAAGAAAAACATAATGTAGATGACTCTATAGAGGAAGAGATCAGAAAAAGAGATGCCCCAGCATGGGGGAATGCATGTGAGCTGCCCCAAATGGGGGGAATGCGGAGAGGATGCCCCAGTCCAGCGAAGGCAAGCCTAGAGTGACGGGTTAGGAGGGAATGGTAGGGTATGCCCCCTCGAGAAGGGGGACGGGGGAGGAAAAGGGAGCCCTGGTCAACTTCTCGAAAGTATGGAGTGGTACATGTTGTTGGAAAGAGCACAGAAAAATGAGAAGAACGACACTTGAATGGAGTCAATCGGACAAACAATGTGCAAATGGAGGCCCCGGGAAGAAAGAGGTTGGATGAATTAATTGGAGGAATTTTTTGGTTTTTAAAAAAAAGAAAAAAAGACCCCAAGGTGAAAAAGGAGGGAAAAAGTGAAAAGGGACAAAAGGTAATTGTAGAATTACCTTTGGCTCATTGTGACAGCTGACCAGTGGAGAAGGAGGAGAGGGAGAGGGGCTCAGAGCAGATACATCAGTTGATACTAGCTCAAGAGGCCTGGACCCGGGAGCGGCGGGCTATCAGTGCAGATCGAGATCGGTATAGGCATGAGTGGAATGCCGCGAGACTGATAGCCGGGCAGAGGGATGAGTTTATGCAATAGGCGAGCTATTGGAGGGGGGTATATGAGCAGGTTGTTCTAGATCCAGCGCAGCGCACGACACGCTACGTCAGTCAGACTCCACAGCCACTAGGGTCGTCCCAGTCATTAGGGACACACACTAGGGGATTCAGCGATTATTGGCGGACTCCGTCTCCATACAGCGATTACCAGGGGACACCCACCCATGAGTACCAGGGGACACCCACACACGAGTACTAGGGGACTCCAGCACACAGAGGGCCAGTACTCGACTCTCCCCAGAGATCAAACATGGGCAGCTCACAGTAGAGCAAGAAGATGCAGGACATTGGTTATTTTTGGCAAATATAGGATGGATGGTTTGTGCATGTCACCAGAGGGCAAACGTGATCCATATCTATGGATTTTGTATCTTATTTGGCGATATATGATGGATATGTATTGTATTATGACAGGATGTTTATTATTTTGATTATGCGATGGTCTTTATTGACATTATGCATGATATTTCTATTTATGCGGCTATATGGGATGATGTATGATGTGGTTTTATATATATACCCATGTTTATATGGATGGATGGTTTATCAATGCACACGTTCATGTGGATGAATGATTTATGTATGCCTTTATGATGCATGATGTATGTATGTTATTATGATTATGATGATGGATGCATAATTGTTTATGAAAATGGATAATTAGGTATGGTTCCTGATGTATGGATGCACATGTTTATGATCTATATAAATGTTTCTATGATTTATAATATATGGATGCACATGTGGATGGATGATTTATGCATGTTTATTTGCTTTTTGATTTATGGATGCACATGTGGATGGACGATTTATGCATGTTTATATGATTTATGATGATAGATGCCTAGTTGTTTATGAAAATGGATAATTATGTATGGTTTATGATGTATGGATGCACATGTTTATGATCTATATAAACCTTTCTAGGATTTATGATGTATGGATGCACATGTGAATGGACGATTTATGCATGTTTATATGATTTATGACTTATGGATGCACCTAAGTGTCAATAAAGACCGTTATGAGGAAGCGGATGGGCGATAGGTCTGTGGAAGAGTGCATTTGCCAAAAACAACCATTAATATCCTGAGAAGAAGAGGACTTAAGAGGAAAAAGAACGAGAGTACTTGCACAACCGAAATCATAAGCGATGGTCACGATGGAGACAAAAGGTACATGCAAAGTGGTGAAAATGCAGTGAAAATGAGATTTTGCCATCTTTGGAGCATTGATTTTTACTATAGCGTAGGGTACCAAGTACCTTGATATGGAAAATCAAGGCAAACGAGTACCCTACGCATGAAACAAACACAGCAAACAAGAAGGTTATCCCAACACCCCGACGTCGCGATGACCTCGGTCGGGCCCGGTGTTGAGACAACCACAAACACAGTCATCCCAACGTAACACAAGACCTTGGAGATCTTGGTGGGTCTTACGAGGGACAACCGAGAAGACATCAGTCAAAACAAACGATCAAGGTATGCCCCCATGTCAGCAGGTCAAAGCACGCCATGGTATGGTGGACCAAGGCGACCCAGACAAGTGATGGGAAGGAACCCAAAATGATAAACAAAATTCGAAAGCATCAAAAGATCATAGTCAAGACAATAGGTCCTTTGCCATAGGATCAAGGTGATGGATGTGATTGACGAGGTCTGCAAGGAAGGATTCATCCTGTTGAGACCAAAGATGGGTGCTAAATTAGAATAACCCAGTTGACACGGGATGTTACCTAGGGACAAGATCTTGTAACACTAGGGAGCCTTGTTTATTAAGAACCGGTTAGATGTGGGCATAACTTGATGACAAAGTACAAAAGACTGACATAACCTATAGACCTAGGGTCTCGGAGGCCGATCATAGATTAGCCTTGCCTACGTGAAAGCACAGAGCCCTTGTAGTTCCAGAAAAGACCATGGATAAAGCAGAAAGAAGACAAATGGTAACCGATGATGATGGACAAATGCCACGGGGGTGAATCAAATGATCAACCTTGCGTATGTGACAGCGTAGGGGCAACGTAGTTTGACTAACGGACTCAAAAGATGGGACCTAGGTGAAGACTGACACGATGGATGATCCTACCTGACGACACGAACCTGACAATGAAGGGAACGAATGATGTAAGCTCAGAGTGGGATACTGAAAAGCTCAGGAATGGGGGATAGGCTAGATGGGTCGTCTAATGCTCAATCCATATTTACCAAGCAGTCGGGGATGAGATGGGTGAGGACAATAGTGCGGCTGAAGGCATAAAATAACGAGGATGTCAGGTAGATAATGATTAAGCCCTCTATAGATGATGCCTGTTGCTAGGTTTTCACCATCCATACTTATCCAAGGCACCACCAAGAGGTGGTTTTCACCATAGGACGAATTTATTTCTCTTGACTTTTTTTTTCTTTTTTTTTTGGGTTTTTAGGATTTTTTTGATTTTTGACAAGGTGGGGCAACCAAGCAGATTTAGGTGTAGAACTTTTTCAGATGCATAATATTGATGGGCTCGTCAAGGGGGTTTCCTTCAAGAGTAGTCAACCTGTATGCCCCAGATCCATATTTAGCGGCTATGATATAGGGCCCCAACCAATTTGCCTCAAATTTTCCTTTCTTGTCCCGATCTTGCTGAGTACATTGGTTCTCCTTAAGGACAAGCTCGCCCACCTAGAATTGTCAAGGACGAACCTTCTTATTGTAACTACGCTTGAGGCGATTCTGGTATGCTTGCAGATGATCATAGGCCTTTATTCTTCGCTCATCCAATAACTCTAGCTGTGCAAGCCGCGCAACACGAGCATCCTCTTCGCTGATAAGGTTCTTTAGAGAGATTCTCAAGGATGGAATTTCAACTTTGATTGGCAGGACGGCCTCAGCACCATACACTAAAGAGTAGGGGGTGGCGCCTGTCGGGGTGCGGATGGATGTACGATATGCCCAGAGGGTAGGATGAATATGGAGGTGCCAATCTCGTCCAGTGTTATTGACAACCTTTTTGAGAATACGGATGAGGGTTTTATTAGTCGCTTCTGCCTGACCATTACCCTGGGGGTAATAAGGCGTTGACCAACGGTGCTGGATATGGAAGGTATCGCAGAGGTGTTTCATGGCTTGGTTTTTGAAGGGTTTGTCGTTGTCAGAGAGGATGGTGGACGAGATACCATATCTATAGAGAATATGGTAAAGGATGAATTTAGAAATCTGAGTACCGGTGATTTGTGAAAGGGGCATTGCCTCCACCCACTTGGTGAAGTACTCAGTGGCGGTAATTATGAATGTATGGCCATCGGATGATGGTGGGTGAATCTTGTCAATCAAGTCGAAACCCCATTGAGAAAACGGCCATGGTGCCAAGAGGGGTTGAAGATCTTGTGCAGGGGCATGAATTAAATCTGCATGCTGTTGGCATGGAAGACAATTCTTCACAAACTTGCAAGTATTGTGTTCTAACATAGGCCAATAATATCCAGCTTGTAAGATCCTTTTGGCCAGAGCCATACCATTTGAATGTGCTCCACAAACACTGCCATGTACCTCTGTTAGTGTAGCATGGGCTTCAGTCTCATTCAGACATCTAAGGAGGATTCCATCATACCCACGATGATAAAGTGTATCACCGATGATGACATATCGAGAAGAGCGATGAACGAAGGATTTGCGGTGGTTACGTGTAAGGTCTGGGGGTATAATGTTATCATGGAGGTAGGTATAGATGTCTTGGTACCATGGGGAGGTGGGACCCACAATTTTGCACACCATGTCGGTCTCAGGGATATCATATGCTAGGATTAAAATTTGTTCTACAAGAAACTCACACTCTATTCGGTCCTTGGGCATGTCCAGCAGGGAGCCAATAGTGGCCATTGCATCAGTTGCTTTGTTGCGTACTCTGGGGATCTGTTCAAATTGTATAGAGGTGAAATATTTCTTGAAATCATCCACCATGCACTTGTAGGGTAACAGCTTATCATCTTTGGTTAGGAACTCATCATTAACTTGTCTAATGACTAGCAAAGAATCACCAAAGACTTTCAACTGAGTTATGTGCCACTGTTTTGCAATTTTGAGGCTGGTGAGGAGAGCTTCGTATTCTGCCATATTGTTGGTACATGGGAATACTATCTTGAATGACTTGGGAATGTAGTCACCCTGAGGGGTGACTAATAAAATTCCTGCCCCCGATCCATTATGTGTATATAATCCATCAAAGTACATTGTCCACGTAGGGGTCTCATCAATGGAGAAGACTTCTTCATCGTGGAATTCCGTGATCAATGGATAAGTATCAACTAGAGGAGCTTCCGCTAACTGATCTGCGATTATCTATCCTTTGATAGCCTTGTGGTCCACATATTCTATGTTGAATTCACTAAGGAGCATGACCCACTTAGCCATGTGGCCAGTCAGAGTGGTTCTAGATAACGGATACTTCAATGGATTGATCTTGGCAATTAATTTGACTGGATGGCTAAGCATGTAATGTCGAAGCTTTTGTGTGCTGAAGACAAGTGCGAGGTAGGCTTTTTCCATGGGGGAGTAGTTTAGCTCGTAGCCAACCAATGTCCGACTGATGCAGTAGATTGCCCTCTCTTTCGACGACTCATCATGTTGTGCCAACAATGCCCCCAGTGCAACTGAAGTGGCGGAGATATAAAGCAAGAGGGGTTTGCCGGGAATAGGTGGCATCAATATCGGGGGATGGGCTAAATATTCCTTAATTTTATTGAAGCCCATCTAACACTGCTAGTTCCATCAGAAGGTGGAATCTTTTTTCAGAAGATGAGTGAATGGCTGACACTTATTTGCCAGCTGGGCTATGAACCGACGGATGGACTGCATCTTCCCCTGGAGGCATCTTAATTGTTTGAGATCACGTGGAGGTGGCATGTCTAGGATAGCTTTTACCTTGGTGGGATCAACCTCAATGCCCCTGCGAGAGACTATGAAACCCATCAACTTCCCTGAAGTGACCCCAAAGACACACTTTTTTGGATTTAGCCGCAACTTGTAGTGTTCTAACCGTTCAAAAAAAAATTTCAGGATGGCGGGATGTTCTACTCATGTTCTGGATTTTCCTAATAGGTCATCGACATAGTCCTCCATGATGATGTGTATGAGGTCATGGAAGATGACCGTGATTGCCCTCTAATATGTCACCCCCGCATTTTTTAGACCGAAGGGCATAACATTGTAACAGAAAGTGCCCCAAGGAGTCGTGAAGGCGGTCTTGTGTTGGTCCTCAGGTGCAATTCGGATCTGGTTATACCCGGAGAAGCCATCCATAAGGGATAACATCTCATGTCTTGCTGTCAAGTCAACCAACATGTCAATGTTAGGCAGGGGGAAGTCATCTTTTGGGCAGGCTTTGTTGAGATCCCTGAAGTCTGTGTAGACGCGAATGTCTCCATTTGGTTTAGCAACTGGTACTATATTGGAGATCCACTCAGAGTAGTCAATTGGTCTGATAAAACCCGCCTCTAGTAACTTCTCCAATTCCTTCTAGACTAACAACGTGACTTGCGGATGCATCTTGCAAAGCTTTTGTTTGATAGGCTTGGCATCTGGGCGAATGTCCAAGTGATGAACCACTAATGCGGGGTCTAAGCCTGGCATGTCTGAGTATGACCAAGCAAAGTTAACGATTCCCTCTTGGAGTAGCTGCACGATGACCGGATACTCTTGCTCTGAGAGTGACTTAGCTACATAGGTGACCTTAGGACTTTCAGCAGTTCCCAGATTGACTTCTTGAGTCTCTTCAATCAGAATAGATGATCGAGTAGATAACTAAGTTCCCATAAGGGGAAGATGAACATCTCCATCTTCTGGCGCCTCTTCAAGGTTTTCGCCATCAGATGCATCCTTTATTTTTACTTTTTCAAAGTCAATAAGTACCTCAGGGAGGTTTTCACTAGATGACTATTTGTTATTTTTCTTATCCTTATTTTTGCGACTGGAGTGCTCATCCTCCCCCAATCCCATAAGGTTGACATATGTGTCTGCCGACATACTAACAGGTGTGCGATTACGTAGGTCCCAATCAATAAGCTCAGGGTGGCAAAGGGATAGGTTAATAGTGCAGACGGATAGGCATTCGAACATAGATGATAGGTCGGTGTGGTTGACGTCATTGTACGCATGTATGATGGATTCTTCCTCGAGTATGTCTTCCAATAAGTCCTTGTCCACGGCAACACTATTGGAGGCATTAGACGATGTTTCGGGGCCTTTCTGCTTTCTGTCATACCCAATGCCCATGTTTTTTGTTAGCGGAGACTTATCAATGGGTTGTAACTGCTCTTATTCTTGCTTTCCTAGGCCCCTGCCTTGATAGTTATGCTTTTCCATGAACTTTGTTAGCCAGGGGTACTTTTCTTGAAAGTATTCTTTGAGAGGAGTTTCCAGCTGAGGCTCTTCTCGGTAAACCCATTGGCTTATGTCTTCTTCTGGCACATCTGTCTTGATACTTGGGGATACAAAGGTGGTGGTAGGGATGTTTTTTTCATGGAAGGTGACAGTCTTGTCTTCCTTTGGGGTAGCATGGGAAGGTTGACCATACTCGTGTGGTGATGGTGGCATGGTCGCTACATTAAGAGCGGTATGCATTTCATACTCGCCACACCCTTTGTCAATGATCTAGACTTTAGTGACTGTAGGCTCAGTGGTGGAGGATGGAGTGGTTATCAAGGTGGATGGTGGATTAACGGATGATCACTGAGATGCCCCCATTTCAACCCCAGGATAATAATGTAAATGGGGGAATGACACTTCTAGAGTGCGGCAATATTCGAATGGTTGGGGGTCAGCATAGATGGTGACCTCTTGTCTGTTGACTGGGAATTTGAGGCACTGATGGTAGGTGGAGGGCACGACTTGCATAGAATGGAGCCATGGATGGCCGAGGAGGAGATTATATGGCAAGTCCAGATCAAGGACATGGCAGGTAATGTACTGAACCACCGGTCCCACTTGGATAGGAAGATTGATGATCCCTTATGAATTCCTTTCTGCATTATCATAAGCCTTGATTGTGATGATCTGATTACTTAAATCTGCTTGAGTGTACCCCACCTATTTTATAAACTTTAGAGTGCACAAGTTGAGGGCAGATCCATTATCTACCAAGACTCTTTTTATTTTATTACGGGCCACCACGACTTCAATATGTAAGGGGCGATTGTGATTGGCATCAATGTTGGGCATATCATTTTAGCTAAAGTGTAGTTGGTGAGATGAAGCTAGGTGTCCTACCAAGGCTTGGAACTATATAGGATCAATGTTATTAGGTACATGGGTTTCCTATAGGGCTCTGTTGAGGATTTCTTGATGCACAGGGGAAGACTTAAGTAAATCCAAAATGGAGATATGTGCAGGGGTCTTTCCTAAGTGATCAAGGATGTTGTACTGGGAGGTTACAGGAGTCGATTGGGTGGGTGCAGAGGCTGCAGGAATAGTGATGCGGGCTCATCATGTAGTAACAACACATTGAGGGTCTTTAGCTTTGACATGTATCATGTATACACGAGGTTCTACCTACTCAATGTAATGAATAATACCCTCGTAATTGAGGGGTACATTCTTATAGCTCACATTATTTGTGATGTTATTTTGAGGATTACTGTTGGAGGTGCTCGGGCCTTGGTTGTGATTTGGGAAGGCATTTTGATAGATCTGCAACTGAGCATTGGATTACGGGGCTTGACTGGGGTCGACCTTGATATCACCTCGATCTATGAGATCTTGGACGTAGTTTTTCAGACCCTGACACTTATTCAAAGAGTGTCCTTTGATTTTGTGGAACTCACAATATTCATTTTCCCTAAACCATGTGGGCTTAGGTTTGGATTCGTCGAGTGGCTTGGTGACAGGGTACGTGATCGGATAGCTGATCTGCAACAGTTTGTTGAAGACAACACTCAAGGGTTCTCCTAATTGAGCATACTGGCGTTTAGTGTTCCCTTGGTTATTTTGATTGGATTGTTGGGGAGGACGGGGTGTCCCTTGTGGTATAGATATGGCATTAGGTATGAATTGTTGTTGTTTCTAGGATGTGTTGTCCACGTGGACATGTTTAGTATCAGTAACACCATCATTTACCGCATTTTTGTTCTTGTTCCAAAAATGTGGCTTGTCGTTGAATGTGCTTTCCTTATCTTGATTATATATTTTGATGTGCCCCTTGGCAACAAGGGCACGCTCAAGGATGGGTCCCTTCTCTACTACCTCCGCGAAAGTGGTGACACAGTGTAATCAGAAGTTATGAGCCATGTCGGGATGAGAGTTCTCTACGAAGAGGGTGACCATGTCCTTTTCTTTCAAAGGAGTTTTCATTCGACTTGCTAGGGCACGCCACCTCTAGAGGTAGCTAGTAAAGGTTTCCCCTTCACATTGTTTCTCTTTGAGAAGATCCAGGGTATCAGTATCTTTTTCCAAATTGAAGGAGAAGTAGGAGACAAACTTTTCTGACAGGTCTGCAAAAGATTTTATAGATCCCTTTTCGAGGGTCATGAACCACCCTAGCGTGTTGCTTCCCAAACTTCGAGGAAATAGGCACAAGAGATAGTTGTCATTGTGGATAACTTCTTGACATTAGGAGTAAAACTCCTATAAGTGGGCCTTAGGATCCTTGTCCCCCTTATATTTGTGAAACTTTGGCATCTCAAAATGTTTGGGGAAGGGAATCAGTGAGATGGAGGGATCATACGGATATGGGCATATATCTTCAAACTTGAACAATTGTTTGCCAGTCCCTACCTGGAGATCTTTCAGAGCGGCTTTGATTTCTAGTATGTCCGCATTGGCCGGTGTGTTGGACGGATATTGATGGTAGGATTATTATGGATCTTGAAATGACGCTTGGGGATGGTTGTATGGATAATGAGGAGGCAGTATCCCCTATTGATACGCTAAGGGACCTTGTTGATAAAGGGGTTGTTGATGCGAGGCGGGATATGAATTGGTTGGATAGTTATGGGTGGTGTACTATTGGGAAGTATGGAGAAGGTGTTGATTAATTTGTGGATGTTGGGGGTGCTGATGGAGAAGGCATTGTTGATTAGTTTGTGGATGTTGGGGGTGCTGATGTGACTGTTGTGAGGCCACATAGGATGGTTGTTATTGATATTGTTGTTGATTGTAATAATTGTAATGATAAGGTGGTTGTTGATGCATAGTTGGCGGTTGTGGTGGGCGAGATGGGATGTTATGTGGTGGTTGCACTTGCGGGCATAAAATGGATGCAAGGAATGGAGATATGGTTGGGGCTGAAGGCCGAGGTTGATTTCCTTGCGGTTGATGTTGTGATGGTTGTGTTGAAAATAGGGGATTGACCAATGGTTGTTGTTGAGGTAGAGGTGCGATTGAGATGCTTTGCGAGGGAGGTTGTTGAGTACTAGTGGGAGCATAGGCTTGGGGAGTTTGTTGGGATACGAATGACGATGGAGGGACGTTGGATGATGATGGCGGAGGGATGTTAGATTGGGGCGGTTGTTGAGGTACGAATGACGAGGATGGAGGGATGTGAGATTGAGGTGATTGTTGAGGTATGAATGATGATGGTGGAGGATTTGTAGCCCCAGAAGGTGGGGGAAAGGCGGTGAAAGGGTTGCCCCCAGTGTTGACAGGAGGTGGGTTCGAAGGGAGTGGTGTCGGTAGCATTAATGGTTGTGGTTGCGGGATGTTTTGCGGCATGCCATAGGCAAAAGGATCATTGGGGTCAATGGTTTGGGGTGTCCCCGTGACCGAGATGGTGGGATGTGTGGGATTGCCAATAGGATACAGGACAACGTTGCCGAATTCAGGTTGATGCCAACCTTCTATGGAAGGAACATTGGGGACATACGAGCTACTGGGGATAGCATGTGAACCTTGGGGTACATTAGATGTGGAGGTGCCATACTTGGATAAGTCGACACCTAACGGCAGCTTGACACCATTTTCAATCAAGTGAGCCAAGATTTTGTCCCCATGTCTTTCGAGAAGGCGTTCTGTCATTTATGCATTAACAGGGTTGCTGAAGTGTTCCTCGAATGTGAGCTCAGGTTGATCAGCCATGTTTTCCTCCCCAGGTGGTGACATGTTTTGACCATCCACATTGGATTGTGATGAGGTACCATTGTTGGGATCGTGAGGGATGTTCATTATGTTATTGGGATCTTGAGGATTGTTTGATTGGGAATTCAGGGCTTGTTGGTCGGCCATTTTCTTTGCCTGTGATCAAGTCTAAATGGGCATGCAAGATGATGAGAGGGATCAAGATATTAGAAAGACCTTGATGATGAAAGATTGATTCGATTTGATGGGAGATTAATTGATGACGATCGGTTAGACCGATGTGGATTGATTTAATGACACTGGATTAGTCCAGGTTTTGGATTTTCATTCGGATAGATTTGATGATGTGGGGGTTGGATTGGTCGGATGATTAGGATTGATTTGATGATAAATATGATGAAGACCGAGATCCACAACCGAGTTTAAGAAGGATCCTTGGTAACACTAGGTATTGATTGAAAGGTGGATGTATGATAACGACACCAAATCCAACTTGAGATAGAAGTGGATTGATTGAGTTGAAAAGGATGACTGACTTAAGACAGATGATCTTAAGCCAGTTACGATGATTATGATTAGGGATGAACACCTAGGTCAACTTGGATGAAAACTCCAACGTGGTTTATATGGAATAACGGAGATCGAAGATGAAAGCGGGTTTAGGATGGATGGGGAGCATCTCAGGATAGACGAATGGCTCTCGAAACTAGCAAAAGAGTGTTTAGGATAAATGACTCTTAGAACAAAGGGATGGAGACTCAGAACGAATGTTCAGATGTTCATTTTAGGATGGTGGATGATCGTGTTGATGTTCGAAACAGAGGGACAAGGGGTGCCAAGTGATAATATAGGCTGGTCAAAAGTCAAGTCTGCCACAGCATTAGGACAGGTTCGCAACAGCATAAGGACAGGTTCGCCACTGTAACAGGACAGATCTGCCACAACACAAGGACAGGTCCGCCACTGCACTAGGATAGGTCCACCACAGCACCAGGACAGGTGCGCCACAGCATCAGGACAGGTCCGCCATAGCACAGGGATAGGTCCGCCACAGGGTTAGGACAGGTCTGCCATAGCACAGGGACAGGTCCACCAAAGGATAAGGACAGGTCCGCTAAAAGATAAGTTTGAGCTTGATGTTTTGATGGATGGGTAAGGCAAAGGACCCAAAATATAGCAATCATAAAAAGACTTGGTCAAACTGATAATCACTAGTTTTTGCACAAGAAAGACAATGCAAACAGCACAACCCTAAAATTAGTAGAAACGGGTATGGTCAACAAAGTCTTCTACTCTAGGATGCACATGGTTGCTAAGGAGTCCTCGATATACACTTGATACATGAGGCCCAAACCGTGAACACCAACCCGTTACAAGCGTGAGTCAGGAACCTTAGCGAGATACTAAAGGCTCGGACCAACTCTTCACGTCATCCTAACGCTTCGCCAAATACAATGTGGTTGGATTGAGGTATAGCTTTCGCTCTCCCCCCTTTATATACCCCACCGGTACGCATGGTTGGAATCGTCCCTTGGGGTGATGAAATCCCCAAGCAGGTCCCACTAAGAAAATGAAAAAGGGGTGACTCAAAGGACTTGGAAAGCTATGATTTCTCGTCACCCAGGATCGCCAAATGGCGCAAGGGGATTGGATACATCAAATAGCCTTCCCAAACATGCCAAAAAAGGTTTATTGACCCCTTTAATTAAACTATGTGCCTAATTTACCAAAAGACAATCGGCAAAAACTTGAAATTTTACCTTCGGGAGGACAGGTCTGCCACTCTACAGGGACAGATCCGCCACTCTGTCAGGACAGGTCTGCCACTGCATTAGGACAGGTCCACCACTGCACTAGGACAGGTCTGCCACTGCACTAGGACAGGTCTGCCACTCCAGGACAAGTCCGCCACTCCAGGACAGATCCGCCACTCCAGGACAGATCCGCCACTTTGTCAGGACAAGTCTGCCACTCTGTAACTTGGACCTTCAAAAATGCAAAAAATAGCAAACGTGAAAGAAAGAGACCCTTTTGTGGGTCCCACCGGGCGTGCCAGAAATGTGATAGGTCAAATATGAGTATTAGAAAATGAGTAGCAAGCAAAAGAGTGCAAATAAACACCAAAACAACCTACACCTCAAGATTAGCCTGAGTTGGAAACAACACAAGATAAAAGCAAGAAAATGGAACTCTATACCTTGCGTCAAATCGATCATTTGGTTGGCCCTTCAATCTTTGATGTGTATTCTCCTTGGATGGCAAGATATAAAAACTAGATGAGGATGTGAAGATGGATGGAAATGGATGAAAGCATGAAAATGGCTAAGTATAGATTGAGAAATAAAATTGCAAGAGTTTGGCTAGCAAAATGATCTTCCCAAAATGAGAGAAAAGAGGGGGGATTTATAGCAATTTTGAGAATTCCTAGGGGAAATGGATGGCCAAGATTGAGCCACCAAATATCAAGATGTAGGGCTAAGGTGAGTTGAGAAATCACAAGCCCTCACATCTTGAAATGTGGCATGTGATATAGCCCTAAAAGGTGAAGTGGACATGAGGTGGAAGGAGAAGGACATGACATGGAGGGTGGTACAAAGTACCTTGGGATTGGACAAGATCTCCTCATAAAGGAGGTCCTTGTCCCCATGTGGGTGAGAGGACATGTGAGGAATTAAAAATTCCTCAAATATTCTCATGGGGAGATGGGAAAGAATAAAGAATGAGTGAAGGACATGTGGGGAGAAGTGAAGGAATTAAAAATTCACATGGGGAAGTGGAGTGCCTTGTCCAAAAGGAGAAATCCTTTAATAAGGTTGACTTAAGGACACATACCATAAGTGGGAGGAGGATTAGGTTAGGCTAACCAAATGATTAAGGTTGTGCAAGTACTCAGTTAGATGGACTAATGACTTATTAGAAGCGAGTGGGAGATTATGGAGGATGTGATCTTAATGATGATTAAGGGTGTGCACATGCTAACCCTAGTTAATTAGAAGAATATGAAGTAATTAAGATGGATTAGAGGCCAACTTGCAAAAGTTGGAGGATGTGACCATGAGAGAGAAAAGAGGAATTAAAAAATGAATTTTAATTCCAAAAGGGGAATATGACTAAATTAAATAAAATGGTAAATTTATTTAATTTAGAGGAGGAAAAGGGGTAAAGTATTTATTAAATTAAATACTTTAGGACTCTTATGTAAGATGCAAGGTATTAATTAAACAAATGGTTTAATTAATATTGACAGAGGGGATGAGCAATTGGATGAATAAGGAGACGTGTTTTATCATATGGAAGTGATCAAATTGGACGTCTACATCATGAAATTTAAAAATTTAGATAAATCAATTTATGTCCTCGGATTTAATTAAATTCTATGTCATAGTTGATAAATACATGTATTCATAATATACCTTAGCTCTGTAGATATACTCTTGTTGGGAAACAACCACACCTATGAGTAAACTTCCCCTCACCCCAAAAGATAAATCTTTAGACCCATACAAACTTAGAAGAATATTACTTATTGATGAATTAGTTAATTAATGATAAGCTTGATATTTATGAGGTCCATTAAGTACCCTTGTCTAACAATAATCCTCAGAGAAATAGAATCTAGTATAAGTTTTACTTGAAATAAACTACATGGTTTTAATCATTTACCCATTTTGACACTCATTCTTGAGTTGTTCATAACCTAAATTAGTGGGGACCTATCCTTCTCTTTTTCCACCTTTATATGTAATAGAAGACACTCTAAACAACCCCTAACCTCCTATTAATACCCAATTTGAGAAATCAAAGTTATATATCTACGTGTGTCTTATTTTTCATTCTTTAGTCCTTTAGCTATATAAATTAGATGGTTCCTTACCTCATATTCACAGTCTCTATTTACTAATCTTCTTATTTAATTTTTCCAATAATGATTCAAAGAAGCCTCATTGTCGATATTGTAGCCTTTTGTGAGCTCTCAATTCTTGATACATTTTATCCAACTCCTAGTTAAAATGTTGATGATGATTTATTTAAATAAATCTTAAGTCTTTACCTTAATCCATGTGGTTTTATTTATTTTAAATAAATCAATTAATGCATAACATCAAATTTGGCTATGGTTTAATTATCAAGTGATATCTAATGTTATGGATTTTTTAATGTTATAAATCGAATGGTCTTCAAATGAAATATATTTTGAATTTGTGTAGATTCAATGTGATTTTTAAATAACTTTCAAATTGTGTGCATTATTTAATTAGTTTGTTGATATATATTTTTTAATTGTTTAACATGTAGTTGCCATTTCATTGTTCACATGGATTTATAATTTAACATAGAGGGTTTTATGGCTGATGCACAAATTATTGTACATATCATACATTCAAATCTACAACCACAACAAAACCCCACACCTCCACACTCTCCACCTAATCCCCCACCCCCTAAAGTAGATCAGGCTCAATTAAGAGAGAGCATTAGAGAAAACCTTAATGTGATTTAGGGAAATATAGATATGATAAAAAAATGAGCCTAGAATTCCCCCATCATCTTGCACGGTTTGCATCTACAATGCAAACTATTGTCGAGTTCAATCTATTGATGTGGACGTAGATAGCTTCCATCAATGGAGAGAAGAAAGGAGACAATTGTATGCAGATGGATTGTCCTATAAAGAAATTAATGACCTTAAAGTTACCAAACTTGATGTTTTGACATTTTTTTAACCCCCAAACAAATCAACCAATTCCAGCCACCAAAAAATGAATTTCAATTTTATGGTGTAGGCACCTGTAGATAGTTGCAAATTTTTGGTATAGATGGTGGATGGTGTTTGATAATCCACCACTTGGAAATTGTGAGGTGCCCCTATACTTTTTGAGAAATTTATTGGTTGATTTTGAGTTGGGTTTAAAACCCAACTATTTTGATATGTGGTCATTTCAGGGAGTTGGGTGTGGCATGACCCAACATAGATTAGGAGCATATGTCGATCCTTAACGACATGCTCCAATTGCTCCTATTGTCCCTCCTCCTCTTGGTGTTCTCGCTGCATTTCAATAGTAGATGATGTTATCAACATTAGGAGCATTGAGTTCACTTTCAAGACATCTCACTCATTAGACTACACATGCAATGACTGAAGTGGCCAATAGAGAGCATGGAGGCTCAGGCTATGGGAATACTCAGGAATCCACTTTAGGTTACCCACATGCATCTGGGACAAATTCATATATGAATTTACTATATTTTGAGGATCATCCTACATAGGTATGTTCATCTTTTGAACTTAATTTTTTTTTTTTGAAATGTGCAAAATTCATGTAAATAATAACATCAAATTATATATATAATATATAATATAATATTAATTCAAGAAGTGTCCAATGTAGATGCATGATCATACGATGCCTGAAACTCAATATGACCATTTCTATATGTTGAGTGTTGTAGATCTGAGCTCACCTTTTGGTTAGGTACTTGAACCAATATATATTAAATAATTTGTGTGGATATGTCTAATTTAATTTGAATTTGTACACATGTGTGAAATGATATATTATATCTAGATGCAGGGAGGTCATATGATACCTAGTACTGACCAACCACAAGTTGTGGTGAGCGCTCCTAAGTCATCATCAACTTAGGTGTGTGCTTTCAAAAAATTGTTAAGTTTAAATTAAATACACATCATAGATATAATTTAATTTTTTCATTTACATACACATGTGAATTTGATCTATAAAAATTGTTGTACATCTATATGTAGGGATTTCATGTAATACCTATGGCGGGCACACTCGAGACATCATCAACATTTGCATGGGAAATATTAGGTGCATGATCATGAGGTCATATTATTCGAGGTTGTAAACTTTACTAAATCTCCTATACAATTTTTATGGACCTTTTAAATATATATGTATTCAAGGTTTTAACATATTGTTTGCTTTATATGAATATGCAAGATATGGTAGATCAAGCATTTGGATCTTCTCAAGTGACAGTTATTCTACTCGTTGAACAAGATGTGCTAGTAGATTCACATGATCATATGGTAATTTATGCATACTAAAAATCATTTTTACTGTATTACTAGATATTTAATTAAATTTATTTTTATCTAAAATTTTATATTTTCAAGTTTAAATATGTTTAATTATATCAAAATTTCTAAATAACTTTAAATATAATTTCAAGTTTCTTGTACTCTTTTACAACATGGTGAAGGTACATCTAGTCAACATGGAACAAAGAGGAGACTTGATTTGACTGATCACCCTAATAGTTAGATGGTTTTAAATTTTATGGACTATAGATCTCTAGTTTTATTTAAATATATGTGTTGGACTTGACATATACATTTTGAACATGTTATTTCATGGACCATTTCACATACATTATATCAATTAATATTACCATGTTTGTGTTTATTTATATTAGTTGACTTTAATATGATGATTATATATGCAGCCAATTATGATCATGTTATGTTCATTTTGATGATTATATGCACTCATGTATGTATAGATACTTTATCTAATTTTCAAGTAATACATGTACTATATAAATTCTTATCTAGAATCAAATATCATATATATAATTTATCACATGGTTAGGTGACAAATTAAAACATCATTTAAATAGTTTAGATCATATTCATAATAAATTAAGGGTAGGTAATTTTAACTATTTTCCAATTCTAGCAAATATTTGAATCAATAAACAAAAATCTATCTCCTTGTATGTACAAAATGTATAATCTATACAATTGAACAATTATATAAAATGTGGTAAATACAAGACATGAAATGTATGATCTATAAAATTGGAACAAGATATTTAAAAAGTGACTAATAAGTTCATTGATGTTCATATACATCGAACAAACATATATAATGTATATCAATGTTTAATACAACTATATAACATGATGAAACATATATGTGCATGTAGATACAATTAAAGCTTATCAACTTTTAGGTTAAGACCACAAATTGATATTTACATAGCCTCTTGATATAATAATTTTACAATAACAATCACATGGTAGACTAACTTGATGAGAACCAACAAAAATAATTAACTATAGTTTTTATGAGTCATTTAAGTAAATAATTCATGCGAGAAAAGAACAATATATAGTAAAAGTTAGAAAATTGGATCTTATAAACTCCATACAAATTCAAGTGATGTTTTCCATAGGATGGATTAAGGGGACCTAAGAGGATATAGCTTAAAGGGGCTCCTAAGAGAATTCCTTAAGGGGAGTTAAGAGGATGGCTTAAGGGGATGCAAGGGGGTGGATTAAGGGGAGTTGATAGAATGACTTAAAGGGATGTAAGAGGGTGGATTAAGGGGAGTTGATAAAATGACTTAAAGGGATGTAAGAGGGTGGATTAAGGGGATGCATTTCAAGAAAGCTAAGATATGGCTTAACGGGCCCTAAGAGGATGGCTTAAGGGGAATTATGAGAGTGACTTAAGAGATGCAAGATTGTGGATTAAGGGGATGTAAGAGGATATGACTTAAGGGGATGCAAGAGGGTGGATTAAGGGGAGTTGATAGAATGACTTGAAGGGATGTAAGAGGGTGGATTAAGGGGAGTTGATAGAATGAATTAAAGGGATGTAAGAGGGTGAATTAAGGGGATGCATGTCATGAAACTTAGGATATGGTTTTAATGGGTCCTAAGAGGATGGCTTAAGGGGAATTATGAGAGTGACTTAAGGGATGCAAAAGGGTGGATTAAGGGGATGTAAGAGGATATTCCTTAAGGGTCCTTTAAGAGGATGGCTTGAGGGGATGCAAGAGGGTGGATTAAGGGATGTAAGATTTTGGATTAACCCATATATATTTGTTATTATAAGAATCTCATGAACCCTACAAACCCTAAACCATATGACCTAAATCCTAGGAGATGAACCCTAAACCATTAACCCATATAGATTTGTTATTCTAAGAGGATGGCTTAAGGGGTGTTGAGAGAGTGACTTAAGGGGATGCAAGTGGATGGATTAAGGGTAGATATACAAGGATATGGATTAAGGGGTATTAAGAGGATGGCTTAAGGGGTGCTAAGAGAGAGACTTAAGGGGATGCAAGTGGATGGATTAAGGGTAGATATATAAGGATATGGATTAAGGGTCTTAAGAGGATGGCTTAAGGGGTGTTGAGAGAGTGACTTAAGGGGATGCAAGTGGATGGATTAAGGGTAGATATACGAGGATATGGATCAAGGGGTCCTAAGAGGATGGATTTAAGGGTGTTGAGAGAGTGACTTAAGGGGATACAAGTGGATGGATTAAGGGTTCCTAAGAGGATGGCTTAAGGGGTGTTGAGAGAGTGACTTAAATGGATGAAAGTGGATGGATTAAGGGTAGATATATGAGGATATGGATTAAGGGTTCCTAAGAGGATGGCTTAAGGGGTGTTGAGAGAGCAACTTAAGGGGATACAGGAGGATGTATTAAGGGTAGATATATGAGGATATGGTTAAGGGATCCTAATAAAATGGCTTAAGGGGAATTAATAGAGACTTAAGGGGATGCAAGAGGATGGATTAATGGTACATAAGAGGATGGATTAAGGGGTTTTAAGAGAATAGCTTAAGGGGATATGAAATCAATTATAAACTTTTTATAAAATGAAAATGAATTAAATTTAGTTTTATATTTATACTATCAATTAAATGTATCTAGAACTATATATAGTTACCTATCTCTAGATTCAAATTCCATTGTAATATATATGCATCTCCTCTATTTTTTATAAAGAATATAGTTTTGGGAAACCTAAAACAAAAACTAATATAAAAATTTAATTAGGAAATGACTAAAGACAAATATATATATAGGCATGTAGATGTGACAAATTTTTAACTACATATTGACTATCAATTAAATATATATACAAATATATACTTACCAATATTTATTTACTCTATTGTACCATCTACATCCTCTCTTTTATGTAATGCATCTATGATTGTCTCATGATCATCCATTGAAATTGTCCATAAAACTTTATTAGCAAGCCTCCCTTGATACCTAACTAGTTTTATATTGGTTGCCAAAATCAAATGTGAATAATGTATAATCTTCTTGTGTCTTTCATAGTCTTCAAATGCAAACAAGCCATTCTTTCTTATCAAATATTTTCGAAGTCGGGTGGCAACAACAACCACTAAACCAGTTGGATACTCAAATTTGTCATCATCCACTCTAGAATGTGCCAAGCTATGTTCTCTCTCATCACATCTAGCCAACCAATACCCTGTCTCCTCTTTACTCCCCTTAGGTACAACAATAGCATACACATTCCCTACAAAAATAAATAAAAAATTCAACAAAGAGTGACTTATTTAATTCACATATAAACATGCACACATATAAAATTCAACTCAATAAATAATGTACCTTCTTGTACAATATCTAAAACACATTCATAATCATGTGATCTGAACACTTGATTATCTTCAATTGTCGTTCCATGTTAAACATGTGTCAATGTAGGTGTTAAGGCTCTTTGTTTCCATTGTTCGACCCATTTTTCATTTTCACACACCTCCCAATCACCTGCAATACAAAATTGACAAAAGCATGCCAACTCCCTTGTCCATATTGTCCATGTGTTTGCATTCAAACTCTTAAATTAATGACATTTTGCAGATCCATTAATTATTTCATAATCTTGTCGAGAAAAAATATCATTTTCTTCAACTAACCAAAAGAAGCATCAAATTATTGAGCTCTCACTTGTTCTTGTAGATAATTTGGTATTGCACTAATCTACAATTGTACGTGCATCTCTAAATTTTGCAACATCCTCAATTTTTAGTTGCTCTCTAGCAAGAGCTATTTTCACACATGCACATGCTGCATTGTGTTCTCCCTTACCATGACCAACTTCAAAAAAATTCCACATGTGCCAGATATTATTTTCCTTATGCACTCTACATAACCAATGAAACATTCTAGCATTTTTGAATTGACCCATGCAATTATCTGACCATATGAGATGTTCTCTCATTTGAATTCCTCTCTCTTTTAAATTTTTATAAAATATATCAAAATAATATTGAACAAACTCAAATGAATGTAATCAACTATCACTTACATAAAAATGGTACTCGAGACTCAAAAAAAATCTATTATCTTCTCTACTATCATCTACATGTCTATAGACAATATGAACAAATATAGCTACTTGCATTGAATTATAATATTGTGATTGAATTTCTTCTTGTGGAGCATGATTATAATTATTAGCAAAATCAAAAACTGACAATATAGTTCTAATTGGGAATGTGTTTTTACATAAATGAAATTGATTATCAAGCCAATGAGCATACTGAGAATGTTGAACATATTTAGATACCATTTTATATCAAGTTAAATTCTTTAATAAATGCATGCATGCTAAATTTTTCCACAATTAGCTCACAACATTTTCTAGTTTTTCCATCTTTTATAGAATACTCTACAATTTTTAAAAAAATTACATCCACTAATTGTTGTCCAAATTAATCTAAACTACTTTCATGCATACATTCTCCTAATAATGAAAAGTTACCACATTTATTGTATTCTCTAGAAATACATGCTTTTAAATAAAATAAGTTTCCATTACAGGGTTCACAAAACAAACCTGCTATAAAATCTTTGATTCTTTCAGGTGGCATATTAATACCACAAATGTCCTGCATAATTTGGTTAGCATCCAACTTGTGCATCGTATAGATCAAAAACTATCATAATAATATCGTAATTGTACATGATTCTTACAACAACAAGATATTTGTTGCTTATTAATTCTAACATACCAAGGTTTATACTTTTTGAATGATCTTTGACTTCTTTTAATATTCAATGGTAATATTGAAGCATCTGATTTTTTTTTTTATAATTCAATGGTAAGATGCTTTGGATGAGGTTCACAAATTTTGGAACTCACCCTTAATTTCAAGACATCTCTAATTTTGGGTCATACTCTTGTATTATCATGCCAATTTTTTTTTATTAAAGATTTAATTTCATTAGTTAATTTCATGTCTAGTCTTGGGAGTCTACCACTAAAACTCCAACATTGATTAATTGGATCATTTTCAATACTTTCTCTTATTTTAGCAACTCTTATCAAAGTTTTAGGATTTAATTTTATACATTTACTAATCTTACTTAACATTCTTTTATTTGAAGTTGCTTTATTAACTAGAGCAGTTGTTATTGCACGATGAGCCACATTCTTATCTTTAGATAAACTTTTTTCACCTATAAAATCAATAGCATTAGCAACACTAGATATGACTTGTTCTATTGAATCATCTTTCTTTTTTGGTTTTACAAAAATAGCTAACTTTTTCATCACTTTTCTCATTTTTGACAATCTAATCAATTACACCATGAGTTGACATTGGAATCCTAATTTATTTCTATAAAAAAACATTTTATATATTTTATTTCCATAAGTTCTAATTTGTATCCAAGCAACTTTACCACGAAGGTTATCTAGCACTTCTTTTTCAATTGTAAAAGGAACATTTTCACCTTCATGCATACAAAGTTTCATTTTCATTCACGCAAGGGGTTTCATTTTCATTTCAAATGTAAAAGGGATTTCATTACATTTTCTTCAATACAAGGGTTTTCATTCTCATTTGCATTCTCATAAGATATAATTTCATTTCTTTTTTGTTTTTGCATTGTTTCAACCCTAGAATTATTGATAGCATCAATGGTGTATCCAACTTCATCTAAACAACCAAGATCAATATTATCAAGACTTGGGTTTGAAAACATACTTGGATAGATTGTTTGAATAGGTGCATTTTCCATATCATTGAGAGGTGGATTTGAAGGCATACCCGAAGTTGTTTGCATAGGTACTAGTCAACTATCATTCAAAGTTGAAGTTGAAGGCATAGTTGGGTTTGTCTCCATAATTGCATTTTCTTCCATATTCACCATCTCCACATTTGCATCATCTACATTCATTTCATCATTCATGGTTTCCTCTCCAACATTCATGTAAATAGATGCTTCCAAATTTTTCATTTGGTGAATCCTTTCTCTTCTGTCCCTTATCTTTTTGCTTCCATTTCTTTATTTGCTTGAATTTCTTCAAGTGTCATTAACTTTCTACATTTTTTTCTTTGTCTTTTCTTTGATCCCATGGTTACTAAACCCTCTTTGATGAAAAAAAAAATGATTCAAGTAACTTGTTTTCAAATTTCCATCTCCTTCAATATTCAAATAAAACTATGTAGTATGAAGATCCTTTCTTCTATAAACTTTGAAGTACAAACACATCATGAATACATTCAAAAGTTCTCTTTTTCCAAATCTTCTTGTAAAATGTTATTGTACTTGATTCCTCTTCAAAAAATTCAACCCGCACTTGTCTTTTCCAATAATTTGAATAAAATATGCCCTGCACAATACAAATTTGTAGTAAAAAATGCACAAAATGGTGATTTTGGACCATACTAAAGAAAATGAATGTTGCAAAAAAAATATTTTATCATTATTTTCCAAATTAGGAAAAAATAGCTATATAAGAAACATGTACACATTATAAAACACATATGTGTTATATTTTAGGAATGCATATATGTGTTATATAACATGTACATGTTACCTTTACTCAACGGGTAAATAGGTAACATTTATGTGTTATGAAATGCTTACACGTTTCATTTAAATAACGCGTAGATGTTTTAGTAACGCGTACGCGTTACTAAAAATTTGAATTCCCAACCCACATGTAGTCTGGTTTTAGGCTCAAGAAAGGCTTGGCAATCTGAGCCTTAGTCTTTGACCTGCAACTAAAAAATTAAGGTAGATTAAAAAAGAATGTCCAACTTTGGCAATATGGCTGATGGACTTTATTTTTTAATCAATCTATAAAAATAAAACCCATTAGAGAATAGGATTTCTAGTTTCCAAATATATAATTTTTATTAAGATTATATTTTTTTTCTACTTTTTAATTAATTTCTAAGAAAACTAGTCCTTAAACTTAAAATATCAGTTTTTTTTAATTTTTTAATAAAAATTTTTTGGTTAAGTTTCTTGTAAAAAAAATAATATGGAATCAATCTTCAAACGATTCTGTACACATTGAAAAAAAAATACTCAAATTTTTTTTAGCTTAGGTCCAATTATGTTGTTTGTACACGTTGATTTTTAAAAACAACAATTAAGGCCAATAAAAATTCAATAAAATAAATATTTTTGTAAAAATTACAAAACAAATTCCTCATCAATCTTCATGTTGTTAGCTCTCTTTCTTGAAAAGGAATTAGCATAATACTTTTATTTGGGTCAAAAAGTGGTGTCCATACACGTGCATGGTATGGCAAAAAAATGACTTTTAAAAAGTGGTTTTTATAGATCCCTAACAAAATTTAATTTCTTTAATATGTATTTGAATAATTTACATATTTAGGAACTAGATTCAAAATGATGAATTTCATATTATTGACCTTTTTCAAGATTCATTGTGTAAGTGCCTCAAATTTTCAGTCCAAGTGTGACAAATTCTGAAAAATAACAAAAACACTTCCACTTTTTGAGTTTTTTGTGGACCTGACTTCTTGCATCATCCCTTGTGTTATATTTTGGTATTTAAAGAAATTCAATGTTTAATTAATCAGCATTAATAAAATAGCTAAAATAATACAATTATAAGGTGAAATTATTAGAGACTACTTTAATTTTCTAAAAAGATAAATATACAGAAAGGCCACTTAAATATTAGCAAATGTTGTCTTTGATCTATTTCATCTTGATTAATTAGACTTTCCAATGGATTAACCAAGGAGAACATGACCATTTATTGAATCAAAAATCTCCACAAAGTTGTTCTAAAACAACTCACCTTAAGTCAAAATTCAAATATTAGGGTAATGGTCAATTTTGACTTAACAAAAAATATCCCAATCCAATTCTTCTTTGGGTGAAACTTGCACATCTCCCTCTTTTTGTTTTGGATGACTAAACTTTAACTACCATTAACAATACTTTGGGTCATGTTGTAACCTATTGCAATGTGCCCCTAAGATTTAGAATTTTGGGGACAATAGCATTTATTATGAGATTATAATTTTCTCAAAGTTTGGAGATTTTTTGTTTTGTTTTATTTTGATCTAATTCTTTTCCTTGAAAACACTTTGTCAAAGTTGTGAGTGTTATCAATGGTGTATGAACCTAAGGGACTATTTTATTTTATTTTTGAAAAGTTTATTAGGTTTTAATTTACAAATTGAAAACCTTTCAAAGTCCCCAAATCCTTTTTGAATACCAAGTTGCATGTTGCACCATTTTTTTGTAAGTCTTTGGTGCCAAAACTTGCAAACCAATGGGCCAATCCATTTCACCATTTCATATTGAACTCAACTTGTCAATTACTCCTAATTTTTGGTGATCTATTCCTTCTATTGATTTAATTTCTTATCAAGTTTTTCCCAATTTTGACATGTTTGCTTTGATTCCAGGAAACCTAGGGCTTATGCAAAACTATTTATTTGATGTTTTTTGTCAAATTTGGTCTCCTCTTCCAATTTTTAATTTTATTTTCTAATGAAATTCCTTTAAAAATCATTTAATTTTTATTTAGGAGAAAATATACAAATTATAACATTTTAGATTGTAGGTGTTTGTTGGAATAAACAAACAATCTCTAATCCAATTGTTTATCACCAAATCACCAAGATATGATACCAATTGTTGAGATACAAGGCTTTGACTACTACAATATAGAAATCTAAAAATTATATGCAAATCTGTAAATAAATTTTCTTAATCCTTGAAATACCATGAAGAGATTCAACTTCTTTATGATGCTAAAATCAGCCACTCTAAGATGCTTGATAAAACCACTTTAGATGAACTTATAACAACAATAACATCACCATAAGATAGCATCAACAAAGAGGCACAAATCAGCAACATAAGAATGCAAGATTTCACAACACAAGGTAGCACTAGAACAAAAGAATAAACATAGTGTTTACGTGGAGAAACCCTTGTGGGAAAAAACTCCACCAAGAAGAGAGTCCCAAGTTTTATTATCTTCAAAACAAGATTCCAATACATCCACTTCCAATCTCCTCTTGAGTCTTCAATCTTGCAACACCCTGTTACTCTTTTTACTCCCCCAAACTTCACTCTCAAGTCTCATATTTATACAAAATGAGTACCCACCAAAGAAATTCGTGGGAGATGGAAAATATTCAATATTTCTATCTTGGGATACACCAAAATCATCTTCTTACATATTCCTTTACACTTGTCATAGGCATCAAGTCCCAATATAGGAGCCTAGAACCAAGAATAGGAATTTACAAGACAATAATTGTTGTCATATGTTGTAATAGAATCTCTTACACCTTATGACACTTGTAAGTTATCATAGATGCTCTTACAAAATTATGACATGTGTCATAATAGCCCAAAAATACATTTCCCAAAGATAGGCTCCAAGATTCTCCGCCTCACCTCATTTACTATTTACCAAGATTCCTTGAGTAGTAAAAGTAACTCTGTAACAAACTATTGGTGAAACTTATTCATCCCTTCTGGGTAATTACAAATTAAAAATAATAAATGGAATAAATACAATATTGGGATTTACAAGGTTAATGGCACCTTATCCCAATAGTGTTTTAGTTTTCAAAAAGTCCCCATTCCCTAGTTTCGAGAAGTTATCAAATATGAACAAGAATATAATTTATCACCTAGGAATACTTAGAAAAATTGAAAAATTCATTAATGGAAAATCATAGATTAGAGAAAACTAATACATTTTTATATTTTTTCTTTTCTTGGGACATGATGTGCATTTTCTAATTTGTAAAAACTACAACTTGCAACACAACCCTAGGTATTGTAGTGTAGAAAAATGTAACCCTTTACATTTTCTCTCTTGTTTGGGCCCTCCTAGTTTAAAGTGAACTTAATTATTCCTTAATTTAGTGTTGTTGAATGTACCATATTAAATTTACACACTTATTTAGGCCCTCTTAACTAATTGTGCTTAATTATGCCTTAATAAACCCTTTAATTCATTTTCCAAGCCTAATTAATTACATTATCCAAAGGGGAAACCTAACATTTATTAATGCCTAAATATAACACTTTACAATGAGAAATGTGTGTCCTAGGTTTATGGATATAGGACCCATTCACCCATAAGTTTATGGGTGAATGGGTCCTCCCTAAACCTTAGGACCTAAATTTAAATTATGTTTTTAGTGATGTCAAATCTATAATTCAATTTCATCTTGTGATATTGGAGATTCGGGAAACTAAGCATGCATACCTATAAATACAAATTTATTTTACTATGTTTCACTTAGTAAATTTATGAGATTTCAAGTACACTTTCAAGTGTAAGTAAGGGAATTCAAGAGTGGATGTATCAGGGTTATACTGCAGCATTCAAGATCCTTCAGTCATGTCAAAGTATTCTTACATCATGCATGGTTTTGGAGTTAACATTGTGATCTAGGTTTCATGATCAAGCATTCAAGGAATCGTTTCAAGCAAGACACAAGTGTGAAGATCCACATCCAATTCAGTCATCACATGCCAGTTGTAGACTTCCTAAGATCTCCATTATCAAGGTTTCAAGCAAGGTTGTTTTGAATGGTAATATAGCTTTTCTTATTCTTCATTTCCTCTTCCATGTTTCATTTCATTTCAAGGCTTGATTACCAAAATGAGGTTTTACCAAACAAAACCCCTATTCACCCAAAAGAAACATTTTTTCTCTAGATTGCATGTGTGATTGTAGGTCTAGGTGGAAGAAACCTTGAAGACCTTTTGAAGTGTACTATTTACAAAGTTGTCAAAGTTACAAAAGTTGTCAAAATTGTTTTCTTCTCACAAAAAATAAGATCTTGAAGTTATTTCCAACATTTCTACTGTGAAACCTAGAGAAATTGGAAGATTTAGATCTATATCAAAGGCTCCTAAAAGCTATAGAAAAATTCTTACAGTGGACCTTTTTGACCCTGGGTGAATGAGTCCTAGATATGCTTTAGAAAGGCACTTTTGGTGACTAGTAAACATCATTCTACCCTTCTTTGATCTATAATTTAACTTTTGGTTCTATCAGTATTGAGCTTAATATTGTTGTTTCAAGTGTTAGATTGTATTTTGGTGTTGATTTGTGCATCATATTGTTTTAGAGCTAAAAATTATGGTGTAGGATTTTGCAATTCAAGCAAGTGTTTCATTCAAGATCAACATCATTCAAGCAAGAATAAAAGTCTACATCGATTGGATCCATTGCATACATGTTTGCAATACCTTATTGTTAGGGTTTGGTGAGTTGCAACATTTTTATTAAGTTCATCCATCATTCTCCATTCTTATTTGATTTCATTTCGAGGATTGATTTCCAAATAGGGTTTGAACAAAGAAAACCCCTATCCACTAACGCCACAACATTTTTCCTTCTCCTTTGTGTGTAATTTACAAGTCTAGGTTGTAGATTTCCTAGGGAGCAAGATTGGAGGAAAGTTGAAAATCATTTAAAGTTTTCAAAGTTGTCATCAAGCCTTGGAGAAACTTAGAGAAGACCTACAAGTTGCAATTCAAATATTTAGATCTGAAAATCACTCAAGAAGGAAAAAAGTAGATAGAGAAGAGTAGTATCAACTTTTGAAGTTGCAGAAAAGCCCAACTAGATTGATTCACAACTTTTGGTGAATAAGTCCCAGTTCCAATCAATTTTTATGATTTTGCATATTCAGATACCCTTTTGTTTGAAACTTGTTTATGCATAATTTTCCATAAACTAGACTGATTCACCCAGTTTGGAAAATGAGTCCCACCCAGTAATAAAGTCAAAGTTTCTAGTGATTCGGACCTCCATTCAACCATCTTTAGTTTCCTAGGTGCACACCTTCTTGTCTCCAATTTTCTATTTCATTTTATTCACTTTTATAGGTCATTTAGGGTTACTTTGCATTCAATTAGGGTTTAGTGTTTCATCTTGCATTTCTTTATATTTTCTAATTCTAAAATTGGTGGTGAACCCCTCATTAGATCATTTTCAGCCCCTAGAACAACCCTCTTGCAAGATCTCTTTCTCTTTTGCATTGAGATCTCAAGGGTTTGTTCTTGAGTGAGTGAAAATTTCCCTTTTAGGTCCTAAACCCTAGAAGGGAAGCAGAACAATTTTCCACCTTTCAATATCATATAACTCTTAGATATCTTACCGATGAGTGTCATGCTTTAAAGAAGATTCTTGATGAATATGGACTCATAAATACAATCCCTTAACACACGCACTTTGCTTCTTACCATGTGATAGTTGCAGGATCATAGCATACTCACTATGCACATCATTTTGTATATTGCAAGAAGCTCATTCTCACCACCCATCTCATCTCATCCCTAACCTACACATAGTGCCTAGGACAAGGAGTTAGGTAGCCTTGTCCTATTTTGGCATTTGATGTTGCCCCTTTGGCTAGTTTTCCACCTATCACATATGATGAACAAGATTGGAATACAAACGACCTACTATAGGTTGACTCACATGGGCATTACAATTTTTTTTCTCTTTTGCATGTTCTTTTTGTGATTGTATGTGTGTAATTTGATCACTTTTAATATTCTATTTGATGTCTCTTCATGTGCATTCTTCTATTTGTATCTGCATTCTTCTATATGTCACAAAAAATTATCTTTTCTTTTATCTTGTGTTTTCCTTTCGGGGATGATGCACAAGGTGTCAAGACATTTAGGTCTCTTCCATGTTGAACCGAAAGCATTTTTCTTTTTTTTTGCTCTCTATGTGTTACTCTTCTAGCTCCATGAGTTATTTTGGGAATGATAACATTTCTAAGCTCTATAATATCATTGTATAAAAGACATACTGACCCTGAATCTATGGACACCTCTTGTGTTTTGGGATATCATTTTGGGGGAAATCCATTTTTCATTATGTAGCTTCATTTGGCAACATATGAATTGGCATGTAGGTATTTTAAAATAAGCTAAATGTCTTCTTTATTTTTAGCATTTATCATTTTCTACTCTAAAGTAATTCTTCATAGTGAGGTGTTAGAAATTTCTTTAAAGTTTGGTCATACATTGACATTATCATTTTTGGAGATCTTTGGAATTTTCTCATGTTTTATTGCATAGTATTCTTACTTCTTGTGATGTTCCTTCTTCTTGGTGGTTTCATTGGGTTTAATGTCCTCCAAGAGTGTGGCCTTTCTTGGCATATGAATTTCCTCTTAGTGGTGATGCTATATGTTTCATTCTTTAAGTTGTGAATCTTTTATCCTAGGCTTTTCCTCTCTTGGAGACATTAGGCATGATGTTCCCTAAGTGGAGACCTTACATGAACTAAGAAAACCCCCTTTGAACATGTCTTATTCTATTTTATTTTTTGTTCATAAGTGTTTACCATAATTTAGCTTGCTAAACCTTATGAAGCTTGAATTTTCAACCCTTTTTATGGCTAGCAAGCATAACATACTTTGCTTACTTATGGTGCCTTATTTGTTCATAAGTATTTAGCATAACACAACTTTCTAAGCCTTATGGGGCTCAAAGTTTGTGTGTATTAGTTCCTTATTAAATTTAACGGAGGTATAAATTTGGTATGGTATGTGAGCCTTATAAGATTCTCTCATCTTCCACCCTTGGGGGCTCACCTAGTGGACAACCAAAGTTCCACTAGCCCATGTGAGCATGTTGTTGTTTGCATAGTGGATAGAGAGGTTCCACTTGTAAATGTTTTTGGAAAAATATATGAGGCGCACGTTCCACATTGCTTTGGATAGTCAAGGCTTGATCCACCCTTTTTCTTTTTCTTTTTCACTTTTTTCAAGTCTTTGACATTGTATGATTGAGTATCTTGTCATTGTTGCATACATTTATGTGTTTAACATAGGCATGTGTCTCCTTGCACCTTTGTTGGTTTTTCCATGAGATCTTAGATCTTCGAGGCTTGATCACCTTCCTTAATTTTTTTTCATCTTATATTTCCAATGATTATACAATTAAACCTCACTTGATTGTCTACTTTAGTGTGAGTTTGATGTAGGGTCATCCTCTCACTAAAGTGGGGCCTAAATTTAGTGTAGAAAAATGTAACCCTTTACATTTTCTCACTTGTTTTGTCCTTGCTATTTTAAAATGGGCTAAATTATTCCTTAATTTAGTGTATTTGAATGTACCTTATTACATTTACATAATTTTTTAGGCCTTCTTAATAAATTGAGCTTAATTATGCCTTAATCCAACCTTTAATTCATTTTCCAAGCCTAATTAATTACATTTTCTGAAGGGGAAACTTGACATTTATTAATGCCTAAATATAATACTTCACAATGAGAAATGTGTGTCCTAGGTTTATGGACCTAGGATCCATTTGTCCATGGGAAAATGTGTCCTCCATAAACCTTAGGACCTAAATTTAAATTATGTTGTTGGTGGTATTTTAGTGATTTCAAATTTATAATTCAATGTCAACTTGGGATATTTGAATTTGGGAAATTAAGGATGGATACTTATAAATACAAGGTTATTTCACTATGTTTCACCTAGGAATTTTATGAGGTTTCAAGAGAAATTAAGGGTATTTAAGAGTAGATGTATATTAGAGTTTTATTGAAGCATCCAAGATCCATCCATCATGTCAAAGTCTTCTTGTGTCATGCATGTTTTAGGAGCTAAAATTGTGATGTAGGTTTCATGGTCAACTCAAGCAGTCAAGGCATTATTTCAAGCAAGATTCAAGTGTCAAAATCCACATCCAATTCAGCCAAGGGAAACTTTAGTGGCAAATCTTCACCAATTGGTGAATAATTAAAATTGAGACCTCCAAAAATTGTGAATAGTACAAGCTAACAAAAATGTAGAATTTCCAAGTTTTTACAAAAAATTAATTTTGTCTTGATTAATTCACCTATGTAAATGATGCGTCACTAGAACCGATTCACCAATAGTTTATACTATATTTACAAATATTAATTAAATTCTCCAATAATATTATATTACTACCATTAATTTTGGGGCAATATCACCACAATAATAAATTACCATTTAATTAAATTAGGGATATTTTAGCCTTGAATAGGGCTTTAATTTATTGCCATCAAATCATCGATTATCATTTCAATCAAATGGTTGCAAGTTGATTTCATGCCCTAATACACATGTGCCTTTTAAAAGGTTGTCCCCGAACCCCGTGAGGGGGTGTTTCCCCCTCAACCCCCACAAGGGGGCTCTGCCCTCTTGACCCCTGAAAGGGGCACTGCTCCTTGACCCCACCAATAACTGCCACCCTGGGGCCCCTACTTCAATATTACAAAAAATAAAAACTATATGGGGGAACTACACCGACCAACTATGAAAATTTTAAAGGGGAGATTCGCCATTGTAATTAATATTTTTAATAATTATTCACTAGGATTCGCCGCTGCGATTATTATTTTTACCAATTATTTATTAAGATTTGCCAATATTTTATACATTTTTTTAATATTGTGCATAGATTCGCCAAGAAAATTAATATTTTTTTTCAAATAAAAGGAAAGATTCTCTAGGATTTTATACCTTTTCCGAGGGGGGGTTTCTTAAAGTTATCCTTGAATTCAACCATCTCATGCAAGTTGCATACTTCCTAAGATCACCATTATCTAAGTTTCAAGCAAGGGTTTGTTAAGTGGCAACATATCTTTGTTCATCCTTCGTTCCCTCTTTCATGTTTCATTTCAATTCAGGGTTTGATTACCAAAATGAGGTTTGACCAAGGAAAACCCCTATTCACCCAAAACAATTTTTTTTTCTCTTTTGCATGTGTGATTGCAAATCTAGGTGGAAGCAAGCTTGAATACCTTTTGAAGTGCAATATTTACAAAGTTGCAAAAGTTGCAAAAGTTGTCAAATTTGTTGTCTTCTCATAGAAACTAAGATCCCGAAGTCATTTTTGGCCTTTCGAATATGAAACCTAGACAAATTGGAAGATTCAAATTTATATCAGGGGCTCCTCAAAGCTAAAAAAAACCCTAACAATGGACCCATTTTCCTTTGGGTGAATGAATCCTAGATCTACTTTAGAAAGGTGCTTTTGGTGACTAGCAATATCATTCTACCCTTCTTTGATTTGCAATTTAATTAATGGTTCTTTTGGTATTGAGCTTAATATTGTTGTTTCAAGTGTTAGATTGCATTGTGGTTTTGATTTTCTATTTTTATTTTTTCTCTCCAAAGTGATGTTTGACCTTGACCCCCATCCTTCAAGCATAAATCTGAAGATTCCCACTTTGACTTGATTCACCTAAGGGTTGATAATCATTTCATCATGTGGATCTCATTTCCTAATGAAATAAAGGAAAATAGGTCTCTTATCATATCTGACCCCTACATTAAAACACCCTATTTTTCTATGCTTCAGGTTCTAACTTGCATTGGAGGAATACCAATTGTCTTTGCAATTTGTTTATTTTTGTAAACTACAATCAAGTGTCAAATTTCAAGTTGCAATCAATAAGAACAAGGGTCTTTGTATTTTATAATTTTTGCAAGCTAAGTTTGTTGTTGAGTGCTAAAATGTAGTGTGGTAAGTCAAAATGTCGTTGAATTCATAATGTTAATACTAAATAGCTTTGTAGTTTATAATTTTCTTACAAACTTACAATCAATGTAAAAACCCTAAAATGTGGTATTATAAATCAAAGCCCAAATCTAAAATGCAATAAACCACTCAAACACTTTCTTTAAATATTCAAATACTTGGAAGTTGGAAATTTAGCTATGCAAATATAATTTTTGTATGAATAAGATATTTTTTATGTATCAAAATTAATTATACATGAATTATCTTAAATTAATGAGTCCCACTTTTTGGCCAAGATGGACATTTATATCAACATTTTAACTAAATCTTCTCTTTTTGAGACCTGTAGCAGCTAAATTGTTAAGAATTTTAAGATGATGTAAACTAGTGATTTAAGAAAATTTATGTGTAGATTCTATATATATATATCAACATATCCTTTAATAAATAGTTTTTAATAGTAAATTTTATTTTTAGAAAGTGACGTTTATGTTGTGTCCAACATAACTTTTTTTGTAGAAAGGATAAAATTCTAATTTTTAAAATATAGATTCTTAACATCAATATCTAGTGTATGGATATTTTTTGTAGTTTTTTGTTACATAATTTTTTAATTCATTTTTGAAGTTACTTAAACTTAATTTGGACATAGGTGTATGTTGTCTAGCATAACTTATTGTGTATATATTAAAATTCTTTTTTTTGTGAAACAAGGACATCAATACCTAGTGCAAAACATATATTTTTTAAATTTTTTTATAATGTTTTACTATTTTTCCACCTCTGTAGACCAAATAATTTTTCATTCAATGAAAAACCTATTTTTACTAATAATTAAAAATTGAAAACATGATGAAATGAAAACATCAAAACTATACTTGTTGGAAAAAATTGTTTTGAGGCTATGATCTTGCAAAATATATTGTCAAGTTAACTACATTTAAAGGTCCAAATCAAAGTTTGAAACTAGACTTTATGAGGAAATTTTGAAGCAAAAACCAAAACTGTCATGCTAAACCCCTTCATTCAAAGGTCCTTCAATCAAAGGTTTTACCTTTAAACGAAGGTATCTTCAATCAAATATCTCTTTGTAAAAAGAATCTTTGTATGGAGCATATCTTCACTCGAAGGTTGACCTTTGCTTGAAGGTCTCTCCATGCATAACTTCAAGTGAAGGACCTTTGTTCGAAGATATTTCTTCGAATGAATGTGCTTTATTATATTATCCCTCCTCCCTTGAAAAAATTCATTGTCCCAAAAGTGGGACTCAACATTGTGAGTGTTGGTTTTTTTAAATAAACCAAGTTGATCTCACATATAAGATCAATGCTTGGGAATTTTTTGAGATGGAATATTGGAATGAAACCACCTCTCAACAAAAGTGATAAATTAAAAAAATTTCCAAAAATGCAAGACAACTTTTGAATTTAATATGAAGTTTTAGCACAAAATTATAATGTACTAATTGTGTAGTCCAAAGGTAACACATTTCATTCACTTTAATATTCAAGAAAAATAAAATAATAAGATAATAGTTATTTTATTTTTTAAGTGAGAGGGTCAAGACATGGGGAGATTACTCATTGCAATGCACTAAGGAGATTCTAGGTTCCAACATGTAGCCAGTCCACATCTATGAGTGTCTCTATATTCATCATTTCAAGAATCAAAATTTAAGTGAAAGACAAAAATCTTACATTTCATAATTTCTTAATTTTTTAATCTTGGGGTTTAGGGTTTAGAACTTGAGAGTTCACACTATACAAGCATGTCTACCACTACTATCTGACCAACTATTGGGAAAGGAAAAGAAAAATAAAATAGAAAAATAGATTATACCAAAGTTCTTAAGACTCTAGGTTTCACAAATGAATACCATGATATTTGTGATCCTGTAATCTATGGTATGCTTTCTTTAGAACTTAGATTTTTCAAGTGAGAATAAGGTTGCAAAGAAAATGAAAACTAGCAATAGTTAAACAATGTTAATTAATAGTATCACTACACCATGGGTAGTTGGATTGGGGCACATGATGTTACATGATTTTCCCTTTCCCATAATTTATCATTGTTTGCACCCACAATTATGATGATAACAAAAAATAAATTGTTAATAAAGGTAGAAAAGAAGAAATTTTACCCATTACTGTAAAATAATTTGGAATGTGTTGGGGTTTACAACCAAATATTTTGGAAATGTCTAAATTGACTTAGAAAATTTTGCTAGTAATTATGAAGTAGTTGTTGAAGGGGAGAAATATTATTTTCTAATTAAAATAGCTGAGGATAGTGATAGTAAATTATTCAAAAAACATCATAAGCCACATTACTATTTCCATGCTAGCATTTTTCTTGGGACTAGATAGAAATCAAGAAGTGGGTGCAAGCCTCCTTGAAATTGTATATAATATCCATTATTCTACTCAACCTATTAAATAGAACTTTCTTAAGCACATTATAAAATCCATGCATAAATAAGTTCTAATGGTTAAAGGAGCTTCCACTAAGACATTTATGTTCACAACCTACAATTGTGTTATTTTTTATATTCAAATTTAGTGGAATTTTTGTTACTGACAAGCTTTAGATTCAACCCTATACAAATGTTGAAGAAGAAATAATGGCTCTAGTATATGATTGGAACACTAAGATAGGGATGCATGATGCTCAAAGGAACTACAATAATTTTGTAGACTACTATTTGGCTCCATTGTATCAAGCAATTAAAAATACTCCAATGCCTAGATTGCCTATGTTAGAGATTACATGAACAACGAGGATTAGAAATACAATTGGTTGATTGGTACTTCATGGAAGAATATAATGTGCTAAGATTTTAGGATCGGGAGTAAAGACATACAAAATTCCAATATATGGGATAGAAAATGGTTTTTGCATTGGAATATGTATGATCGATCTAGAGAGTACATATCAACTATAGTTTGTTAGTCAACAAAAGAAGAGAATATTTCCTTCTTTACCTTTTTCATGTGGAGAGTTCACATTCGAGAGAAAGGCATTCAGTGTGGTACATAAAATTTTGAAACAAAATCAATTTGATATTGTCTCTCACTAGTATTATGATCCATGTGACATCATTAAAGTAAGGATTATGGAAAATAAGAATGCTACAAGTAGAATTAAACATCAAAGTAAACCATTGCTTGAAAATTTGAAAAATGAGAATTCTTAGGGTGAGGTCCAAAAAGAAATGGAATAAACTATTGTTGAGAAAGGTATTTATTTTGAATATTTGTCAGAAAAAATTATGGTATTGCACCACTAGAGAGAAGCGGAGAAACAAATCAGGAGGTACAACATTATTTATGAAAAAGGTTATTGAACATCTACTAAATAGTAAAAATATGAGATTCTATAAGAAGGGATTGTATAGAAGAATATCAGACACAATAAAAAAGTACGTCCTTTTGGTCTATGATGAAGGATCTATGTGAACCAAAAAATAATGAAGTGTTTGAAGAGATCTAAGAAGATTATGAGATTAGCTTGATAGAGAAGAAAAAAGTGTAAAATATGCCAAAAAATTCAAATTTCAAATTTAAGTGAGACCACAAAAAAAACATATACTTTGAGAGAATCTATAGCAAAAAAATGGGTTATGAAGGTGGTGGTTTGGAGTCCAAAGCACAAGGCATTTGGGCACCAATAGGGTAGGCCATAGAAAACCTAGTGATTTGAAAGGCATTAGAGATAATAAAAAGTATAAGGGCATACAAGGATAGGTTAAGGGTATGTGCAGGTCATCATGGAAAAAACAGGCCCTTAAGTGGCAAAAAATTCAAAAAAATCAAAGTTAGGAAACTTGACGTAAAAATCTGAATAAGTTATCTATATTATTTCAAAAATATGTAAGAATAGAATTTGTAGAAAATTGAATGTAGTTTCTAAACTACTAGGTTTATTTTTTTTAAAACAAATTGTATTTGGTGAAAATTTGAAATTTCAATGCAATAGTACTTAAATTTCAGGGAAAAAATAATAAGTAGGCATCTGTCTGACCACCCTAACCAAAATAAAATGATAATTTTTTTTATAATATTTTAGATATAAGTAGAGGACTCATGTCTTGATGTGATGCATATTTTTTTGTAATTTTTTTCCAAGTAAATAATTAAGTATGATTTTCTTATTACAACTTTTAAAAAATATAAAAACTCATATGTCTAACCACCTTAACTTGGTAAAAACATCATGAAATTCTATTTTATATTTTTTAATCCTATAGTATACGAAGCATAGAATGTGACGCATGTTTCAGATTCAAAAAATTTGATACTGTTTGAAAGCTATACATGTTTTTCAATAAACCTATTAATCATGACTTTAGTCGTAATTCAAATAGAAAATGAATAATAATTATTTATTAAATTCAAAGTAAAGCATAATTTATATTGGTCGAAAGCTGAGAATCTCCTTTAAAAACCCTTTTCGTTTCATTAATTTTGGGTAAAAAAAAAGTTGTCAGCCACATACCCTACAAATACCCATCATATCGCCACTTTTTGGCCCATCATGATCCTGCACATACCCTTAAGAGATTTATTTTTCTACAACTTAAATTCTACAAATGTTGTCAAATACAATCACAACCAAGACATTGTGGAGAATCTAGTACAGCTAGGAGTGCCATTGGTGGTGATGGTATGGGTAGTAGTACTAGTGTTGGAAATCAAGGTATAACTCTTAGCAATATGAACTTAAATATGTGGTTGCAAATTTAAAATTATGTTTACAAGATTACCATAAAATGATTAAGTGATTGAAAATTGCAAAAATGAAAGAAAAATATGCAATACTACAAGTCATCAACACATGTGATGCAAGATATATGTGGAGAGACCCTTGTGAGAAAAAACTCCAAACCCAAAGAGATCCAATATTTGTATTAATCTTCAAGTAAGCAAATCAATACAAAAATCCTCTCTACAGTTTGACAACACTTTGTCATCTTGACAACTTGCAAAGAACTCATCATAAACCACCATCTCAAAGCTCTAATATATAGAATTTTGTGGGAGAGAATACCAAAAGTGGTATCCCAAAACTAAAATAAAAACCACCTGGAAAAACCTATGCCTCCCTTAGTGGACATCCCATTAACATGGAATAAAATATTAAATTATCACATGGCCTTCACATGGGAACCTAACCCACAACCAATCAAAATTATTCAAACCTGAGTGCTCCATAACTCTCTGATGACTCCAATGGCTACATGCAAGATCATGCACCAACATACACATCCGGGCACCCAACCATGCAAGAGCATGCAAAACATGCAAATAACATGCAAGGAAATGCACACTCTAGTGGTCCCAACCCAGAAAGTTGGATGCCCAAGAGGAATATTATCTTGGGATTATTAGTAACCATCACTATAATGGTTCCACCTCTTTGAATATAATTACAATTTTTCATAGGAAGATAAATAATAAATATTTTGTCCCTCATGTCCTCTAGAACACTTTCCAAAGAATTTGGAGACAAATAAATCATCTTAGGATAGCAATTGTAATGTCACTTATCCTAACATTCTCCCACTTGAAATTATATAATAAAATTTCATCCATGAGATATAAATAAAACATATAATAAAGTACAATGATCAAGGCCCATTCCCTTCCTGCACTAAGAGAACTTATCCTTGATCACTAGCTTTGTGAGAGAATCTATAACATTATCTAAAGTGTCAACCTTTTCAATCAAAACCTTACCATTCTCTACCATTTATCATACAAAGTGATACTAAACATCAACATTCTTAGTAAAAGCATGATACATAATATTTTTAGCTAATCATATGGCACTCTAATTGGAACATCCAATCCTCATTATCCTGCAATCAAAACCAATGTCATTACCAAGTCTCTATAACAAAAAATTTCTCCTTAGAAGCATGTGGAGCTATCATATAATCTACTTTAGTGGTTGATAATACAATTGTAGGATTCCTCTTACTCATCCAACTCACTGCACCTCTAAACAAAGTAAAAACATAGCCACTAGTGGACCTTCAACTGTCTAGGCTACTTACCCAATTTGCATCAACAAAACATTGTATGTCCAATGACTTATCCAAATTACTAGTAACATGATAAACCAAATAATAATCTAAATCGCCACACAAATTTCCAAGCACCTTCTTAACAAAATTCCAATGCTCTCTATCAGGGTTAGACATAAACCTACTCAAAAGTCCCATTGCTTGGGCTATATCTAGTCTAGTGCAAACCATTGCATACATTAAACTACCAAAAACACTAGCATAAGGAACATTATAAATATCTTCAAAATAATCATTAGAATTAGGAAACATATATACACTCAAGTTATTACCAATTGGAAACTAAATATTTACTAGTTTACATTCATGCATTATTAAACCTCAACAAAATGGTATCAGCATACTTACTCTAACTTAACCAAAGCTTTCTATGAACCTAATATCTACTGATCTCCACCCCAAGAATATATTTTTAAGACCCCAAATCCTTCATATCCAATGTGCAATAAATCTGAGTCTTAAGTTCCTTAATCATCACCTTGTTGTTACCCATTGAACACAAGGGAAACAAGTGTCCACCTTTTAGGAGATAGAATTTGGACCTATTTCACACTTTAGTTCATTAGGAACCTAGATCCCTCAACCAAGTGACTTTATTGAGGAAGGGGATAGTTTTTTCTATTTTAATTGGATGGGGGTTCACCATTAAATGAAGTTTCAAAGGAGAAATGCAAACACTTATGCACAAAATCCTAGAAACTTGAAAATATGAAATCAAATTGATAAAAAAAATAAAACATAAAGGTACCTAGTAGAATGATGGAGTCAAAACTATATATTAAACTCTAAAAATATACTTTTTGAAGTATACTAGGATTGATACACCAAGTGGGGTGATTTAGTCCTACTACAGGATTCTGGGAAGAAGCTGGAATCTTCTAGTGATTGATTAGGATCTACAAAAAGTTGGATAAAAGAGTATACCAAGACTCATATTCCTAGTAGAGAGATTTAGTCACATTACTATGATTTGACTAATATTTATGTAGCCTCTAGTGATCTTCTATATCTTTCATCTTGTTTGATCTTCAATTCCAAAAGTTTGAATTTTGGTTTGTGGGTGAGTTTTCATGAAGACAACAACTTCTTGAAAACTTTGACAACTTTTCCAATTTTGTATTCAAAGGATCTACAAGCTTCAATTCACCTACATCTACAAACACACATCAAGAGATAAAAATGTTGTTTTGTTAGGGAATGGGGGTTTACCTTGGTTAAACCTCGTTTTGGTAATTAAACCTTAAAATGAAATAGAAATGCATGAAGGAATGATGAATGAACAAATGCAATGTTGCAACTCACCAAACCCTTGAAATGAAGGATACAAAATTATGTGAAATGGATAGCATGAATGTTGATGTTGACTCTTGATTTAATTCTTAAATGCTTGACTTGAATTCTTGCTTGAATCATAAAATCTACATCACAAATTTTAGCTCACAAACACATATGACGCATGAAGACTTTGACATGATGCTTGAATCTTGAATATATCTCCAATTTCTTGATGATTTTCTCTTGAATTCTCTATAATGCTCTTGTGAAATCTTAGGATGTGTGAAAATTTGCTAGCTTGTTCTCCTTAAAATTGCCTAGACGAAACTATGTGAAATAACCTTGAATTTATAATTTTTTTACACTTAATTTCTCAAAATTACAACACTACAAGACGATATCAAATCTAGGATAGTAAAATCCCACCAAGAATTTGAATTAAAATAGGTCCTAGGTTAAATCATGACTCATACACCTAGGTTGGGCATATGAGTCCTAGTGGCTAAAACGTGGGACACATACTTCAAGAAGTGTTGTGTTCAATGTAACATTTAAATTAAAGTCCTAAGACCTAGGTGGGACCTATATGCCCAAAGTTGCATACGAGTCCTATATCCCTAGATCTAGAACACAACCAAAACCATTAAATTATGATTTTTCCATTTGTTAAAGTTTGTGATTATCCTTATAAAAATGCATTTAATTAGGCTTGTGGATGCAAAACAGGACCAATTAAGGCATAAATGAGCCAAAATTTAATAGGAAGGGCCCAAATAAGTGTGTTAATTTAAAGAGATACATTTTTCTACACTACATTTAGGTCCCACTTTATTGAGAGCATGACCTTGTGTCAAACTCGCACTAAAGTAGACAAATTCGCATCAAGAGGGGTCCAAGTGTACCAATGCTAGTGAGATAGGATGACAACGATCAAGCAGGATGATCAAGACCCAAGGATCAAGATCCTATTACAAACCAACATAGGCACAAAATAAAATGCATTTGAATGATGTATGAAGAAACAAAAAGAAATAAAGACATATGTAATAAAAGGAAAATGGATGATCAAGCCTTGACTATTTTCCCAACACAATGTGGATCAAACATTAGATATTTTTTCCAAAAAAAATGTTTACAAGTGGAGAAAATTTTCCACTATACAAACAAAATGCATGCTCAAATGGGCTAGTGGAATCTGGTATCCACTAGGTGAGCCCCCAATGAGACACATACATATGTAGTCGATATGTGCCCATAGAGAAAAGCAAGTGGCTATGAGAAATTCATGCCTATGGTAAAATCTTGTACATACTAACCATACCAAAGCTATAGCTCCTGATAACTTTGATAAGGCACCACACAACATGAACAATAGGATCCATGAGGAAAGAAAAACTTTGTATGTTAACACCCATGAAAAAATAAGATGGCTCCACATGCAAGCAAAGTGTGTTATATGTAAGGTGGCCATATAATAGTTCTTGTAAATGAAAAATAGTGTAATGGTACATTATAAGGGGTTTTCTTAGGGTAAGTGCACAAAGTTGAGTCCACGCAATGTGGAAATTTTTTTCCTTAACCAAAAAATTGAAATCAGCTTTCACAAAACGGGATCCCGTTTAGCTTCAGGATCCCGAGCCTAACACGGAACGGGATCCTGATTTTTAAAATTCAGGATCCCATTTTGTGTTGGATCCCAAACCAATGGAAAAGGAATGGGATCCTGATTTCCATGAAACGGGTTCCCGATTACTATGAAACAGGATCCCGATTTGTACAAATAGGGATCCCATTTTATATTGATATTTTTTTTTTTTAAACCAGAGTTTACTGCACATTGGATAGGACTCCGAGTACTGGCGACAACCCTCCACCATCAGCTACAAGTACCCGCCTACATTTTTTTTTGCATTTTTTAATTTTTAATTGAAATTGTAAAGAAAATAAGTGAATTTAGCATGTTTTTTTAAATTTATTTCACGTTTTGAGTTTTTTTTTAACTGTTATAGTATAAATGAGTAAATGTAAAAATAGACGGAGAAAATGCAATGAAACATGAAGGTTTTTTAATAAAAATGAAAAAATGAACCTTAAATTGTGTTTTACAAACAAAATTTAACTTTTGAAACCAAAATTGTTCGATTAAACCAAAAAAAATTTGAAAACCCTAATTGAAACAAAACAAAAAAAATTGCATTTCAAAACCCTAGAAATTGAAATGAAATAAAAAAATGCATTTAGAAACCCTAATCAAGCTTTTTGAAACCCTCAATTCAAATCAAACAAAAAAAAATTGAATTTGAAAACCCTAGTTTGAATTGAAACGAAAAATTGCATTAAAAACCCTAATTGCTTAGAAATTGAAACCCTAAATTGAATTGGAACAAAAAAAATTAAAACCCTAAATTGAAATCGAACAAATCATTTTGATTTTGAAAACTAGGTAATTTCAAGCTCAAAAAAAATCATTTGCATTGCTTAAATGTTTTAAATTTTATTTGCTTTGTATGGAAAAAATGATATATATTAAACTTTAGTTTCAATGTTAAATTATAATTCGATTAGAAAAAAATATGTTAAAGAATAGTTAAAATTGATAAAGTTTATCTTGATGTTTGTTTGCAAATTTAGTTAGCAAATTCGTAAATCTAAGTGCGTACAATCGATTCCAATTGGCACTAACTTGCAAGTCTAAATTATGCCAAGGGCCACCCAAACTTCACCCTAATTTTGCAAAACCCTAGACCCTAAACTATAAAATATAAACCCTCAACACTAAAGCATTTGAATTTTGTCTTGGGACCTTAAAATGAAATTTGGTTGCCTTAAAAAACCCTCTATTGTCACCATTTAGGTACATATATATCATATGAAATTTAAATTTAGTAAGGTGTCTAAATTTATATAGGAGAGTTGATAATACATGGAAATAGGTTTTTATGGGAATATATGTATTAAGAAACACATACCACATGACCTCTATAGGATTTTTAAGATGTGATCCTAGATAATAATCACCCATTCTCAATCATAATGGATTCTTTAGCAATTAAGAGAGATTCAATAACCATAAAATTGCCTATATTTTGATACTATATAGATTTATGTGGAAGGATATAAATGCATCAATAAGGAAACCAAGATCAAATCATTTAACACCTACAAGGTACACCTATTACATGGGAAACGAAGGAGGTACATGATGATAGGTTGGAGGAACTACATGCAATTATTACAATTTAGAGATAGGAGGATGATTCATATAAAAGAAATATAATTAAATATTTATATTATTTAATATATTATATTTAATATAATATAATATAGGAATACATTTAAGATTAGGTAAAGGTTATAATTTAATTAAGTTTCAATTACGTTTACAATTTAGTTAGGATATGGTTAGGGGTGGGATCATTTAGCATTCTATTATGGTTAGAGTATGGGTTACATTTAAGATTATTGTTATTTTTGTGATATGTATAGATTGATTCATTTTTAACATGATACTTTTTTTTATTAGAAGGGTAAACACTTTTGACCCAGAGCTAGATGGAACCAATGAGGCTATAGTATGACTAAATTTGGACCTCACTAGACATCTAGATCCCCTTAAGCCATCCTATCACCCTAAATCATAAATTTATTTCTTAAAGGGTCCCAATATGACAAATTTCTTAAGGGGATCAAAGAAGTTCTTAAAATTCGGTGAAGTTTCCCAAAGACACCAAATTTAACAATAATAAGATCGTGCAAGATTATAATATGAATGAGATTTTATGATCTAGGTTGGTTAGTTGAAACAAGAGTAGATCTCAATCAACTATTCCACAAGAAAAATTTCTTCACTAACTTGCAAGTTCATTAAATATTCCAAGGGGTGCCAAAACTTTACCCTAAGTTTTGTAAAGCTTAAACCCTGAACTCTAAAATCCAAACCCTAAACACTAAACCATTCATTTTGTCCTACCCAATACCTTAAAGTGAAATTTGTTTTTCTTAGAAAAATCCAGCTTATTTCATTCCCTTATGCCATGTAATTTTGTCCTAGGATCTTACTACATGTGCATCCCCTTAAGTTATCCTATTACCCTAAACCTTGAACTCTAAAATCTAAACCCTAAACCCTAAAGCCATAATTTTTTCTTTAAAGGCTCTTAATGAAATTTTGTTTCCTTGGGCAACTTCACCAAATTTTATTCACTTGAGCCATGCCATTTTCTCCTAAGAATTCACTAGATGTAAATCCCCTTAAGCAATCCTGTCACCCTAAATCATAATTCAATTTCTTAAGGGGATCAAAGAAGTTCTTAAAATTTGGTGATCAAAGTTGCCATCATGATCTAGGTTGGTCAGTTGAAACAAGAGTAGATTTCAATCAACTATTCCACAAGAAAATTTTCTTCACTAACTTGCAAGTTCATTAAATATTCCAAATTATAAACCCTAAACCCTAAACTCTAAATTCTAAACACTAAATACTAAACCATTCATTTTGTCCTACCGAGGATCTTAAAGTGAAATTTGGTTACCTTAGGAAAATCAACCAAATTTCATTCCCTTATGCCATGTAATTTTTTCCTAGGATCTTACTACATATATCCCCTTAATTTATCCTATTACCCTAAACCCTAAACTCTAAAGTCTAAACCCTAAACCCTAAAGCCATCATTTTTTCTTAGGCTCTTAATGAAATTTTGTTTCCTTAGGCAACTCCACCAAATTTCATTCCCTTATGCCATGTAATTTTTTCCTAGGATCTTACTACATGTAGATCCCCTTAAGCCATCCTATTACCCTAAACCCTAAACTCTAAATTATAAACCCTAAACCCTAAAGCCACCATATTTCTTAGGCTCTTAATGAAATTTGGTTTCCTTAGGCAACTCCACCGAATTTCATTCCCTTATGCCATGTAATTTTTTCCTAGGATCTTACTACATGTAGATCCCCTTAAGCCATCCTATTACCCTAAACCCTAAACTCTAAAGTCTAAATCCTAAACCCTAAAGCCATCATTTTTTCTTTAAAGGCTCTTAATGAAATTTGGTTGCCTTGGGAAACTTCACCAAATTTTATTCACTTGAGCCATGTCATTTTCTCCTAGGACCTCACTAGACGTAAATCCCCTTAAGCCATCCTATTACCCTAAACCATAAACTAAAGTCTAAACCCTAAACCCTAAAGCCATCATTTTTTCTTTAAAGGATCTTAATGAAATTTGGTTTCCTTGGGCAACTTCACCAAATTCTATTCACTTGAGCCATGTCATTTTCTCCTAGGGCCTCACTAGACGTAGATCCCCTTAAGCCATCATGTCACCCTAAATCGCAATTCAATTTCTTAGGGGGTTCCAATATGACATTTCTTAAGGAGATCAAAGAAGTTCTTAAAATTTGGTGATCAAAGTTGCCTAAGGCCCAACTAAATTTAACAATAATAAGATCCTGCAAGATTATACAATATCAATAGTTAATTGTATTTTCATTCAAGTAACATGTGCCTTAGACATATAAATGAGGCTTACTTATAATTTTATCATTTTCATTCAATTATTTAAGGCCATTTACATTGAATGGTTTAAAGGTATTTCCTAAACATGTATCTTACATCTTGAAATTACAAATCTGATGCAGGTTCACTCATATCTTAAAGATCACATGGATCCATTCAATAATATTTGCAATCCACCTCCACGCCATCCATCTCCAACACCTTCACCTCCACCTCCACCCACTCCACCTCATAAGCCCCCACCTCCACCACTTGAAATCAATGAACATGATCATTCGCAAGCACAAATCAATGCTTATGCTAGAACCATCCAAGATCAAATCAACATTATTCAAAATGAAGAATGTGTCACACCTCATGTGAGGATGTTTGCATCTAGGATGCAAACCCTTGTTTATGTTGTTAGGGCTATGGATGGGATCATAGATGAGCATCGAAAATGGCTAGAGGAGAGGAGAACTCCTAATTTTGAAAAGGAAAACACAAAGAAATGAAGATCTATGTAGTAGAGAGCCACAATAGTTTATAAATTAAAACAATGATCTTAAATGGTTATGAATTCATAAATTTGGTGAACGATGGATATTTTGTGTGATGAATTTATAAATTCAGTTCCAAATGGATATTTTTAGTGTCATGAATTTATGATTTTGGTTCTAGATGGATATTTTTAGTGACATGGATTTCTGAATTTGGTGAAATTTATGAACTTATAATGAATAATTTATATAATAGTATATATTTTATGACTATCTACTAGATCATGATTTTTCCTGCTGAAAAATTGTAATATATGTGTGTGTGTTTGTGTTAGACATAAAATGAGCTTTTGTGTTCATGTTTCAAGTTTATTGTTTAGTATGCATGTGCATGTATTAAAAATTTGCATATATATAGTTCTTAAATTTTTAAATTTGTATGTATGTACATAGTTTAGTTTAATGATTTGTACGCATGAAAATTATGCCTCATATTTTATATTTTAAATGTACATGTACATACATTTAATTTTGAATTTTGTATGGACATGCTCTTGAGTTGAACAATCAATGTATTTATATATGTGCATTTCAATTAAATATATGATCTTAATATATATGTTGCTCATCCTATTTCAATTAAATATATGATCTTAATATATGTATGCACATGGACTATTTTGTATGATTTAATGTAGGTGCACATTTATATCGAGAATATCATGGATGATTTTAACATTGATGATATCATCAATGCACCACCTTAGCTATAGCAACATCCACCTCCCCCCCCTCCACCTCCACCTAATATGCCACATCCACCACATATCACATCTGATGAGGCTCGATTGAGAGAGTGAATAAATGATCAAGTTGCATCCTTACAAAATCAAATCAATGCTATGCAAATTCAAGCATTGGTTCCTCCACATGTGAGATGTTTTGCATCTGCGATGCAAAATGTTGTTGATGCCATCAGGATGATCGATTCTTATCTTGATAGGCATCGACAAGACAGAGAACAAATGAGACAATTTTATTCTGATGGTCTCTCTTACAAACAAATATTAGACCTTAAAATAATGAAAGCCCATATAGCCCCCTACTTTCTTGACCCGTTACTCGACAACCCATTCCACCCAACAAATCTAGAATATCCATGAGGTGGTGCATACATCCATAGATGAGTGCACATTTTTGGGATCAATGGTATATGGTTTTTGATAGTCCCCCACATGCTAATTGGGAGTGCCCATTTTATTTTTTGAGAAAAATGTGTGCAAAGTTTGTTTTGGGGCAAAATCCCAATTATTTTGATTTTAGATCATTTCAGGGTGTTGGTGGCGGCATGCCACAACAAAGATTAGGGGCAAGGGTTGATCCCTAACACCCCATGCATGCGCAACCCCTTGTTGTTGCTCCTGGTCCTCCCATTCCTGCACCTATACATCATCAAGCTTTGGTCTCAACATTAGGTTCCCTTAGTACACTCGCAGGAGACCTTGATCAGCACACTTCTGCAATAGCGAGTGGGGAGCATAGAGAGGATGATGATGATGGAGGAGTTTTTTATGGAGCTGGTCCGAGTACCGCTCTAGGAGTGTCGAGGCCTACCCCCCATATATGTACTATTTGACATCAAGTATGCTATGGACCTAATCAAGCCACACCTAGTTCAGGTGGACGGGGAGATTCTAGTGGTTCATCAAGTCGCATCAGTTCATTTGTAGAGTTCTTCATAGCAAAGCATCACCTTGAGGACACTACAACACATGTATAAATATGCATCTAGATACATATGTTTATTTTATAAGAATTTTGATGGTTGTATATAGATTTTAACAATCAAATTATTTAGTGTATAGATGACATTTGAAGGGAAATCATATGTTCCACAAGTACATACATCGACACCGGTCATACTCAGCAACCCTTATGGGGTATTTTGATTTCAATTTTTTAAATTATATATGAAATCATAAATTATTTAACTTGAGTTTTTAATTTATAATTGAATCACATATATGTTTGAAATATTTATTTTGGTTTAGGTGAGTCAATCAACATCCACGTCGATTCCTCCTGAGGGATTGTCAAGCACTCCTCCACTATCGGGCATCATAGATCAAGGGTAGGTACATTCATATTGTAAATTTGTTTAAAGTTTACATTAGTATAGTTATAATTTTATGAGTTTTGAATTCACTAGATATATGAAATGCATGCATGTACACTTGTAAATATTATAAGCATTAAATGTCTATGTACTTGTATGTCTAGGTTGAACCACAATAAGAATGGGCATTGGGCAAACATTTGATGTTGCAGTTACTTGTGAGGCCACTGATTTCTAGGTCTTTTACAAAACTTTCTACACAAAATGTGTAAACTTGAATATATATATAATTAACCTAATTCAATTGTGCATGCTTTAATTTTGATCTTGTAGGACTTTGTTAGTGCAACTTTCAGCCCTGACCCAGACATAGTTACACCACTAGGAGGACACGTAGAGTAGGTTCCAAATCAAATGGTAATTTAATTTTTTTATTATATTTAAAGTCAATTATAAATTTTAAATTGAATATATATATAATATGAGATTTTTACATATTCTTTTTCTTTTATAGCATGAGACACATCTTGTAGTTGAGCATGTACAGATAGGTCTTGGAGAAGAGCCTAGTGCACAACCTCAGAATATGGTACAATTAAAATATGATAAATTATAAATTAAATTGAATTAAAAAAATTAATTGTAGAGTTGTACATCTAATTTCAAATTTCTTTGTCTTGTTTATGTAGATTAATTTAGAGAATTTAGAGGTTGCTTCAGGTGCACCAGAGCATCCAGGCATAGATATGATGGTAATTTAATTTTATGATGGATTATAAATTAAATTGTCATTAAATCATTCTTTTATTGTCTTACATCTGATTTCATCTTTCTCTTATATAGAGTGTTTCAGGTCATCCACATAGTCCGCATGGTGTGAAGAGGTCTTGTTGATGTGTTTTTTATGCACTTCTCAACACAGGCAGTGCATAGGTGCACTACCTCTCTTGAAAGACAATCTTCCACAATCAGATTGCAAAACACTATCCCAAGGTCTTTAATGTTAGGTCTTGATAGTGCTCGGAATATCTCAGTTGTTTGATGTGATTTGATGGAATCACAAGGCAATCTTACGGATGAGTTACAAAGCATGGGAAGTTGGATCTGCAAATGGAGTTCTTAAGATGGGAGAGTTATTGTGCATTTGTTGTAGGTTCAAATAACGGTCTTCAACTCCATTTTTATCATTGGATTTAGCTTTACAATGTGCAATGAACCTTAGCATAGGTAACTATTAAAAAAAAAGGAAAAAGGGCAAGGGAGAGAGGAAGTTCCTAGACCTGAAACTATGAATAAACAGTGATCATGGAGGTTGCTACAATAGACAAACTCCCTAAACTGGGTTTTGCTTGGCCAAGAGAAACCTACAGTTGCACAAAACTAGTGCAATCTCATAAGGTCTACTGATTTTCAAATTGCACATGCACATCATGAACATGCAATCGAACTAAGTTGCAACAATGGAATAAAGAAGCCTAGACTAACTTTTCACAATAGTTCGTCATCAACAAGTGCTAATAGTATGGGCTGAAAGTTCATCAAATACCATAACAATTTCCATTATCACCTCCATTCAAGAAACTAACACTAAAACTAACATGGAAGGTAGAACCATGCCTACATAAAGATAAAACTCAAAAGGAACACCCATAAATCATGCAACGTTGCTTCCTATTGCTGTAGAATGTTTTGACATCAATTCTCCAACCCTTACAAATGAGGGGCAAGCCCCTATTTATAGTTTTCCAAAGCCCAAATTTTTTTACAATAGGGTTTCACCTACCCCACAATATTCAACAATTAAAAATACATTCCATGTCTTCTCTGTTTTGTCATCTAGTGCCAGTCACTATAGCAATTTTGTCATTTTGTTGATTACCCTTTTCACTGTAGCAAAAACTGCCTGAAAGTTGTCTTCTTACTTGATGTGTTTGCAGTGTTCTTCCTTGGATCAAATGAGCCTATTGACGATTGGCATCAATGGATTGGTTGCCCCTGATGGGCAAACAACTACCTTATGCTTTCTTCAAGGCCACCCCCTTGCATTTTTGTCCTTGGCCTCCTTGGCAAAGGCCTTCTAATGTCGAACCTATTGATAGGTGCTACAAGGAAAGACAATCATGAAATGAATGGTGACAAGAGCTATGTGCATTCCTTGCTCAACTTTCTCGATGGGTCTCCCTGATGAACCCATGGTAGGCTCCTTGAATCCTGCATATATGAAACGCTGTAAGTGCATTCATACAAAAATCGTAGAAAACATTAGTCAAATCTTGCAAAGTCCTTGTTAGATTCATCCATGCATCATCAAAAGATCATAATATTCATATTTGGAGTTCATTTGGACCATAAACATTGATGCAGGCCCAAGGGGGTAGGCAGTGAACAAGGGACAACAAACCGAAAGCGAAGTTCTCCGACCCCACAAAACATAGCAAAACCAAGATTTTTTAATTATATCACATGGAAAAAGGGGAAGGAAAAGTGCCCAAAAAACTTACTTAAGATTGGACTCATTTTACAAAAGTTGGAAGTTCAAAACGGCCATAGAGAGATGGAATCCCGGAAATGGCCATGGAGGGGTCTGGCTCTAGAGGTCGGGTTGCCAGAGACTGATGGATGTTCAAAACAGCCATGGAGGGATGGAGTCTCGAAAAAGGCCATGGAGAGATGGAATCCCAAAAATGGACACAGAGGGGCCAGGCTCTGGAGGCTGGGTCGCCGGGGGCCGACAAATGTTTAAGACAGCCAAAGGGGGACGAAGATCTGAAACCATCGAAACTTAACAAAACATTAACGAAGCCTTGGCAGTTCATTTAAGCACCTCAAACACATCCCAGATCCCAAAAGGTTGACCCCAAAGTCAAAAATGTGGAAATTGGAGTGACGGGGGTCCACAGATGTTTTCAAACAGCCAAAGAGGAAGGGAATTCCGGAGGGAAAGTTTCGAAACCATCGAAACATAACAAAACATTGACGAAACCTTGGCAGTTCACTTAGACATTAGGAACACATCCCAAATCCAAAAAAGGTTACCCCCAAAGTCAAAAATGTGGAAACCGGAGTAACGAGGGTCCACAGATGTTTCCAAATAGCCAAAGAGGAAGGGAATTTGGGAGGGAAAGTTCCAAAACTATCGAAACTTAACAAAACGTTGACGAAACCTTAGTAGTTCATTTAAGCACATCAAACACATCCCAAATCCAAAAAAGGTTGGCCCCAAAGTTAAAAATGTGGAAACCGGAGCGACAGGGGTCCATGAATGTTTCAAAATGGCCACAGAGGGACGGAGTCTCAGAAATGGCCATGGAGGGGCTGGGCTCTGGAGGACGGGCCGCTAGGGCTCCATGGATGTTCAAAACGGCCAAAGAGGGACAGAGTCCCAGAAATGGCCACGGAGGGCCCGAGCGCTAGAGGCCGGGTCACTGGGGCTCCACAGATGTTCAAGAGAGCCAAAGAGGGAAGAAGCTCCGGAACCACCGAAACTTAACCGAATGTTGATGAAACTTTGGCAGTTAACTTGAGCACCTCAAACACATCCCAGATCTAAAAACGGTTGGCCCCAAAGTAAAAAATGTGGAAACGGGAGCGACAAGGGTCCAGGAATGTTTCCAAACAGCCAAAGAGGAAGGAATTATGGAGGGAAAGTTCTAAAACTATCAAAACTTAACAAAACGCTGATGAAACCATGGTAGTTCACTTAGGCATTAGGAACACATCCCAAATTTGAAAAAGGTTACCCCCAAGTCAAAAATGTGGAAACCGGAGCAATGAGGGTCCATGGATGTTTCCAAACAGCCAAAGAAGAAGGGAATTCTAGAGGGAAAGTTCTAAAACCATAGAAACTTAATGAAACATTGACGAAACCTTGGTAGTTCACTTAGGCATTAGCAACACATCCCAAATTCAAAAAATCTTACCCCCAAAGTCAAAAATGTGGAAACCAGAGCAACAAGGGTCCATGGATGTTTCCAAACAACCAAAGAGGAAGGGAATTCCGTAGGGAAAGTTCTGAAACCATCAAAACATAACAAAACATTGATGAAACCTTGGTAGTTCATTTAAGCACATCAAACACATCCCAGATCCAAAAAAGGTTGGCCCCAAAGTCAAAAATGTGGAAACCAGAGCGATGAGGGTCCATAGATATTTCAAAATGGCCATAGAGGAATGGAGTCCCAGAAACAGCGATGGAGGGGCCAGGCTCCGAAGACCGGGTCGCTGGGGCTCCACGGATGTTCAAGACATCCAAAGGGGGACGAAGCTCTGGAACCACTGAAACTTAACCGAATGTTGAAGAAACTTTGACAGTTCACTTAAAAGCAGCTCAAACACATCCTAGATCCAAAAAAAATTTCCCCTAAAGTAAAAAATGTGGAAATCAGAGTGACGAGGGTCCATGGATGTTTCCAAACAGCCAAAGAGGAAGGGAATTCTGGAGGGAAACTTCTGAAACCATCGAAACTTAGCGGAACGTTGACGAAACCTTGGTAGTTCACTTAGGCATTAGGAACACATCCTAAATCCAAAAAAAGGTTACCCCCAAAGTCAAAAATGTGGAAATCAGAGCGACGAGGGTCCATAGATGTTTCCAAACAGCCAAAGAGAAAGGGAATTCTGGAGGGAAAGTTTTGAAACCATCGAAACTTACCAAAACATTGACGAAACTTTAGAAGTTCATTTAGGCACCTCGAACACAACCCAAATCCACCAAAACATTGGCCCCAAAGTCAAAAATGTGGAAATCGGAGTGACGAGGGTCCACGGATGTTGCCAAACAACCAAAGAGGAAGGGAATTCTGGAGGGAATGTTTCAAAACCATCAAAACTTAACAGAACATTGACGAAACCTTGGCAGTTCACTTAGGCATTAGGAACACATCCCAAATCCAAAAAAAGGTTACCCCTAAAGTGAAAAATGTGGAAACTGGAGTGACGAGGGTCCACGGATATTTCCAAATAGCCAAAGAGAAAGGGAATTCTGGAGGGAAAGTTCCAAAACCATCAAAACTTAACGGAACGTTGACGAAACTTTGGCAATTCATTTACGCACCCTGAACACAGCCCAAATCCACCAAAAAGTTGGCCCCAAAGTCAAAAATGTGGAAACCAAAGCAACAAGGGGGTCCACGGATGTTTCCAAACAGCAAGAACAAGAAAAAGGGACAGTGGACCTCATTTCTCCGCAAATTTGAATACCCTGAGTAGGTGAATTTGGGTAGGGGATTTGATCATTTCAAGACACATGACCAATTTGGGCTTGGAAAAATGGGGCACACAAAACAAGACAGGAGCAAAGTAGCCTGTCGGGAGCAAAAAAAAGGGGGTCCCAGCCTACGACGAGGCATATGTGCAAAACATGCACAACAAATGGCAACTCACTGGGGAAATGCTCCAAAGCATTTTGATGAAAAACTGGAATCACGAACCCAAAATATTTTTTTTTGACCTTCATGCTAGGGAAAACCAACTAGATACCCAACCAAAGGATCAAAACCATTAGCCAACCCAACCTTCAGTATGCTGAAAATCCAAGTGTGTGCAATTGTGTTAATTCCCATCCTTCAGTTGCTACAGGAATCTAAGCTCCATCAAGTTAAGCTACATAGTTTATTCCAACTCCAAAAGCATCTGGGACATTGCCTCGCTACCAATCAGGTGTCCATAGCCCCGATGAGGTTGTTGCTATGATTTTACCGAACATTGCTCTACTATTGTTCGGGTGTCCATAGCCCTAATAGAGTTGCTCAGATACCCCTAAAAAGTTGAATTTTATTTCTTTTAATTTTCAATGTTTTATTTCTTTCTTTCTTTTCTCTTTTCTACTCTTTTATTTCAACTTGCAAGCATTGAAGCTCATGCTCAGGGCTGAGAATCACAGTGGCGTTGGAGTAAAATTTTAGATTTTTCACTTAACTAGACTTCACAAAAGGCCCTATACTGATTTTTGAATTCTTAAGATGTGTAAGAGCTGTAAGATTTCAAAATACGTCAGAGTCAGACTAAACCAACAACTTATCATCTTTGAATCAAACACCTAAATCACTTGACACTAACAAAAGACCTTCACCATCCACTCTGAAAACTTGATTAGAATTTGACAAAGAAATACGTAGAAAAACCCCAAGAAAATAAGTATGGTTGTTGTGCACACAAATGTGCCCAGCTAAAAGTAGAGAGACCCCAAGTAAAGCAACAGCAAATCGAAAGCAAAAAAAAGAAAACAACCAACAAAGCAAGCAACCTACATCAAACCAACTAACCAAAGGAAAATAGGAAAGCAAAGTATTTACAAGAAACCTATACTACTCAAAATGGGCTATGTACAAAGATATTTACAAAGCATTATGTTCAAGTAGGGTGAGCTGACATTAACGTTCATTGGATTTTGCAATGCATGTACAAGAAAACAGGCAACCGTTATTGTTCTTAACCATGCAAATTTATCTTTATATTTTGAAAAAAGAAATTCAACATTGCAACACTCAAGTTCAATCACGTCATCATGAAAAATCAGCAATTGAGGAGGCTCGTTGAACCCATGGTTAATCCATAAACATGTTCATTTTCCCTTGTTTCCATAATCAAAATAATAAGTGCAGTTATGAGAAATGATAGGAGCAAGGAAGGATAAAACCTAGATGTCGTCACATGGAGGTGGCAGCATTGGACAATCGAGAGGAAGCACAACATCCTTGATCATTGCATTGGTAGCCTCGGGTGGGTGCGGTGGAGGGTGCAACACTTTAGACATTAAGTTGGCATAAGGCTGGAAGGATGGGGCAGCAGACAACTCTTCCAATCCACCAATGAGAACTACAACCCTGGTTGGTAGTTCTTCAAAAAGAAATACTTCTCCACATTGATCATCTACAAAATTGGTATCCACTTGGTTGTTGTCCCCAAGGGGCAACATGTTGTCTTGTCTCCTTCCCTAAGGTCTATCCTTATTTATGTGGTGTTCAACATCATGGGACAATGATATGCACAAATCTATCCTATTCTAGCCATCTGAATACAAAGGAGGATCAACAACGATCATGGCGGAAGGACTCCAAGTTGCGTCTTGTAGTCGGTCGAATGCTTCATCTTTGTTAGTAACTATCTTAGCTCCTCCGCCTTTGTCTTCTTCTTTTTGATGTTCATGCATCTTATCATAACATTCACTCATTTCCTCTTGCTCACTATCGCTATAAATGGAGAAGGAGCTCCTCTCCAATCTAGAAACTCTAGTGCATCACTATTCAAGGTCTCAAGGAGTATGTATTCATCACTACCATCTTCTGGGATGTGCTCTTCTTCGACATGAGCATACATCTGTAGTGCAACTCCCAATGGAAAGAAGTCATCAATTGATAGCACCTCATTAAGGGGACCAAAGTCTATTTCACAATTTCCCTCCAAAGACTCACTAAAAGGCCCATCGTCCATGGTACACAACTGCTCTTCAAGAGGAAGAACTCCTTGGTGACTGGTGGACAACATTCCCACTTGATCTACTTCATCGCTTGGAAATCCAAGACTGTATTGTTGTCCTTGTTCTATTGCTGTCCCAACATCCTCTTGAGGTCCGCCTTTAGCTAAGCTATCACTTGATTCAGACTTTTGGTATTCTTCTTCGATATGGGAAGCAAGTAAAGGAGGTCGGGCACTTGGTTTCCTTGCTTATTCTTTGAATTTCTTAATGACTTCTTGGAACAGTTCACATGTGAACTCTGAGTGTGATGAATCATGAAGTTTGCACCAATTCAGTAGCAGCAACACCTCCAAGTCCACTTGGTATTTCAACTCTGACCAATCCTTTGCTAATCTGGAGATGACTTGGTCATATCTTTCCGCTAGTGGGTCCTCATCATCATTTGAAAAAGAAGTTTGATGGTAGACAGTCGTGGCGAGTGGTTGTTCCCACTCCTCCAAACTTTAATTTTTAGATTCATGATCAATGTCATTGTAGATGGAGAGGTCTTCCAATCTGATTTTGCTTATGCTTTGACCATCTCCTTCTACTGCCCCAAGGCTTTCAGCCTCCTCTTCTTCCCGATTTTCAACATCTGTGTTGGTTGTCCTAGCATATGCTGCTGCAAGTTTTGTTAATTCATCTTAAATTGTCATTCATTCTTCTTCTTGAGTGGAGGACTTCTCTTCTTCAATGGAGGGGAAGCCTACTGAACTAGTTACAATCATATTTTCATCAATGCACATTGTTGTCCCAAGACTTTTAGCTCCTCCGTCTTGGTTTTCATTTTCTATGTATGTTGTCCCAACACCAACTTGTGTCCAACTAGTTGGTTTATCTTCAAGGTGTTGTCCTACAGATGTTGACAACTCTTTTTCCTCATGGGATGACTTCTCCTCATTGAGTGTTGGCTACTCCAACTTGTTTGAACAACCCTTGGCTTGAGAAATGATGTGGTCACATAATGGACACATAAATTCTAAATTTGGTATATTGTGAAATCTACACCAACTTTCCATTAGTACTTCCTCCAATCTTGGTCCATCTTTGCTGCTCAAATATTTTTGGATCAGCTCCTTAAATGTGTTGGCTGCCATGGTTTGCAATTCTTCCTATGGGTCTTCGGGGGCCAAGGGCTGGTATATTTCCCAAAAGGCAATTTCTCCCTGCAATAACCTTTTGATTTTGATTTTGTTCAAGAATGTGAGACATGCCAGCTCGTTGTGCCTATGAGTGCAATGGATCTTACATCTATTTGCCAATGCAAATTTCTGCAATGGCTTCTTCAGTCTCTTGTTCAAATTTGCATGCAGTTGAGTGATGTTAATTTGTGCATGCTACTCCATTTTGACTCAGCTCATTTTTCCTTTAGAAATTTTTGATTTTTAGCATTGAAAGAGATCTCCCTATCTCATATTTCTTCTTTGGAAGTGTTCTTTTCGAATTCCAACTTTTAGTTTTATAGACTCAACATGTCCGCCCTCCCTCTAGCGCCAGTTCTGTTGATGTGTTTTTTATGCACTTCTCAACACAAACAATGCATAGGTGCACTACCTCTCTTGAAAGACAATCTTCCACAATCATATTGTAGAACAATGTCACAAGGTCTCTAATGTCAGGTCTTGACAGTGCTTGGAATATCTCAGTTGTTTGATGTGATTTGATGGAATCACAAGGCAGTCTTCTAGATGAGTTACAAAGCATGGAATGTTGGATCTGCAAATGAAGTTCTTAAGATGGGAGAGTTGTGTATTTTCTACAAGTTCAAACAGTAGTCTTGAACTCCATTTTTATCATTGGATTTAGCTTTACAATGTGCAATGAACCTTAGCATAGGTCACTATTAAAAAAAAAAGGAAAAAGGGCAGGGGAGAGAGGAAGTTCCTAGACCTAAAACTACTAATAAACAATGATCATGGAGGCTGCTACAGTAGAAAAACTTCCTAAACTAGGTTTTGTTTGGCCAAGAGAAACCTACAGTTGCACAAAACCAGTGCAATATCCTAAGGTCTACTAATTTTCAAATTGCACATGCACATCATGAACATGCAATCGAACTAAGTTGCAACAATGGAATAAAGAAGCCCAGGCTAACTTTACACAACAGCTTGTCATCAATAAGTGCTAAAAGTATGGGCTAAAAGTTCATCAAATACTATAACAACAATTTTCATTATCACTTCCATTCAAGAAACTAACACTAAAACTAATATGGAAGGTAGAACCATGCATACATAAAGAGAAAACTCAAAAGGAACACCCATAAATCATGCAATGTTGCTTTCTATTCCTGCAAAATATTTTTACATCAATTCTCCAACCCTTACAAATGAGGGGCAAGCCCCTATTTATAGTTTTCCAAAGCCCAAATGAATGGCTAGGATCAATTTCCAATGAATGGCCCAGATTTGTTTACAATAGGGTTTCACCTACCCCACAATATTCAACAATTAAAAATACATTCCTTGTCTTTTCTCTATTTTGTCATCTAGTGCCAGTCACTGTAGCAATTTTGTCATTTAGCTGATTGCCCTTATCATTGTATCAAAAACTGCCTGAAAGCTTCCTTCTTAGTTGATTTGTTTGTAGTGTTCTTCCTTGGATCAAATGAGCCCATCGACAATTGGCATCAATGGATTGGTTGTCCCTGATGGGGGAACAACTACCTTATGCTTTCTTTAAAGCCACCCCCTTGCATTTTTGTCCTTGGTCTCCTTGGCAAAGGCCTTCTTCTAATGTCAACCCTGTTGATGGGTGTTACGAGGAGAGACAATCATGAAATGAATGTGACAAGAGCTATTTGCATTCCTTGCTTAGCTTTCTCGATGGGTCATCCTGACGGACCGATAGTAGGCTCCTTGAATTCTGCATACATGAAATGCCATAAGTTCTTTCATACAAAAATCACAAAAAATAGTAGTCAAATCTTGCAAAATCCTTGTTAGATTCATCCATGCATCATCAAAAGATCATAATATTCATATTTGGAGTTCATTTGGACCATAAACATTAATGCAGGCCCAAGGGAGGGCAGCGAACAAGGGACAACAAACCGGAAGCAAAGTTCCTTGATCCCACAAAACATAGCAAAACCAAGATTTTTCAATTATAGCACATGGGAAAAGGAGAAGGAAGAGTGCCTAGAAAACTTACTTAAGATTGGACTCATTTTACAAAAGCTGGAAGTTCAAAACGGCCACGGAGAGATGGAATCCCGGAAAGGGCCACAATGGGGTCTACCTCCAGAGGCCAGGTCGCCAGGGGCCGATGGATGTTCAAAATGGCCATGGAGGGATGAAGTCCCTAAAATGTCCATGGAGAGATGGAATCCTAGAAACGGCCACAGAGGGGCCGGACTCTGGAGGCTAGGTCGCCAGGGGCTGACGAATGTTAAAGATAGCCAAAGGGGGACGAAGCTCTGAAACTATCAAAACTTAATGAAACTTTGGTAGTTCATTTAAGCAGCTCAAACACATCCCAGATCCCAAAAAGGTTGGCCCCAAAGTCAAAAATATGGAAACCAGAGTGACGGGGGTTCACAGATGTTTCCAAATAGTCAAAGAGGAAGGGAATTTCAGAGGGAAAGTTCTGAAACCATCGAAACTTAACAGAATGTTGACAAAACCTTGGCAATTCACTTAGGCATTAGGAACACATCCCAAATCCAAAAATGGTTAACCCCAAAGTCAAAAATGTGGAAACCAGAGCAACAAGGGTGCACAAATGTTTCCAAACAGCCAAAGAGGAAGGGAATTCCGAAGGGAAAGTTTCAAAACCATCGAAACTTAATGGAACGTTGATGAAACCTTGGTAGTTCATTTAAGCACATCAAACACATCCCAAATCCAAAAAAGGTTACAGTCCCCAAAGTTAAAAATGTGGAAACCAGAGCGACGGGGGTCCACTAATGTTTCAAAATGGCCACAGAGGGATGGAGTCCCAAAAACAGCCATAGAGGGGCCGGGCTCCGGAGGCCGGGCTGTCGAGGCTCCACGAATGTTCAAAATGGCCAAAGATGGATGAAGTATCAGAAACGACCACAGAGGGGTCAGGCTACGGAGGCCGGGTTGCCAGGGATCTACAGATATTTAAGAAAGCCAAAGGGGGACGAAGCTCTGGAACCACCAAAACTTAACCGAATGTTGACGAAACTTTGGCAGTTCACTTAAGCACCTCAAACACATCCCAGATCCAAAAAAGGTTGGCCCCAAAGTCAAAAATGTGGAAACAAGAGCAATAGGGGTCCACAGATGTTTCCAAACAACTAAAGAGGAAAGGAATTCCAGAGGGAAGGTTCTGAAACCATCGAAAATTAACTGAACATTGACGAAACCTTGGTAGTTCACTTAGGCATTAGGAACACATCCCAAATTCGAAAAAGGTTACCCCCAAGTTCAAAAATGTGGAAACCGGAGGGATGAGGGTCCACGGATGTTTCAAAATAGCCAAAGAGGAAGGGAATTCTAGAGGGAAAGTTCTGAAATCATCAAAACTTAAGGAACGTTGACGAAACCTTGATAGTTTATTTAAGCATATAAAACACATCCTAGATCCAAAAAAGGTTCATCCCAAAGTCAAAAATGTGGAAACAGGAGTGACGGTGGTCCACGAATGTTTCAAAATGGCCATGGAGGGATGGAGGCCTGAAAACAGCCACGGAGGGGCCAGGCTCCGAAGGTCAGGGTGCTAGGGCTCCACGGATGTTCAAGATAGCCAAAGGGGGACGAAACTCCAGAACCATCAAAACTTAACTGAATGTTGACGAAACTTTGGCAGTTAACTTAAGCACCTCAAACACATCTCAAATTCAAAAAAAAATTCCTCCAAAGTCAAAAATGTGGAAACCGGAGCAACAAGAGTCCACGGATGTTGCCAAATAGCCAAAGAGGAAGGGAATTTTGAAGGGAAAGTTCTGAAACCATTGAAACTTAACAAAATGTTGACAAAACCTTGACAGTTCACTTAGGCATTATGAACACATCCCAAATTAAAAAAAGGTTACCCCCAAAGTCAAAAATGTGGAAACCGGAGCGACAAGGGTCCATGGATGTTTCCAAATAGCCAAAGAGGAAGGAAATTCCGGAGGGAAAGTTCCGAAACCATCAAAACTTAATAGAACATTGACAAAACCTTGTCAATTCATTTAAGCATATCAAACACATCCCAAATCCAAAAAAGGTTGGCCCCAAAGTTAAAAATGTGGAAACCAGAGCGACAGGGGTCCACAGATGTATCAAAACAACCACGGAGGGATGGAGTCCCGAAAACAATCACAGATGGGTTGGGCTCTGGAGGGCGAGCTACCGGGGCTCCACGAATGTTCAAAATGGCCAAAGAGGGACGGAGTCCTGGAAACGGCCACAAAGGGGCCGAGCTCCAGAGGCTAGGTCACCAAGGCTCCATGGATGTTCAAGACAGCCAAAGGGGGACGAAGCTTCGGAACCACCAAAACTTAACTGAATGTTGATGAAAATTTGGCAGTTCACTTAAGCACCTCAAACACATCCCAAATCCAAAAAAATTTTCCCCCAAAGTCAAAAATGTGGAATCCAGAGTGACAGGGGTTCACGGATGTTGCCAAATAGCCAAAGAGGAAGGGAATTTCAAAGGGAAAGTTTTGAAACCATTGAAACTTAACAAAACATTGACGAAACCTTGGCAGTTCACTTAGGCATTAGGAACACATCCCAAATACACCAAAAAGTTGGCCCCAAAGTCAAAAATGTGGAAACCGGAGCAAAGAAGGTCCACAAATGTTGCCAAACGGCCAAAGAGGAAGGGAATTCCAAACAGAAAGTTTTGAAACCATCGAAACTTAATGGAATGTTGACGAAACCTTGGCAGTTCACATAGGGATTAGGAACACATCCCAAATCCATAAAAAGGTTACCCCCAAAGTCAAAAATGTGGAAACCAGAGTGACGAGGGTCCACAGATGTTTCCAAACTACCAAAGAGAAAGGGAATTCCAGAGGGAAGTTCTGAAACCATCAAAACTTAACGAAATGTTGACAAAACTTTGGCAGTTCATTTAGGCACCCGAACACATCCCAAATCCACCAAAAAGTTGGCCCGAAAGTAAAAAATGTGGAAACCGGAGCGACAGGGGTCCACGGATGTTTCCAAACAGCCAAAGAGGTAGGGAATTCCGGAGGAAAAGTTTTGAAACCATCGAAACTTAATGGAACGTTGACGAAACCTTGGAAGTTCACTTATGTATTAGGAACACATCCCAAATCCAAAAAAAGGTTACCCCCAAAGTGAAAAATGTAGAAACCGGAGCAACGAGGGTCCGTGGATGTTTCCAAATAGTCAAAGAGAAAGGGAATTCAGGAGGGAAAGTTCTAAAACCATCGAAACTTAATGAAACATTGATGAAACTTTGGCAGTTCATTTACGCACCCTGAACACAGCCCAAATCCACCAAAAAGTTGGCCCCAAAGTGAAAAATGTGGAAACTGGAGCGACGAGGGGGTCCACAGATGTTTCCAAACGACAAGAACAAGACAAAGGTAGAAAAAGGGATGGTGAACCTCATTTCTCCGCAGATTTGAATACCCCAAGTAGGTGAATTTGGGTAGGGGATTTGATCGTTTCAAGACACATGACCAATTTGGGCTTGGAAAAATGGGGAACGCAAAATAAGACAAGAGCAAAGCAGCCTATCAGGAGTGAGAAAAAAGGGGGTCCCTACCTACGGTGGGGCGTGTGTGCAAAACATGCACAACAGGTCTCTTGATTATAGAGACAGTACATGACCTAGAAACATGTGATTTTATGTGTCATATTTATTTATTTCATGGACTATATTTCTTGTTTCTCATGTAATCTATTGGACTTTATTTCGTGCACTTAATATATTGGTTGAACATGCACTTAATATGTTACATAAATTATGGACTTTGTTATTGTTTAAAATTTTAATTTACACATGTACATTTATGCATTTTATGTTCATAGTCAAGACATTAATATAGGACATTAATGTGAAATTTAGTGATCTCATACATGGATTAATATAGGACATTTTAATATTTATACTTTTGCAAATTTAGTGATTTTATACATGATATACATGATATGTGCATTCAATAAATAGCGATAATTACTCAATGAACTTATTCAATTCACGCCAATCAATAATTAGTCAATAAATCATAATTTACAAACAAAAGCAATATATTTATATACTAGAAAGGATAAAATTTTAAGAAATAAACAATACCATAAAAGATTAGAGAATAAAAGCATTAATAAATACTATAAATAATAGTTCATCTAACACTAATTTATAAGTTGTCAAAACAAATAATGACGTCTTAAGGGGATGTCTTAAGGGGTTATAATACGTCTTAAGGGGATGACTAAAGGGGTCATAATAGAATGTGTTAATTAAGGAGATGTCTTAAGGGGTCTTAAGGGGATGTCTAAAGGGGTCATAATAAAACGTGTTAATTAAGGGGATGTCTAAAAGGGTCATAATAGAACATCTTAAGGGGATGTCTTAAGGGTCATAATACACCTAAATGGGATGTCTTAAGGGGTATTAAGGGGGTGTCTTAAGGGGTCTTAAGGGGGTGTCTTAAGGGGATGTATTAAGGGGTCATAATATGTCTTAAGGATATAATTGATTTAACAATAATGTATGCATGATATTTAGTGATTATACACGTAAACATAAAGTTTCAAAGTAGGAAAACATGCACATTTAAGAAACAAAATATATAGAATATTGATTTGATACATAGAAGTACATAGAGTATGTTTAATTTTGTAAGTTTGTATGTACATATATGTCTTGATACATAGAAGTACATAGAGTATGTTTAATTTTGTAAGTATGTATGTACATATATGTCATCTCAAAATAATGTTTACAAAATTTGGATATGCCATCTCAAGAACATCTCAAACTCGTGGCTAGAATGTAGTAGGTCTTCACACCACCTGATATCAAAAAAGTATGAGCAATATCAATGAAATCATCAAAACATACATATTTTAATTTATATAAAACTATCTATATGTACAAAACTCAAGTACTTTCATTTAAAAGTATTCCACACATGTTTGTAGGTTGAATCCAGACATCCTCTCCTTTTTGTTTCAAAGTATGAGATCAATGCAATGATGGCTTTAGGATACAAAAAATGACAATAAATCAATTTTAACTATTAATGTCCAAGCAATATCAATATGTAATCAAAACATGTATTTAAATATAATTTAACTAATAATTACCTATTTTTACCAAGTATTCTATGTTATCTAGGTTGAATCTGCATGGACTAGATCCTTTTTGTGATTATGCCTTAAGGATGTATAAAAGGACAATTTAAATCAATTTCAATTAATAACACACTTGAACAATGTCGAAACATGTATTTAATGTATTTAAAAGGACAAAATAAAACTAAAACTATATTTACCTGTATTTACTTATTCCATTGTACCATCTGCATCTTCTCTTTTTTGCAATGCATCTATGATTGCCTCATGATCTTCCATAGAAATTGACCATATCAATTTTTTTGAAGGTCTTCCACGATACTGCTCTAGTTTTATATATTTGGCCACCACCAAATGTGAATAATTCATAATATTTCTATGTGTTTCATAGTCTTTGAATGCAAGTAGACCATTCTTTCTTCTCAAGTATTTTCGTAGCCAAGTGCCAACAACCACCACCGATCCTATTGGAAAACATGTTCAAAAACCATCATCAAATAAGTTCTCAAAATTTTCTTAAGGGGATCAAAGACTTGTTCTAAAAAATTGCTTAAGGGGATCTAAAACTTGTTATCATTTGAAATTTGCTTAAGGAAGTGTCTTAAGGGGATCACCGTAGCTGTTGGATAATGAAAGCCATCATCATCTTCTTGAGGTGTTATCAACTTATGTTTAGTTTCCACACAACAAGCCAACCAATATTCTATTTGCTCTTCATTCCCCTCAGGTGCAATAACAACATACACATGTCCTGCCAACAAAATTTGATTTAATAACTTGTGCATATCCATATAAATAAGTTAGTATTACAAAATAACTTAATAAAGTGAAATAAAATGAAATAAATTGAATTAAAATTACCTTCTTGTACAAGGTCTGAAAAATGGTCATAATCTTCATATGCAAACAATTGAACATTTTCTTCAATAGTTCTTTCATATTGATTATGTGCTTCTACAAGTGTCAACAATCTTTGCTCCCACTGTTCAACCCATTCTATATTTTCACAAGCTTCCCAATCTCTTAAGATACAAAACTAGCAAAAACATGCAAGCTCCCTTGTCCAAATAGTCCATGTGCTTGCTGTCACACTCCTAAATGAATGCCATTTAGTAGATCCACTAATTGTCTCACAATCAACTCTAGATACAATGTTCTCTTCTTCCACCAACCAAAAGAATCGATGAATTGTAGAGTAATCACTCGAACCGGGTGCAGATAATCTTCTATTACACCAATCCACAATCTCATGTGCATTTTTAAATTTTACTGAATCCTCAAATTTTAATTGTTCTCTAGCAAGAATTCTTTTGACACACAAACTAGCTCTATCATGTTCTCCTTTACCATTCCTAGCTTCCAAAAAACTCCATATATGTTGGACATTAAGTTCCTTGTGAACCCTACTTAACCAATAGAATATTCTAGCATTTTTGAACTACCCCATACAATTATCTGACCATATGAGGTGTTCTTTCATATGGATTCCTCTTTCTCTTAAATTTCTATAAAATATACTAAAACAATATTGAACAAACTCTAATGAGTGTAACTGATTTTCACTCAAATAAAAATGATACTCAAAACTTTTCTATCATCCTCAGTGCTATCATCTACATGTCTATAAACAATATGGACAAACATAACTACTTGCACTGAATTATAATATTAAGATTGAATTTCCTCTTGCGGAGCGAGAGTATAATTCTCCACAAAATCAACCACTAAAAGTATAGTACCAATTGGAAATGTGTTTCTACATTCACGAAATTGGCCATCAAGCCATCGAGCATGTTTAGAGTGCATGGCATATTTTGGTACAATTTTATTATTAAATTCACTCATAAATGCATGCACACTAACTTTTTCTGTAACTAAATCACAATGCTTTCCTATTTTTCCATCTTTTAAAGAATAGTGAACATTCCTAAATCTTTTGACATCTACTAATTGTTGTCCAAAATCATAATCAACACTTTCATGGAAACAAATTCTTAAAAGTGAAAGATTTCCATAGTTAATGCATTGTCCAGAAATACAAGAACTTAAATATAATAATTTATCATTATATTTTTCATAAAATAAACCTGAAATAAACTCTCTTATTGCTCCAAGTGGCATATCGATACCACAATCATGTATAATCATGTTAGTATGCAAGGTACAACGTATATATCAAAAAACATCATAAAAATAATGAAATTGAACATGTATTTTACAACAACAAGATATTCGTTGTTTATTAATTTTTACATACCAAGGTTTACATTTTTCAAAAGACCTTTGAATTATTTTAATATTACCAGGTAACACTGAATCGCTACAAATTTTTCTATAAAATTTAGTTTGTGTTGTATCTAATAGGTGTTTTGGGTGAGGATCGCGAACTTTGGACCCCACCTTTAATTTTAAAACATCTCTAGCATTAGATGAAACCCTATTATGATCATGCCAATATTTTTTAATCAAAGATTTAATTTCAACATTCAATTTTATATCAGACCTCTGTAGTCATCCACTGAAACTCCAACATTGATTGATAGGATCATTTTCTATACTTTCTCTTCTTTTTTCCACTCTTAGTAATGTTTTAGGATGTATTTTTAAAACTTCACTAATATTGTTTACCATTCTTTTATTTAAAGTTTCTTTATTAACTATAGCAGTAGTTATAGCTCTTCTTGTTGCGTTTTTATCTTTAGATCAACTATTTTTCCCAATAGATTGAATGGCACTAGCAACAGTAGACATAACATGTTTTAATGATTGATCTTTTCTTTTTGGTTTAACATAAAAGCCTAACCTTTTCATTACTTTCCTCATTTTTTGCATTCTCATCAATTGCATCATTAATTGACATTGAAATGAAATTTTTTTATGATAAAAGAATTTGGTGTATATTCTATTCACATGTGTTCTTATTTTCCTCCAAGAAATTTGACCAAGAAGATTATCGAAAACATCACTTCCAATTTTTAAAAAAGTATTTTCATTAAATTCAACATCACATTCTAGATTTTCATCTTCATTTTCATCTTCATCTTCATTTTTATTTACAATTTCATCAACAAAACAGTTTTCATTTTCATTTTCATTTTCATTTTCATCTTCATTTTCATTTTCATTTTCATTTTCATTTTCATCAAAAATATAGGTTTTGTTTTCATTTTCAAGAAAATGATCTTTTTGATTTTCACTTGCAACAAAAGATTTTTCTTTTTTGTTTTCAACAAATTCTATAAAAGTTTTGTCTCTTTGAATATAGTCAATGTCAACATCATTAAGTCCAACATCTTGTAAAACTTCTACATACAAATTTAACATTTCACTAACATGTGGATTTGAAGACATACTTGGATTTGTACATATTGAAACATTCTCCATAGCATTCAAAGAGGGATTTGAAGACATAGTAGGACTTATTTGTATAATCATATTCTTCTCCAAATTGACTCCTTACAAATTAGCTTCATCTACAACCATAGTATCCTCAATATTAAATTCATCTTCAATAGTTGTTGAATTGGTTGCTCCACCATCATTCATTGATTTCATTCTCATTCTTCTTTCTCTGTCTTTGTCTCTTTTTTCCTATTTGCTTCAACTTCTTGAGGAGCCAATGTCTTCCTTCTCTTATTACGAGCTTTATCTCCCATGATTATAAAATTCTCAAGCACGAATGTTAATAGTGAAATTCTTCAAAATATTCAATCCAAATTGGAAGTTGAATACCTATTAGGACAAAATTCTTCCTCTTTTGTTCATCAAAACAAGTAGAAAACTACCAAAATTCCACTTTAAAAATTGTTTTCTTTATGCCTCCTTTGAAAAATTCAATCCATATTGCAAATTGAAACCTTTTGTTCCTCCACACAAGTACAAAAATAACACAATTCCACTTGAAAAATGTTGTAGATGATGCCCCGTTTGATAAAATCAACTAAAAATCAAGTTCACCACCTGTAAATACAATAGCTTAAGAAAAACAATTCATTTTTACTACTCTCGGTCATACATGTGAAGTTGCAGAGTTCGTAGAACTTTTCTACAATGTATTTAAATAATATAAACAGGATCTCGTTAATAAAACGGGATCCCACTTCCTACAAATTGGGATCCCGATTATAAAACAAGATCTCACTTATGCATAAACGGAATCCCGTTCTATAATTGGGATCTCGTTCACCGACATTGAATGTCGGGGCCGTTGGTTAGCGAACGGGATCCAGTTTATGAAATGAGATCCCGTTTCATTGATAATGGTTGAAATATAGTTTAAAGGTAATGGGATCTTGATTATAAAATGAGATCTTGTTTATGAAAAAATGAGATCCCATTTTATAATCAGGATCCTATTTTTTTTAAATTTGAATTACCTTTTGCATTGTGGTTGGGTTTTTTCCTAGGTTTTTGGTTTGGGAAAAGCATTGGAAGTCTGAACCTCAACCTTCAACCTGGTTTGACCTGCAAGTTCAAGGTCCTAACAATTTCAAAGAAAAATACCGACTTTGGACATATGGCTGACGACCTTTTTTGCAGAATTTTGTGACAAAATTAAAACCCATTTTAGATGAAACAATGCAGATTCTAAATATGTAATTTTTTTTCAATTGGATTATTTTTTCTATTTTTCAATTAATTTCTAATAAAATTGGTCCATAAACTTTCAATATTAGAGTTTTTTACTATTTTAATAACTTTTGATCAACATAACATTTTGACAAATGAATTGCACAAGAACAAACTTCAGACAATTCTTTTCAATTTAAAAAAAATAAAAAATGATAAGTTTAGGTCATCTTATGCATGTCATACATGACGATTTTTCAAAAAAACAAATCTACCTAATAAAAATTTAACCAAAAAAAATATTCAATAAAAAATTACAAAAAAAATCAAGAACAAGCTTCAGTGAGTTATAAAACTTATCCCAAAAGGATTTAGAAAAATATGATAATTTAAGTCAAAATATGGATGTCGTACACATGCATGGTATGGTAAAAAAAAAACTTTTAAACAGTGGTTTTTAGAAATGCCTATTAAAACTCAATTTGTACAATCTGGGTATTGAAATAAATTACATATTTGGAAACTAGACTTCGAGCACTACATTTTATGATTAGTGACTTTTTTAATGATTTCATCTCTAAGTGCTTCAAATTTTAAGGTCAAATGTGTTAAATGCTGAAAATTAGGGAAAACATTTCCACTTTTTGGCCAAAAAGTGGACTCAACTTCTTGCACACACCCCTTAGTTCATGTAAAGTATCAACCTAGAGAGCATCATGCCTAATGTCTCCAAGAGAGGACCAATCTAAGAATAAAAGATTCACAATGTAGGGAATGCACTCCACTTGGCATTTCCACTAAGAGGAATATTTAATATACTAAGAGAGATCACACCCTTGAAGGACATCACACCCAATGTCATCACCAAGAGAAAGACACATCGCATGAAGTAAGAAGACCACACAATGAAATATGAGTAATTGAAATGCAAAAGAATAATACTAATGTATTCCCCCACTTTAAAGAAATTGCTAAACACCATGCTATGAGCAATTACTTTAAAGTAGAAAATAATAAACACTAACAATAAAGAGGACATGCGAGCTTATTTAGAAAGCCCTATGCCAAGTCATATGTTTTTGAATGAAGCTATGTCATGAAAAGGGGTTGCTCCCAAATTGAAATCCCAAAATCACATAAGGGATCCACATATTTGGGGTCAATATTTCTCTACTACAATGTTTTTAGAGAGCCCAGAAAATTCATCATTCCCCAAATACTTATGGATCAAGGAAGAATGACACAAAGAAAGTGAAAACAAAGAAAAAATATTTTGGGTCAACATGGAAGAGACCTAAATGTCTCAAAACCTTGTGTCATGCCCAAAATGAAACACAAGACAAAGAAAATATAAAGGTTTACAACATATATAGAAGAATGCAGATACAAATAGAGGAATGCCACAAAGAGAGAGATACATCAAATAGAATGGTTAGGGAGATCACATTACACACATGTAGTCATGAAAAAGTAAAACAAAGACAAGACTAGTAAGGCACATGCTAGTCAACCTATAGCAAGTCGTTAGCATCCCAATCTTGTTCATCGTATGTGGAAGGTGGACAACTAGCCAAAGGGACAATAAGTGTAGCACTAGGAGCATCACCAAGTTCAACATGTGGTGAGTCACTCTTTTTCATAGGATCAACATGGTTGTTATCATCTAAGATCATGGAAGAAGAAAACAATAAATTCAATTCATTATGCACTTCATCAATTTTAGTAATCTCTTCATCATCATCCAAGTTAATCATAACGGGAGGTCAAATGATAATGTCCAAAGAAGGTGCTAGTCCATGTTATGGTTGTGCTATAGGATCTTTTTGTTGTGGTGAAGAGGGAGATTCATCATGTATTTCCCCACTTGAGTTTGGATCTTGATTTTGTTTGTTATTTTCTTTATTTAACCTTTGATAAATAGCACTTCTGTGCATATGCTCTCTAGCATTTCTATTTCTTTTGGTATGATTTTTAAGTTACTTGCTTGTGTAGGAGCAGGACTATCAATTATGGGTTTCTTTTCTTCCATTAGAAGAGGAATGGAAGGAACCATGGGAGGCTATTCAACCAATTTCTCTTTATCTTTGTAAACTTGTTTAATCTTAGGAGGCACAACTAGATTGTTTTGGATTTCTCTTGGTCATCTGTAGGAGGTAGGAAAAGGATATGAAGATTTGGTATTAGTTACTTGGAAGGTCTTTTGGTTCAATCATGGTTTCATCAAGGATAGGATGCTTAGTCATGGGTTCAGGCATGTTTCGAAGGGATAATTCTACTATGTATTTTGTGTTAAAATTTTGATAGAATTTAAAAAATAAATCTTCATGAGGTTTAATAGGTTGAAAGGGAAACCTTAAACATTTATGCACAACTGATGTGATGAATTTCATGGAGAATAGCCATGGATAACCAAGCTTCACATAGAATTGATCCAATGTTGGGATGATGGAGAATGAGACATCTAATTTTTTCGGTCCAACTTTTAAAGGAAGGATGATTGAACCTATCATAGGGAAAGAAAACCAATGATTTTTTATCCATGATTTCAGTTTATCATATGTATCTTGATAGAGGTCATGCATAATTAATAATTCGTCAGTCATCACATTCTCTCCATAGATGGGATCAATTAATATCCAATTAGTAGGCTTGTCATTGATTCAACCGACTATGTAAAGAGGACCATCAGGTGCCTTTTTTATTATATATTTTGATGAGAAAGAAATTTCAAGAGGTATTTTATTTTGGACGCTACAAGATTGAATTTTGATCAATCCAACCATATTATCCATAGGAATTTGTTCATTAGTATCCATGTTGTGATCATCTATGTCAACATTCATCACATCATTCTTAGTTTCACTAGCTTTTAAAAATGAAATATTATGATTTGGTAATATGGGTTTGGTAAAGATTTGTAGGTTTTGGTTGGAAGGGGAAATGGACTTATTATCTCGATCATTAACACCACCAATTTGAATATGATTGGAATCAATGAGGTTTTACACCATGTGTTTAAGACACTTACAATGTTTTGTATCATGTCCATTTTTTATAGTGAAAATGAAAATAGGAATTTGATCTAAAGTTAAGATGCGATGGCTTAGTATGATCAAGATCTTTAACAGGAGATAAGGAAATCAAGTTATTTTTTAGAAGTTGCAACATGGTGTTATGGAGCCTATTGAGTAAGGGAGTAAGTTGTCTATTTAGATCCTGAAATGTAAAAGGATTTGTATTTTTTATAGCATCCACTTGGGTATCAACATGTTGGGTTGGTTGAGGGGGATTTAGTTGAAGAAAACCTTTATTTTTTTTCCTAAAAGTTTGGTAATTGTTTTGAGTTGCGGTTTTAGACTTTTTGGGATGGCTAGAGGTGGGTTTTGTTTCACAACTACTAATTGAGTTTTGATAATCACAAAGGGTAGTACACAAGTGTATGAAGGAGGGAAATTTCATCATGCCAAACTTATCTTGCATATTAGTTTGTAAGTTCTCAATGAACATTCATTGAAGGTGAGGATAGGGAAACTTTATGCCAATTTGGGAATAAAGCAATTGGTAGCATGAAATGAAATTAGTAACCTTTTCATCATCCTTTTGTTTACATCTCATCAAATTGGCTAATGTTATCTTAGGGGTCATGTTTACTTTTAAATGGTTGATAAAGGTATCAAAAATTTCATTCAATGAACAAATTGAGTTATTTGGTAATGAGGAAAACCATTCTAAAGCAGCAACTTTCAAGGACCCAAGGAGAAGCTTAGCCAAGAGCTCATCTTCAAGGATGAAATCACTGCATAAGGAGGTGTAAGTGGAAACGTGGTTGGAAGGATCTCATTTTCCTCCATATTTCTCAAATCTAGGAATCTATATACCTTGTGGTATTGGCATTCTTAATATATCCAAGAATAAGGGATTACTTTTGTCATAGTATGATGGTTGTCCATTTTGATTTTGGTTTATATTGTAACTTTCTCATTAAAGGGATGAAACATTTTGTAATAGTTCACTAAGAATGGTTTCATTGGTTGTGTTTTGGGATGGAGGTGTGTATGTGTTTCATTGGCAAGTGAATGGAATGCTTATGTGAGGTAAAGTTGTTCAAGATATGACATGAGATGCCACAAAGGTACAAGGATTGCTAATGGAAATACCCTAGGTAGGAATGACATTACTAGTAGGTCGCATCATTGTGGAAACTTAAGGGTTGGTGTAAGTAGGAATAAGGGGAATGGTTGTAGGCAAAGAAATTTGGGTTCCTCCTTGACTTTGGGTATTGTTCAAAGTTTGAGTACAATTAGTCATTGAGGTAAGATGTTTAACAAAAACTTGAGCTAAGTTATGCACAATCTCTATTCCTTTTTCACTTTTAATCATTTGGTTTATGTTATCTATGGTAGGAATAGTGGTATTGTAAATTTTTTCAATACTTACTAGGTTTTGTAGATGTTCCAATTCTTCATGGATTTGGATTAGGTTTTCTTGAGGGACACTAGTAGCCATTGTTTCAACTCTTGTAATACTACTTGAAGGTAAAAAGTTGTCAACGTTATGGTCCATACCTAGTGCACTAGTGTCAACACTATGATTGAAAGACCTAGATAACACAAGATCCACAATGAGTGTGTTATCATGGGATGACGAGTCTTCAACTACATATCACTATAGTATTAGCAATAGGACACCAAGTTGTAAAGCTCATACAAGGGTCAATCAAGGAAGGATAACAAATGCAAGATAAATGCAATGAACACAAGATAAATTATATGCTTTAATTCCAATTCTTATGTTTACAAATAAACTTGAAATGAAATCAATTTTGAAAATATTTCCAATGGAAATAACTTTGCAAACTAAAACAGTAATCTAAAGACAACAAAAAGAAGCATAAATGACTAGATTTTAATGCTGTAAAATTTAGATTCAAACTTAATCAAGGAATAATATGCCTATCTAGGCATATGGATCCCACTTAGGGTTTTTGATAGGTTCATATAGTGAAAAATAGACATCATATAATACCCAAAAATCTTGGAAAAAGACCTATATGGGGACTAAATCATCCAGGTGGCTGAATGAGTCCCAGATTAGGGTTTTTAAACTAGATTCAATGAATTATAAATTGATCTTAATTTTTCTAGGTTGTATGCTCAAATGCCTATATGAAAGTAAAATTTTCCAATGAAATGAATGATGCAAAATGCAAAAATGAAATCTATATGCACTTTTCATTAATGCAATATTTAGAATTCCTAAATGCAATTCAACTAATGAAAATCTAATGAAAAGTTAATGCAAGCTAGATCTAGGACTACAATGTTCTCCAAATCAAAAATTCAAGGGTCCAAAGGTTAGGTCCACCAAAATGAGCATAAGGGAAATAGGTTTCCACCTTTTAGGAGATAAAACTTGGACCTATTTCACACTTTAGTTCATTAGAAACAAAGATCCCTCAACCAAGTGACTTGATTAAGGAATGGGCTAGGGTTTTGCTATTGTAATTGGATGTGGGTTCACCATTAAATAAAAATTCAAAGGAGAAATGTAAACACTTATGCACAAAACTATAGAAACTTGAAAACATGAAATCAGATTGATAAAAAAAATGAAACAAAAAGGTACCTAGTAGACTAATGGAGAAAAAACTAGATGTACAACTATGAAAATATACTCTTTGAAGTATACTAGGAGTGATATGCCAAGTGGGGTGATTTAGTCCTACTATAGGATTTTGAGTAGAATATAGAATCTTTTGTTGATTGATTAGGATCTACAAAAACATAGAAAAAATGGTATACCAAGACTCATATGCCTAGTAGGGAGATTTAATCCCATTACTAGGGTTTGACTTTGTAGCTTCTATCTTATCTGATCTATAAGTCAAAAAGTCTATATTGTAGTCTATAGGCAATTTTTTGTGAATACAACTTCTTGAAAACTTTGTCTTTAAATGATCTTCAAGCTTCAATTCACCTAGATCTACAAACACACATCAAGAGAGAAAATTTTTGTTTTGTTAGGGAATGGAGGTTTTCCTTGGTCAAACCCCATTTTGGTAATTAAAACTTGAAATGAAATAGAAAAGGATGAAGGTGTAGTGTAGGAAAATGTATACCCTTGAATTTTCAAAGTTGTTTGGGACCTCCTTGCTTTATTTATCCCTATTTATGTCTTAATTCATCCTATTTTGCATCCACAAACCTAATGAATTATATCTTTTTATGGTTAATCCCAACATACTTCAAAGGGTAAATGATAATTTAATGATTCAGGTTGTGTACCATCATGATTTTTAGGTCAAGAATAAGATGTCACTTAGGGAATCTTTATCCTCCAAAGGTCTCCAAAGGTCTTGGGACACTGATTTCAAATGTGCCTTAAAGTGGCCCCTTTTTGGCTTGTTTATGCCTCGAGTTTCATGCATCAGGACTAAGACGACACCTAGGGTGTCTTAGTCCCCTCAAGCTATTTTCAAGATTTAATTTTAAATCTTGGTGAGATTTAACCTCCTTTAATTAATGAATTCTTATGCCGGCTTGTTGTGGTGTAATTTAAGGATATTAAGTATAGATAAGTATAAATACAAGGTTCTTTCACTCATTTTCATATCAAGACTTTTGTGAGAGCATTCCTAATAGTATAATTGAGTTCACAAGAGCATTAAAGAGCAATTCATCAATCATTTGAAGCCATCACCAAGATTCAAGCATCATATCAAGGATATTCTTGCATCACATGTGTTTTTGAGCTAACATTTGTGATGTAGGGTTTTGAATCAAGCAAGAATTTCAAGTCAAGATCTATCAAGCATTCAAGTATTCCAAGATCTACATTCAAGCTAGCATTTTTACACAATTTTGTAGATTTCATAGCAAGGGTTTGGTACGTTGTAACATTGTGTGTTGTTCATTAATTATTTCCATTCATTATTTTATTCCATTTCAAGGTTTAATTACCAACAAGGGGTTTGACCAAGGAAAACTATCATTTACTAAAAATCAACAAGTTTTTCCTCTCTTGCATGTTTGTGTTTGTATATTTAGGTTGAAGACTTTAAGATCATTTGAAGTGAAAATTTGCAAAGTGGGTATGTGCAGGATCATGATGGGCCAGAAAGTGGCAATGTGATGGGTATGTGTAGGGTATGTGGCTGATGACTTTTTTCTACCCAAAATTGATGAAACAAAAATGATTTTTAAAGGAGATTCTCATCTTTCCACCAATATAAATTATGCTTTACTTTAAATTTAATAAATTATTATTATTCATTTTCTATTTGAATTATGACTAAAGTCCTGTTTGATAGGCTTATTGAAAAACATCTATAGCTTTCAAATGGTATCACATTTTTGGAATCCAAAACATGCATCACATTCTATGCTTTGCATACTATAAGATTAAAAAAAATGAATTTCATGAAGTTTTGACCAAGTTAGGTGGTCAGACATACAATTTTATATATTTTTTAAAAGTTGTAATAAAAATATCATAATTAATTATTTACTTGGAAAAAAATTGCAAAACATATGCATCACATCAGGACCTAAGTCCTCTACTTATATCTAAAATATTTTTAAAAAATATTATCATTTTATTGTGGTTAGGGTGGTCAAACAAACACCTACTTATTTTTTCCCTAAAATTCAAGTACTACTTCATTGAAATTTCAAATTTTCACCAAATAGATTTTTTTTTTAAATAAACCTAGTAGTTTAGAAACTAAATTCAATTTGGTATAGATTCTATTCTTACATATTTTTTAAATAATATAGATAACTTATTCAAATTTTTATGTCAAGTTGCCTAACTCTATTTTTTTTGAAATTTTTTCCACTTAACGGCCTTTTTTTTTCATGATGATCCTGCACATACACAAGTTGCAAAGTTGCATTCCAAAGTTTTCATCTTCACAGAAACTCATCTATAGGCCAAATCCAGAAGTTTCAAAACCTAAGGTCAGAGAAGAAGGAAGTGCGAACATTGAGCCTTAAGATCACATTCAGAGAGTTTAGAAATTCAGATTGGGACTAAGTTGGTAGCAAGGGTGTCCTAGTCCTCTAAGTGGAATTTTGTAGAGATTCTTTTGGATCCTATTTCGGTATTTGAAGATTTTGCATTTCCCCCAAAAAATAGTAGTGGGACTAATAAGACAATAAGGGCATCTTATTCCTCCCTAGAATATTTTGATAGTATGTTTGCATTTCCAAGATCCTCATTACATTTCTATACTTCCCAAGTACATACATCCTAACTTTGTATTGCATAATTTCATCATTTACACTCTTCATTTGGCTTGCATTACTAGGTTTTGTGAGTTGAATGTTAAGTTGTATTTTCCAAGCTTTTTCTTGGTGGTGAATCCCTCAAAGCTTAAAGGACCCCTTCCTAGGCCTTCCTTGTTGAGAACTAACTCACCCTTTAGTTTGATAGTCAATCCAATTTGGCATCCTAGGACATATATGAGTGACAATAGGGAAAATAGTGGTGTAACAACATCCCACATTGTTCACCATTGTTCATTTTGGTGAACTTTCATTTTTAGAACATTCATTCATTTTTCTGATTTGGAGTTCATTAAAGTCCTAGATCTAGGTTGCATTCATTCTTGCATTGCATCTTTCATTATTGAAAGTTCATCTAGGGTTTTGCATATTTCCATTAGTGAAAGTTCATATAGGTTGCATATTTCTTTCTTTCATCATTTTATCTCATTGAAAAACTAAAAAGTGCATTGTAAATCATCCTAATTTCATTTAGAAACATTTTTATTGCATACAAAGTTGAAAAAATTGCATTCAACATTGCATCCAATTTCTTGTCATCAGTTACATTTTCTTTCATTCATTTTCCTAGTTTTCTATTTCTCAACATCAGGTCCCTAAGTAGGCAACTTGGAAGCACTATAAACAATCTAGATTTTGTTTTTTTTTCTAAAAAAAAACCTTTACTAGGACTAAAATGCCCTTACTATTATCTTAGTCCTTCTTTGGTTTTTTGGCTCAGAACCATGTCTGTGTTGTTTTCTTCCCATTCCAGTTCCTAGAACCTCAGAATTCCACTAGTAGGACCAAGGTACCCTTATTGGTGTCTTAGTCCCTGTTGGCTTTGACTTTCCAATTTTCAAGATTTGAAATTACTTTTCTATGCTTCTATTTGCTATTTTTTAGTTTTGTAAATTACAGTTTGTAGAATTTTTGTTATCTTAATTTCTTTCATTTCAATTGTAATTGCAAGCATAGGATATTGTGTTCATTGCAATTTCTTTTTTTATCCCTTGAATGAGTTGTACTACTTGGTTTCCTACTATCAATACTATGGTTATACAAAATGCAAGACTCATGTCATCCCACGATAGTACAACTGCCATGGATCTTGGGGTTTCTAATTCTCTTCTTAATAGTTTTGCTAATCAACCCTCCATGGCCCATGATTTATACACCGCACTTCAAATCCCACAAGATTTCCTACACAAATTAGATGAAACATTCAAAAACTTACAAGCCTCTATCCTTAGTGAATGCATAGACATTAGCTTGGTTCCCATTATACAAAATCTAAGGACAATGCTTAAAAAATGGAAATGGAATTTAAATTATCTATGGTCTTCATCACTTCCTTCATAACTATTGGAATCAGGAAAGCAATAATAATACACTTTCCACAGTCAATATGAACAATAATGATGATAATGATTCTATTCAAAATGATCCTATTGATAATGATCCTATGGATGGTGATGAACGAAATATTATGGATACTAATGAACAAAGTCCTATTAGTACAATGATAGGAGTGATTGACATAAAGCCTCCTAAACAACAAGCCATAATTCCCATTGACATTACTTTCTCTTTAGAAGAAACAATCAAACATGCACTTGATGGTCCTCTTTACATAGCCTGCATAATCAATAATAGGCCCACTCCTGGGATTTTAATTGATCCCATCTATGGAGAGAATGTGATCACAGAAAAAAAATTATATGTGCATGAACTCACTCAAGATAGCTATGATAAACCAAAAGCATGGATTAAAATGCATGATGGTTTTCTCATGCTACAATGGGCTCAATCACACTCCCTTTACAAGTAGGATAGAATAAATTAAATGTATCATTCTCTATCATCTCTAATTTAGATCAATTTTGTGTGAAGTTAGGCTACAAATGGCTTAGCTCCATGAATTAGGTCCCATCCATTGTCCATAAATGATTAATTTGTGAACCATAGTGGCTTTAAACCTCCATCTTCCCATGGAAATTTTTCCTTAGAATATTTTTGGCCTGAGCCCATGGAACCTATAAGACCCCACAAGGACTTCCTTTTCCTATCCTACCAAAATTTCAAAGCAAAATGCATAGCCAAGTTATCCCTTGAAAATTTTCCTCCACTTATTATCAAACCTCCTTCCCTTGAAGAGAATAATATTAAGTTTAAATCCCTTCCAAAAAACCAAGACCCATCAATAAAAAATCCCTTTCCTATTTCCTACAAAAGGCCAAGAGAGCACCAAACAAGTCTTAATCTGCCTCCTAAAAATATTTATAAACCTAAAGAGAAATTGGTTGAAAAACCTTCCATGGTTTATTTCATTCTTCCCTCACAAGAAGAAAAGGAACCTATGGTTGGAAAACCTACTCCTACACAAATGTAAATTGAAAATCATAATAAAAGAAACAAAAATGCTAGAGAGCATAGGCATAGATGTCATGCTATTGCTCGAAAGATGAACATAGAGAACAACATAGAAAACCAAAATTTGAATTTGATAGAAGAAATAAATGATGATCATCCTCCCTTACTAGCACCAACAACTCCTATGTCTCCAACACAATAGGGACAACACCTTCCATGGATATTATCATTCATTGTCCTATTGTGGATAACTTGGATGATGATGAAGTAACCACTAAAATTGATGAGTAAGTGCACAATGAGTTGAATGTGCTATTCTCCTCTTCCATGAGCTCAAATAATAACAACTGTGATAATCCTCCTAAACTAGGTGATGCACCACATGTTCAACCTAGTGATTCTCCTAGTACAACACTTGATATTGTCCCTCTTGCTAGTGATCTACATTCTGCATATACTAAACAAGACTAGGATGTGGATGACCTATTGGATAGTTGATTCACATTTGACCTACTAGTCTTTTTGCTTTCCTTTTCACTTTTCTTTTATGTGATTTCATGTGTTTAATGTGATCCCCCATGATGTTTTTCTTGGTGTTTCCTCTCTATGTGCATTCCTCTATTTTTACGTACATTCTTCAATATGTTGTACTTTCTTTTCACCTTTTCATTGGTCTTTACCTTTTATTTTTATTTATCTATTCATTTTTTTCTCGTGTTTTCCTTTTGGGGATGACACAAGGTGTCGAGACATCTTATGTCTCTTCCATGTTGACCCAAAATATTTTTTATTATCTTATATTTTCATTACATTTTTGTCTTTTTTTTCCTTTTGGGGACGATGCAAGGTGTTGAGACACCCTATGTCTATTCCATGTTGATTAACCTGAAAGGTTTTTCATTTTTTTTTTCTCTCTTTATGTCATTCTTCTAGTTCTATGTGTATATGGGGAATGCTGATAGTTTTGAGCTCTCTAAAAACATTGTAGCAAGAACATACTAACCCCAAATCCATGGATCCCTCATGTGTTTGGACTTTCATTTTGGGGGAAACCCCTTCATTTTGCATGTTTTGGATTTATTTGGAAACATATGACTTGGCATACGGAATTCTAAATAAGCTCTCATGTCTTCTTTATTGTTAGCATTTCTCATTTGCTACTTTAAAGTAATTGCTCACATCATGGTGTTAGAAATTTATTTAAAGTGGGGGCATACATTGGCATTATTTTGGCATGATTTCATTTGTATTTTTTTTCATGTTCCTTGTGTTATTTTCTTCCTTCTTGTGATGTGTCATTTTCTTTGTGGTGTCATTGGGTTTGATTCCCTCTGAGAGCATGATTTTTCCTTGTCCTCTCTTGGAAACATTAAGTATAATGTTCCCCAAGATGAGACCTTGCACTTGTCCTCTCTTGAAAATATTAAGTACAATGTTCCCTAGGATAAGACCTTGTATTTATCCCCTCTTGGAGACATTAGGCACAATGTCCCCTAATATTAAGACCTCACATGAACTAAGTAAAATCCCTTCGAAAATCCTTCTCTGTTGTTGCATTTTTCCTTTTTGTGCCTCATTAAAGTCATGGAGGTATGGCTTTGATATGGTCCCCTAGGGCTCACCTAGTGAACAACTAGCCTATGTGAGCATGCATTTTTTATTTTTGTGCCTATTAAAGTCATGGAGGTAGGGCTTTGATATGGTCCCCTGGGGCCCACCTAGTGAACAACTAGCTTCACTAGCCTATGCGAGCATGCATTTTTTTCCTTTTCCCCTTATCATAGTCATGGGGGTATGACATTGATATGGACCTTTAGGGGCTCACCTAGTGGAAACCTAGCTTCACTAGCCCTTGTGAGCATGTGTTTTGTTTGCATAATGGACAACACGTTCTACTTGTAAACCTGTCTTGCATAAATAGCCTAGACCTAGTCCATAGTGCATTGGATGACCAACTAAAGCCTGATTCATAACTTTTTTTCCCTTTCTCTTTTTCATTTTTCTCATTTTTTTCTATCTTTGATGGTGTATGTATGTTATCTAGTTGTGGCTTCATATATCATCTAGAAGTGTGTGCCTTTTTTCCTATGTTGGTTTTCCATAGGATCTTGATCTTGGGGGTTTGGCCACCCTCTTGATTATTGTCATCCTATCTTACTAGCATTCGTACATTTGTAGCCCTCTTGATTGCATGGTTGGCTACTTTAGTGTGAGTTTGAAGCAAGTTCCTCTTGTCACTAAAGTCGGGGCTAAATGTAGTGTAGGAAAATGAATACCATTACATTTTCACACTTGCTTGGGCCCACCTTTCTTTATTTATCCTGATTTTTGTCTTAATTCATCCTATTTTGCATGCACATGCCTAATGAATCACATTTTTTTATGGCTAATCCTGACATACTTCAAAGGGTAAATTATAATTTAATGATTTTGGCTATGTGTCCCTAATTTTTGGGTCAAGACTAAGATGCCACCTAGGGTTTCTTTGTCCACCAAAGGTCTTGAGACCTTGATTTCAAATGTGCCTTAAAGTGACCCCTTTTTGAAGTCTATGCCTCGAGTTTCATGCCTCAGGACCAAGACACCACCTAGGGAATCTTAGTCCCCCTCAAGGTATTTTTTGAATTTAATTTCAAATCTTGGTAGGATTTTACCTCCTTTAATTAATGAATTCATATGTTGGCATTTTGTGGTGTAATTTTGAGATATTAAGCATAGATAAGTATAAATACAAGGTTCTTTCACTCATTTTCATATCCAAACTTTTGTGAGAGAATTCCTAATAGCATAATTGAGTTCACAAGAGCATTCAAGAGCAATTCATCAAGAATTTGGATCCATCAACAAGATTCAAGCATCATATCAAGGATATTATTGCATCATATGTGTTTTTGAGCTAACATTTGTGATGTAGGGTTTTGATTCCAGAAAGTATTTCAAGTCAAGATCTATCAAGCATTCAATCATTTCAAAATCTACATTCAAGCTAGCCATTTCACACAAGTTTGCAGATTTCATAACAAGGGTTTGGTGAGTTGTAACATTGCATGTTGTTCATTCATCATTTCCCTTCATTATTCTATTTCATTTCAAGGTTTAATTGCCAAAAAGGGGTTTGACCAAGGAAAACCCCCATTTACTACAACCAACATGTTTTCCCTCTCTTGCATGTTTATGTTTATAGATTTAAGTTGAAGACTTGAAGATCATTTGAAGTGAAAAGTTTCAATGTTGCATTCCAAAGTTGTCATCTTCACAAAAACTCACCTACATGCTAGATTTGAAAGTTTCAAAACTTGAGGTTGGAGAAGAAATAAGTGCAAAAATTGAGCCTCAAGATCACATTAAGATATTTCAAAAATTCAAATCAGGACCAAGATAGTAGCAAGGGTTTCTTATTCATCCAAGTGGAATTTTATAGAGATTCTTTCAGATCCTATTCTGACATCTGAATATTCTACATTTCTCTTGAAAGACAACAGTGGGACTAATAAGATAGTAAGCGTGTCTTAGTCCTTCCTGGTATATTTTGATAGAATTTTTACATTTTCAAAATCCTCATTACATTTCCAAACTTCCCAGATACATACCTCCTAACTTGTCATTGTATAATTTTATCATTTGCACTCTTCATTTGGCTTGCATTACTAGGCTTTGTGAGTTGAATGTTAAGTTATCTTATACAAGATTTTTATTGGTGGTGAACCCCTCAAAGCTTAAAGGCCCCTTCCTAGGTCTTCCTTGTTGAGAATTGACTCACCCTTTGGGTTGATAGTCAATCCAATTTGGGATCCTAGGACATATTTGAGTGAAAATAGGGAAAATAGTGGTGTAACAACATCCCACATTTTTACAATTATTCAGAAGGAATGATGAATGAACAAATGCAATGTTGCAAAGTTCACTAATCCCTTCAAATGAAGGCTACAAACTTGTGTGAAATGGCTAGCATGAATGTGGGTCTTGAATCTTGATTGAATGCTTGAATTCTTGCTTGAATCATTAAACCTACATCACAAATGTTATATCACAAACAAACATGATGCACGAAGACTTTGACATGATACTTGAATCTTGAATATAGCTCCAAATTCTTGATGATTTTCTCTTGAATGCTCTATAATGCTCTCCTAAAATCTTAGGATGCTTGGAAACTTGCTATCTTGTTCTCCTTAAAAATTTTGAGATGAAATTATGTGAAATAACCTTGTATTTGTACTTGTTTATGCTTAATTTCTCAAAATTACAACATTGCAAGTTGACATCAAATCTAGGATAATAAAATATTGCCAAGAATTTGAATTAAATAGGTCCTAGGTTAAAGTGGGACTCATATGCGAGGTTTGGCATATTAGTCCCAGTGGCTAAAACCTAGGACACATACTTCAAGAAGTGTTGTGTTCAATGTAACATTTAATATTAGGTGTTGAGACCTAGGTGGGGCCCATACACCTAGAGGGGTGTATGAGTCTTAGATCCCTAGATTTAGAATGCATAACCAAAAAAATTAAGTTATAAATTTCCATTTGTTAAATATCAAGATTATCCTTATAAAAATCCATTTAATTAGGCTTGTGGATGCAAAATAATACCAATTAAGGCATAAATAAGCCAAAATTTTACAAGGGCCCAAAAAGTGTGAAAATATAAATAGATACATTTCTCTACACTACACCCATAACATGTCATCAACATACAATACAATGATTAGAATCTGATCATCAATAACCTTAATATAAAAACAATGATCCTCCTCACTCCTAAAAAATGGGCTACTTCAATGCAAAGGAATCAAACTTTTGGTACCACACCCTAGGTGACTATTTCAAACCATATAAAGATATCTTTAACCTACAAACCAAGTATTCTTTTCCTTTCACAACAAAAACATTAGGATGTCACATATAAATCTTTTCCTCAAGATCCCCATGTAAGAAAGTAGTTTTAACATCCTTTTTTCTCTATTTCAAAATCATGTAATCAACAATAATAGATAATAGGAATCTAATAGAAGTTAACTTAGCAACAAGAGAGAAAATTTCACCGAAATCAACTCCATCTCTTTGGGAGTAGCCCTTGGCCAACAATTTGGCCTTGTACTACTCTAACTAACCATCTACTCCAAATTTATTTTTAAATACCCACTTGCATCCAATGAGCTTTCTTCCTTTAGGAAAACTCACAAGATCCCATGTATCACAACTATCTAAAGCCATCATCTCCTTCTGCAGGTGCTACATCCAAGACACACTCTCTTCTAAAGAAAGAGCCTCCCAATAGGATGTAGGTTCATCATCAGTACTCAACGAAGAAAATACACAATAGAAATTTGATGGGCTATAACCTTCAACTATATTTTGTTGTCATGTGGATCTTCTCAAGATAGGAGTAAGGGGCTCTTGTTGTTGTTCTTCTTCTACATGATCATCCTACACATCATCTAAAATCTATGAACCCTCTTCTTTTTCTCCATCCTCTAATCCATCTAGTTGTTAATCCACATCTGGATCTTCCTTCTTTTCAATCTTTTTCTTGAATTTCTTCACGTAAGTAAGCTCTAAACTCCTTAAAAATCACATATCTAGAGAAAACTATTTTATGAGTTAGTGGATTCCAAAGCTTATACCCTTTTACATTCTTACTGTAACCAAAAAAGATACATTTATGTGATTTTGGATCCAACTTAGAATGCTTCTCTTGAGGTACATGAACAAAATCCTCACAACCAAATACCCATAGATGTGAAATAAATGACTTTCTACCTATCCACACTTCATAAGGAGTTTTAGATCAACAAGAGCTAAACAAGGAGATCTATTAACCAAATAACATGCAATACTTATGGCTTCTTCCCAAAAGCACCTATCAAGCTTAGTATCACTCAACATGCTCCTACCTCTTTCCATTAAGGTTTGGTTCATTATTTCTACTACCCCATTTTGCTGACGTATATAAGCAGTAGTCTTTTGTTGAACAATATCTACATGCTTACAAAACCTATCAAATTTCCTAGAACAATATTCACCCCCATTTTCAAATCTCAACACCCTTATCTTATGATATGTTTTCTTCTAAACACCAGCTTTAAATTCCTTAAACTTAGTGAAAACTTTAGATTTTGTATGCATAAAATAAATCTAGGTGTATCTTGATACCATCAATGAAAGTAACATAATATCAAGATTTTCCAAAAGAGTCAACATCCACTAGTCCAAACACATCTGAATGAATCATCTATAATAATTTCTTAGCTTTACTAATCCCATTAAGAAATGATGATCTATTATGTTTACCAAACACACAATTATCACAAAAATCATTTTTAACTATAGAATAATGAGAAATACCATCAACCAACTTTTTATTCAAAATATTCTTAAGACCTTTTTCACTTATATGACCCAATCTATGGTGCCACAACACCCATGTACTTTCAGTGCTAGTTACATTGACAAATTTGCAAAATTGGAGGCATTAAGCCTAAATAAAGTCCCTATATGATATCCTTTAGCAATCACCAAACTCCCTCTTACCAATGTGTAACCAAACTTGTAAAATGTCGCATGCATTCAAGAACCATTCAACATAGATACTAAAAGTAAATTTCTTTCAATCTGAACTGAAACTGAAATATGTAAAACATGACAAGGGTTTTAACCCTCCCACCACTGTTCCAAAACACAACTTTACCTTTTCCTTACCAATAATCTTCTTCATGTTTTTATCACCAAGGAAAACTTCTCCCCCATAATAAGTTGAATATGAAGTGAACCACTCCTTATGAGGAGTCATATGGTAGGAGAAACTTGAATCAATAAGTCAAGCATCATCACTAATAGTGTTAGCAAAAATAAATAAAGCATTAGAAACACCATCTTCTGAGGACATTTCCATGGAAGTATCTGAACTCTTTTTATTGTTCCTACACTCCACGTGTCATCTCTTACTATAATTCTTACACTTTACTCTACTCTTCCGAGGGGTTTTAGAATTTCCTTTAGACTTGTCTCTATTCTTGTCCCTTTTAGGACCTTTTTTTTCTTTGGACATTCCTTGCACATGAAAGGCATCAGTGGGATCCTACATTCATGGAATTTCTCCTCATCTCTTTCAAAATAAGTGTTGCAATGAGACTATTCATCTTTGGTTCTATACCATCACCACTTATGGAAAAAATTAGATTTTCCTAAGATTTGGGTAAAAAATAAAGCATCAAAATATATTTATCTTCCTCTTCTATCTTAACATCTATTGATGTACATGTTGAATTATAATCATAGTAAAATAATTTAAATTTTATGCAATAGAATCACCATCCTTCATTTTCAAAGAAAAAAAATGTATTTTGAGATACAATTTATTAGTTACACTTGGGTTTGGTAAATATCACATATCCTCTTCCACAAATTGTATGCAATAGATTCTTCTGAAACATTTAAGAGGAAAAAATTTGCAAGAAACTACTGAATGGTTCCCCATGCCTTCTTATTCATTTTCTTCCAATCTTCATTAGAAGTTTATTCTAGTTTCTTTTCATTAGAACTGCCAACCACTAATCTCTCTCTTCAAGGAGATCCTCCATCTTCAACTTCCACATTTTGTAGCCAGTTCCATTGAGTCTCTCAATATCTAAATGGGAGGAAAAATTCATGGTTTACAATATTCTTCACAAATCTACAAAACCCATAATGTGTAAACTCCCACTACAACCAAACAATCTTCAACACTCAAAAGAAAGGTTTCCCTCTCTTAAAAGAATTGTTAGCTTTGATATCAAATGTTGGAATTCAAGCTATAACTTGAAGCAACATGAACTTAAATATGTGGTTGCAAATCTGAAATTATGTTTACAAGATTACCATAAAATGTTTAAGTGATTGATAATTACAAAAATGGAAGAAAAATCCACAATACCACAAGTCATCAACACATGTGACACAAGATATATGTGGAGAAGCCCTTGCGGGAAGAAACCCCACTCCTAAAGAGATCCAATGTTTGTATTAATCTTCAAGGAAGTGCATCAATACAATAATCCTCTCTACAATTTGATAGCACTTCATCATCCTAAAAACCTACAAAGAACTCATCATAAACCACCATCTCAAGGCTCTAATATATAGAATTTTGTGCCAGGAGAGAATACCACAAATGGTATCCCAAAAAAATAAGAAAAACAACTTGGAAAAACCCACACCCTCATTAGTGGACATCCCATAAACATGGAATTAAATATTAAATTATGGTATGGCCTTCACATGGGTGCCTAACCCACAACCAATCAAAATTAGTCAAACCCAAGTGCTCCATAACTCTCTGATAGCTCCAATGGCTACATGCAAGATCATGCACCAACATGCACACCTAGGTGCAAAACCATGCAAGTACATGCACACTCAAGTGGTCCCAACCCAAAAAGTTGGATGCCCAAGAGGAATATTCTCTCAAGATGCTTAGTAACTACCACCATAATGGTTCCACCTCTTCGAATGTAAATACAATTTTTCATAGGATAATAAATAATAAATATTTTTTCCCTCATGTCCTCTAGAACACTTTCCAAAGAAAAAAAAGACACATAAGTCAACTTAAGGTAGCAATTTTAATGCCATCTATCCTAACGACTAGTAGTGGTCAACATGTACTACAAAAAAATAGACACAAGGAGCCAACAATACAAGATACTACACAAACACCTAGTGATCGGGACATTTTGAAGAAGTAAAGGATTGTGACAGGCCTAGTTTCAACTACCTATACCACTACCCTAATTTCCACCACAAATCAGTTATTTACATGCACTCTTCCAATTAGTGTGACTGCAACAATAATGACTAATCCTTAGCCTTAGGCTTGGCCTTAAATACTTGGATATTTCCACATCATTACAAGTACTCCTTTTCCATTCAAGAATTCTATTATGTTTGAGGCCCGAGGTTTTAATTGCAATGATGAGTTTTAAAAAATTAGAAATGTATAAAAAAGAAAGGAAGCAACTAATATAGAGTACATCTATTGTAACCTCAAAGTTTGCAACAACTGAGGTATCACCCACATTTTGAACCAAATGCAGAAACCATGGAGTACATGTTTTTTGTTATTATAGTTCAAAATAAACTAGAGAATCAAACCGATGGCTTTGAATTTTAGGTGAGCAATTTCCAATTGGATTTTTTGGATGCAAAAATTATGACAAAATTAATGTATCAAAAAATAAAAATGAGTTGGTGTACACATCATTTCTAGAGAGAGATAGAGAGAAGGTTGTATATTCAAATAGAAAAGTTATAGGTATACCTAGAAAATGAGAAAGAAAAAGAGGAAAAAAACAAATAACAAGAGTAATAAATTAGAAAAAAGAATTAAAAAATATGCCTCTACATCTACAAGCAAAGAGGATGAACAATCAAAGGTGAAATTGAATAAACTGAAGCAAAGGTTAGATGAGATCAAAAAAAAAATGATGAAAAATCTACTTCATAAAAATTAAAATTAAACTTGATGAAAGAAAAAAATTGGGAACAAAAATTAGAGGAACAGAGAAAAACCAATGAAAATTGGTGGTAGAGCTGAGGGAAGCACAAAATGAAATAAAGTCTTGCCAGAATAAGTTAACTACACTTTGTAGAGAAAAAATTAGGCATATGAAATAAAAGATCTAGGAGGAAATAATGTAGTGGATTTATCATTTATATGAATTTTTTCAATTGATTTATGATCTAATAGTACATAATATGAATCTTAAGAAATATATAGTAGACAACATAAATGTGATTTCAAGAGAGAAAATTACAAATAAAAATTTGCAAATAGTCTACAAAGCTAGTGACAATGAATTAAAATCAAAAGGAATTCAAGATCAAATTGATGCCTCAATGAAGGTGTCATCTACCATTCAATTTTTTTTAGAATACATGAAACATAGGAATTTCTAGATCGGGCTGCAAAAAGATAAAGACTCTTGATTAAAAGGTAAGGAACTTGATAGATCTTGGTTTTCCCAAGGGTTTTGACACAATAGAGTGATTCATTGGAAATAATTCTTTCAGAAAGAAGATGGAGGATACAAGGAATATTGATTTGGACTAGTTTCCTTAGAACCTAGATGAGGCTAACTATTTTGATTCCATCAAACCACTAATAAAATTGAATACAACTTTGATTGAAACATTCAAGTAAATTTTTAATTTCAATCATGAAATGTTAATAAATTTTTAAGTTAGAAACTATCAATTACAACAAATGGCACTTCCATTAAATGAACGGTGGAGCATGCTACAAAAGCTAATAAAATGATTTGATAATATGAGTTTCTAACTTAGTTCTATGTAGAGTTGTCTTTGAGCAAGATTTGGCATTTCCTCTATGTATTAATTCATTTAAAAATCAATAGAAAACTCAAGTTCATTAATGTGTTCAAATTATCAATATTTTTTATTAATAAATGAAAATTGAAAATTGAAATTTGTATTTAATAACTAATTAACCAATTTGAAAATAATGCTTAAAATTTAGATTCTACATTAGAACAATGGAAAATAGTAGTACATGAATTTATTAAATTCGATTCATAATTTCATGGAATACAATATAAAATATCATCAACTAGAGTTTGGACCATGAATCTATGATTCATGAAATACTATATAAAATTTAAATACCTAGAAACTGCTAAATACTTGGACAATAGTTGAAATTTAGAATCTAGATTCTACATTTGAAATTTACAACAATGGAAAATAGTAGTACATTAATTTATTAATCTGATTCATTGTTTCATGTAATACAATATAAAATATCATCAATGGAGCTTTGAAATATGATTCAAGAAATGCAATATAAAGACCTAAAAATTGCTAAATCCCTTGGATTTTCCAAATCACTTCCTCATCCTCAACTCTAGCAATGAGATTGAGAGTCGTATTGACTTTGAGTTTGGTCTTCATTTTCTTTGCCTTGTATATGTTTTCTTATTGTATCTCAATTTCAGTATTCATTGTGCCACTTGTGCTATTGCCAGTAAAGTTTGAAGTGTTACACAACACTCTTCTTTCACATATGAAATTCTAGATTGTGAGTGCCCTTTCAAAAGGAAAACAAATCAGATATTGTGTACATAGTTGTATAGATCCTCAACCAATTTTCCATTTTTTTTCTAGTTTGTTTATTATATTTGATTTTAAAAACCCCAATGTGCTAAAAATTATCTCATCCTCCACCAATCTCAATATAATTGTTTAAAATAAATTAGCAAGTTTAAAATATTTTGATAATGAATCAAGAAATATTTCACTTTGACCAAAGGTTTCCTAAACCCTTTTTATTGATCTCACTTGAATGGGATTTTCCATGGAGTCAAAATTTTCAATCATAATTATTACAAAATGAATAGCTTATTCTCTAAGATAAGTTACATTTATAATTCCTTTATTTTTGGTCCATTGTATTATGCAATTTTTGAAAAATGTCCGGCCAAGGTAATTACTTTCATATGAAATAATTCTAGTTGACAATGGCCTAGGACCCAAAATTGAGGATACACAATAGACATAGCTTCAACTATTTCATCTCAAGGAAATTGTTAAATAATCTCCAAGGAAAGAGATTTTGTAATATATTTAAAAATATCACTTACACATTTAACAATATCATTAAAAGATTCCTTTGTAATAGGTACTTCTTTGGTAGAGCATTTGACCATCATACAATAGTTTATTGGTATCTCAAATCCATGTACAAAGAAACATAACTCCTTCCTTGCATTAAATTGTAAGAAAAAATTATGATTGTTCAAATATATAAATAACTACCAGCTTATAAATTTTCAACTTCAAAATTGATAATATGATAGATATAGATTATAAAAGGTCATGCATGTCATTCTTTGTAGTTTACTATATTCATTAATAAACATAGTTCTATATTGGAATTTTTTCACAAGATTTTTCATTTCATCTAGCATGGGGAAAATACTAGATAAAGTTAAGACTGTCTCTATATCGCTTAACCTATGCAATAGGTCAAGTTATTTCTCTACTATGTGTCGATGTTCACAAATTACTCTCTCAAAGATTGATATTTTGAGAAAACTCGTTGTGCCATTCCATGCGAGGAGATCCATCTAGTATCAACATCCTTAAGAGGCTTGTCTATTTATGTTATTCCCTCAAAAAAAAAAAAAAAATTTCCACAAACCATTTGGTACTTTGACAAAAGTGAGTAGAGCTCTAGACTACATTTTCAACTTTTGATACTGAAGGAAAATTACTTACAATTTTAAATTCTAAATTAATTCTATGAGCTATGCAGTGAACAACAATAATGTATGGTAAATAATCAGTTTATAACTTTATGAAAAGACCATTCTCATGACCTTGCATTACTAAATATCCATTAGCTCCTACACACCAATTTTTTGGCAATTATGAAGTCACCTATACCTCCAATGTCATTCAAATATTTCTTAACTAGATTTCAAATAGATATTATGAGGTCAAACTCTCCTTCATTTTGTGAACACAAAGTAGATGAGGTTGGCATAAATGTTTTTGTACAATATATACACATGCATACATACCCAAAAAGTATTACCTACCACAGTAACTTCATCTAAAAATAATGTGATGAAGGTTGAATCTTTTATTTTTTCTTGTAAACATTGTTTATCCACCTCAACAAGACAACTTGTCCATTCTCATCTAGAGTTTATTGACCAATGTGTACTAGGAAATATAGGAACACCCAAAAAATATAATAAAATATTATATTCTAGGTAGTTTGTCATAGGACGCCCTCTGGACAAAACATAAAAAATAACACTCAACTAAACATTTTTTTCTAGTTGTGATCCTACCATTATCTTTTCAAATTTAGATTCAATTGAACCTCTATATTTATCAAGCTTCGCCATACTTTGCATATGCTCATCATCTTCCGAAGAATACTTAACATGAATACATTATTCCTTTATTTTCCATCTTTCTAATAATTTTTCCTTTTTGTCTATGATTTTTTTTTCATTAACTTTACTGATATTCTTTCTATAGTGTCAAGCTTTAGTTACAACCTTTTTTCTCTTTTATATTTCCAACTACAAATCTTAAACTTGCATTATGTTGGAGGTTCATCTTTATTTTCATTCTCTATTGGTTCATGAATGGGTACTTTGACATCTAATTAATTTGAAAATTCCTTATTATATCCCACTCATTCCCAATTTATTATTTGGCTTTTCTTTTCCTCTTCCTTGTAACAACATCATCTACGACACTAGCATTTTCATCCAAGTCAATTAACTCATTTTGATCTTCTTGTGAGGTATTTCAAATTCTTTCTTCATTAATATTTTGTGCAAGATTTGATGATGTAGTTCCATCTCGATCTAATGGATTAGTGAAACATAGAAAAATAGGATAGGGGAGTTTCCAAAAATGGGAAAGTGGATCCAAAGAGGGAAAAGGGATCCTACTTCTCTAATTTCATTAGGAAATGAGATCCAAACAATGAAATTTTTATTGACATCAAGGTGAATCAAGTCAAAGTGTGAATCTACAAATTTCCCTTTTATGCAAGGACAATGGTCTAGGCCAGGCAACACCTTGGGGAGAAAGATTAAAAATAGAAAATCAACTCCTAATTGCAATATATAAAGTGAATTCAAAATATTTAGCATAACATTGATGGAACCAACATACTTTCTAGATAATTTGGAAGAGATAAATCTTGCATACCTCCCACAAAAAGGTGTTTTAAGAAGCTAACTGGGGACTCATTCACCCTATGGAAAATGGGTCTTGGCTAGGGCTTTGTCAAATAGTTTTTTGGTTTTTTTCCTAGGTGCTTGCACTCCTAGATCCTCAAATTTCATAGTCAGATAGATGGAAACAAATTTTGTAGGTCGATTTTCATCAAATTGCAAGAATGGTGACAAAAAATGCAACTTTGACAACTTTTCAATTTTTCTCTTCAAGAGATCTTCCACCTAAACCTATAAACACAAATGAAGAGGGAAAAATGTTGTTTTGTTGGTGAGTGGGGGTTTTCCTTGGTCAAACCCCATTTTGGTAATCAAACCTTGAAGTAGAATGAAAGGGATGATGAATGAACAAAGCAATGTCACAACTCACCAAACCCTTGGATGAACCTTGATAATGGAGATTTGCAACTTCAATGAAATTACTTCAATGGATTTTGTTCTTGATCATGAAACTCAACTTGAAAAAATGCCTTTGAATTCTTGAATGGATCTTGAACACTACATCAACATATTAGCTCAAAAAACATGCATGTTTCAAGAAGACTTTGACATGATAATAGGATCTTGAATGATTCAATAATTCTTCCCTTGAATGCCTTGAAATTCTCTTGATAGTTCTTTTGATATCATAAAATTGCTATTGGAATGCTCACTTCAAAATTTCTAGGTGAAACATAGTGAAATGGCCTCTTATTTATACATATATTTACATTAATTCCCAAAATTCAAATAACACAAGCCAACATGTGAATATACATTTGAAATAATTGAAATACCACCAAAAAAATATTTTAAATTATGGTCCTAGGTCCAATGTTAAGTGTTATGTTGTGGTATTAATTAATGTTGGGTTTTCCTCTTCAAAAATTACAATTAATTATGTTTGGACTTGAATTTAATGGTCCAAATAAGGTATAATTAACCTCAATTAATTAATAAGGCCGTAGATGAATGTGAAAGTGTAAAGGTACACCTTACAACACCATAAATAAGGTACCATTAAGTCCATTTTATTTATATGGCCCTAAAATTAATGTGAATAATACATATTACAACACTAAATTAAGGCATAATTTAGTTCATTTTATCATTAATATTCCCAAATTAAGTTTGAAAAAGGGATAATTTTTCCTACACTACAATAAGTTCTAAACATTGCCAAAGTACGACTTTATGGTAACTCAACATTTTGGATATTTTGATGGCCTCCATTAACCACTAGAAGGATTATTACCCTTCTTGTTGCTCAACACTTTGATCTCTCATGAAATAAAAATCTACCAAAAAAATTCTTCTTGTTTAAGAAGGAAATAGAATATAGATCCCATTCCCTACCCAATATCATCTTTAAAATAGAATCAAAAATGGAAAAGAGATAAAGCATCTTATATAACACTATGAAGAAATGATCACTTACCTTTAGGGCTTCACTGACTCGCTATTTGCTAATGCAAAAATGTTTGTAGTTGTAAGTTTGTAACTTACCTATGATCAAGGTTCCAACTTTTGAATCAAGAGCTCAAAATTTTAGAATTGAAAAAAATGTGTAAAAATAAATCATATTTTTATTGTGTTTATATCAATCTATATTTGGTGGATTCTGTAGGATTTTTAAATGGTATAGTAAAAATTTGGAAAATTTCATTTGTTTATACAATGATACATTTAAATGTTGGGCGAATCAAACCTTGAGAGAACACATATGTTGTAATTTCTAGGGTGACTATGGCCCTACAATTAGCATGGATTTACTATAGAATTGAAAAAATGGGTCCTCATACACAATTTTTTTTAATGTAACTAGTGAAATGTATCCTCAAATGTAATTATTTTTTAATGTTATTGGAAAAATGGGTCCTCATATGCAATTATTTGTAAATTTTATTGGAAAATGGGTCCTCACACATAGTGAACATTTAATAATGTTGGTGAAACATGTCCTACTACAAATTTCATTTTAATAGTATTGGAGAATATGTGGGTCATTTAATACATGCTTCTAAGATTCTATTTGAAAATATTAATTAGACCACTAGAAACGTGTAGTTTGTTATGGTGAAACTATTAATTACATATGCCTTATAAAGTAAATTTATGGTAATTTGAAATGCATTGGATCAATAATTCATAAAATTTGAGTGATTTTTCCACCCCATTAGTGCAATGTATTCACCAATTTTTGAAGTGGCCAATATGAACTATTCTCTAATTTATTAAAATTCATCACTAAAAAATCATTGTCTATTGATCAAGCATTTCAAAAAAGAATTCTTAAAAATGGAATACCCCTAAATTGGGATGATTGGGTCTCTATAATTTTCATTCATATCTAGACTTCCATCTAGAAAAATTCCTAAGCCATGTGACATTCTAAGCCTCTTCGATGACCTAGAAAATGGAGCCATAATATCCTCATCAAGACTCCTCTCCACATCCCTTAACATTTTGGTTATGGGTTCTTGTTTTACGGTTTTGATTTATACAAGCTAGGACATAAAATTTTAAACTTTTGAGAAGAATTATTTAAATTTTTAAACAATTTTCCAACCTTTCCAAAGCCTTGGTTTACTTTTTATCTCTATCAAACCAAAAAAGAAAACCCCTTTTTTATACTAGAATGTAACAAAGAAGGTTTGAATTAACTTGCAGCTTTTTACACTTGCTATAAACCCTAGAAATATTAGTGAAAACCCTCTTTATCCTAGGAATCAATAGAAAATTCCCTCTACAACCTTCATTTTATGCTCTAAATGATAGAAATGAATGTAATTATTCCAATACAATCAAAAATTTGATAGATATAAATCAAATCCTTCTCACAAATAAAAAATCCTTGTTCTTTTTCATATTGAGGTGGGACATGTGCCAATTTTTTAGGGACTCATGGAAATAAAATGAATACTTTACAAGCTTCTTCAAAAAGGATTTCTTTCGTGAAACAATAAGAATGAGAAAATATGGGACACATGACACAATTTTATAGTTTCAGGAAACAAATACTCAACTTAATATCACCCTATAAAGGTTTAAGCTAGCACAAAAAGAAAGAAAATGCTTAAGGTTATATCAAGAAACACTTTTGGGGGACTCATGGAAATAAATTGTCAAGGTTAAAAGATTTCATGAAGGTTATAACTAGCACCACTCAATTAAATGCTAACTCTTGGAATTGAATATGATGAATGTTCAAGACCACTCAACAATATTTTCTTAGGGTAATTTAAAGAATTTTTAAAAGCATGTGTACAAATAAAAAACTTAAGTTACTAGGAAAAGGTAAAAGGGGAAATAAAGCACAAATACACGAGACATAAAAAACATATCAAGGGACTGTAAAAAGGTAACGAAGTTTTATTAGTTTCTAAGGTTTTCTTGACTAAGGCCTAGAAAGTGGATGAATTACAAGGGAAAACCCCTAAATTTTTTAGAATTTCCACCACATATAACCATGAATATCAAGGGAATGATCATCTCCAATCAAACTACCATGATAAAAAAAAATGAATACTCTAAGTTACCCCACAAATATATGAAATATTTATATTACATCCCAATGAACTCTACCAAGATAAAACATATATCTATAAATAACTCCCATTACTTGAGCAATGTCTAGTCTAGTACAGACCATAACATACAACAAAATTTTGACTAGCCTTTGATAAGGAACTTTACTCATATCTTGCATATATTCAATAGAGATGTTGGACAATGTGAAGAAAATAAATTTATTTCAAATATAAGAGGAACACATAAATGATATGCAATCTTGCATGTTAAACCTTAATAAAACTAAACTAGCATACTTTTGTTAGGCCATAATTGTTTGTTCACACTTTTTTTCTAATTTCCATTCAAAGAATGCATTTATGTGCACCAATATCTTTTATTTCAAGTTTAGCCACAAGTTGATACTTTAGTTCAAAAATAATTCATTTCCATTTATCAATAAATAAAATTTAATCAATATATAATACAATAAATATTAAATGACCACCATCAATTTTATAATAAACACAGTGATCTAACTCAGAATTCTCAAATCCAAAATTTTACACATTTATCAAAATTTTGGTACTACATCCTAGGATTCTATTTGAAGCCATACAAACATTTCTTTGATTTAAGAACCAATTTACTCTTATATTCCACTACATAGTTATCTAGCCATGTCATATAAATATCCCCCTCTAAATAAATGTAAAGGAAATCCATTTTCTCAATCTTTAGATCATAAGAAATAATAAATAGAAAGCAAGAATCTAATGGATGCCATTTTTGTAATAGGAGAAAATATCTCACTATAATCAAGACCCTCAAAATTAGAATAACCTTTTGCAGCCAATTATGTTTTGTACTTCTTAATACCTCCATCTGAACCAATTTGTTTCTTAAAGACCCATTTGTAACCAATAATTTTTCATTTTTTAGGCAATAGCACTAGATCTCATGTATCATTATTTTTCAAATATATGGTTTCTTCATCCATACCAATCTTCTAAGATTATGCATAATTCATAGCTAATGCATCTTTTATAGATTCAAGTTCATCAATATTAGTATTTAAATAAAAATACATTTCTAGTCATCAAGTGAATACCTTTTAAGTGATTGCATATGCCTTGTAGACCTTCAAACAAGCTAAGTTGGAGGTTCTTCCCCCTCTTTTAGATATTTGGAGCTAGATGATATCTCATCAACTTCTTATCTATTGAAGGACCTTGATTCAAATTTCTCAAGCATAGAAGGAAGTTGAACCACATATTTTTTTTCATTTTGTTCTCATTGTATTGCAATAGAAGAAGACTTATTTTCTTTCAAAATCACACTTCTACTATATATTAAATTTTCTACAATATGATCCTAAATCTTGTATTATTTCACTCCATAATTATCCCTAATGAAGATATATTTCACAACCTTTTTCTCAAACTTTATTCACTTCTCCTTGAGCACATGTGCCTATGCTTTACAACAAAATACTCTAAGATATCTCAATTAATTCTTGTAGCCCTACTATGCCTTCATAGGTGTTTTATCAAAAATACATTTAATGTAGGAAACTTGTTAGTCAGTTAGTAAGAAGTTAAAACAACTTCAACCCAAAATATGTGTTCTAGACTAGCAACACTAAGCATACTCCTAGCTTTCTCCATTAGTGTCATGTTCATTCATTTTGCATGTCCATTCTATTGTAGAGAATATGGAGTTATTTCTTTGTCTTTGAATTCCATAATGTTTACATAATTTATCAAAATCATTAGAGAAAATTATAGTTCCATTGATAGTACTCAAAAAAATTATTTTATTTTTAGTCTACAACTCAACTATTATTTAAAAATATTAAATTGATTGAATTATTCATATTTATTCTTTAGAAAATATACTCATGTCTTACTATAATCATTAATAAATGAAACATAATATATAAATTTTCCAATAGAATGAATGTCGACATGACCAAAGAAATCATAGTCAATAAGATCAAACAAATTGGAAGATTTATGAGAATTTGATTAAAAACATGGATTTGTTTACCATAAATAAGATGCTCTTACAAATCAAAATCAAATATAATTAAGAAACCCTTCAACAATTTTTTTGTTTTTCAAGGTCCTTAGATCCTTTTCTCTATTGTAACCAATTCTTTCATTCCATAACATACTCTTCTCTCAATGTAATTTTGGTATCGAAGAAAGAAGACCCTTGGGTACCCAAATCCATGACTATCTACTAGAAATGAAACCCTCATATTTTTCAATGAAGTAGCCATAGAGTTTATTTCCATATAAGTAATAGTAAACTCAACAATGTAAGTGTCAAGCATATATAATTTTCCAAATCTAACACATCTAGCGATCACTACAACACCTATAACCATCTTGTACCCTACATCTAAAAAGACTACCTATACACCTATATCTATTAGTTTTCTCACAAATAAAAAATTCCATGATAAGCTAGGTATATACAACACACCTTTAGTCCTTTTAATTCTACCATTAATAAAATTAATTCTAACTTTAGCATGGCTAGTAATATTTAAATAAAATTATTCATATTCAAAAAACTAATCTCTATTAGAGATCATATGGAAAGATGCATTCAAGTAAATTAACTATGTTTGATTACCTACATGAGTGGCCAAATCTATAATGAATAAATCACCATCTTCCATATTAGAATTAAAATCATTTATTTATTTATTTTTCTTATTCTTTTTCTTTTTGTTTCCTCCTTTTATTTTGTATACTTATTACGAAAGTTTCTAGGCCTACTATAGTTCCAACAAATATCTTTGTACTTTCTAGAAGATTTGGATCTCCCATTGGATTTGGATTTATCACACTTCTCACTCTTGTATTTTTCCTTAGGTCTTCAATGGAAATTTAAGAGATCATTGGCACTAATGAATACCTTCCTCCTCATTTCTTACAAAAATTAAGAACCCACAACATCTTCAACTTTCAATATAATATACTCTCAATATTCATGACAAGAGAATCTCACAAATTAGGAAAAGAACAAAGAAAGATCTAACATCTCTCCTCCTCATCCATTTTTACACCAATTGATATTAATTGAACCACAAACATATTGAATTCTTCCAATTCATCTGCAATTCATCCACCTTCCTCCATTCTCAATAAATATAATTTTTTCTTTAATAAAATCTTGTCCACTAAATATTTATCTTGATATATCTCAGTAAGTTTATTTCATAGTTTTTTTGCACCTAAATCCTCATAGATATTTGATTGAAACAGATTGTACCATACATAATCTAATTAAATCCTTGTATTTATGGTCCATAACATTTTATTGAGCATCCAAAGTAGCATCTATGAGCTTTGAAACATTGTCATCAACAACATCTCAAAATCTTGATGAATTAACATATCCTTCATTGTTAGCTTTCACATCTCAAAATTGTTACCAGTAAACTTATTTTCCTCTACTCTCTCTAATGTACATACCACCTAAATAAAATTACAACAAGATCATAATGTATATTTTGTACAAGATCCCTCTCAAAACTAAATTAGTTCAAAAAAATCAACAACCCACAATTGAAACCAATGGTGATCAAGTTTTGATACCACTTGTAGGGAAGCTAAGGTAGCATAAATACTTCTTTCACTAATATTGGGAGAAGGGTTATGGAAAATAATCGCATCTTAACAATAGTTACAAAAACTAAATACAAATAAATATAAATGTCATTAATACCATAAGATAGTGATTTATGTGGGAAAAAACCTTTTGGGATGTTGGTATCATCCAACTCCTAAGAAAACTATCTGCAAAAATAGCCTTCACAAAAAATGAGAGAGGAAACATAAGGCCATTTCACCATAAAAGAGTGAATAAAAATGAGATGCATAATTTACATATTGTATAGGCTTTTAAAGTCGTGAAAATGTTGATGGGTAATAAAACTACTCTACAAGAAAAAATGACCTAGAGTAATTACCCTAAGTTAACACACTAAAATCCCCCCTTAAGTGAAACTTAGGGAGAAAAGGAGAAAAACCATATGGGAAAAAACCATTCTCCAAAAGAGAGAAAAGAAAACAAAAGCAATGCATGGATGGAGAACTCAATCACACCCCCCAAGGACTACATACATCATGTATATACAATCAATGGCCCCCCAATAAGAGGGAAAGAGAGAGACTATATAGCCCCCCGACAATGTGTAATCACCTACAAAAATGGTAAGTTCCTAAAGACAAAACATGATCCAATGTCGACAAACAACTTGTCTCCCTTTTTGAAGAAACAAAGCCAAGTACAATGTAGGTATGCTTCCCACTCCAAATAGGAGTTGATAGAAAGAAGCATGAAAATGTATGATGATGTCTCTAAAATTTTCTCATGTGTCACCAAGACCTTGGAAGGTGATGCCACAAACCAATCAGGAACATGCTCGATCACAATAGAAGATGATAATCAAGGTACCACTAGAAAATGATTCTGAACATTCTCCAAAGATTGAGATGGAGTGACAATAGTTGTACTACAAATATCATCAAAGAGGATGGATATACCCTCAAATGTGTCTTCCAAGTCAAAAATATGAGATTCTATGAACAATGAACCAATGCCTAACAAAAAAATCCCAATCAGGAAGACAATGAGATATTGGTTTTGATGAATCACTGGACATGATCAGTGAATCACCAACACAAGATGAATGGTCCCGCTAAACAAGAATGATAGGAGCCTCAATCAATTACTTCACACAATGAATCACTAAAGGTGAAGGTACATCAAATGTCCCTAATGGAGAAGAAGGGGCATCTAAAGAACCTTTGTCATCCTCATCTAAAGACTCAAAGTATTCAAAAACTTCAAACTCTTGCATAGTAATGTGATCATAGGGTATCCTATCTAAAAAATGAAGAGGCACAAGACAATCTAAAACAAGATCATCTAGGAATAGTTGAGTATCAAGATCTCCATGCATTTCCTAAACTTTAGTCCAAATAATATGAGGACACTCAAAATGATCAATATCATTCAAAGTGGCATCATCAATATGCATTTCAATAACTCCTAGGACATGATCCCTTTTGCAATTCCATGCACATTTCTTACTATCAATACTAGGAAGGGGAACTAGACTATATAAATGTGACAATAAATGAAGCCATCTAAGATGTTTTATGATACAATCTTTCTATTGTTTATAATTTCCCCTTTTCAACATAATCACAACAAGATGAAATGAAAACCCCATAATGAACTATTAAAAATATCCAAAAATAAAAGAACACTAACCTTCAACAAAAATTAGAAACTCCCAAATATTGCAAATGAAGCCTTCTCAAAATACTTCAAGAAGCAATAATGCAAAAAAAGGGTTGAGAATCTGAAAATAATTTGAGTGAAAAAATAAACACCTTAATGAGTTTCATGCCAAATCACCAAGAAAACTCCACCAAACGCACAAGCAAGATAGCCTCTTGTGAGACTTACTCACAACAATCAAAGGCAAAGAAATGCATATGAACATAGAAGAACTCCCATGCCTAAAGAATGTGGGACAAAAATGTGCAGCCAAGTGGAAAAAAAAAAGTGAAAGTCTTTTTACACTAGCAAGAATGCAAAAATAATGGAAACCTTATGACCAAATTGATCTCCAATAAATTTACAAAAAAAACTCAATTTGAATAGTTACAATATTAAACAAGGTGAAAATTTTGTCTCCACAAGAAGAAACACACCTAAGCAAGAGATGATAAATCTTGCCAAACACCAAACGTGGCCTCCCAAATTGAAACACGCCCTCCAAATATCTAACACACCTTTGATGGATAGAAAAATGTCTTTGAATCAATATCGTGTTGGTGTCATCCACCTCCCAAGAGCATTATCTGCAAAAATAACCTTCATAGAAAATGATAGAAGCAACACACTTGGTCATTTCACTATAAAAGAGTGAATAAAAATGAGATGCATAATTTACATATTGTACAGGCTTTTAAATCCATGAAAATGTTGATGGGTAAGAAAAATACTCTATGGGAAAAAACCACTTGGAGTAATTACCCTAATTGAAAAACTTAACACACTAACATGGGAGAACAACCCCACTCCAAAAACAACCTAATATATAATTCATAAATCAACAAGATTACAATATATTTTTAAGGAAAGCTTTCATAGGAGTATCACTATATAGAAATCTAGAGGTAACTCAACATCTATAATAGTCTCACATGCAACCTCCATCTTAAACACCTAATAAATAGGAGATACAATGCATGAAACCATCAAATGATAGTTACAAAATCATGAGATAAAAAACCGTAAAAGTGGTGTCCGATTTATCTCCAATTGAAGATGCCCCATGATGTGTCAAAACACACACCAACATGTGTAACTCCCTCTAGCAACTTTTTTTTTGTCCAATACATTTTGAAATTTTCCAATTTAGGAGACCCAAATTCTGGATGCCATAACCTTTGATTTAAGAGTTTGATTGATAAATTATTTGAACCATTGAAAATATTTTGAAGTGTTCTATCAAGATATATCTCATTTCACCAATTATAACTACTTTTGGGGTCTAGAAATGACCTCTTAGTGTCTTAAAATTGAATTTTAAAATTTTAAAAAATAAAAAACTTTAATATCTTGAAATCTAGACATGAGCTTGGGAAATTTCTAGTAAATTAGAGCACATCAGTCAAAGACAAAGATTGATAAATCCATTGTCACAAGTTTTAAAGTTCAAAAGAAGATCATGGGAGATAAAAGGAGATTGACATCAATAAAACAAAAAGGAGAGTTCATTAGATTGTTGTTTGCAAAGGCGGCCACCCAATTCACTATTTGACACAAAGCATATCTCCAATCAAGGGATCGTTGAATACAAAAGATCACAAATTTAAGAAATCAAAGAGACACCACATTTAGAGGATTGATGAAGTTATAGTTGTAGTTGTAAGAAGAGGATCCACAGATCTAAAGCAAGTCAAAGAAGATCACTGAAAGATAAAGAGGTTGTAACGATCCAAGATAAATTGATAGTAGAGAAGGATCACATAAATTATTCATGGCATCAAATATTATGCAAAATACAATTCCAATATTTTTTGAATTAAATTATGATAATTGGTCATACAAAATGAAATTGATACTTTGTTCAAAATACTTATGGGTATATGTAGGATCATCATGGAAAAAACATGTCATTAAGTGGTGAAAAAATTAGAAAAATTAGAGCTAGAAAACTTGACGTAAAAATTTGAATAAGTTATCTATATTATTTCAAAAATATGTAAGAATAGAATCTATTGCAAATTGAATGTAGTTTTTAAACTACTAGGTTAATTTTTTTTTAAATCTATTTGGTGAAAATTTGAGATTTCAATGCAGTAGTACTTACATTTCAGGGAAAAATAAGTAGGTGTCTATCTAACCACCTTAACCAAAATAAAATGATAATATTTTTTTATAAGATTTTAGATATACATAGAGGACTCATGTCTCAATGTGATGATTTTTTTTGTAATTTTTTTCCAAGTGAATAATTAATTATGATTTTTTTATTACAACTTTTAAAAAATATAAACACTCATATGTTTGACCACCTTAACTTGGTCAAAACTTCATGAAAGTCATTTTTTTTAAATCATATTGTATGCAAAGCATAGAATGTGATATTGTTTGAAAGCTATAGATGTTTTTCAATTAGCCTATCAATCAAGACTTTAGTCATAATTTAAATAGAAAATGAATAATAATTATTTATTAAATTCAAAGTAAAGTATAATTTATATTGATGCAAAGTTGAAAATCTCTTTTAAAAACCCTTTCATTTCATCAATTTTGGGTTAAAAAAAAGTCGTCAGCCACATACCCATCATGATCCTACACATACCCTTATCGAAAATAGTTGAAAATGGTTACATAGAACCACAAGATGAGTCTACTTTGATTACTAATGCAAACAATAAGCTTAGTGAAAACAGGAAAAAAAAAAAAGGGCTTTCAGATAATTGGACAGGGATTGGATGATTCGGTCATTGGAAGGATTAAGCCATCCATTACAACCAAGCAAGCATGGGACATTTTAGAAATATCATATCAAGGTACAAGTAAGGTAAAAGTTTCCAAATTACAAGCACTTGGGAGAAAATTTGAAAATTTGCAAATGAAGGATTCTAAATAAGTAGATCAATTTTCAACTTGTGTTACGAATTTGGTTAATCAAATAAGGATGAATGGTGATGAGCTAACAAATCAAAAGGTTGTAGAAAATATTTTAAGAAGTTTTCCTACTAAATTTGATAGTATTGTGGTGCTAACTGAGGAAACTAAAGATTTGTCAACATATTCAATAGATGAGTTGTTTGGTTCTTTGAAAAAATATGAGTACAAATTGAACAGGAATAATAATACACCATTGGAGATTGCATTAAAAACACAAATAACATTTAGCAGAAGCAAAGGAAGAGGAAATTTAGGATACAGAGTAAGAGGAAGAGGAAGAAATAAGTACCAAAGAGAAGAAAGAAAGAGTCTAGATCCAGGAGGAAGGAGAAATCAAAGTTTCAATTCAAGGGGATGCAATAACAAGATTAGACATCACAAAGGTACGGCAAATAAAATGTTTAATGTTACTATTGCAAGAAGTATGATCATTTTGCAAATGAATGTCAAAAGAAGCAAGAAAATATGGGATTTAGCGAAATGCAATTTTTTCTGAGAGTAGTTATGAGACATTGTTCATTACTTTCCATGTAGCTTAAGAAAGTTAAAGTAACATTTTGTTTCTAGATAGTGGTTGTAGTAATCATATGATAGGAAATAAAGACTTGTTTGAAAGTTTGGATACTTCAGTGAAATAAGAAATTAAATTGGACAATGATGATATAGTTGAAGTCATGGGTAAAGGTGCAATTAATGTGATAACAAAATTTGGCAAGAAGTTCATTCCTAATGTTTATTTTGTATCTAGTTTGAAGCATTATCTCATAAATGTGGGATAGCTTACTCAAAAGGGTTATAGAGTTGTTTTTCAAAAAAAGGTGTGCACTATACCTAATATTCCTCCTAGTAATGTGGTGATTGCAAAGGTTGAAATGACAAATAACAGAATGTTCCCACTTCACATGAAAAATGAATTGATGGAGGAGATTGAAGCAAGTTTCAAGGCATCAAGTAAAGATCAAGCCTAGATATGGAACTTGAGCTATGGTCATCTAAATTTCAAAGGATTGTGTTTATTGAAAAGGAAAGAAACATTGGTAAGAGGTTTACCCCCTATTGAAGCACCATTAAGTTCATGTGAAAGTTGTATTTTGGCTAAGCATCATACAACAAGTTTTCCAAAGGGAATGTCATATAGAGCATGGGCACCTTTAGAAATTGTGCATATAGATTTATATAGTCCAATAAAAACACTATCATTAGGAGGGAGCATTTATTTTCTAACATTCATGGATGATTTTAGTAGGAAAATACGAGTTTATTTTCTCAAATATAAATTTGAGTTATTTGGAAATTTCAAAGAGTTCAAAGCATTGGTTGAGAAACAAAGTGGCCTACCTATCAAGGTATTGAGATCATATAGAGGAGAAGAATACAAGTCAAATGAGTTCTTGGATTATTGCAGGTATCATGGAATAAAGAAACAGTTTACTACAAGTTACATGCCTCAACAAAACAATGTTGCAGAAAGAAAGAATAGAAAAATAATAGAAATGGCAAGGAGCATGTTGAAAGGAAAAATCTACCTAATGAGTATTGAGTTGAACCGGTAGCTTGTGCAGTTTATATTTTGAACAGGTGTCCAACAAAGAGTGTGAGGGAAAAGATTCCACAAGAAGCATGGAGTGGTAAGCATCATATTGTTTCTCATTTCAAAATATTTGGTTGTATTGCATTTGCACATGTCCCTAAGGAAATAAGAAGTAAGTTGGATGATAAAAGTGAAAAATACATTTTTATTGATTATGATGAACAATCTAAGGCTTATAATCTGTTTAATGTTATAACCAAGGAAGTCATTGTAAGTAGAGATGTTGTGTTCAAAGAGGAGGAATCTTGGGATGGAAATATAAATAAGATAGTTATAGGTGCTCCAACAATAGCATATGAAGATCAAGAAGGAAAAGATCAAGCAAATCAAGGAGATCAATCAAACGAGCAAGGAGGAACTCCATCAAGAAGTCCACGAGGAGATAACACACAAAGAGAAGTTGAGAAATGAGAATCATCAAGTCCACAAGTAAGTAATGACTCAAATATTACACTTGCATCATTGAGACCAAAGCTTAAAAGCAAGAAAACTAGAAGTTTTCAAGAAATTTATGATCAAGGAAATGGGATAGATTTGCAATCAAACTTTTCTTTATTTGCTCAAAATATTATATATTTTGAAGATGCAATCAAGGAAGAACATTGGATTAATGCAATGAATGATGAAATGGAATCCATTGAGAAGAATGATACATGAGATTTAGTTGATTTTCCTAAGGAAAAGGAACACATAGGAGTGAAATGGGTTTATAAAACTAAGTATAAAGCAAATGGAGAAGTTGAAAAATATAAGGCAAGGTTAGTAGCTAAGGGATTTGCACAAGAATATGAAGTTGATTATAATCAAACATTTGCACCTATAGCAAGACTTGATATTGTAAGAATGGTACTAGCTATTGTAGCTCAAAACAATTGGAAGGTTTATCAAATGGATGTCAAATCAGTTTTCTTGAATAGATATTTAGAAGGAGACCAGTTTATGTGCAGAAAACATTAGAATATGAAATAAAAGGTTATGAAGACAAGGTTTACAGGTTAAAGAAGGAACTTTATGGATTGAAGCAAGCACCAAGAGCATAGTACATTAGGATAGATTCATACATGATAAACAATAGATTCAACAAAAGTACTAGTGGTCTTACTCTATACACCAAAGTCAATGAGCAAGGTCAAATTTTAATTGTTTGTTTGTATGTTGATTTGATTTTTACAAGAAATCTTTCTATAGACATGTTGAAATATACAATGAATAAAGAATTTGAGATGACAGATTTGGGATTGATGAAATATTTTCTTGGTATTGAAGTCACACAAAATAATAATGGATTTTTTGTTTGTCAAAGTAAATATGCAAAAGATGTTTTGAAAAGGTTTAGAATGATTAATTGCAATCCAATTTCTACCCCTATAACAATAGCCACAAAACTAAGTAGAGAAGATAATGAGATGGATTTTGACACAATAATATTCAAAAAACTTGTTGGAAGTTTGATGTATCTCACAACAACTAAACCAGATATTATGTACGGGGTTAGTTTGATTTCTAGATTCATGGATTCACCAAAAAACTCACATTGACAAGCTAGAAAGAGAATACTGAGGTATATTGTAGGAATTATAAATTATGGCATATTGTATTCTACTTCAGATAATTTTTTCAATTGATTAGATATACAGATAGTGACTTTGCAGGGAGTATCGATGATATAAAGAGTACATCTGGATATGCATTTCATTTTGGAATAGGTGTTGTAGCATGGGCATCAAAGAAACTCATCAGCAGAAGTAGAGTATGTAGCAGGAACACCAGTAGCATGTCAAGCAATGTGGATGCAAAGAGTCTTGAAGGATCTAATACATGAGCAAGAGAAACCTACTACAATCTATTGTGACAACAAGTTCACCATTGCACTATCAAAGAACCATGTTTTTCACAAGAGGACAAAGCACATTGACATTAGATATCACTTCATTCGAGAGTTAGTAAATAATGGAGAAATAAGTCTATAGCACTGAGATCTAATGAACAACTTGCAAAGAGAGAAGTTTTGGGTATTGTAAATATTGATGTAATTAGTGGTAAAAATTAGGGGGGGTGTTAGAAAATTCTGGTAATTTCTACCAGCTAGATGATAAGTTCTAGATTTCTTATAAAGATGTCAACCAAAATAAAATAATAAAAATATTGAAAATATCAGCCTATTCTAAAAATTTCTTGTATTAACTAAAGTCCTCTATAAAAGAAATTTCTTGTATTAACTAAAGTCCTCTATAAAAGAGACATGTAATTCATTTCCAGCAAGCAATGTGAATGAAGTATTCGATTATTGTACAGCAGCACACGAATATTTCATTTTTCTATTTAATTTCTTTGCCTCTGATAGTGACTTATTTTAGAGACATGCATTGGAATCTAAATCACATCAAAGCGAAATATTAAACAGCTGACTACGTTTCACTGTGGGTGCGAAACGCGCTATGGAATAGTAGTCTGCTACAAGCATGTGGGCCAGGACTCCAAGAATAGTCACAAAGATGTGCACCTCATCTTCATCTTTCACTTCACTAAGTAATCAATTTTAATTTTTGGTCAATCTTGATTTCATCTATTTCCACATAAAAGCAGAAGATCAAAGAGTCGTAAGACATTTAAATTTGTTTGTCACTGCAGATGTCACAAAGAATCCTTTTTACACGAAAATTTGTGCGTAAGCTGTGGAAAATGGGAGGAAAGTTAGTATGCAAGACTTTACTTTGTGCAAGCGGGTTACGTCGGTTTTGTCTTGTGTCTGTAATCTGTGTAGCCCTTTCACCTCCCCATGCTTATTTTCGCACTCCTTACTACTACTTTTTCCTCTCTTCAAAGTCTTCCATTATTTATTCAGGATTTTTGCATCGCTTCCATTACTGCCAGACATTTCTATTTCAAATCCTCTTTCTCTCTGATTCGTAGAAATTTTGTGTTCAGGGAGCATTAATTTTTTTATTGGTTGATGTTAATTGTTTGTCAAAGCCCGAATATTGGACAACTAAGTAGTTTCCAGATTCTCCACTATGAAATGTTAAACGTGTTGTAGAATAGTAGTTTGTCAGGAACGTGTGGGCTACGACTCCAAGAATAGTCAGAAATCTCATTTTCATAACATTTCTATTGTTTGTTCAAACTTGATTTTATCTATTTCCATCAGACTCACCTACGAGAGAAAATTGTATTCCACAGAAAAGCGGAAGATGGGAGAGAAAATTGTATTCCACAAGCGTGTGGGCCACGACTCCAAGAATAGTCACACAGATGTGCGCCTCATCTTCATCTTTCACTTCACTTATCAATTTTAATTTTTGGTCAATCTTAATTTCATCTATTTCCACATAAGAGCAGAAGATCAAAGAGTCGTAAGACATTTAAATTTGTTTGTCACTGCAGATGTCACAAAGAATCCTTTTTACACGAAAATTTGCGCGTAAGCTGTGGAAAATGGGAGGAAAGTTAGTATGCAAGACTTTACTTTGTGCAAGCGGGTTACGTCGGTTTTGTCTTGTGTCTGTAATCTGTGTAGCCCTTTCACCTCCCCATGCTTATTTTCGTACTCCTCCTTACTATTACTTTTTCCTCCTTCCAAAGTCTTCCATTATTTATTCTGGATTTTTGCATTGCTTCCATTACTGCTAGACATTACTTTTTCAAACCCTCCTCTCTGATTCGTAGAAATTGTGTTCAGGGAGCATTAATTTTTTTATGGGTTGATGTTAATTGTTTGTCAAAACCCGAATATCGGACAACTAAATAGTCTCCACTATGGAATGTTAAACGCGTTGTAGAATAGTAGTTTGTCAGGAACGTGTGGGCTACGACTCCAAGAATAGTCAGAAATCTCATTTTCATGTTTATCACTTATATTTTTTGTTCAAACTTGATTTTATCTATTTCCACAAGACTCACCTAATGGAGAGAATTGTATTCCACAGAAAAGCGGAAGATAGGAGAATTGTAAGACATTTCATCTTAATCAAAGATATTAGATTTTTACCGTTCATATTGATTGATGGAAGTATTCATTTTTAAGATTTAATTGCATAATTTTTGTTTATATCAATATTTTCGATCATACTCTATGATCTATCACTAAATTTCAAATTGTAAGAATTTGGAAAGAAAATTCTTTATTACTACAGATGTCATTATTGAAATTCTGAAAATTTGCAGCCATAGGAAGTACTTATGTTGTGGCAAATAAGAGGAAAGTTTGGATGCAAATGTTTGCTTTGTGGGCAGTGTCTTTTATGTTTACTTTTACTTTGTTGACAGTAGGATCTGATATATTCTATTTAATTATCATATTTAAAATAATCAAACAGTTAATTTTTAATAGTCAATTGAATATTGTTTAAGATATTGATACAACAATTTCACCTTATACCTGAATTATGATTTCGTCTTGTGATATTCAAAGTATGATGCAATCAAGATAATAATAATTCGAATGGTTTCTTTATTGTTTATGGAAAAGGATAGGAATAGTTTAAAACTAAAAGAAAAATGTTTTTCTTTGTTTGATCATCACTATAAAATTGTAATGATGAAATTTGTTTATCAATATTTTTTTCATTTAATTTTAGGTTTAACTTGAAGATATTGTCTTGATATATTAATAGATAGTGTAATTTTATGTAAAATTGGATCCCTTTTCTTATACCGCCTACCTATTTTTAACATACATTCACTTACCACTTACCTCATACACAAATTCACACATCTCTATAATGCATTTGTCTTGTCACTTAATACTCAAATTGAAAACCCACTTAAACATCCCATCAAAAATCTTGTTTTCATTGTCATCTAATGTAAGAAACAATTGATTGATTAAATAGTCATGAGGTAAAGAAGACCGTAGTTCACTATGAAATCTAGTAGTTTATTTAAAATAAAACGGTAATGGGGTTTTTATACTGAATGAATAAATATAAGGTGTCGTGTAAGATTCAATTTCCTCACAAAATGGTTCAAATCCTTATTGAATAATTTCAACTCTACAATTGGGGTTGGGGCCCTAGCTCAGTTGGCTAAATCTTTCCTGTTGTAGGAGGTTGGTCACGAGGTCTAGTCTCCCCCATCCCCGTGGTACCGAAGGGCGTGTCACGCCAATGCTACTTGTCATGTTAAAAAGTTTACCAGGCGTACTACAGATTATAGGGGCTTGTGCTACCCACTTCCTATTGATCCGGGGGACAATTTTTCGGTGAAAATTGAAGTGTTCCCAATACTCCAGATTTCAGCTTCATCAGAAACAGAACGACGTCCTGATTCCAACGCAACTTGAACGGGGTGAAAAGGACTCCGTTTGTGCAAGTTACGGCCAGTCAAACTAGCTTCAGGGGCGTCCAGAAGGCGGAAAAAATAATCATCTCAGAAATCAATGCAACCGACATCATCGCGAAGAGCTCGTCGAGATGATTCCGACGACATTCGTTTCGTCGAATTCCGACATCGTATGCTCGAGTTAGAAGCAGTCAAAGTTCGGTTGACTTGAGGGTACAGAAGATGACATCATCATGCTGACGTGTCAGTCTGTACAGTACGGAAGGCAAGTGGATGAATTTCGGCCTGACACGTGGCAGGTGATTCAGATCGTACGGACCAATCAGCAGGTGACACGTGTCATTCCATACAGCACGGCATCACAGTCAGCATCCCACGTGGCAGTCCAGTCGTTGACACAGTCAGCGTACGGTAGAGCTACGTCGGCAGATTTTGGCCAATCTGGGTTTGACACGTGGCTCACAGTCAGCGTATGGGTCATCTGCATTATCGGACACGTCGACAGTTCTGGCGAATGGCTTTTTGAGATGTGGCACTATGGTATTGCGCTCCCCGGTCGGTGGTTGAGTTGTTTGAATAAAAATAGTATGCGGACTGGAACCCGCGATCTCTGCCGAAACGGCGGGGGTGTTAGCCGTTGCACCAAACGCAACCTCCAAACAAATATGTGGCCTTGTTTTGTTTTGTTGTTTATTCCGTTGGAGTGCGGGTTTAAAAATGGCCGAAGGAGGTTGGAACCCCCGACCACATAGTCATTTAAAATAGTCTTTACCGTTAGGCCACCGGTGCGTTCGGTATATGTGCGGCAGAGAGTGCTTTTGTTGAATGTTGGTTTGGATATTGAGTGTAAAGCGAGGCCGGCGGGGTTGGAACCGCCGACCCCGCGGCTAACAAAATTATCATCCACCGTTGAACCACGTGATGGTTCTAAACATGTATATGAGCTCGGTTTGTTTTGTTGTTATTCTATTGGCCGAGCCTTAACCAAAAGGATTTTTAGGCCATAACAAACAAGATATGCCTAAACAACCTATAACCAAAAGATTTCAGAAGCCAAAACAGACCTGATACGAGTTGATCAGGGAAGATATACAATTAATTGAGTGGTTAAGCCATATTAGGCAAACTTTTTGTATAAAAGGAGGGGTATAGGCCTTTGTTTGCCAAGTCCAGGTGGAGATAGCGAGAGAATGCTCAAGAGATGAAGATGTTTCTGCACATCAGAGTAATCTCATGCTGCTGTGCTTGAAGAAGATAGTCTTGAAGCCATTGTAATTGAATTTGGAGCTAGTCGGATCGGTCCTCCATTGGAGAGGGACCCGGAGACGTAGTCCTTATGGACGAACTCCATTATCAATTGTGGTTTCGTCTCTCTATTTCTTCTCTCTTTTCTTTCTCAGTTTATTATCTTGGCATTTATTTTATGTTATGTTCATTATTTCATTTGAGCATTTAATTTGTAATCATTTAAGTTAAGCGTTGTAATAATTGATCTTTTAACATTAAGCATTCTGTAAGCAACTAGTCCTAGATCCTATATAGATCAAGTTGGTATCAGAGCTTTGTGTGTGGCTTGTATTGCAATTTGAATGCTAACGAGATCCAGGTTGCAACGAGGCGAAGGAGAACTCGAAGAGTACAATCCTGAAATCGGAAGACAAAGAGCTAATCAACCGTCACAGATGGAAGCGAAAGAAGGTGGACAAAGTTCAGAGCTTAGTGACAAGGATTTTCAGAAGTTATTCCTTGACATGAAGGTGATGGTGGACGAACTTTATGCTGAAAAGAAGAAACGCGAAAAGGGAGGCTCTTCAAAGCATGAGAAGCAGGAAGATCAGAAAGACACAGAGGAGAAAGCTCCAGAAACTCCTTCTCCTCCATCTTCTCCCTCTTCTTCTCCTCCTCCTACTCCTCCTTCTCCTTCTCCTTCTAATGTAAATCCATTTAAGAGCAAGTCTAAGCCTGTAATTAAGCTTGATGTAAAATTTGAGTTACCTAAATACTGTGGGGAGTTAAATGCTGAGAAGTTAGACGATTGGGTCCAACAAGTAGAAGTATACTGTAGGATACAAGGCCTAGTAGAAGATGCTTCTAGGATTCAATTAGCAACTCTCCGGTTGGGAGGTACAGCTCTCACCTGGTGGGAGAGTAAAACTCGTGAAGAAATTGCTCGCCATGGTCAAGTTAATATGTCTTGGATGGAGTTTGTTGCTGCCCTTAGGAAACAATTCTACCCTTTAGGTTACATGCAACAGTTAACCATGAATTGGCAAACCTTTAGGCAAGGTAAGGGGCAGTCTGTCCAGGAGTATACTCATGAGTTTAGGAAACGGGCCATTGCTCTAAATGTTCCCTTGTATACCCAAGACACATTACTTAAGTATATTGGTGGTTTACATTCTTACCTTAGGCACACTATTTTGATGTTGAGTCCCAACAATCTAGACGAGGTGTCTATTCAAGCTACTCATATAGAGTCAAGGGGTAAGAACACTTTTAGTGACAACTTTTCCAAGAAGCCATCTAAGTTCGAGGGTAAGTCTAAAGGGAAAGAAAAAGACAAAGATAAAGGCAAAGGGAAGAAAATAGCTACAGCTAAGAAAGAGGGTGAGAAACCCACATGCTCCCATTGCAAGAAAGAGGGGCATGATGATTCAAGATTTTGGAAGCTTCATCTTGAGTTGAGGCCGAAAAGATATGGAGGTAACAAAGGCAAGCAGAAGACTATTGCAGTGATTCAACAGGATCTTGGTTCAGACTCCGGAGATGAGACAAAGATTGTTGCTACCGGAATCCAAGGTAAAGGGAAAGGTATATCTCTCTCATCTAATGCAAGTTTTTCTAATGCCAGTGCAAGTACAAGTAAAGAATCTTCTCCTAAGGTTGATAAGCAAAGAAATGAATTGTTTCACATTCGTGTTGTAACAAAACACACTAAGGTTGATACTCTATTTGATACGGGTTCACAAGTCAACTTAATATCTGAAGAAGTTGTAAAGAAACTTAATTTGGCTACAACACCTCATCCGAAACCATATCCACTTGGATGGGTTTGCAATGATGCACAATTAAAAGTAACTAAACAGTGTAAATTGATATTTGCTATCACTGCAAACTTTGTAGATGAGGTAGAAGTAGATGTGGTCCCTTTGGATATTTGTGGGCTTGTGTTGGGAAGTCCTTATCTTTATGACAGAAAAGCAATCTTTTATAGGGGAGAGAATAAGTATCATCTTTTTAAAGATGGGGTAGAATACATTGTACGGGCACATAAGGTGAAGACTAATCTTACACTAGTTAATGCTGGTCAAATGAAGAGGTTGGTCAACTCAAGTAAAAACTTTGTACTAATGCTTGTAAAAGCCAAAGAAGATAAATCTGAGGCATTCAAGGGGTGTGATCCAAAACATAAAGCTGAAATGGTCAAAATTATTTCCGCTTATGATGACATGTTTCAGAAACCGAAGGGATTACCACCCAAGAGAGAGATACAGCATGAAATCCAGTTACAACAGGATGTGCCACTTCCTAATATCGGCATGTACCATTTATCAGTTATGCAGAATGAGGAAATTAAAAAGCAGGTTCAAGAGTTGGTGGAAAAAGGAGTTATTCGTCCTAGTACTTCTCCTTGCGGTTCTCCAATTGTCTTGGTTCCAAAGAAAGATGGAACTTGGAGGATGTGCATCGACTATCGTGCCTTGAACAAGATAACGGTAAAGAACAGGTATCCTATTCCCAGAATAGATGATTTACTTGATCAGTTAAAACATGCAGTTTACTTTACTAAGTTAGATTTGAGAAGTGGTTATCATCAGATAAGAATTGCAGAAGATGATATCTGGAAGACTGCATTTAAGACAAAACAGGGACTGTTCAAGTGGTTGGTTATGCCTTTTGGGCTTTGTAATGCACCAGCTACTTTTATGAGAGTCATGAATGATGTCTTTCGTCCTTTTATTGATGAGTTTGTCATAGTCTATCTAGATGATATCCTTGTATTCAGTCGAACTTGGGAAGATCATGTAAGTCATGTAAAGAAAGTCTTTGATGTATTAAGAAAAGAAAAATTGTATGTAAAGATGTCTAAATGCGAATTTGCTAAGACATCCTTAGTGTACTTAGGCTATGTCGTAGGGAGTGGTCAATTGAAAGTGAACCACTACTTGAGTCAAGCCCTTTATTGTAAAATGGCCTAAGCCAAGAATGCAGTCCACAGAGGTCGAGAAGTTCCCTAGGTGCGATTCAGTCTTGGAAAGTTTGTACAAGCACCATATATAGCATCATCGTATGCATTAACCAATACAAAGGCAACTTTTCAGTGGGGAGGTCCACAACAGAAGGCTTTCGACACTTTGAAGGGAAAGTTGAGCACCGCACCAGTTTTGGCCTTACCAGATCTACATCAACCATTTGAGATTGAGACAGATGCGAGTGGATTTGCCATGGGAGCAGTACTCATGCAAGGAGGTAAACCAGTTTGCTACCACTCTGAAACCTTTTCAGGAGCAGTAAGTAACTATCCCACATATGATAAAGAACTCTATGCTTTAGTTGAGTGTTAAAAGTGAAGCCTACATAATGGGGAAAGCGTAATCCAGCGATCGCGGCCACTTCAATATTGCACTCACAAACTAAAAAGCGCAACAAAGTAGGCACTTTCGATGGATGGGTTTTCTACAATAGTTTCATTTGGTTATTAAGTATAAGAAAGGTACCCATAACAAAGTAGCAGACATGCTCTCTAGACCTCCTATGATGAATGCTTTGATAATCCTTCAAAATAGTTCTATGGTTCATGAAAGTTTTCAGGAACAATATGCTAATGATGAGAACTTTAAGGATATCTATGCTACTTTAATGAATGGTAAACATGTAGAAGAGAAAGATTATTATGTGCAAGATAAACTGTTATATCACTTGGGAAAATTATGTGTTCCAAAGGATGAACAAGCACAGGTTATTAGAGAAGCACATACCTCATTGATTGCAGGACACTTTAGGGTAAACAAAACATTGACTCAGCTGCAAAAATATTGTTATTGGCCTCGTATGCAAGAAACTGTAATTAAGTATATTAGAGGTTGTGTTATGTGTGCAACTAGTAGCCCTAATGTAGTGGGCTTTGCCTCTACGTACCCCTTCTAGATCCATGGGAAAGTGTCCAATGGACTTTGTTGGGGAGTTACCTATGTCTAGGAAGGGACATGATTATTTGTATGTAGTAGTTGATCGATTCAGCAAAATGTGTGTATTTTGATGCCATGTAAACAAATTAACTTCTTTGAGCCCGTGACTCATATGTACTTTCAATTTGTATGGGTTCACTTTGGGTTACCTACTTCTATTGTGTCAAATCGATATTTTTGATTCTTGGGAGAATTTTGGTTAGCATTGTGGGAACGCATGGACACTAGACTAAAGAAGAGTACAGCCTTCCATCCAGCGGACCGATGAATGATGAGAGGTTGTAAAAGCGGAGACTGATTGTGCATCTACTTCGAGAGGTTCTTTGCGGTAAGCATCTACGGTTGGGATGAGTCTTCATTATGTGCAGCATGCCTACAACCATGCAGCACACTCTTCTACTAAGAGGTCTCCTTTTGAGACATGCTTTGGTTATGTGCCCAAGACACCGATGGATTTTGCTTTTGGGAAAGATGATGTTGAAGATGGACACCATGATGCAGAGAAGGCTTTGAAGTTCTTCCAGAAAGTCCAAGCAATTCATCAAGCAGTAGAAGCACGGTTGGAACAGAGCCAAGCAAAATACAAGGTTCGCCATGACAAGCATCGCACTGATCATCATTTTCAGGTTGGAGACAGAGTTTGGTTACATATCAGCAAGGAAAGAATGCAAGGTGAAGGTAAAAAGCTTAAGCCAATTAGATATGGTCCTTTTGAGATCCTTGAGAAGATTGGTACTAATGCCTTCCGCCTCAATCTTCCTCCGTACATGCATATTTACTCAGTTGTCAATGTTGAGAATTTGAAACTGTATGAGCCTCCAATGATCCTAGATGAAGTCTCAGACATTCAAGTTCCATCAGTTGATGACCTTTCTCCAGAGTACATGTCAGAGTTTCCAAAAGATGTTATTCTCGACAGGAATGTCATAACTTCACGAAGAGGAGATGTAGAGTACCTCAGAGTGGGCCTGAAGGGGATGCATCCAAGCAAAGCAAGATGGATGGAGATTGGTAAAGTGAGGAAACTTTACCCTTACTTACTTTCCAAGTAATCAAGCTTTCGGAGGTCCTAAAGCTCTCCAGTGGGGAGGCCTGATCCGGGGGACAATTTTTCAGTGAAAATTGAAGTGTTCCCAATACTCTAGATTTCAGCTTCATCAGAAAGAGAACGACGTCCTGATTCCAACGCAACTTGAACGGGGTGAAAAGGACTCCGTTTGTGCAAGTTACGGCCAGTCAAACTTCCAGTCAAACTGGCTTCAAGGGCGTCCAGAAGGCGGAAAAAATAATCATCTCAGAAATTGATGCAACTGGCGTCATCGCGAAGAGCTCATCGAGATGATTCCGACGACATTCATTTCGTCGAATTCCGACATCGTATGCTCGAGTTAGAAGCAGTCAAAGTTCGGTTGACTTGAGGGTACAGAAGATGACATCATCATGCTAACGTGTCAGTCCGTACAGTACGGAAGCCAAGTGGATGAATTTCGGCCCGACACGTGGCAGGTGATTCAGATCGTATGGACCAATCAGCAGGTGACACGTGTCATTCCGTACAGCACGGCATCACAGTCAGCATCCCACATGGCAGTCCAGTCGTTGACACAGTCAGCATACGGTAGAGCTACGTCGGCAGATTTTGGCCAATCTGGGTTTGACACGTGGCTCACAGTCAGCGTATGGGTCATCTGCATTATCGGACACGTCGATAGTTCTGGCGAATGGCTTTTTGAGATGTGGCACTATGGTATTGCGCTCCCCGGTCGGTGGTTGAGTTGTTTGAATAAAAATAGTATGCGGACTGGAACTCACGATCTCTACCGAAACGGCGGGGGTGTTAGCCGTTGCACCAAACGCAACCTCCAAACAAATATGTGGCCTTGTTTTGTTTTGTTGTTTATTCCGTTGGAGTGCGGGTTTAAAAATGGTCGGAGGAGGTTGGAACCCCCGGCCACATAGTCATTTAAAATAGTCTTTACCGTTAGGCCACCGGTGCGTTTGGTATATGTGCGACAGAGAGTGCTTTTGTTGAATGTCGGTTTGGATATTGAGTGTAAAGCGAGGCCGGCGGGGTTGGAACCGCCGACCCCACGACTAACAAAATTATCATCCACCGTTGAACCACGCGATGGTTCTAAACATGTATATGAGCTCGGTTTGTTTTGTTGTTATTCTATTGGTCGAGCCTTAACCAAAAGGCTTTTTAGGCCATAACAAACAAGATATGCCTAAACAACCTATAACCAAAAGATTTCAGAAGCCAAAACAGACCTGATACGAGCTGATCAGGGAAGATATACAATTAATTGAGTGGTTAAGCCATATTAGGCAAACTTTTTGTATAAAAGGAGGGGTATAGGCCTTTGTTTGCCAAGTCCAGGTGGAGATAGCGAGAGAATGCTCGAGAGATTGAAGACGTTTCTGCACATCAGAGTAATGTCATGCTGCTGTGCTTGAAGGAGATAGTCTTGAAGCCATTGTAATTGAATTTGGAGCTAATCGGATCGGTCCTCCATTGGAGAGGGACCCAGAGACGTAGTCCTTATGGACGAACTCCGTTATCAATTGTGGTTTCGTCTCTCTATTTCTTCTCTCTTTTCTTTCTCAGTTTATTATCTTGGCATTTATTTTATGTTATGTTCATTATTTCATTTGAGCATTTAATTTGTAATCATTTAAGTTAAGTGTTGTAATAATTGATCTTTTAACGTTAAGCATTCTGTAAGCAACTAGTCTTAGATCCTATATAGATCACCTATAGTCTAAAAAAAAAAAAATCAACTCTACAATTATAGCTAGTTTTAATTAAGCAATGCATTATTTTAGTTAAATTATTATAAATAAGTTATTTTTAAAAAAACTTATTTATAATAGTATATTTCTCTTGGTATAGTTATGTGCACACCTTGTAGAGCTAATGTGTGTTTCTCATTTTGCTACCTATTTTAGGGGATCACCTAGTGAATATCAAACTTCACTAGCAAGTGTGTCTTCCTTGTTTATGTTTCACCTAGCAGATATTGGACTTTGCTATTGTGTGATTCATAAATATTTTTGTATGGCTGCTAGCATAATACAACTTGTTAGCCCATACCCTTTTTTTCTTTTTTCTTTGCATTTACTTTGATATCATATGTTTGTGTATCTTGTGTTGTTGTGTACCATGCATGTGTGTTCCTTTGTGCCTTTGTTTGTTTGTCATGATTACCAAACTTGGGGTTTGACTAAAGAAAACCCTATTCAAACAAAACAAATTTTCCCTCTCTTTGTGTGTATACAAATTAAATTACATATTGAAGAAGGATTGAAGATCTTGAAGAGTAATTTTGCATTGTTGCATAATTTATCATTGTTTTCAAGCCACAAAAACTCAATTGCATATTTTACTTTCAACTTTCTGATGCACTTGGAACTTGTGCAAAAAAGAAGCTAATATCCTTGGTGCTACGACAATAGTGGTTTACAATTTCTGAGAGATCCTAATTTTTGTTGAAATCACATGATTTTAGAAAATATAATGATTTAAGCCTTGAGATGTTTCATTCAAAGGATTCCAATTGAAGAGGGTTTGATCAAACCACCTTAGACCAAGCCCCCTTGGATGGAACCCCACTAGTTTTAAACCATACCTATAATGGAGTCTCCTTTACACCTATCAAAATGCTGATAAAAAACCACTTTTGATTTACCTTTTGGGGGATCAAGTGAGTTCATTTAAAATTTATTTTTTTGTAAGTTTGTAGTCCTTATTATAAGCTTCCAAAAAAGTATAATTTTAATAAAATTTATTTTGATTATTATATTTTTTTAATTTATGGGTATGTGTAGGATCATGATGGGCCAAAAAGTGGCAATATTATGGGTATTTGTAGGGTATGTGGCTGATGACTTTTTTTTTACCTACAATTGATGAAATGAAAAGGGTTTTTAGAGGAGATTCTTAGATTTCCACCAATATAAATTATGCTTTAATTTGAATTTAATAAATAATTAGTATTTATTTTCTATTAGAATTATGAATAAAGTCTTGATCGATAGGCTGATTGAAAAACATCTATAACTTTCAAAAGATTATCACATTTTTGAATCCAAAACATGTGTCACATTCTATGCTTCACATACTATATGATTAAAAAAATAAAATAAAAATTCATGAATTTTTGACCAAGTTAAAGTGGTCAGACATACAGTTTTTATATTTTTTAAAATTTGTAATAAAAAATTTATAATTTATTACTTTAAAAAATACAAAAAATATGCATCACATCTAGACATGAGTCATCTACTTATATATAAAATATTATAAAAAATATTATCATTTTATTATTGTTAGGGTGGTCAGACAAACACCTACTTCTTATTTTTTCCCTAAAATTTAAGTACTATTGCATTGAAATTTCAAATTTTCACCAAATAGATTTTATTTACTTTTAAATAAACCTAGTAGTTTAGAAATACATTCAATTTTCTACATATTCTATTGTTACATATTTTTGAAATAATATAGATAACTTATTCAAATTTTTACATCAAGTTTCTTAACACTGATTTTGTGAATTTTTTGCCACTTAAGGGCCTATTTTTTCCATGATGATCCTGCACATACCCTTCTTGTGAATGTAGGTTTTTCACTGAAAATCAAGCTCTTTTTTTTGCACATGTGGAAAAATATAAAATTATAAAAAAAAACTTAAAATATATGAATGCACCAGATATTGAAGTCCTTGATCCAACAAAAAAATATAAATTGAATTTTGATATATAAAAAAATAGTTATGCATTATACAGTCGTGCTATGTCTGAATTGTAATTGGTTTGACTTATAAACTTGATTAAAGAAATAATATTTAATAAAAAACTATCTAACCAAGTGGAAACACTAGATATCAGAGTTACAAATCTAAATTTGAAAGAATTGGAATTTTAGCCTTCAAAGAAAAAAAGTTATGCATTATATAGTGAGCGTCACTTTTTAAAAATGTTGTTTTTTCAAAAAAACTAGTTTTCAAGGGAGATGGAAAAAGAAGTGCAATATGATTCCAATTTTTTTTTAAAATATATATTTATAATCTATAGAAAAAATTTCACGAAACTCTAGTTTGCATCATCTTCAAAATCCTCATGATTTAGCCGATATAGGTGCCTGAAAGTGAAGATTTAGTTAAAAAAATTATTTCAGTGTCTAGTTTAGCCAAAAATTGTAAACCACTATTGTGGGATCACCCTCCTATCTCAAAGGTCTACCCAAAGTATTTTTAGAAGTCCTAACTAGGACACATTCACCCTAGTGCGAAACTGACCTTCAATAGAGCTCAAAGCCAACTTTTGGTGATATGTGCACATGTCCTAACCCTTCTCAAATCTACCTGTAAACTATGATTTTAGTTTCTATACTTTAAGGACTTTTCATTCCATGTATTAGGTCTTATTTTTCATTTAGTTTGATCATTGCATATATCATTTCAATTTGGTTTCAGATCTATCATATTATCTTAAGGACTAAGATCTAGGTTTGATTGACTCACCATTGAGGTTCAAAGTCAATCTACACACCTTGTGATCTCTTTCCTAATGAAATTCCCTTAGGGTTCTAGACATAAATAGAGCAAATACCTCCTTAACATTAAGGAACCCCCTTTCCCAACATTTCAACAATGTTATGTGTTACTACCTTAGGATCTATGCTTAGCATATCTAAATAAGACCATCCAAATAATTGAGGAAAATCATATAAAATTGTTGCATGTTCTTGTTGTCCATTAGAATCAAGACATTTTCCTATTAAAATGATTTTTTCCTTATTAAATGGGTCCATCAAGACATCAATAGTATCTCCTACAATTAGAGTACAAAAGTTTGAAGTATTAGGGAGTTTTTGGGGGTATGTCTTCAAAATCAACCCCTACATTTAATACTTTCTCATCTATCCCAAAGTATGCTTTAGCATTTAAACAATATGGAAAATTGAAATCATGATGGTAGGTAGATAAAGTATTATAAGCTCCTAAAAATTCCATCAAAGACATCATTTTGAAAAACATCCAATGTTATGTTTTTTATTAACGGAAAAAAAATTGATGGGACCCTAAACCCATTACAAGAAGGTTTTGAAGGGACCTAAAACCCTTTACAAGGCAAAGAAGCTACTAGAAAAATAATCAGCATACCAACTGCATCCCATCAACAACAACCATACACAGATATTCAAATCAACTCAAGCTGCAACAAATAGGTTTCAAAGGGACCTTAAACCCTTTACAATCAGGTTTTGACCAACTTAGATGATCAAAGAAATAGAAAAAAATCAAGTTTTTTTTAGGGATTGAAAACCCTTGGAACAATTTGCAACTTCTAGACCATAGCAAACCAACCACTCAATATAAGCAACACTAAGCTAGAACAAAGAGGGAAGCAAGAGCTCCCTTTTAGAACCAATAACCCATGAGGCAAGATAGACTACATAGAAGCATTAAAAGACCTATCAAACCAAAAATCCAACTCATTATCCACCTCAAAAGGAGAGAGCTCCCCTCTATTAGAGAGGATGTCACGACCAACTTTTTTCGTTGTAGTCTAAAAACTCTAGCAACCTCAACCTCCACCTCCATAGGATAAGTGTCCACCTCAAAAGGATTAACAACTAAGGAAACCAAAAACTTTCAACCCCCAATTGCACCTCAATAGGATCTAAGGGGAAAGCCAATGCTTTAGCAAAACATGTAGTCGTACCATCCTTTGGTAAAACCAGCAACATAAAGGCTACTAACATCTCTCCTAACAATAGGGGCATAAATAAGCACAACCTTTCCAAAATAGAAAACAACACTTCCAAAATAAGCTCAAGAAGAGCAACGAGGAGAACCTTCAAGGAACCACTAATAAACTTTAAGAAAATACAAATCAACCTAACTTCCAATAAGTAGATCATTTTTTTATCATTAGCCACCAAACTCCACAAGGAAAAAGAGCAAGGGTAAACCATGCAAGAAAAAATAAAGTAGAAAACCACATAGATAAGCACACCATCAACCCCAACACATTGGTTATAGCCATAAAAACTCTGCTCCATAGATAAAATCCCAATAGGAGACCCAAAGCACACACCAAGAGAATTCACTAGAAGGATAAACAAAAGAATAACTACCACTAGAACTCTGTGAAATAGAAACCAAAAAGCTACAACAAAGAAAGGAGCTAGAACAACACAAGGAAAAAAAAACCCCAACAGAACAATCAACAGTGTAGGAATACCTTAAGGGAAAGGAGAACCCAAGCATGGAGGAGACAAGGAGAAATCCAAAAAGAGAAGCACACCAACTGCCCCAACACACTGGTTAGAGCCTAAGATAAACCACTCTAAATCCAAACCCTAGCAAAGGTCTCACTGTTAAAAAAGGCGCAAGACAAGTGGGGGATGAATCAATTTTTTCTTATACTTGAATTACAATTTACACTTGTGATATTCAAAATATGATTAAATTAAGATAATAATAATTGAATGGTTTATTTATTGTTTATGGAAAAGGATAGGAATAGTTTAAAATTAAAAGAAAAATGTTTTTCATTCTTTGATCATCACTATAAAATTGTAATAGTGAATTTGTTTATCAATATTTTTTCACTTAGTTTTGGATTTAACTTGAAGACATTGTCTTGATATATTAATAAATCATGTAATTTTGTGTAAAATTGGATCCCTTTTCTTATACCTCCTACCTATCTATAACATACATTCATATACACTTACTACTTACCTCATACACAAACTCAGACATCTCTATAATGCATTTTTCCTTGTCACTTATTACTCAAATTAAAATCCCACTTAAACATCCCATCAAAATCTTGTTTTCATTACCATCCAATCTAAGAAACTATTGATTGATTAAATATTCATGAGGTAAAGAAGACTAAACTTCACTATGAAATCTATTAGTTTATTTAAAATACAATAGTAATGGGTTTTTATATTGAATGAATAAATATAAGGTAGCATGTAAGATGATTTCCTCACAAAATGGTTCAAATCCTTATCGAATAATTTCAACTCTACAATTATGACTAATTTTAATTAAACAATGTATTATTTTAACTAAAAATAATTGTTTTAAATAAAACATATTAATATTAATTATTATAAATAAGTTATTTTAAAAAAATTATTGATAGTATAATTATCTAATCTATAAGATTCAACTCATTATTGGTATCATATTGATTTTATAGTTTATTTAATATTTAAAGGATTAGCTTCACCACACCCTCTCCCTCTGCTCCCCCCCTTCATCCACTTTCCCCTAAAAAAATATTTATTAATACAAATGTTCTATAGAACATCTCAACCAAGGACTACAATTTGTTTTCAAAAGTCATTTTATGTTATATATAGTTTCTTGGTAGGACTATAAATATATGTGTCTATCAACTATTTGGTGGAAATTTTATGTATTTTTTATAGTTTTCAATAAATTCATTGGTTTAATAATTTAAGATATTTTCAATGGTTTTCTAAGAAAGAAACAACTTTGGATGTGTTTTAATTTATTAAAATTAACAATAAATTTGAAAGATATTCAACAAAGACACAATTATATTATCCATAAGAAGATTTTTTTATAATTTTATTTTTAAAGCATATACATTTCTCAATTAATATCATGAAGGTTATGCCTATAATATATTTTTTTGTACATGGAAATTTTAACTAACACTACTTATAAGATGATATTCAATAATTTAACAAAATTATTAAGCTAATAATAAAACACTAGCTAATGGAATGGGTTTTTCCAACTAAGATATTATACTTCCAAGTTGACTAAAAGAGCTTAATTCCATTTAATATTGATTGATTGACCATTACCAACATATCGTATACCAATTTAGTAGAATATTGAAAAGAAAACCTAAGAATTTAAAATAGATTTCATCATAATTACACTAAAAACATTAAGGATATTATTTCATTAGACAAAATAGTGATGTAGGAGCATCCTAGAGAAAACTACCATATATCACCATAGAATATCATTGTGGCTTGCGGTAGAGAAATAGAGTTCTAGATAGCTCATAAACATCATGTCTAGATCCTAGGAGTTTTAGATCAAAGTGCAAAACTTTATCATTGTCAAAAGATCATAACCTAGAATATTTAGCATATTATTCATCAAGTGAAGTTTATGGAACCTTGGTGTTCCTTGTAACATTCAACCAACCATATCTAAGAAAACATGAGACCAAATAAACCTTTATTTCCAATTGCATCAAGTTTCTTCAACACCCAATGCTTCACCAATTGATTTTTTTGACCTACACATTACACTAGAAATTGAGATCTAGAACACCTTGTGGCCAACATAGATCATTCCTAAAGATTGGAGTTTATTTATAATCACATGTAGAATTCATTTGGAGGATATTTAATCAAAGATATAGTGAAGAAATAATCTTACAAGGATAGTGATAGGGCCATAGAATGATCATATTTTTTGCATCTTGTATGTAAGCCTTTAATAAGCTAGTGGTAGCATGTGAGCCAATATGTATTTGTAATTTTCTTATGGTAGGCCAATGAGAAAATTATAAGAAATCTATGATCAAAGAGATTTTTTTGTTACTATATGTTAATTTCTTTTTGTCAACTCTAACCTACATAATCTAATAATCCTTTCTCTAGACTCTACATGCATGACTACAACAAGTGGCCTTAGAGTAAGTTTCATACCATTGGGAGGGAATTCTAGTAGATTTAAGGGTGATTAGATCATCGACTTGATGTAGCCTTCAATTATTTTTCAATAGAGTGTTGATTGTGTATAAATTACAACCTTGTAGCTAGATCACAAACTTGAGGTAATTGCATCTAATCGAAATAAATATGCTGCCAAGAAGGATGCTTGGTATGCTTAATGTTCCTAGAAGAAGGGAATAAATGCTAGATATGATGATGAGAATACAAATTTGATTGGATGTTGTAGAAGAGGATAGAAAAATAGCTCTAAATCCTGAACACGAGGATGAGAGAATTAATGAGGAATTGGAAGCTTAAACTATAGATATGAATGAGGAAACCCTTGAGGTAGAAGAATTAGGCTAGATCAAGATAGTGAAAGATATTTCCAAGATGGGTAAGAGACCTAGAATTGATATTTCAAACTACGTTGGCTATTTGAATCTTAAAAAAATGAATGAATGGATAAATGACATGGACGAATATTCAAACTATGAAGAAATTGAAGATTGAAAAAGAGTGAGGTTTAGAACAACTGAGTTCAAAGGTGGGAAAAGTGATCCCCACCAAGGTTTTTTTAATGGTTGGATTATTTATAAAACCTTAGGGATCTTAATAGGTACATGTCCCCACAAGTTTTAGTAGGAAAGAGATCATAAGGTTTAATGATTAACTTTCAACCTCAATGGTGAGTCAACCGGACTTGGATCTCAGTCCTTAGGACAATAGGATAGAACTAAAATCAAATTAAAATGATTTACAATGCTCAAACTAAATGAACAATAAGACCTAATGGACCTAAAATGTAGATTCCCAAAAATATAGAGACCGTTAGAAGACTTTGTAGGCAGATATAAGAAGGGTTTGAATACATGTACCTATCACTAGAAACTTGTTTTGAGTACAGTCACTAGAAACTTGTTTTGAAGAGTACCTATCTCATTATAAGGCTCTAGAAAATAAATTTTGATAGTCCTTTGATGCTAGATCTTGGCTTCAGTTTGACACACATCCCACTATCAGAAAATTGGAAATAAAGTTCACAGCTTAATTTATGTGGCTTGACAATAATGATGAAAATTTATGCAACAATGGAAAATCGCTTCTTCAAGATCTTTCCACTCCTTCTTCAACTTGTAACTTGCACATGGGTGATCCCACAATAGTGGTTTACAATTTTTGGCCAAACTAGACATTGAAATAAATTTTTTTAACTAAATCTTCACTTTTGGGAACCTATAGCGACTAAACCATAAGGAATTTGAACATGATGCAAAATAGAGTTTCATGAAATTTTTTCTGTAGATTCTAAATATATTGTTTTTTTCAAAAAAAATTGAATCAGTTTGCACTTCTTTTTCCATCTCCCTTGAAAACTAGTTTTTTCATAAAACAACATTTTAAAAAAGTGACACTCACCATATAACGTATAAATTTTTTCCATGAATGATTAAATTCTAATTCTTTCTAATTTATATTTGTAACTCTAATATCTAGTGCTTCCACTTGGTTAGATAGTTTTTTATTGAATATTTTTTATTTAATCAAGTTTCAAAGTCAAACCAGTTACAATTCAGACATAGTGCAATTGTATAACGCGTAACTTTTTTTGTATGTATCAAAATTATTATTTTTTGTTTGATCAAGGACTTAAATATCTAGTGCACTTATATTTTTCAATTTTTTTGATAATTTGCTATTTTTCCACATGTGTTGAATAGAGAGCTTGATTTTCGGTGAAAAACCTATGTTTAATAAAACTTAGAAAACAAATACATAATAAAACCAAAATATATCAAAATTATATTTTTTGGATAGCTCATTCCAAGGAATACCTAATTCTAGTTGGGTTTGTGGATTCTCTACCATTTTCATCTTCAACCCAAGCTCTGAAGTGCAAAAATTTAGATTTTTTTATGTCTGACTTGGGAGAATGAGGGATAAGTAGAGTTCAAGTGAACCACTTTTCTATGTGAATTTTATTTGTTTTTTGGGGGGAGAAATGAGGGAAAAGAATTAAATGGGTTCGCTTGAACCTAGGATTGTTTGAACCCCTAAAACCAATTTTTTTGCGATGGGGTCATTTTTTTTCAGTTTTCCTTCTTTCATCAAATTGTAAACCACTATTGTGGCTTCACCCACATACACAAAGAGGAAAAAAAAAATTGTTGGGGGTTTACCTTGGTCAATCCCCTAGTTTTCTAATTAAACCTTGATAGAAAGATAATGACAAAAGATAATGAAATGATAAATGAAAAATTATTGCTACAACTCATAGCTCTTCAATGGCTTACCTTAGAGGGTTGAATTAAAACATATTGCTCCAAGAAACATGATCCTTCTTCAATGCTTTATGGATTTGGATACTTGTAATGCTTGGATGTTTTAGGATCAACAATACAAGTTGGCCTTCACAAGATGACATGAAAACACATAGAATTGAACATGATGTTATGATCTTGATTATTGCAAAAAATGACTAATAAATTTTCTCTTGAATGCTCTTGACAATATTTTTTTCTCATATGAATTCTTGATAACATTAGATCATGTGTGTTAGATTTTAAATGAAAAAGACTATGTATTTATAGGTGCTTATCTAATTTCACAAAAAATAGATTACAAAAGATGACAATTGCAAGTTGAATCTGAATCATTATAATTCCACCAAAAACATATTTTAAAATGGGTCATGGAACTTAAAGGGGACCCATTCACCCATGGGTGAATGGGTCCTGGCTTATAAGTTGAGGACACACATAGTCCATGTTAGTTTAATTATTAAATGCATTAATTAAATGTTGGTTCTCCTTTCAAAAACTAGTAAAAATAAGGCTTTGGAATGCATAATTTGGCAAATTAGAAGCTTAATTAAGTCCAATAAATTAAGGGGCCCAAACATAGTGTGAAATTTTAAAGGTATACAATTTCCTACATTACATTATCATCAACATAATCCTCCAGGATGTTATGTATAAATTCATTAAAATGATTATTTGATGCAAATTTAAAGTAAACTATGCAATTTTTTACTTGCTTTTGAGGTAAAATGAAAGATGCAATTTATATGCAATGAACAATTTCAAATTTTAACCACTTTGAATGCAATATGAATGTAAATATGGTCTACATAACTAAAAAAATTGTAATGCACCCTATAATGCAATGTAAATGTATTGTTTTGTATTTTTATGCTTTTATAATGCAAAAATAAAACCTAAAATGAATAATGCAAACAATGCAAATGCAAAACCTAGATCTAGGGTTTCAAAAAATCCCAATTTCAAAAAGTTTATAGTGTTAACATGTCAATTTCACCAAAATTAAATAGATAGAAACGGATCATAGGTCCTAAATGTAAAGAACCTAGGATTCAATGGTGGCCTTTCTCTAAATTTCATTGAGATGTAGATCACACAATGTAAAAGATTGACTTTTAGCCCTAATGGTGAGTTAATCAGACCTTGATCTATATATGATGGGGGGTTGGAATGGATTGGAAATATTTTGAAAATGATTAACTTAATGATCCTATATGCCCTAATATTAAAATGCAAGGTCTGAACAACTGACAAATGGAAATTCTAGTTTTGCAAGTGGATCTAGGAAGTGCATAGGACAATAAACCTACTTAGAAAAATTAGTTTTGAGGTACCTACTATGTGCAGTATTTTTCTCCTAGTCTAAAATGCAAAATGAAACATAATGCAAGCAAGGGAAACACAACAACACCTCAATATTGGCCTAGTTGAACTTGAACAAAATGAAATACAAAAACCAAGTATGTTACCTTGCCCAAGTTGATCTATTAGTTGTCCTTTTCATTTGATGGTTGATTATGTGTGCACTATGTCAATTTCTATAGCATAACAACTTGTTGTTGCTTGATTTGGATGCAAGGATGAAAGATTTAGGCTATGGATCTACAAGATGGATGCTTGAGAGATGATCAAAAAATGCTTGAGAAATGTGGCTAGAATGATTAGGGTTGTTAGAGAATGAGAGAGCTTGGTAGAGAGTGTGGCTGAGAATGCTTAGAATGACTAGAGAAGAATGCAAAAATAGCTAAGTGTTAGCCATTTAACTTAGGGAGATCAAATGGATAGTGGAGATTGATTCTTGGGAGATGGAAAGAGATCAATGGTTAAGATTAAAGAGTTGACCAATGTAATTAAAAATTATTTTTTAATGTGCATGGGGAGGATAAAAGGAATTTAATATTCATTAGAAGCCTTGGATAAATAAAATGGAATTTAAAACTTCATTGGGAAGGACATGGGGATTGTAAATGGAATTAAAAATTATATGAGAGGACCTTGGGAAGACTAAAAGGAATTAAAAATTCCTTGGGGAATGAGAGATGAATTAAAAATTCCGCAAAAGGACATTGTGAAGATAAAAAGGAATTAAAAATTCCTTGGGAGATGGGGAGAGTTGACCAAAGGGGTGATTAGACTAGCTAATCAATGATTAGAAGACAGTTGGGTAGCTAATGAAGATTAGGAGCCAACTTGTAAAAGTTGGAGGATGTGACATATCCTAATCATGGATTATACATGTGCACATCCCTAATGATGGGACTAGGAGGTGGATTAGGATTAAGTGAAAGTGATGGAGGATGTGACACTTGAAGGAGTAAATTAAATAAATAAAAATTATTTATTTAATTTATGGGACAGAAGGGGTAAGGTAGGATAAGTAATAAAAGTATTTAATTATTTAATTAAATACCTTAGGAATTTAGAGGACTTTAGGGGTATTAATTAAATAATCGTAATATTACTTAATTATTGCAAATAAGGGGCGGGGGCCCTAGCTCGGTTGGCTAAGTAATTCCGTTGCGGCTCGGCTGGTCACGAGTTCTAGTCTCCCCCGTTCCCGTGGTACCGGAGGGCGTGTCGCGCCAGCGCCGCCGGTCACGTTAAAAAGTTTACCAGGCGCACTGCAGTTTATAGGGGGTCGTGCTACCCGATTCCTGCAGTCTAAAAAAAAAAAAATTATTGCAAATAAGGAGATATTTAGATGAAAAAGGATAAATTTGACCAAATGTAAGTGGCTAGATTTAGATGCTACACCTACAAAGACTCATTCTCCTATGGGAGAATGGGTCTTTGTACATGGATCCTGATCAACTTTGTGGGTCCACTAGTGTGAGATATGAGATGTTGATTTCCATTGGAAAACTTGTCAAAATGTCAAAAATGAATTCTACAATTTAGTTTTGTGTCTTGAAAAGAATGATGACAATAAATGCAAAAATACAAAATTTATCTTCAAGATCTCCTTAATCCTTCTTCAACCTATAACCTACACATACACAAAGATTATTTTAATTTTTTTTTGTAATATAGGGGTTTTCCTTAGTCAAACCCCATGAATAGTGTTCCCACTTTCACAATGGCAATATCAATGATAAAACCTTGACTGGAAGGGAAGGAAATGATGAATCAACACTTGTTGCAACTCACCACCCTTCAATGGCTTCCTCAAAGGAATGAAGTCATACACATCTCTTCATAGGAATTGGATCTTTCTTACTTGATTTTCTTGGATTCTTGAATGCTTGAATGTATGAAGACCTACAATGCTTGTTAGCCTTCACAAGACAACATGAAAACACATAAACTTGGACATGATGTTAGGATCTTGATTGTTGAGCTATAAATGACTGATAATACTACTCTTGAATGCTCTTGAAAATAATTTTCTCAATAGGATTGCTCTCATAAAGTATTTTCTTGTTAGTTATTTTTTAAATGATAAAATGACTAGGTATTTATAGGTGTTTGTCTAGTTTGTCGAAAATTAAATTCTAAAAGCCAACATAGTTTACAAATTGAATTTTGGTCATTAAAAGGCCACCAAAAATATATTTTAAAATGGGTCCTAACACATAAATGGGACCCATTCGCCCATGGGTGAATGGGTCCTGGCCTATATTCTTGACACACATAATCCATAGCGATTTAATTATTAAATACATTTATTTAATGTTGGTCCTCATTTCATTAAAAGGTAAAAATAAAGCTTTGGAATGTATGATTTGGTAAATTAGAAGCTTAATTATTTCCAATAAATTAAGGGGCCCAAACATAGTGTAAAATTGTAAAGGTATAAAATTTTCTACACTACAATATCATCGACATAATCCTCCAAGATGTTATGTATAAAGTTATGAAAGATCAATGGCATAGCTCTTTGATATGTTGCTCCAAATTTTTTTAATCCAAGAAACATTACTACCCAAAAAAATATAAGGAAGTTGTAGAGAAGGAGGATTCACTACTCACGAGTCTTTTTATTCTCAAGAAAATCCCAAGGGGCGAACTACCCTAAAAGGAACAAAGCGAGAGTTATAGAATCAGAAGGAGTAAATCATGAAAGTTTTCCAAATAAACCAGTGAGCTTTTAGCCAATGTATAGTAGCAGAGAAAAAGGATGGAAGTGTGGTATGTTGGAGTCCCAGAGGTGCATTGGCATCTCTTATGAACCAGAAACTAAGTTTATCACAGAAAAAACTAAATGACTAATAACAATTAGATTGCTAAGAGCTCTTAGAATGTGAGAAAGAAATAGGATATAACAAAACTAGAATAATGTAAAGTACATTATAGAACTAAAGAGAATGGAGAAGGAAAATTCTCACAACAACCCAAGTAATTCAAAGCCTCCAGCTAGTAGATATCTTCAATACCTGAATATGTAAGTTTGAGAGAAAATGTTAGAGTTGTATAGGGGTTTGCCTCAGTCAAACCCCCATTTTTGGTGTTCCCACCTCCATGGAGAGCCAGGTAGATAGAGAAATATAATAGATAGAAATGAAATGAACGCAAGAGTGATAAAATCAATCCCCAATCAAGGAGGAGAACCCATATCACAAAATGGAGATGTAATTGATATAGGATTTGTGAAATCCTAGGATGCTCATAAGCACAAGACAAGGGAGATATCAGCTACAAGGCTTAAGGAAGCTAAACAGGGAGAGCAAGATAGCTATAAGAACCAAAAAGTTTACAAAGGGTGTTGTGAGAGCTTTAGAGAATGCTATTGTAGCAAGAAAGGGAGCTATGCAAGCTTGAGAGAGCAAGAGAGAGGATAGAAAAATGCAAGAGCTAGAGCTAGAGAGGTCTAGAAGGCCAAATAGATGGAAAATATAGCATTTAAAGAGAGAATAGGAGGTAAAAGGGGATTCTTGAGCTGTTACAAGGCATCCTAGGCTGTTACCACTGACAAAAGGAGTTGACAAGTGGAAAACATGCTTAAAAAATGATCATTTGAATGTTGAAATGTCACGGGATGCTATCATGATGTGTGAATGTCTGTACAACATGCTAGTGTCTAGAGACATCATGCTAGAAAACAACAAGAATGGAAAAAGCACAAGTTTCAACACACAACTGACGAACAAGGGTAGCTACTGAAAAGGGGTCCCAAGCATCCTATGAAGGGAAAAAAGACTAATGCAAGAGCTAAAATGAGCCTACACAAATGCTAAGGGAGGTGACACTAAAGCAAATGCAAGAATGTATGTGAAATTGCAAGGGGTGCAATTTTATAATATTACATTTATCCCCCACTTTAGTAGGCATATGAATCTATACTAATATGCACACTAAAGGAAATCTACTAAATATAAATAACATCATAATGAAAAAAGGATGTATTGTAGAGGAAGCAAATAAATATTTGAATCAAGGAAGCATGCCTCTAGGCTGAAGACCTACAAAATAAACACATTAGATAAGAAAGACCTACACAAGACAAAAATGTTAGAACATAAAAAGCCACTATATCAATGGGTTAGAACATAAACAGTCCAATAACACACACACAAAGGCACATAACAAATTAAAGGATTTGAGTCAACAAAGTAAAAGAGACCTTGATGTAGAAGGTTGTCTCAATACTGTGTCATCCCCAAATTAAGAAATAACACATAAGAATTCTTAAATGAAGAGAAGAAGGTAAGGATTGATTGCTTCAAGAGAAGAATGAACCCAAATGTTAGGGAAGCAAGCAATGTCGAAGAGAGAAATAAATATTTACACAGGATGAAGGAGATGCAAGTCTTCAATCTGGTATACACAATTTGAGAAGAGAAGAGAGAAGAGAATTTAAGATCTAGAAAGGAATGAAAATTATAAGAGAGATGGCTCCATAGGTACCCTCTCCTGTAAATATTTTAAAAAAACCACCGTAGGCCCTCGGACCCATGGAAGGTGAAAAAAAGCTTCGCAGGTCCTGGGACCTACAAAAGGGTGAACAAAAGGCTCTACAGGTACTCTCTCCTATAGAGTTAAAAAAAATATCTTGTAGGCTGCAAGCACTTTACAGATCCTTAGACTTGCAAAGATGGCAACCCCAAGTACTCTCTCCTAAAGGAAGCCCAATGTGAAGAACTCCGTAGAGTCAGATCGGAAAGTAGCTTCATAGGAAAACCTACAAAGCAACATGTTAATTCATAGACTAAACATGTTAGGAAATCTTGACGCAAAGGAGCTCAACAAGTTCTTGGTCCTACAGAGTAGTACTAATAAGATGAACATATTGCTACTACAAGCTACATTGTAGGACAATCACAAAAAAGATAGGTCTTGCCGAGGTGTCCCCAAGCTAGATGCCAATAAATTCATTTGAAGGGGAAGCTTTCAAAGGGGGTTCCCTAAGGAACCCTTCAAGAAATAAAAGGGCCCACGCAAGGGGACACTCCAATTGAAAGATAGAGAGAAGAGAGGGGGTCCTTAAGAAGGACACACATCTCTAGAATAAGTTATCATTGCACCCTAGCACATAAGGGAGGAGAATCATGCAAGATACTTAGCGCATATAAGATAGAGGTAGACCTTTATATCACTTGTCATGTGAAGAAGAAGTAGGTGTATCAAAAAATAAATGAGTGATGGCACATGAATCAAGAAGTTGTATTTTATCCTTTAAGGCCTTACATTCACTAGTGGAATGGCCAAGCACTCAATGGTATGCACAAAAAGAATTTTTTCTTTATCATGCTTATGAAATTTATTATGTATAGGAGAAGGAAGAGTAATTAAGTGGGCTTTAAGAATCCTCAACAAGATATGCTCTTGCTCAAATAAAGAATGAGGAGAAAGAAGCAACCCTTTCTCTTGTGAAGAAAATATTCTCTGGTCACAAGAAGACACAAAGAAGACAATGGAGGATGAATCAATCAAAGAGAACGAGGTTGAGTAGAATTCATGTCATTCAACCATGGATTCCATTTATGTTGTTCATTCAAGTAACCAAGCCCCAAATTATGCTTACAAGGTACACATTCTATAGGGACCTGAATGCCTTATTCATTACACCCACAACCTTTATGCCCATAAAAATATTTAGAGACGAGTTTAAAGCTAGGGTCAAAATGTGTTTGCAGATCTCGAGAAGGAGGATCTAGACATAAAGAGTATTATTCTAGAAATGGGGATTACACTCTTCTATGGAATCGCCATCAACCTTCTTGATAGGACTACCAACATTAGCCTATTTAATATAGGTGTGATCATCTTCCTCAGAAGAGGGAGGATCGACATTAAGAGCATTACAATTTTTGTTCACATTAGCCCATGATGAAAAAGAATAACCACCTTTGATAGTGGGTTTGAATGGTGTTATCAGAAGGACTAAGTGAATCGGGTCGATTTTATATTCTCCAATGAAGGATTCTATAAGGTCTAAAGAACCCTAATCATCACCAAGATATGCATTCTTTTGAGAAGAGGTAGAAGGAGCAAACTAAATATTTCTTCCTTCAAAAGGATCTTCTTTAGGGACATCTATCTTAAGAGTATCATGTGTAATAGGTACCATAGGTGCAAACATCAACACATTGGAAAACACTGAAGGGATAAGAGTAGGCACAACCAAAACCTGACTGACAATTGCCATCTCACATAAGTTCATAGCCTTGAGGTTAACCCTGACTATGACTAATTAATTATTGCAAATGAACTTAATAGATTTATGCAAGGTAGACACTTAGAATTCTCCCATAGCGTGAATCCACAGTCTACCAAGGAGAATGTTATAAGATAACTTTTTTTACACAACATATACAAGGGTGGGTACAGTAATGGGTGGGTGATCCCACAATACTGATTTACAATTCCATTAAGGAATGAAAATTGTAAAAATGCTCCCATGAAAAGAATTATGGTTTTTAGGGGTTCACACAAATTGGGGTGTTCATATGGACCCAAAAAGGGGTTTTTTTGGACCTTGGTTTGAGTGAAAATTATTTAATGATGGGGCACACTTTTTGGAATTTTTTTAAAATGAAGACAATGAAAAATTCAAAAAAAGGGGGGGTTCACTCGAACCAGGGTCCATATGAACCCCACTTCTAGTGAACCCCCAAGGGGGGTTCACTCAAACTAGGTTCCATATGAACCCCCCTTTTTCCTCCTTCTCCTCCTCTTCTACCAAATCTTTGCAAAATTTTGACTTTTGGTGCTTGGGTTGAGGATGAAAATGGAGGAGACTTCATAGACCCAACTAGATGATGTTAGTCCTTGAAAAGAGCTATCCATCTCAAACATAATTTTAATGTGTTTTGGTTTTATTATGTATTTTTTTTAGTTTGATTAAACATAGGTTTTTCACCAAAAGTCAAGCTCTATGTTCTGCACATGTGAAGAAATAGTAGATTATCAAAATGAAATTCTAAAAAATATGTTCAGGCTAGGTATTGATGTCCTTGATCGAGTAAAAAAAAACAATTTTGATACATACAAAAAAAGTTATGTTGTATGATTTGCTTGTGTTTGAATTGTAATTGGTTTGAATTTGAAAATTGATTAAGGAAAAAAATTCAATAAAACACTATGAAACCAAATGAACTTGTTAGATATCATAGTTACAGATCTAAATTTGAAAAAAAAAAATAGAATTTATCTTTAATAGAAAAAATTTATGTTTTATATAGTGAGCATCACTACTTAAAAATGGTGTTTATTGATAAAAACTAGTTTTCGAATGAGATGGAAAAAGAAATGCAATCTAAATCAAAAAAATTTAAAAAATTATATATTTAGAATTTATATACAAAATTTTACAAATCACTAGTTCACATCATCTTCAAATTCCTCATGGTTTAGCAACTATAGGTTCCCAATAGTGAAGATTTAGTTAAAAAAAATTAGTTCAATGTCCAGTTTGGCCAAAAATTTTAAACTAGTATTGTAGGATCACCCAGGTCCCAACCTTAAAGGCAAGACTACCTTCAATGTCATTGCAGTCACATCGATTTTTCCATAGTTTTAATCTTGCATTCCTAGGTATGTGCAGGATCATGATGGGCCAAAAAGTGGCAATATTATGGGTATTTGTAGGGTATGTGGCTAACGACCTTTTTCTTACCCAAATTGATGAAACGAAAAGGGTTTTTAGAGGAGATTCTTAGCTTTCCACCAATATAAATTATGCGTTAATTTGAATTTAATAAATAATTATTATTTATTTTCTATTAGAATTATGACTAAAGTCTTGATCGATAGGCTGATTGAAAAAATCTATAAATTTCAAGCGGTATTACATTTTGAATCCGACACATGCATCACATTCTATGCTTCACATACTATAGGATTAAAAAAAGAAAAATTAAATTTCATGAAGTTTTGACCAAGTTAAGGTGGTTAGACATATGAGTTTTTATATTTTTAAATTTGTAATAAAAATTCATAATTAATTATTTACTTGGGAAAAAATTACAAAAAAATATGCATCATATCCATACATTAGTCCTATACTTATATATAAAATCTTATAAAAAAATATTATCATTTTATTATGGTCAGGGTGGTCAGATAGACACCTACTTCTTATTTTTTCCTTGAAATTTAAGTACTACTGCATTGAAATTTCAAATTTTCACCAAATAGATTTTATTTATTTTTAAATAAACCTAGTAGTTTAGAAACTACATTCAATTTTCTACAAATTCTATTCTTACATATTTTTGAAATAATATAGATAACTTATTCAAATTTTTATGTCAAGTTGCCTAACATTGATTTTTCTAATTTTTTTACCACTTAAGGGCCTATTTTTTCCATCATGATCCTGCACACCCTCCTCTCTCATTGGCCTTGAGTGCAATAAAAAACAATCATAATAGTTTCCTTCTCTTGATACCTCTCCTACTTGTGATGAAGGTATCATGGTGTTAAAAGATCCAATCATTGAGATTCACAAGAATCTTGATTGTCCCTCTCCCAATGCTCTTCCCACTTGGGAAGATATTATCATACAAGAGGATGAAATCATAGATACATTTATTTCAAAAGATAGTAAGAGGGATTTATTAGATGAAGATGATAAGATCACCTTAGATACCCCTTGTTGGAAAATCATCAAAAAGAGATCAAATCCATTGAGGTCATGAATGCACAAGTGACTATTATATTTATTTTGATTATTGTACCTCCTTAGACTAATTTTGGACCTCCTAAGAGTCCTCTATTTATTGGACCTCCTAAAATTCTCATAGTTATTGGCCCTCCTAAGTCACCTCTCATTATAGAATCTCCTAAACCTCCAAGTGTTATCTTAAAGTTTTCAAAACAATTTAGTAGTAACCATGTGTTAGAAACTAGGTTATCATACTATACCTCACACATATAACACTAGAAACAATAAGCAACCAAAAACAATACCAACTTTCATCCCATTGCTTCAACCATATCTCTTGTACCTAACATCTCACAACATAGTGGTAAATAATTTGATCATGTTGAGAAACTTTGTAACACTCCTACTAAGATATCCTTGTGGGATTTGATTCAAAAATCACCTACTTATCATGCCATGCTTCAAAAGGCTTTACAAAAAATTATTACCCCTCCTAGTGTGAAACCAAATGATGTGGTAGCTTTGATTGAGAATATGAATCAACCTAATTTGGACATTGTATTTCATTAAAGTGAATTACCTCATTTGTAAAATTAAAAACAAAATGATGCTTTGATGATAGTGAATATTACTAACAAAGTTGGGATTAGATGTACCCTTATTGAAAATGGTTCGAGACTTAATGTTTGTAGTGTGAATCTATCAAAGGTTTTGATAATGTGGGTAAGTAATTGCTTGGTGTGATAAAATTACCTGTCAAAGTTGGAAATGTTGTGTTACAAACTCCCATCCATGTGATGCCCCATGATTTGTCATATAATATTCTCTTGGGTAGGCCATGGATTCATGAAATGAATGCAATGCCTTTAGAGCTACACCGTATGTTGAAATATACTTACAACAATAAGGTTTACACAATAAAATTTGACCCTAAATTTGAATAGTGTTTACAAACTAAAACAGGAACAAAGAATCCTCTTAGCACATTAACACCAACTACAAAAGTGGAACCTTTACAAGTCAAGGATAAAGATGAATTTCTTTCAAATGTGACAAAGTTTTTGGATGATGTTTGGATTTTATTAGGTTTCACACCTACATCCATAGGGGAATACAAGATTACACACAAATCAAAAAAAGAGATAGAAGTTTCCATAGTATCAACACAATCTATCACTAAATGATAAAAAAACATCGAATTCCAAAACTTCTAGCAAGTTACAAGAAGATACAAATTACACATCCACTTATGATGAAAGCGATTATGAGAAATCACCTTCCTTGAAAAAAATTGGAAAAACTTTATGGAAGAGTTTACCAACTTCTAAAACAATTTGGCTTTAATGGAAAATGATGTGGAGTGGAAGAGTGGGGCATTCATGTTCCTATAGAGCTTGGCACACAAGAAAAAATAATAGGGCTTGGATAATATCCTTTGAAAGAAATGAAAGCATCAAAAAAACCTTCACTCAATATAAATTCCATCACACAAGGTTCTTTTAAGCCAACTTTAACCTTGGTGCATCTTGAACTGATAGACACTACATGTGGGAATATGTCATTGGGTATATTTCAAAATGATGATTCCATAGGAATTTTTTTGGGTATGATGGATACTTTGTCTACTCATCATAAGATCAATAGCATCAGTTGTTGCTCCTTTTTATGTGGTAGTTGTAGTATCGCGTAATGCTCACTATCTTTCATGATGGTATAAAACTTAGCTTTATGCAATTATCATATTTTATTTTGTAAGGAGCAATATATTATTATCCATTTTGGCTCATATTTGTCACTACACTTGGAGGAAAAGGGGCTATGTATCCTTGTCCTAGGTGCATTCCTTCTAGCAAGGTATCCCTCTTTCTCTCCTTAAAACATTAGTGTAGCAAGTACACTAGCATTTTAAGGGGGGGAGGCATATAGTTCCTCACTCATTGTTTTGCATGGTCCCTCAGTGAAGATAGCATACATCTCCTAGGAAGTGTGACTTTATTTATCAAAGTATGGCTTTCTTGATTTATGTTGGTTTCTCCTTTGTTGTGATATTAGGCTTGATGTCCCATAAGAGTATGACTTTCCTTGGCATATGACATTCCTCTTGGTGGTAATAGTATGTTTAGTATTTCCTAAGACTTGAATCTTTTATTCCTTAGTTATTCCTCTCTTAGTGGTGATTTCAAGTGTGATATTTCCCAAGGTGTTACCTTTCATGTATTAAGAAAATCTCATTTGATTGTTTCAGATTGTCACCTTTTGTGGTGATGTTATTACATCCCTTTAGATTTTGGCATTTTCTTTTTATTTTCATCCCTCGAGACATTCAACAATTTTATTTTCATGGAACCTAGCATAATATAGCTTACTAGCCATGTAGAAATATTTGGCATCACTTTGTTCATAGGGTATGAAATTGGTTATTTTGTTCATTTTATAGCACTTTATCAAGGTTATCAGGGAGTATAACTCTTGGTATACTTATGGGCACACCTTGTAGACCTAGTGTGTGTTTCTAATTTTGCTACCTATTTTGGGGGATCACCTAGTGAATATTAGACTTCACTAGCCAGTGTGTCTTCCCTGTTTGTGTTTCACCTAGAAAATATTGAACTTTTTTATTGTGTGATTCAAACATTTTTGTATGGCTACTAGCATACTACAACTTGTTAGCCCATACCCCTTTTTTATTTTTTCTTTGCATTTACTTTGATATTGTATTTTTTTTATCTTATGTTTTAGTGTACCATGCCTGTGAATTCCTTTGTGCCTATGTTGGTTTGTCATGGGATCTTGGATCCTAGGGGCTTGATCACCTTCCTTGATTCTTAGTTATCCTATCTCTTCAATATTTGTGCAATTGAACCCCTCTTGACATATATTTATCTACTAAATAGTGTGATTTTGAGTGTAAGTTCATACTCTCACTAAAGTGGGGGATAAATGTAGCATCATAAATTGTCACCTTTGAAAATTCCACTCTATGTTTCCCCCCCTTAATTTATTAGACCTAATTAAGCTCCTAATTTCCTAAATTATGCATTATATGGCTAAATTTAATACAGTTTCTGATAATTTTCAAGCATAAAACAAATACTCTCATTTAGAAGTTTGTCCTTGACACTTAAAACTTTACAAAATAGGGTTGCAACACTAGTACCAATTCTTATGTCCCCCTATTTTGGCTCCAAATTCAAATATATCAGTTGTGGTGCTTTATTATTTGAAATTTAAATATCTAAAGTCAAACATCAAGATCTAATTTTTATGAAATTATAATAATAGCATATAAATTCCTAATTATTGCATTATTTGAGAATTAAGTGAAAAGGAGGTGAACATCAAGAGAAAATACTATTTTCTAGAGCATTCAATAGCAAATTTTTTTTAGCATTATTATAGAAATTTGAGATCCAACATCATGTCCAAGTTTATGAGTGTTCATGGTTCTTTGTGATGGTTAACATAATTGTATGTATCCACACATTCAAGCATTCAAGCATTCAATAATTCAAGCAAGATCCAAGATCCTTGAAGTGATGCGTGTGACTTTAGTCCTTCAAGGAAGTTATTGAAGGGTGGTTATAGGTTGATGAGGATCAAAGGAATTTTGAAGACACTTTTCTTATTGTTGCATTTGAAACCCTAGTCCTTGACAATCCACAAAAAGTCAATTATAGAAATAGCTAGAAGTGATCTATATATTTTACAAGTAGGAAATAGAAGTATAGATTCGACATTAGAGGACAGTGAAAATAGATCCAAAAAAGCCCTAGTAGGACAATGGTGCCCCCGAACCAACATCCAAATAATTTTTGTGGAAATTTATATCATAGGAGTTCAATGCCCTCACCTTTTTGTTTTTGGTGTCTAATTTCCTCTATGATATTTCAAATCTAATGTTTTTGTGTAGAAGTGATAACTTTCTTCATTAGGACAATTAGATCCTTACACTTTATTGTGGGGATCAATTCATATTTGGTTGAGGGTAGGTTGACTCACCTTTTAGGTTGTAATTCAATCTCATACCTTGTCCTAATCCATCAAACCCCCACTAGACCATCCAAATCTCTAATCTTTAATGAATGAACCATTTGAAAAAGGTGCATAAACCCTGTGATCAAATCTTAGGGCTTCACTTTTTCTATGTTTCACTTGCAAAGCAAGATTCTTATAGGAGTATCACCAACCAAAGATCTAGAGGCAACACGATTGCTATTAGACTCTTGGAATACATCACTATACACAACTATAATACAATGCCCTTATAAAATAAGGTTATCTTCTATGACAATTCAAGCTAATAAAATATCAACCATTGGACCTAAGACCTAATGATGAATGATCCAAATTTATAATAGTAATAAAATATACATAAAATTTGGCTTTTAGGGGTGCTACCCTTAAGTCCCTGCCAAGGGGATGATCCCCTTGAACCCCTCATGAGGGCTACCTTCCCCCTTTAGCACCCCCCTTGTGCTTACCTATCAACAATAAACCTTATGTAATTGCAAGGTTGAGACACATTTTCCCAACACAAAATGTTCCCCAAGGTGTAATAGATGTTTTATATTGGTCTTGAGGATTGATAAAAAATTGATTATACCCAAAAAATCCATCCATAAATGATAATTAATCATATTCAATGATATTAAATCCACAATCATGTCTATGTTTGGAAGGAAAATTGTCTTTCAAAGATGTGTTATTAAGGCCATGAAAATCCATACACATTCAAATGTGATTAAATCTAGTTTTTCAACAACTACTATGTTGGATATCCAAGGTGAATAGTCTATAGGGTGGATAAATACATCTTGTAATAGCTTCTCAATATCAACCTTTAATAACAAAGTTGCCTTAGGGTTCATTTTATGAATCTTTTGTCTCACCCATTTAGCATCATCTTCTAATATAATTGTAGTGTAGGAAATTGTATACCTTTATAGTTTCACATTATGTTTGGGTCTCTTAATTTATTGGACTTAAGCTTCTAATTTACCAAATTATGTATTCCAAAGCCTTATTATTCCCATTTTTCAAAAGGGAAACCAATATTTAATAATGTAATTAATATTTTAATCACATTGGAGCATGTGTAAATTGGACTTTTAGGCTACGACCCATTTTCCCAAGGGTAAATGGGTCCCCTTTAAGTCCTAAGACCCATTTTAAATATGTTTTTGGTGGTCTTTTATTGATTAAAATTCAACTTGCAATTTTCAGCTTTTGGAATCTATTTTTTGAGGAATTAGATAAACATTTATAAATGTATAGTTTTCTTATCAATTCAAATCTAACACTTAATGAGAAAATTTTGGAGAAGAAAATATTATTGTCAAGAGCATTAAAGAGGAGATTTATTAGTCATTTTTTGCAACATTCAAGATCCTAACATCATGTTCATGCTTATGTGTGTTCATGTCATCTTGTGAAGGCTAATATGCATTGTTGATCCTAAAGCATCTAAGCATTTTCAAGTGTCCAAATCCATCAAGCATAGCCAAGTGAAGTTCCTTGGAACATGATGTGTTTTCCCTCAGTCCTCTAAGGGAATCCATTGAAGGTTTTGGTGAGTTGTAGTAGGCAAGTGTTCATTCATTGTTTCCTTCCCCATTGTCATTATCTCTCTATCAAGATTTAATTACCAAAATTGGGGTTTAACTAAGGAAAACCTCCATTCAAACAATACAATTTCCCCTCTCTTTGTGTATGTGTAGATTACATGTTGAAGAAGGATTGAAAATCTTGAAGATTAATTTTTCATTGTTGCATTTAATTTATCATCATTGTTTTCAAGCCATGAAAACTCAATTGCATATTTTATTTCCAACTTTCTGATAGTGTCCAACTTGTGAAAAAAAGAAGCTAAGATCCTTCCTCAAAGGATTTCCAAAAGTATTTTCAAAAGTCCTAACCAAGACCCATTTTCCCTAGGGCAAACCTATCCTTCAATAGAGCTCAAAACCAAATTTTGGTAATAGGTGCATGTCTCCTAGCCCTTCTCAAATCTACCTACAAACTATGATTTCAATTTTTATACTTTTGGGAATTTGCATTCCACACATTAGGTCTTATTTTTTATTTAGCTTGAGCATTGCATATCATTTCAATTTGGTTTCAAATCTATCATATTGTCTTAAGGACTGAGATCTAGGTCTGATTGGCTCACCATTAAGGTTGAAAGTCAATCTGCACACCTTGTGATCTCTTTCCTAATGAAATACCCTTAGGGATCTAGACATAAATAGAGCAAATACCTCCTTAACATTAAGGAACCCCATTTCCCAACATTTCAACAATGTTATGTGTTACCACCTTAGGATCTATGTCTGGCATATCTAAATAAGTCTATCCAAATAATTTAGGAAAATCATATAAAAGTGTTTCATGTTCTTGTTTTTCATTAGAATCAAGACATCATTAGTATCTCCTACAAGTAGAGTACAATAGTGTGATGTATTAGGGAATTTTTGGAGGTATGTCTTCATAATCAACCTTATCATTTAATAATTTATCATCTATCCCAAAGTATGCTTTATCATTTAAACAATATGGAAAATGGAAATCATGATGGTAGGTAGATAAAGTATTATAAGCTCTCAAAAATTTGACCAAAGACTCATCATTTTGAAAGACCTCCAATGTTATGTTATTTCTTGTGTTATCTATCAATTCAATATGAACTAGATTGAGATCTATATTTTAGAATATTCTTGTGTTATTGTGTTAACATTGAGTGTAGGTATTTGTGAAGTCTTAGTGTTTTTTGAAGGACAATAACCAATACCATTTGTTGTTTCTTTCCTATTTAATTCTATAGGGACTCTAATTCCTTGCTCTTTTACACCACATCTTTTATCATTATATCGAAACTAGGAAAGGATTTTATAACCTCTTTTATAAATGATTTCCAATTATATAGAAGAAGGTGCTTTTGTATAGTTGTTCTCATCATAAGTCGATGTGTAGCTAGTGGTTTCTTCATTATAAGTGACCTTGTAAAATTATATGTTTGAGGAAGATTTGTGGAAGATTGCATTGATGCCACAATGGTTTCTTTTACTTTTGTCAAATTGTGATGGTGATATTTTATACTGTCCTATGAAATTAGGTGTAATATACAACAATCCCCAATCATCATCTAATAATTTTTTCTTGGATGAAACACATTCTTCCTTGTTCTCAACAGTCTTAGGTTCCATATTTGAGGTGGGAATCAAAGTGTTAAATGGTCTTATTTTTCTTGTTTTAGTTTTTAAAAAAAAAATCAAATTTAGGATAAGAATTCATTGTGTATACGATGTTGTTATATGTGTATTTCATGAGGTAGTGAAGAGTTGAAGGGAATTCCTTCATCTCATAGATCAATGGTCTTCCTAAAACAATATTAAATGAAAGAGTATTAGACACAGTTAACGTGAATACCGGTAGGTAACACAATATTACCTACTTTAATAGGTAATGTGATATTTCTTAATGGTTTTCTACCCAAATTGTCAAAACCATGGATAGTTAGAGCATCAGGTTGAATAAGGGACTTATCCACTCTTATCATGTTTAAAATATTCACTCTACACACATTAATATTTGACCTAGTATCAATGAGGGTATGTCTAGTGCCAATCTTGTTAATAGGAATCATTATTATTAAGGAAACATTTTTATTTTGTATCTCAAGAGGAGGTAATTCATTATGATGAAAGAAAATATCTATAATTATAGAATTCATACCCTCAAGTAATGGTGCTACATCATTTGGTTTAACACTAGAAGGCACATCAACATTCTGTAGAGACTCTTGAAGCATGTTAAGGTAAAATAGTGAGTTTTGAATAAAATCCCACAAGGAAATCTTAGCAAGAGTGGCATGAGGCTTCTCCACAAGATCAAACTCCTTACTATTATGTTGAGACAAATGAGGTGTAGTAGGGAGGATAGGTTGTGGGAAATAGATTGATGTAGGAATGTTTTATGCTTGTTTTGTTTGCTTTTTGTTCCATGTGTTATATGTATGAGCAACAACAAGGTATTGTTGTGGCTATGATACATCTTGTTATCTATTGTTGTGTTGGGTCAATTATCTTGCAAAGTTTAAGATATGACTAGGTGTTGAACATGTTTTTTTTGATGGTGGTCCTATAATAAGCACTAGTTTTTTTTGTGGTTGAGGTTGATTAGAAGGTGGCTAAATCACTAATTGAGTTTTAATTTCATTTATTGTTCATTAATTGTTGAGATCTTGTAAGCCTTAGTGAATAATTCAAGAGAGATGAAATCCTCAAGGGCTTCATCTAACATATCAAAATCATCACAACTAAAATACTTTTTGTATGCATAAGAGACTTGTAGAAAGAAATCTGACATGATCAAATTGTTGAACTTTCTCCAAGATGTTAATTATAACATTAATTATGTACATGCCAACTTGTTTGTGTGTTCGTCAATGTAATCTATGGGTAAATTCAACCTTATAAATCTATTATAATAACATAAATAAAAAATAGAAACTAGATTTCTAGACAAGGTACAAATATTAGCCTATTACTAAAATCGAAGCTAAAAATGGTTGGTCTAGGGCACACCATGACCTATACTTGCTTGTTTTTTATTTGAAATTTCAAATTCTAAAACACTTGTGATAGGTTTTAGATGTCTAAGTCATTGTTGGTCACGGATAACTTTAAAAAAACCCCCCCCCTCAATGAAGGTGTAAAATCCTAGCGAATCTTTCCTTTTATTTGAAAAAAATATTAATTTTCTTGTTGAATCTATGCACAATATTAAAAAAATATGTAAAATCTTGGTGAATCTTAATAAATAATTAGTAAAAATAATAATCGCAATGGTGAATCCTAGCGAATAATCACTAAAAATATTAATTACAATGGCGAATCTCCCCTTTAAAAATTTACGTAGTTGGTTAGCGCAATTCCCCCATATATATATATATATATATTTTTGTAATATTGAAGTAGGGGCCCAGGGGCGACAGCCACCAGTGGGGTCAAGGGGCAGCACCCCTTACAGGGGTCAAGGGAGCAAAGCCCCCTTGTTGGGGTCGAGGGGGCAACGCCCCCTCGCCGGGTCTAGGGACAGTGGCCCCAATGTGCTCTTGTCACGATACAAGCAGGGTTGAGGGGCAAAGCCCCTCGCCACCAAGCATAAATTCACTATTGAAATCGCATTGGAGCACACATGGATTAAGTATTTTTTAAAAATATGACTAAAATTAAGACTAAATGAAAAGTGGAATTTTTACCATTGATTAGCTTTCTAATCATATGGTTTTAGGTTGATTTCGCGCTCTAATACACACATTCCTTTTAAAAGGATTATTGACTCCCATAATTTATTTTGGTCTGATTCCATGCCCTAATACATGCATGCCTTTTAAAAGGCTTGTTGAGGCCCAAAAATTGTTTTGGTCCACACAATTAGGTTTAATCGTGTGGACCAAAACAATTTTCAAGCCTCAACAAGCATTTTAAAAGGCACGCGTGTATTAGGGCATGGAATCAACTTGTAGCCATCTTATTGAAATGATAATTGATGATTTGATGGCAATAAATTAAAGCCCTATTCAAGGATAAAATATCCCTAATTTAATTAAATGGTAATTTATTATTGTGGCAATATTGCCTCGAAATTAATGGTAGTAATATAATATTATTAGTGAATTTAATTAATATTTGTAAATATAGTATAAACTACTAATGAACTAGTTCTAGTGACGCATTGTTTACATAGGTGAATTAATTGAGACGAAATTAAGTTTTTGTTAAAACTTGGCAATTCTACATCATTTTTAGCTTGTACTATTCACCATTTTTGGAGGTCTCAATTTTAATTATTTTCCAATTGGCAAAGACTCACCACTAAAGTTTTCCCTAATGTTTGTTAAGGTCTGAAACTAGGATTGTTATTGTTTTACCCAATTTTACGAAATGTAACCTTATTAAACAAACTAGGTTTTTCAAATTTTGCAATGATAATGTTCTTTTTAATTCAATTATAGAATATTTCAAAAAATATGTGATTCTTGTACATATCTTATTCTTTTTAGAACTGAAAATGAACAATTTCCCCAATAATTGCACAAAATCAAGTAAAATGACACTTTTCCTTTCAAACATTTGCAAACACACTTTTGGCAAGAAAAATAATATAGTTTTTGAAATTTCTAGAATATTTCCTTAATGTTCAAATTTACAAAATTTCTAATGCAAATCAGAAAGTTTAATCAATGTTTCAAAGGTCAGATTCACCAAAATATTTTGATTGAGAAAGGGATTTTGGGTTCAATGTCTAAATCACTAAAATCAATCATTTTCTAATAAACATTGGATTCCAAATTGTCAAGGATATGAGATTGACTTGCAACCTTTAAATAAGTGAGTCAAATTTCCTTGGATCTAGAATATTTTTATGCCTCAAGAATTGATTGAAATTAATGTAAATTTATTGAATTGATTTGACTATAAGATTTAATTTGAAAATGCAATTTTTTTGTATTGATGAAACTAAACTGTCAAAAATAAAAAGATCTATAAAGGGTAGAGTATTGTGCACTCGTGACTGATATCTATAGCTGAAATAGCCAATCTAGGGTACAAAATTCCCTAGACTGAGCTCCTCTTTTTCTAGATCTGAGCTCACATGCTTGTGACACCTTAACTACCTTTCATAACACTATTCTAGAATCTTCATCTTTGGATCTAAACCTACAAAAATCTTGAAAAAGAGGGACAAGGTGTGGCTATATAAGATTTTTCCTCAATCAAACCCCAATTTTATAATTTTTGTCTCCACAAATAGTTAATGAATTGAATGATAAAATATGTGTGCTCTTAATCGTAACTGCATCTGAAACTATAAAAGGTTAAAATATTAAAAACTATACTAAAATGTGTTAAACAAGGATCCCTAAATGATAACAATGAGATCATCCCAAGAGAAAGTCAAATACCCTTAGGAAAATCTAAAATGTAATAATACCTTTCTAAGGGAAACAAGTAGATTGAAGCTTGAAGAGAAGAGCACTTTGAAAACAATTCATTAGGTAGTTGAAGAGGGCCTTGAAGAAATCTCCAAAACCTAGATTTCATCATGTTCCTTCATTGGCATCAAAATTCTATCATTGTAGCAATCTTGATTAAATCTGAAATTTTCCTTAAAAACATGTAAATTCAAATGTATTTTGGTAGAATATAATTGTCTTATGATTTTTCTTTTAATTTTGAAATAATAATTCATGTTTATATAGAGAAACTTTGGATAAATTAAATTTTAGGCTGACATCCTTAATTTTGAATTTTCAGGATTAAATGACTGCCAAGGCCCAAATTTGAAATTACATCTCCAAAATTAGAGATTGATAAAAATGGGAAATCAAGTTTTCTAGGAAAAATAGTCAATTTTCCCTAGACCAAATTTCTCACACTCAACAAAAATTGATTTGGGCATTTAGGGTTTGCTAAAGTCTAGACTTATCCATGGTTAAGGCAGTTGTCAAAGTTTATTTGATGATGTTTAATTGATAATATGTTTTCTAAGGCTAGTTCCAAATAGAACATGAAATTGTACTTTCGCCTGAAATGGAGTACAATTTTTGACACTACATCATCATCCTTAAAGCTGCTCCTAGCTTCAACCTCTATAATTGGAAAGTTCTTTCTATGGACAAAATTTGGCCTTACATTGCTAGTAAGCCATCATGAGCTTCTATTTGTTGGGCATCTCCAAAATTTAAAAGATATTTCTAGGCATAAAAGATTTCATGTTTTTCATGTGATGTTGTGACACCTTTGAAAGATTGGTAGTATTAATATCGACTATAAACCTTTCAAATAGGCACAATAATGGCTTTGTTGTCATTTGCCAAATGTTTTAAAAAACTAAAAATAGTTTGCTATAAACCAACATTAATATTTTTATACAAATTTTGTAATGGTCTCAAGATTGTGTAGTATTATAATTACTGGTTCATATAAAAAATATTATCATATGTATAAAAAAATATTATTATATTTGTTTAATCATTCTACAATTGACTTTGTATAAAATATTAGTACATGATACATTTAATTTTTCAATCTTTTATTCTTTTAAAAAATAGTATTTTTTCTCAAATGACTTGAAGACCCCAAATTCCATTGAAACTTTCTTAATCAATCAAATTGACAATAAATTATTTTTATAATATTTTTAAAAAAAACATCTTTTCACACAAATAAATTTATTTTTCAAAAAAAATCCAATTTTTTTTTAATTAAAGAAAAAATATTTAAAAAGCAATTACAGAATACATTTACAAGCTATTTCAAAACAACTCAGCCCATGGGCTTAAGAGCACCAAAAGAGCAGTTATAAATTGTGACTATAATTGATGCCAAATGCCTAGAAACAACACTGCTCAAGTAAGACTAGCATAGAGTAGCAAGTATGAGTAGCCAATTGTACCCTACAATTGTACAATATTTGTATAGTCTTAGCCTAAAAACATGTATGTTAATCTGTGCTAATCTACCCAAAACAATCAGAATAAGTGCTACTTAGCTAAAAAGAATGAGCAATATTAGGATGTTTTAATTTTGTTATTTTTGGATTTTGATTGTGTGCTAATTTTTACATCAAGTTTCGGATCACACTCTGTGATCCACAATCATAATGATTCTCCTTGAACTCTCTTTCACCTTGATGATGGATCACGGAGTGTGATTTGTTGATGCAAAAACTAACACATAATGAAAATTCAGAAATAGCAAAATTAAAAGCATTATGAATTGTGAAAATCACATAACACTAACATTAAGATGGTGATCACTGTTGTATGGAAAATCCCACAATTCATTTACCAATGTGATTCCATATATCGATTGTATGCTCTTCTTCAATTGTTAACTGGTAACAACTATTAATCCCCTATAAAACGATTTGCATTGCGATAATTCCTAACGACAGGTTCCAAAAATGGGTAAATTTGGTGAAACATAGAAACAATTATAAGGGGTAATTTTAAGAGAGCCCATCTAAATACTTGACAAGAATCGAGCTCTTATTTTGTTCTTTTCGTGAGGATCCATGGATCAAACTCTTATTTCATTCTTTTCATAAACTCCACAAAGGATAAGGTGTCAAAATTTTAAGTGTTTCTGGATTTAAACTATGTGAACTTTTTAAATCAATGATTTGAATCACATTCCATGATCCTTCATCAGTATAATTAGCATGCAACAAGAAAGAAATCTTAAATCCTACATACAACTAATGGACCCAACTCCCAACATTAATAAACAAAAAGATGTGAATGTCGAGAACCAGTTCAAACATCTCAAAAGTTGTAGCTATGGCGGTAGAAGCCCTTAAGTCATTAAAGCAGATAAATAAATCTTACAAAAAAATCCATCAAACATGTATTTTTAAAATTGGTAAAAAATGGACAAAGAGTATCAAGCACTGTAAACAGATTAGAGAAAATTCCATATAAATATTCTAAAGCATATTTTCTTCAATTCAAAAATGTCTTGGAAAGCAAATAATAAAGGAGAAACTAAAATAGCAGTTGAGCAATCACTGCTCGAGATTTCTTACTTTTCTACACTCTTGGTCTGATCTTTTGGTTAAATGGAAACATCATATTATCAACACATTCTTCAAATCCAAAGTAAAAGATTCAAAAAGATTGGTATTAATAGAGATATCCTATGCTTCCTTTTGAAAGGACACAGCGATGGGAGCTGTGCTTGAATAGGTGTATTGTGTTTGGTTGGCTCATTGTCCAACCTCTATCCATTTCTATTTATTGCCGTTCACATTGATTTTTATACATTTTTCATTTATTTTTATTCATATGTTCTTTACTTCAAAAACATTGAATCTTAAGATTCATTTCTACGTAATTGATTTTAAGGTGTACAAGAGTGGATCTCAAATTCAAAACTTTTCAATCCAAAGTTCTACATTCACAACCCTTTTTAATATTCATTTTAAGAAAACTTAGAACATGTTTTTTATTATGGGTAAAACAGGTTTTGATGGGAACGGGAAAACCATTACATACGATTTTGAAGGGATTTGAAACCCTATCTAGAGCAAGAAAATTGCTGAAGAGAAAAAGCAGCAAATTAACAGCAAAACAACAACAACCATCATATTTATGTTATAATGTGTTATATTTTGATATTTAAAGATGTTTAATTTATAGTTAATTATTGTTTAGAAAATAGATGAAACAATACAATTATAAGATTAAATCGTTTGATTACACTTCATTTTTTATAAGAAGATAAAGATTTGCATGTAATGTCCCCGTTTTAGCTGACATTGCTTGTCGAGGAGTGAGCCTATCATTCTGATCCTCGTAGGCTGACAGTGGTGTGTAGAGGATCATTCGAGGCAGTTACTCGGTGTTCAGGAGCTTCATTGTTGCAGTTGTTTCAGGTTGGGCCTTCGCAGAGTCCTTCAGAGTGGTTTTTCAGAAACTTTCTATTTTTAGAAAGTCTGACGGGCGGAAGCTACTATTTTTAGCAGGGCACCTGGTTCAGCTGGTCAGCTCAGATTCGACCTCGTACATCAATTTGTTGGTCAGATGGAGAAATAACGGAGTATTTAACAATTTATAAAATAATTAATATTTTGACTTTATATTAAAGTCACTTTATTAATGTATTTAAATATTAATAATTAAATGGTATATTATAAAGTATTTTTAATACTTTATAATAAAGTGAAGAAGTTGATTATAATGAATAATTATTTATTCATTTATTTGGGCACCATTTAATTAATTATTTCTCCTAAGTCCAAACAGGTAAATTAAATCATTTATTTAAATGATTATTAAAAAGAAGGGTTTGATCGAATTTTTCAAGAGAGCTATATATTCACAGCTAAAGACAAATCGAAGGATTACGATATGATTATTCAATTTTGTCTTTTCTCTCTGAGAACATTTGGAGTTGGAGAAACAAGGGTTTCTGCAATTAGGTTTTGGAGAACGACAACTCTTCAGAATCAGACATACTGAGGCTGTGAAATACCAGTTGAAGATTGTCAGTTGAGTGGCTTCACACAGAAGTCATTACAGAGCATATTTGAGAAGTTTTATTGAAGTTTCTTGAGCAGTTTGAAAGGGTTTGTTGGCTGCTACAGTACCCGCTACAGTGCACGTGAATAGTAACGCTATAGTACGCATGAACAGTGACGTGCTATAGTACCACGTGAACAGTGCCTCGCTACAGTAATCCGCTACAGTGGCATTCAAGTCTGGGGGATTTATGGTTGCTAATCTTTCGTTTCCTGGGCATCTAAACTACTAGGCATTTCCTTACCAGGTTTGAGTAATCAGAATACATGCTTGTTTCTTGTTGTATCAGTTCTTATGCAATGCACAGAAAACCTTTGTATTTCTGAGTATTATAGTTGGAAAACCTTTGTATTCTGGCTGCAAGTTAATCACAGAAAAGTGTGAATCAGTCTGAAACTTTGTGCTACTGTTATCACATTCCGGAGTGCTTAGAAATGTCTTTCTAATTGCTGTTATTACTCAGAAAATGTTTTGAATCAGTCCCAAAATTGTTTGTAGACAAAAAAATCAGTATTTATAAACTGCTGCGAAGGAACTGTATGCTGTTATATTGGTGAATCACCTTCGAATATGAACTGAGCATTGTATTTAAAGTTGATTTTGTTACCAATATCGCCCAGAATTAAGTATTGTGGTTCCCTATGTGATGTAAGACAACTTTGGTACTGTAGATTTCTTTTAGAAGTAGTGATATGATAAATCAGTCCTAGATACATTTATCAAAGCTTGTAATCAGCTGGTAATGAGTTTATGCATCATACAATAAAAGAGTTGGAGTTGCATATCAAGTAATTGTCTTTTGCTGTAGATGATAGTTTCAATCTGAGTCAGAATCTGATTATGCATGCCAATTGTTCATAATAATGTCTATCAGCTGAAGCGTATATTTCATGTCATTTTGGCCATAGATCTTCATTGAAAGTTACCAAAAGATTGTTGCATTGCACCCTCAATTAGTTCGGACTTTGGCATATGTTATTAGCATTTCATTTCAGTTATTTGCACTTTACTAGGCAATCTATCATTGAAGGTAAACTCTTTGAAAAAACCAAGAAAAAATATAAGGCAGAAAACTTGGTTTTAGCAAGTGTCCACTTGGGGTGGTACATCACAGTGGTATCAGAGCCAAGATCCTGCCATCCTGTTGGGAGAACAAGAAGAAATTTGAGTTGCTACAATGGAATTCAGTGGATTTTCTGAACAGTTCATAAGGGAATGTGAACATGATGCTTGCATATTCCATGCAAAATATCAGAGTATGTCAGATGAGTTCAGGAATGATGTTTCTTTTGACTGCTACTTGAATTGTGTGTTGGTTTTGAAACCTGGGAAAAGGGGTGTGGTCAATTACATTAGAAGAACAATGAAAGAAAAAGCAGAACATTCTATTGATGAAAGGATCGAGAAAGAAGCAGAAGTGCTTGTTTGTGGTTTGCAGCCCACAAATATGGAAGTGGGTGAAGATACTATCACATCAGAAGCTTCTACCTTGCCAGTCGAGCCTTCTTATGAGGTACATAGCAGCAATACCTTTGATGATATTATGTGGGAAGTGGATAGCACACATGATGTTGCTTATCAGTTTGTTGAGCCAATTCAGGAGTACAAGTCAATTTATTGTTCCAGGGACTCTGAGATGGGTGGTTCGGATCAGCATGGAGTGATTGTGCAGTTTGTGAATAATCCATTTTTTGAGTTTGATGGTGGATTAGTCTATGATAATCCACTCTTCGAGTTGGAAACTGATCACACTCCTAATACTAGTTCGGTTTTGGGCAATGATCATAGCGTTTGGGATCTTTCCAATGCATTGGGGTTTCAAACAGGGCTCACGGAGGAGTTTTACAGTGTGTACACGGTGAGGAGTGCTTACAGTTTTACCTTTGATCCACCTGTACATGATTCGTATTCGATGCACAATTCTTGTGTGCATGCTGATTCTCTTTGCGCAGTCAAGAGAAGCAAATCATTTTTGTGCTCAGAGTTACTATCTTCAGAAGGTGAGACTAGAGGCTGCAAGTTTCCGACTGAGTTGTGTGCAGGGGATTACTTGCAGGATCATAGGTTGGATGTCCATCATGCTAGTGTGTACCTGACAGAGTTTGCTACTTCTGGGTTTCATGGAGGTGGTAGTGGCAGTGGACATGATGGTTTGGTTAATCACATCCCTGGGAGTTTCAGAGGGACTGTTGAGAGATGTTGTGTTGCGGATGCTTCCCGATATCCTTACTTCATTTTGATGGATGGATGCGAGTACCGTTTATATTGGGATCCAGGTGGCGACATAATTGGTATTGTGTTTTGGATGGGTCCCAATGGATTGCTTCACCACTTCTAGCATGGTGAAGTTGAGATCAGAGTAGCGCAGAGGAAGTCAGAGGGTATTAGGCATGGCAGGCTTCCATTTCGAGTTTGGGATCCAGGAATATTTTGTGCAACTATGTTTATGCTGGTGCTACAGGAGTCAGTTAGAGATGTGTGGGATATTTCATAGTTCTTCTTTTGGGCCTCGCGAGAACTAGAGTTTCTTTGCAGTGGAGATTGCTTGGGGATAAGCAATTTCAGGGAGGGCGGACTGTAATGTCCCCGTTTTAGCTGACATTGCTTGTCGAGGAGTGAGCCTATCATTTTGATCCTCGTAGGCTGATAGTGGTGTGTAGAGGATCATTCGAGGCAGTTACTCGGCGTTCAGGAGCTTCATTGTTGCAGTTGTTTCAGGTTGGGCCTTCGCAGAGTCCTTCAGAGTGGTTTTTCAGAAACTTTCTATTTTTAGAAAGTCTGACAGGCGGAAGCTACTATTTTTAGCAGGGCACCTGGTTCAGCTGGTCAGCTCAGATTCGACCTCGTACATCAATTTTTTGGTCAAATGGAGAAATAACGGAGTATTTAACGATTTATAAAATAATTAATATTTTGACTTTATATTAAAGTCACTTTATTAATGTATTTAAATATTAATAATTAAATGGTATATTATAAAGTATTTTTAATACTTTATAATAAAGTGAAGAAGTTGATTATAATGAATAATTATTTATTCATTTATTTGGGCACCATTTAATTAATTATTTCTCCTAAGTCCAAACAGGTAAATTAAATCATTTATTTAAATGATTATTAAAAAGAAGGGTTTGATCGAATTTTTCAAGAGAGCTATATATTCACAGCTAAAGACAAATCGAAGGATTACGATATGATTATTCAATTTTGTCTTTTCTCTCTGAGAACATTTGGAGTTGGAGAAACAAGGGTTTCTGCAATTAGGTTTTGGAGAACGACAACTCTTCAAAATCAGACATACTGAGGCTGTGAAATACCAGTTGAAGATTGTCAGTTGAGTGGCTTCATACAGAAGTCATTACAGAGCATATTTGAGAAGTTTTATTCAAGTTTCTTGAGCAGTTTGAAAGGGTTTGTTGGCTGCTACAGTACCCGCTACAGTGCACGTGAATAGTAACGCTACAGTACGCGTGAACAGTGACGTGCTACAGTACCACGTGAACAGTGCCTCGCTATAGTAATCCGCTACAGTGGCATTCAAGTCTGGGGGGTTTATGGTTGCTAATCTTTCGTTTCCTGGGCATCTAAACTGCTAGGCATTTCCTTACCAGGTTTGAGTAATCAGAATACATGCTTGTTTCTTGTTGTATCAGTTCTTATGCAATGCACAAAAAACCTTTGTATTTTTGAGTATTATAGTTGGAAAACCTTTGTATTCTGGCTGCAAGTTAATCACAGAAAAGTGTGAATCAGTCTGAAACTTTGTGCTACTGTTATCACATTCCAGAGTGCTTAGAAATGTCTTTCTAATTGCTGTTATTACTCAGAAAATGTTTTGAATCAGTCCCAAAATTGTTTGTAGACAAAAAAATCAGTATTTATAAACTACTGCGAAGGAACTGTATGTTGTTATATTGGTGAATCACCTTCGAATATGAACTGAGCATTGTATTTAAAGTTGATTTTGTTACCAATATCGCCCAGAATTAAGTATTGTGGTTCCCTATGTGATGTAAGACAACTTTGGTACTATAGATTTCTTTTAGAAGTAGTGATATGATAAATCAGTCCTAGATACATTTATCAAAGCTTGTAATCAGCTGGTAATGAGTTTATGCATCATACAATAAAAGAGTTGGAGCTGCATATCAAGTAATTGTCTTTTGCTGTAGATGATAGTTTCAATCTGAGTCAGAATCTGATTATGCATGCCAATTGTTCGTAATAATGTCTATCAGCTGAAGCGTATATTTCATGTCATTTTGGCCATAGATCTTCATTGAAAGTTACCAAAAGATTGTTGCATTGCACCCTCAATTAGTTCGGACTTTGGCATATGTTATTAGCATTTCATTTCAGTTATTTGCACTTTACTAGGCAATCTATCATTGAAGGTAAACTCTTTGAAGAAACCAAGAAAAAATATAAGGCAGAAAACTTGGTTTTAGCAAGTGTCCACTTGGGGTGGTACATCACATTGCATATGTATAAAGAAATGTTTATCTATGCTAAAAAAATTATATGCTATTAGAAGATGAGTGATGAGGAAAAACATTTTGAAGAAAATATGATAGACGAACAAATAATTTAAGCTAATTGTTTAGCCATAAAGTTTTGAAAGCTTATTTGAGGGTCTTGAGATTATTTCTACTAAACAAATTATTTTAGAATTCCTATAATTATGATATAAAACTTGTGAATAGTTTAATTTATTAATTTTTTTGTTAGTTCTCATTGCTTTTCTAATAGGCTTTTTTTATCATTTAAAAAAAAAAAAATTACAAATACTATTAAAACATACATAGATATGTCATAATGAATATTAATTTTGGGGGATTAATTAAATGAAATATGATTTTTATGATGATTTGTGTGTTTTGATTAGATAAATTTATATAATGATAAGTTGACTCGTCACAACACACCAACAATTCAACCTAACCATTCAAATTCAAATTACATTTATTTCACCAAAATCTATAGCTATACTAATAAAAAAAAAATGAATTATATTGATATTAATATATTTATATAAAAAAATTAAATATTTAATTATATTTTATTTTCAAATTTTACATACAACACAATTGTATATAATATGTTACTACTTCCAAAATATTTTGAAATAAATGTACTTAACATATCTATATGAGCAAGAGCAAGAGTGGGAGGATTTTGAAGTAAAACGAAGCAAAATGCTATCAAAATTTCTAGGCAATGGTGAGGAGGATGACTAGAATGATTTGGACAGTGATGAAGAAGAGGGCTAGCTTTGTGGTTGGGAGTTAGAAAATAGGGACAAAAGCTTTTGGAATTTATGGTTGAAAAAATGATTCATGGATGTGTGTAATCCATCACTTCATTAGGAATTATTTTGGACAAGGTCTCTAAGTCAAATTCTTCTTAGGAGGCTCTTTGCAAGAGTGCTTCATAGGGCAGTTCTACATTGGGGTTTCATAGGGGCTTTCCTTCCCTTATGACTATTTCTCCTTCTACAACCCAAATTATTTCTAGGATTGATTTTCCCTATGGTGAGAATCCTATGATTATTGGGTATGAGTTTGGGTGTCATGGCATGTTAATAAGCTCTATTGTGGCTTTTGATGGAAAGTATTTTGACTTACCACCAAGCTCAGGGTTGCATCTAGGAGTTTTTGCTGAACCTTTTTGGCGACATCTCCCTCTCTTGGTAGTGGAAATATTGGGACTTCAAGTCTTCTTTTAGATTCATCTTTGAAGGTCTTTGGATCTAATGAGGCTATGTAAATATCTTAAGTATGATGTGGTTGGTAATGGTGAATGACCTAGGTTTTTTTATTTAGCTAAGGTCTACAAGTGTATTGCTACTATTGTTAAAAATTCCAACTCTTCCACTTCATATGAGGAGTTTCTTTGTGATAGTCGTTCTAATGTTGGTGTCCCTATCCAAGTCAAGGTGGAGGGGCATTTAAAAATTGTTATCCCAAACTCTCTTACTGTTAATTTGATTGTGTGGTTTAGGAACTTACTTGTTGGAGATTCTTTAGCAATCATCTCAAAATTGATACTATCATAAGATGGGTGCTTCAAAAATAGAAAATAAGAGGTGAGGTTGAGGTAGTTGTTATGTTGAATATATTTTTCTGATTTTTATTTTTTGATCTGGATGATTGCTTAACCTAAATCTTTTGGAATACCATTTTTTTGGGGGCAAAATGGCATTCATCTTAAAAAATGGTTTTTGGGATTTAACCCAATGAATGATTAAACCATCAAGTTTCCTATTTGGGTTAGACTACTTGGGTTGTTGTTGGAAGACTATGAAGAAGAGATTTTGCTTATTTCCAATACTTTTGGGTAGTACTTTGTTACTAATACAATCACAAAGCTCAAGAAGCATTAGTTGTTTGCTAGATTTAGTGTTCTTGTAAAGAAAAATAGGGTGGTCCCTACTTGTATTACCTTATCTTCCAAATTTGGCAACTAGGTGTAGTAGATTGAATTCAAAGACTCAATAATTTATCATTATTGTTGTAAAGTGGACCATGTTACTACTAGTTGCTTAAGCAACAAGAAATACAATTTTTTTTTTGAGGAAAAAAGGAACAAATGCCCATTGTTGTTGAGAAGTGTATTACCACTATTGAGGATGCATAGAAGGACGAAAACAAGGGGAAAGCTCTTATAGAATGTATAGTGATGGATTCTTCTTTTAAAGTTTCAAGGTAAGATGATGGATTTGCTTGTAAATTTTTTAATCTTCCTTAAATTAAAAAAAGAGAGGATAAAAATATCATTACTCAATGGCTGGAACAATTTGAGTTTGTATCAGCATTGTTCTTGTTAATTGTCATTCGCTATCTTATTGTGCTTACTTAAACGAGAACATATTCCGCAAAATTATAACGAATATATTTTAAGAGTGCCATTTAATTAACTTCACTGGCCTAGAACTCTCATTTTCTTTTTTCGTAGACTGCACGTAAGGATAAGGTGCCAGAATCTTGTCAAATGTTAGAAAGAAATCGTGGGAACGTACATACAACTGATGGACTAAACTAGCAAAATTATTAAACTAAAAAGCTGTGAACGTAAACTCCAGAAAGGATAAGGCATCAGAATCTTGCCAAATGTTTGGAAGTAATGACAGGTACGTGCATACAACTAGTGGACTAAACTAGCAAAGCTAATAAACTGCAAAACTGTGAATGCCAAAAACCAGTTCATAAATCTCAAAACATGTAGATATGGCGGTGGAAGCTCTTAAGTCATTCAAGTCAGGCCTGGAATTTGATGGTCTATTTGACCGTTTTAAGCATTTTGGACCGTATATTACAACCTAAAAATTTATTAGACCGTATCATTTGACTTTTTATATAAACGTAAATATGACACTTCAAATTATTATTAAACCGTAAAAATTTATATATATATGTTTATGATAAAAATATAAATTAGTTTATAATTGAAAATTGGAATAATTCTTTCTAATTTCACTTTATATTAATATATATGATTTATTATAAATATATTTATTAATTTAAAATCTGTTGAGAATAGAATCTTTTCAAGATTAAATATAGTTCTTTCTAATTTTTTAAAGATTTTGACATTTTTACTAATAGTTATCATTGCTTTATATTAATATATATGATTTATAATTAATTCAAAATCTTTTCAAAATAGAATATAATTGATTTTTAACTTTTTGAATATTTTAACAAGATTTATTTTTCTACATAATTTAGAAACTTCTTGTTACAATTAACAATAAATTTAAGATTTAAGATTTATTTCTAATTATCAACATTTTTTAATTTTATAATTTTTTAATATATATATATATATATAGAGGATATTCTTATGAATAACAACATAGCACAAATTTTCATTGTATTTTCAAAGCATTTATTTTATAGCATTTTGTGTACAGTGATTCTTAGCTTTAATTTTCTTCAATAGAGTATTTGGTTTTATTGGTGAGCATGTTAAATTTTGTTTGCCTTTTACAAATAATTTATGTTTTTAGATAGATGAATTTAAGATTTAACTATAAAAAAAATTGAACAATAACAGCTAATTTCACTTTATAGCATTGTTTTTTCAACAACATTTATTTTAAAGGTGATTCAACTTTGATTTTTTTCAAGCAATAGTTGTGTTTTATTGGTGAGCATGTTGAAATTTTAGATAATGAGTTGAATAAGGATTAAACTATTTTTAATTTTATATAATTATTTCTGCATAGATTTGAAATTGATATTTAAATATGATTTTAGATAGATCAATTTGTGGATTGAACTATTTTTAATTTTATATAATTATTTCTTACTAGATTTGATTTGAAATTGATATTTAAATGTGTTTTTATGATATTTACACATATGAAATGAATAAATTAATTTATAGTCAAAATAGTAATACAATTTTACAAATTAGAGAATAAATATATGGAAAAAACAATCATATTGTGCAATATAATTATTCTTAATCTAATACTCTATGCATTGTCAAAATGTAAATTACATATATATAATTATTTAATTATCAATAAAATTTATTATATGCAATTGAATTTACTAATTGAGTGCATGCATAGTTTCTAAAATTTGTAAATTTTCTAACATAATTATTTTATAAAATACTATTTCATAGATTACTAATATATTGATTTTTTTAGGTACTTTAAATATTTTTTTGACAGTTAAATTTTTTCATAAAACGTAAAATGACAGGTATTTAAATGAACAAACCGTCACAAAATTTTCATATGACAGGCAAGAGTGGCCGTCAAATTCCAGGCCTGATTCAAGTAAATAAATAAATCATAGAAAAAGAGCCATCAAATTTTTATATATTTTTAATCTATTAAAAGCCGGTCAACAAAACATATCAAGAACAAACTAATTATAGCAGATTGCAAATAGATTTTCCAAATTACATTTTCTTCAATTGAAAGAAGAAAACTAACATGGCAACAGAGCAATCCAATTGCTCGAGATTTCTTACTTTTCTATAATTGAAATGGAAACAGCATATTATCACTACAACATATTCTTCAAATCCAAAGTCAAAGATTGAAAAAGTTAGGTGCTGATACACAGATCCTATGCTTCCTTTTGAAAGTGCACAGCGATGAGGGCTGTGCTTGAACATGATCAGGAGGAGACTTGAGATGAATTACCTGATTGAAAGGTGGAAGAAAAAGATGGGAGTGCTCGGGAAGGCTCAGTTGTAAATGAAGAAGCCACTGACTGCTTGGCTTCATGAAATGGAGCATATGTTGGTTCAGGAATTTCTCGAGGAAGGTTAGGCACTTGATCTTCCAGCTTCAGCAACTTTACCACTTGGGTCATTTTGGGTCTTGCAGCTGCATTTGGATGAGAGCACCATAACCCTATCCCAGTCAATTGCTCCATTTCTGCTTTCTCAAACTCCCCACTTAAATTCTTATCTGCAGCTTCCAAAACTCTCCCTTGACGATAAAGATCCCATACCCACTCAACAAGCCTCATACTGTGCTCTTGCAAACTCAAATCTACCGATCTTCTTCCTGTAGCAATTTCGAAGGCCATGGCTCCAAAGCTGTAAACCTCGGATTGAGGGCTTTTTCTTCCTGTCATCACACACTCAGTAGCTAGGTAACCAAGGTTCCAGCCGCGGCTGCGCTTAAATTTCACACACTAAGGGTGGGGTCTCAGGGATGGGGGTTTCCTGAAAACTTTCAATGGGTGCTGTTGAGAAATTTTAGGAAGTTTTTAAAGGTGGTGACCCCATGAACTTAGTAGAGCAATTCAGCTTAAAATATTAAGCCCCAGATTTTAAGGAAGCTGGTGGTTTCATCAACTTATTTACTGTGGAGTTCAGCTTAAAATTTAAGTTTCGGAATTTAAGGAAGCTTAAAAGTTGAGATGATTTACAAATGGCAAATAAAATTGCAAAACTGTAGGAGCAATCTCCAGCCGCACCCCATTTTTACCCCTCAAATCTGCAGTCCTAAAAGGTAAGAGCTGCTATTCTTCAGGAAAAGATTCCAAATAATCCTGTAGCAAATTTTTTATCAATCCATGAGACCTCATGTTCCTTAAAAATAGACCCTGCAGCCCCTTCATGGGACGCCACCCTAAACGTTGAACGCTTAGTGTGGGCCCCTCCAATCTGTAGCCTCGTTTTCCTGTTTCCGTTCCACTAACTCTCAAATGCACGGGCCATCCACCATACGTCAGGTCATTAACCATTATATAATGGGTCCGTCGGATTTGTCGGGAACTTTACCCCATCCCCCATTAAATAAGTTAATGTTTTAACTTATATTATTTTATTTTACTTTTTATTGTATAATACATTAAATTATATTATTTTATTTTACTTTTTATTGTATAATTTTATATTATATTGTATATTAAATAATGTTTTTCTGTTATATGTGTTAAATTGAAACCAGAATTGTTTAATTTACTATTTATTTTTAGTAAGTATATTATTTGTAATTAAAATTGTTAAAGTGGTTTTTACTAAGTGTATTTATAAATCAATTATATGGTTTGTATTTTTTTATGTAAAGTAAATATCTATATTTTATAAAATTTATATGTTTTATTTTAATAAAATAAAATTTTAAAAAATAATTTTGAGTAATTTGATTAGTTAATGTATTTTATTTTTTATTATTATCTTTATTAAATTGACAATTCATTTATAACGACCAAGTATTTAATCTTATTAAATATTAATTTTCTAAAAAACATTGCATCTCATATTTTACAATATTTTTTTATAATATGATGAATACAAAGGAATAAATTACTAGGCCATCAAACCCACTAACATATATTAAAACCAATGCACTTAAAATTGTCCAATAAAATAATGCAATACATATTTTAACCATAAAAAACATTATATTAATAAATAAATAAATAAAATAAAATTTGAATTGTGTTATTTAACTCTTAAGTGAAGAAGAATCTTAGATTGAGATTTTAAATTTTTATGGTTAGTTATTAAAAAATCATAAGAAATATTTGTTAGTCTATAAATAAAAGAGTACTTCGATTATGTTTTTTAACTCTAAGTTTGAATAAGTTGGTAGTTAATTTATTTGAATTTTATTCTTACTTTATGTATATTGAAAGAAAGATAAAATTCTTATGTAAAAAGGTTAAATAAATATCATTAATCATGAATAAAGTGTTTGATCATAAAATGTCAAAAAATTAGATATTCATCACATAGATAAATGGACAAGTGGATCTATAGTCACCAATTATTTAATCTTATCAGATATTAAATTTCTAAGAATGCACTAGAACTTCATACCTTCCAATATATTTTTATAATAATATGAAGACTAAATAACATAATATATAGGGAAAAAAATCAAGTCTTCAAACCCACACTAATATAAAGTGAAATTAATGTACTTAAAATTATTTAATAAAAATATTAATATTTATTTCAAACGGATCCCATAAAAATAATAATAAACATTTATATTCATAAACATGTGATTATAAATCTAAATTTTAACCAAAAGACAAGGTATTAACAATATAATTGTTAACTATCTCATCCTATGTATTCTTATAGAAAAGATAGAGTACTATGCTAAAAGAAAGATATGAGGGAAAAATTTAATTTTATATTATTTCAAAGGAAAGTATTGGTATTGTTATTTTACTTTATTTGTACAAATGATAATCTTATTTAATTTAAATATCTAATGTGGCTAAACATATCTCCTACATGCACCACACTAAATATTTATTTAACCTACAATATTATAATATATTTTTATACGAAGTTCTTCATCCCTTATGAATAATTTGCAAATAATATTATGAGTAATTAAATACATAGGATTTATAAGGTTGATGATAGCTTAATCCTCAATAAAAGAAGATGAAACTAGATTTTTCTATATAATATTATGATAATATTATATTTTTATATTATATTTTTATGTTATATTATTATATTATATAATATTTATATATTTTATTATGATTTATATTATATATTATATTATTATATTATTATCTTATAATATATCATAACGTATGTTATAATATTATAAACAATATAATTTAATATAATTATATATATAATACTACAGTTTAAGTATAATGTATAATACTTATATATATAATATATAATACAAACATAATTTAATATATTATATATTTAAACTATTATATTATATATAATAATATAATATATTATCTTATAATACATCACATATAATAGTTTAAATATTATAATTCTACATGATTCTTTTAATGCATTACAAAATTTATATTATGCTTATTTGTATAATATAATATTAAACTATTATATTATAATATTTATATCTAATATAACAATATAATATTTATAACATATTATATTATAACATTTATATATAATATAATATTTAAAATACTATATTATAATATTTATATGTAATATAACAACATAGTATTCATTATATATATATAACATATCTAGTCGGGTATTGGCATGGTGTGATGGTTTATAGGTGGCATTGTTGTTTTTGCCACCCAGGTTGAAACCCCATTGGTTGTATTCCAGTTCATAACTCTCATCAAAAGTGCTTACCCCTTGAATAAAAAAAAAAATATAATATAACATATTATTTTATATTATATTATAACAATATTATATATAATATAATATTTAAAATACTATATTATAATATTTATATGTAATATAACAACGTAGTATTCATTATATATATAAAATCAACTAATCAAATTATTCAAAATTATTTTTAAATTTTTATTTTATTACAATAAAGCATATAAATTTAATAAAATATTTTAATTACAAGTAATATTCTTAATAAAAAATAAATAATATATATATATATTATTAAGAAAAATCAACTAATCAAATTATTCAAAATTATTTTTAAATTTTTATTTTATTACAATAAAGCATATAAATTTAATAAAATATTTTAATTACAAGTAATATTCTTAATAAAAATAAATACTAAATTAAACAATTTTAATTTGAATTTAACAATTGTTGTGGACATATTATATAATATGCAATATAAGATAAAATTATATAATATATTATATTATACAATTATTAAATTAAACAATTTTAATTTGAATTTAACACATATAACTATTGTGGACACACTATATAATATGCAATATAAGATAAAACTATATAATATATTATATTATACAATTAAAAATAGAGCTGCCTAATAAAGAAGAAGTAAAACAATACAAGTTAAAGATAAAATTATAAAATATATTATATTATACAATTATTAAATTAAACAATTTTAATTTTAATTTAACACATATAACTGATGTGGACACATTATATAATATGCAATATAAGATAAAACTATATAATATATTATATTATACAATTAAAAATAGAGTTGCCTAATAAAGAAGAAGTAAAACAATATAAGTTAAAAACATTGCATGTTAAATTTTATATAATGTGTTAAATTCAAATTAAAATTGTTTAATTTAGTATTTATTTTTATTAAGAATATAACTTGTAATTAAAATATTTTATAAAATTTATATGTTTTATTATATAAAACTATATAATATATTATATTATACAATTAAAAATAGAGGTGCCTAATAAAGAACAAGTAAAAGATTAAATAATTGGTGGTTATAGATGAATTGTCAATTTAAAAAAGATAATAATAAAAAATAAAATACATTAACTAATCAAATTACTCAAAATTATTTTTAAAATTTTATTTTATTAAAATAAAACATATAAATTTTATAAAATATAAATATTTACTTTGCTTAAAAATACAAACCATATAATTGATTTATAAATACACTTAATAATAACCACTTTAACAATTTTAATTACAAATAATATACTTAATAAAAATAAATATTAAATTAAACAATTTTATTTCAATTTAACACATATAATAAAAAACCATTATATAATATACAATATAATATAAAACTATACAATATATTATATTAACAATTAAAAATAGAACTACCTAATAAAAAGTAAAATAAAACAATATATATGGTTATGTAAAATTTTAGCAAGTCAAATTATACGGTCTAATAAATTTTAAAGTTGTAAAATACACATCTAAAAAATGACAAAACAGTCTATTTAGACCATCAAATTCCAGGCCTGCTCTTGCATACGATCCAGAGGAAGACTTGTGATCAGAAGAATCGTAAGTTGAGTGATAGTCAAGGTCTTGTGTTGAAACCAATTGCACGTGGTTTTTAGACTGGAACTTCTTTTCATAAGATGTTTTGACTTCCTCTCACAGCTTCATACTGTTCTAGTTTCATTTAGGCATTCTAGAATACTGATCTACTCAAAGAATAGCTATAATTGTTGACTATAGCAATCTACGATTGACCGATGATGTTCAAGATGGCATTCCTAGATATCATCAAGGTTAACCTCCATTTCCTTTTAACGTCTGAAATTGTACTACATCTTGTAATCCATATAAATACATCACAGTTTCATATATTAAAGGAAAATATTATTCTTTTTTATCTGAACTGTATTAGATCTAGTAGTCAATATAAAGGGCATAGCTAGTTAGTATATAGTCTTTAGTTCATTTTGAATATTATGTTGTACTCATTTCCTTCTCTATTTATAATATGGCGATAATTTCTCTTCAAATCAAACTTAGTGAATGAAATATTTTTCAGCACTCAAATATTCTACCAAACCATCCATCTTTAGTAATGAGAATCTATATTTGATTGCAATCTTATTTATTAATCTAGACTTTGTGTACAATCTCCACCCAACACCTTTGTTTAGTTATAATACTATAGGTATGACACATGGACTTAAACTCTCTTTTAGCAAGCATTTATTCAATTAGTCTTGCACTTGTCAATTTAACTCTTTAATTTTTGCTAGTGTCATTCTATGTGTCATCTTATTTCAAAAAATGCTCTTAAAATTAAGCTAATATTATGACTTTAGTGTGATGGTAAAGTGGTTGTGTTCTTGTTGTGACCACCAGGATTCAAACCTTCGCTAGACCATTGTGATTGTAGGCACTATGCCTTTGTTGATCCAATGTGCTCACAGGTTTGAACCGTAGTGTTGAGGCTACTAATGACATTTGTGCCATGAAATAGACGTTCAAGAATGTGTTGTTCAAATTCCTTGCTAGGCTACTATGTTCTCGGGCTTTGTACCACTATTGGGCTACTATTCTTGTGGGATTGGATTAAGTACTTGCATTCATACTAGGGAGGAGGTCCCCCAATTATGGCCTCCATGTTGGTTCAAACCAGACTAAAAATTCCAAATATTACCAATCTGAAAAATAATATTATGACTAATACTCCTTATTAATTATAAATAATTTAGAATTTTATTTGATATGACATCTTCATATTATGATAAAAAATTTATCACTTCCTTATATAATGCTTCTTATACATTTATAGTATCACTTATTCAAAGATAAATAGAAAACAAATATTCTCATGTATCAATCCATCTAGGGGAGAGGGGCATATAGTAGAGCACCCTAACTTTGTGTTTCTCAAAATCCTACGTGGAAATTTCAAACCACTCCCAATATTGTACAACAATTTATTTGGCAACTCATATGCTTCTATATTTCATTTTAGGGCCACATCATCAAATATGATGCTACATCAACATGTTTTTTGTTGAGGTATCCAAAAAGGCCCAAAAAAAAAGTAAGAATGCTAGTGGTGCACCAAGTCATGTTTTATTGGTGCGTTGATGTGGCATCATATGTTTTGTCACTTTGCATACTTTATGGATAAAAGGTTTTTTGCAATTAGATATTAAAGTGCTCCACTATGGGGCCTACCGAGGACTATTTTTATCCCCACTATTAAACCTTGCTCCATTATGAGCCCCTCTCCCCTATAAAATTGAAGCATGTTTTCTACCATCCTTCAACATAATGAAAGTACTTTTCCTCCTATCATGCATAATTTTTCTACAATATTTTCATGGTCTACCAAACATAAATGATATACACCTATTAGTATAATATCAAATAGATCTTCATCATGCTATATATTTTGGTGCACACACATCTCGATGAATTTGATCCATGGTATGCTTGTGGGACACTCGTGCTCTATCTGTGTAGGTTGTGGTGGTTTTCTTCTAAATGTGCTATAGGTTAGTTATTTTCTAATTTGTTGTTGAGGTGGTGCTTCTAGTTTTCCTTGTGAATACCACTAGCATATATATATTAATTTAATAATATATATAAAATATGCTCAGAGATATCCTTCTAGAGACGCCTATTCAATTTTTATTTTTAAAAACTACTTTTATATGAAATAACAAATTTAGAATATTTTTTCATGCACTTGATTTTCTAAAATTTAAATTATGTCAATCATTTTAAAAGACAATGTAAACAAAAAAAATTAATTTATTTTAAAATTTAATTAGTCCATGTTTTGTATAAATAAATTATAAACTCCCACTTTCATGTCTAATTCTTGGAAAACTTAAAAGCATGAAACAAAGAATATTATTTTCCTGATAACAATCCAATCACATAAAAAGAAATCAACAATATGAAAAATGTATATTTATAATTAATTTTTCGTCATTCAACCTTAATTAAGTTTATAATATTTCTTTTTCTTTAATTTTAAATTTTTTTAAATTTTAAATACATTAGATTTATTTGAAATTTTGAAAACAAAGAATTTTTTTCATTGCTTTATAATTTTTTTTTTCATTCTAATATTAAAACAATATTTTACAATGAATCAAAGATTTTTCTTTTAATATTTTCAATATTTTGTAAATTTTAAGTATATTAATTTAAAACTACTTATATATTCAATAGCTTATTTGTTTTATACTTAATTTTAAAAAATTTTGAAACTTTTATAGTTTTTTAAGTGGATTTTGTGAATATTTATTTTATACTTAATTTTTTAAATTTTATAAACTTGTCTTTATGTTTTTATGAATTTTATAATATTTGTTTTATAGTTAAGTTTTTAAATTTCTTTTTATGTTCTTATGGATTTTAAAATATTTGTTTTATACTTAATTTTTTAAATTTTAGAAACTTCTTTTTATGTTCTTATGGATTTTAGAATATTTGTTTTATACTTATTTTTTAAAATTTAAGATATTTCTTAGCCATTTTAAAATCCATAAGAACATTGAAAAATATTCAATGATGATAAAAAAATATATTTACACAATATTCAATTAGTAATATCATCTATTGCAATTTTTTTCCATCAAATTAGGCATTTCTAAGATAGACACATTAAATGTGGAAGATGAAAATCTCGATTGATGCAAGACATTTGAAAGTAAACAGTAAAAAGTTCCCTCAACGTTTGGATCATCAGAATCATTAAGTAGCTATTTAATATTATAATGACTATAAAATATGTTTATAGGATCTTCTCTCGCTAGAAGTAGACAACATTCCAAAGACCTAAAACCAAAATTGATATAAATTAAAGCAATGGAAAAAAAAAATGTTTATAAGAGCTCCTCTAGCTAGAATATCCAAAATTGTATTAAATTAATATAATTCATAATTTTATTTATGAGATCATCCATTACTGCTCTGCAAGTTTAAAAGTAAACTAAAAAATGGAAGCACTACCTATTCGCTTTGCATATCATGTGATTTAGAAGGAATTACAGAGGCAGAGGCATGCCTGTAAAAGAAGAGGTGTGTGTTGTATGTGGCACCAATAATGATTTGAACATACTCTTTCCTAGCCAAGGCCAGTGAAACGTAGAAATAGTGAAATGAAATAGTTACTTGATTTTCTGCGAGCATTGGTGAAAGCAACAGAAAAGAAGAAAATAATCTTAAGTTTGATTTTGTTAAATCTCCACTGGTGTTGCTGAGGACAATCGATTGAAACCGATCCAAATTCTCATTAATCTTCAAGAACCTGGAAATATTTGTTTTATACTTAATTTTTTAAATTTTAGAAACTTCTTTTTATGTTCTTATGGATTTTAGAATATTTTTTTTATACTTATATTTTTAAATTTAAGATATGTCAGCTTTTTAAAAATCCATAAGAACATTGAAAAATATTCAATGATGATAAAAAAGAATATTTACACAATATTTAATTAGTAATATCATCTATTACAATTTTTTTCCATCAAATTAGGCATTTCGAAGATAGACAGATTAAATTTGGAAGATGAAAATCTCCATTGATGCAAGACATTTGAAAATAATCAGTGAAAAGTTCCCTCAATGTTTGAATAATCAGAATCATTAAGTAGCTATTTAATATCATAATAACTATAAAATATGTTTATAGGATCTTCTCTCGCTAGAAGTAGATAACATTCCAAAGACCTGAAATCAAAATTGATATAAATTAAAGCAATAAAAAAAAAATGTTTATATGAGCTCCTCCAGCTAGAATATCCAAAATTGTATTAAATTAATACAATTCATAATTTTATTTATGAGATCATCCATTGATTGCTCTGCAAGTTTAAAGTAAACTGAAATGGAAGCACTACCTAATCGCTTTGCATATCATGTGATTTAAAAGGAATTGATAGAGGCAAAGGCATGCTTGTAAAAGAAGAGGTGTGTTGTCTGTGGCACCAATCAATGATTTCAACATACTCTTCATAGCCAAGGCCAGCGAAACGCAGAGACAGTGAAATGAAATGGTTACTTGATTTTCTGCAAGGGACAAAAAACAACTATTCTAAGTGTGAATGCAACAGAAAGAAGAAAATAATCTTGCTCGATTTTGTTAAATCTCCACTGGTGCTGCTGAGGACAATCGCTTGAAACTGATCCGAATTCCCTACAGCTTCAAGAACCTGAAATTACAATCTAATGCAATGCCATTTGTGTAACAAATAGAGTCATTGGCCATTATCGCAGTTTCTGGGAGTGGTGTGTTTGTCTCCATTCCAGCTGTTGCCAGCAAACCGAAATCTGGTATACCTGCATATAATTTTGGAAGCAAAGACAACGCATGGGAATAGAAAATCTGGTATACCTGCATGTAATTTTGGAAGCAAAGATAAGGCATGCGAATAGAGTATATAGAGATAAGGCACTGGATAATGAAGTCCCTTGTTAGCAAAGAAAACACAAAAAAGAGAAGACCCAATACCACTTGCTGTAAATCATTAAGATCTTTCCTGCCAATATAGTAAATGAAAAAGACAAAAATCGGTAGTAATACTGCATATACGACAATATTGCTTTTCAAAGGATAGCTAAGACCAGTCATCGTATCTTTCCCGATAAAATGATAAAATGGATGTATAATATTCAGAATGTTTTCAAAAACCAAAAGACCCATGATCATAATCCAGTCATGCATATGATTTCACAGAAGCTTAACTCCATGTGACTTTCGCAGAAGAAAGGGCATTGAAACAGAAATATATTTTTATACTCTAAGGCAAATGACAACGATTTGAATCCTAAAATCATTCTTCTATCACAGAGAAATGGAAATATAATGGATTCAATTTATAAAACTGAAACATCCATAAAGAAGTATGGAACGCAGGGCATACCTTTGATTCTTCAAACCTTAGTCTAATCTCCCTCTATTTCTCTCCCACTTCAGATCTTCATTCCTGTGTGAACTTGCACAGGATTTGGTATTATTATATATTTCTCCTTTGCTGCTCATAAGAAATAAGTTTTCAACTGTTTTGGAACCTTTTGCTTGAAAATTGAAAGAAATGCAAGGGAGAACCAGAGATTTACAAATAGAACCAGAAATGCAAGATAGTGTAATATTTCTAGCACTGTATAATAAATTGTGACTAGCAAAATTTCACCAGATGCCGATCCCATTTGAAACCAATGATATGCGTCTTCTGATATTTATATAAGTTCAATGCTTCAGGACTGAAGTATTCTCTCCTGGAACATCTACCGCCCTTCCGTTACATGATGCATGGTATTCTCGACAGTTACATAGCAGCCACTGTAGAGGAATCCACTTACATCGGTTACATATGTTACCTTTCTTTTTTATGTACTCAAGTCCTCAAAAATTTTTGCGACTGTAGAACGCCTCTCCGCGTAATAATTATGTACCTACAATAATATATTTTTCTCTAGCAAATAATTTTTTTGTCTTTGTGTAGTGTGCATGTGATCTCTAGTTTTTTCACGTGCTAGATTTTTTCAACCCTATGTATTTTGTATCGATCATGTATGTTTTATACAAACCAAATGTGCAATCATGGTCATAGTACACTTTTCCATAGGAATGCTTTTTATAAGATTGCTTAGATTGTCAAGAGAAATTACGTGAAATAACCTTGTATTTATATTTTTTTATGCCAAATTTCCTAAAATTACAACACTATAAACTGACATGAGATCTTGGAGAATAAAATTCCACCAAGAATTGAATTCAAAATAGGTCCAAGTTAAAGTGGGAGTCATATGCTAGTTGGGGCATATGAGTCCCAGTAGCTCAAAACTAGGACACACATTTCAAGAAATGTTAAGTTGAATGCAATATTCAAGATCAAGCCCTGAAACCTAGGTGGGACCAATATGCCCAAGGTGGTGTATGAGTCCCAGATCCCTAGATCTAGAGCACACAACTCAAAACATGAATTATGATTGTTCATTCAATAAATGTCAAGATTATCCTTAGAGATGCATTAAATAAGGCTTGTGGATGCAAAATAGGACCAAATAAGGCATAAAGAAGCCCAAATTTAGTAGGGAGGGCCCAAACAAGTGTGAAAATATAAAGGGATACATTTTCCTACACCACAAGATGAATCTTTGCCTTTATTTTAGGCTACTTTATAAATTTCCTAGTAACTTTAGAAAATTAGTTAGGGAATAATGATTTGATCCCTTCCTAAAACCCTCAAAGCATAGACCCATGGGTCTGGGCAGTTATGGGTAAAAGTGTGGATCATCATGGAAAAATAGGCCTTTAAGTTGGCAAAAATTTAAAAACAAGCAGCCAAAGTAACTCGGCTACAAAAAATTTTGAAGTATTCATATTATTTCAAAATACGTAGCATCGTAATTTATGTGTAAAATTGAATGTAGCTTTAAAATATCAGTTTATTTAAAATAAACAAAACTATTTGTGAAAAATTGAAATTTCAACGCAAGAAGACTTAAATTTCGCGAAAAATAAGTATGTGACTGTCAATTCACCCTAACCATAATAAAATGTGATAATATTTTTTTATAAGATTTTATATATAAGAGATGACCTTATGTCCGATGTGATGCATATTATTTTGTAATTTTTTTCAAGAAATAATTAATTATGAATTTTTATCACAACTTTTAAAAAATATAAAACTGTGACAGTCTGACCACCTTTAACTCTGCCTAACTTCATGAATTTATTTTTTATTTTTTAATTTATAGTATATGAAGCATTAATGCGATGCATGCTTTCAGATTCAAAAAATGTAATACCATTCGAAAGCTTATAGATATTTTTCAATCACCCTATTGATCGTGACTTCATCATAATTTAATGTAAAAATAAATAATAATTATTTATTAAATTCAAATTAAAGATAATTTATATTGGTGGGAGTTTCTAAGAATCTCCTCTAAAAACTTTTCGCTTCTATCAATTTGGCTAAAAGTCGTCACCACATACCCTACAAATTCATAATATTGCCACTTTTGGCCCATCATGATCCTCAAGACATACCCATGTTTCAATAATAATGACATTGAAAGATGAGAGACAACAAATTGTTTTTTTGATTGATAGAAAACCCATTATGAAAGAAAGTATTTTTTCAAAGAAACCAAGATTTATAGCTTCCAACACTTTCTAAACCCCCTTTTTATCATAAAGTTCCAATAAGTTTGAATTTGATATTTCATATATGTAGAGTGTGTAAAATATGAGACCTTTCCAAGTTGGTTTTCCAAAAGGGAAACTAGAAGAAATTGAATTCCAAACTAAAATTTTCTAAGCCTCATTTCCTTCTAGAGTTCAATTGATCCTTTTGGAACATAGTGAACAACGACATTTTTGAATGCAAATTAATCTCAAACCTCTTGAATAATGTGAGAGACAACAAAAATCTCAAGCGACTTGATGTAGATCTACAGTTCTTAGAGGAGGCCCAAAGAAAGTCTTGAAGAATATTTTCTAACTTTAAAATAAACATGAGACCCTAGAAGGGATCCTATATGAAGAAAATAGACATCAGTTGCTACAAGAATCTTATAGAAAATATGAAACTTTATTGCTAGAGATAAGATGTTAGTAACCTAATATGCTAGATTCTTTTTAATTCAAGATAAAATAGCTTGCCATAGAGCTACTGGATAAGATTTAAAATTAAAAGGAACGCACAAAATATCAATATTTCTCCATGGCTAATCATTTTCCACCCCAAAGATTTGATCCTAGGAAGCTTAGGAAGAAATGAATATCTATGACATTGAGTCTTTTTCCACTAAATATCAAAAGAACTTCCTACAAGGTAAGAAATGGTTAAGCAATACTATATCCATACAATTCCAACTATTTATTTAGATAATGAAATCCTTTGGACTAGCCCTAAGAAATAGAATGAGAAAATGTGCAACTAAAACTTTTAGCAACAAGAACATAGAATATGGGGGATAAGGGACAAGACCCTTGTTGAAGTAACACCAACACATCAATTAGATTTTGAACTTTTGGTAGTGAGAGCTAGGAAGAATTGAGTACTAAGTCTTGATTAGCTAAAGTCTTCTCAACCAATGAAGAATCAATATTTTCAAAGGTCTCCAAAATATCAAATCTCTTTTTTGATTTTCTTTTGAAATTTTATTCCTTTATGCATATGAGTCCTTCCTCTATTTCAAGACCACACAAGAATAAAACAATTTGAGTCATGCCTTTAAGTGCTAACCGGGGCTTTCCCTTTCACATTTTCATTTACTTTCACCATAGAGACACCCTTCTTAGAAGGAGCATCAAAGACTCATTTTGGGCAATTTCTTTGAAGATTCCCATAATCATGAGATACACATGATCTTAAAGGAACTTCCTCATAATACAACTATAAGATCCAATTCATATTTCCGAGCCTAATCTCTATGGAATTAGACAAAGGATTATTCAGAGGAATCTCTACATAGATATGGGCATATACACTTACCTTTCTCTCAAGAATTTAATAAAGAGATCCTAGAAGTTTCTCAAGGACTACTACTATAGATTAAATAATATTTCAATATTCAAAATTCCATAGGTAAATGAAGAAAGAGATCCCAAATTAGAATTCTAGATGGAATATCCTCCACAAGATTAAATCCAACATGCCTAGGCTTAATGAACAACCTTGCTTGATAGTAAGAATATGACCCTCTTTCAAATTCCATATTCCTATTGGTCATTCATGAGAATACATAAAAAAACCCATTAACTGCTAGGACAATCTCCATATCTCCCTTTGATTGCCATCTACAATGAGCCCAATTTTCTACAAAGGATAAAGTAGCTCTAGAACTCATAAATTTATATATCAAAAATTAAAGCACATATTTTGCATTAATTTCTGAATTACTAACCACAACATGCAATTCCCACTCTTTTACGAACACCCATTTGTTGGGATCTAACCATAACTGAATCTCTAATTCAAAAAAAAATGTAAAGAAATGCTAACCAAACTAACTCTTTGAAAAAAGAAAAATTGAACTACAGTAGTGAGTGCACATCCATGAAAACACATGCAACCTTGAAAACCTTCATTGAAACCCTCAATTTGAGAATAAACGCATTATAGATTACCAAAAGATTACCTTTTTTGAATGATTTCATATATAGAATATTTAGTCAAACGGTCCACATCTTGTACTTCAAGATTTTTTATTAGTAGTACTGGATTAGTACTTTTTTTTTTTCTTTTGTTCATCTTCTGTAGCGTCTCAGTTGTCATTTTACAACTATTTTGCAATGGGTCTTCTCCATCTAATCTATAACTAATTCTTTCTTAATCCAATTAAAAAAAAAGTGAATTTTGGATTAGATGTTTGTCAAGCAGTCCACCTTACACACACCTAAAAAAAATGGTAATATTTTCTTTGTACTCTACTTTCTTTAAAAGAAAGTACTACTCAGGCTTGGAATTTGATGGTCACCCAGGTTGCCTGTCATATAAATTTTTTATGATAGTTTGGTCATTTTACTACCTTTCAATTGACATTTTAAGAAAATTATAAGTTGTCAAAAAATGTTGAGTGAACTTTTTCATGTTGAAAGAATGGAAGTTACAAAAAAGCAGTCTAAAGACATGAAAAAGAGCAACAATCAACAACACAGTCAAAAACAAAACTACAAACAACAAGACCTCTTCCTTTGGAGAAACTTCACGGTGATCAACTCAGATCGATTGTTTCAAGTAGTTCACCTTGACATTCACAACTATAGTATTCTATCCTTGGCTACTATAGAGGATTCTTAAAGCTAATCATTGACACTGTCATGATAAAATAAAGAATAGTCAATGGATTGCCAAAAGGAATACAAAAATGGGCCATAAAACCAAGGGTGATCCCACAATAGTGGTTTACACAATTTTGGCCAAACCGACAATGAAATTATTATTTTAACTAAATCTTCACATTGGGCAGCTATAGCGGCTAAACCGTGAAGAATTTGAAGATAATGCAAACTAGAGTCTCATCACATTTTTTCTATAGATTCTAAAATATTTTTTTCCAAAATTTTTGGAATCATTTTACCTTCTTTTTCCATCTCCTCTTAAAAACTCGGTTTTTCAAAAATAACATTTTTAAAAGTGGCGTGGACCGATAACGCATAACTTTTTTTCCATGAAAGATAAAATTCTAATTCTTTCGAATTTACATTCATAACTCTAATATCTAGTGCTTCCACTTGGTTAGACAGTTTTATATTGAATATTTTTTCTTTAATCAAGTTTTGAAATTAAACCAATTACATTTCAGACATAGCGACGTATATAACATAAATTTTTTTGTATATATCGAAATTCAAATTTTTTTTGTTGGATCAAGGACTTCAATATCTAGTGCACTCATATTTTTCAAATTTTTTTTTGATAATCTTCTATTTTTCCACATGTGCAGAACATAGACCTTCATTTTCGATGAAAAACCTATGTTTAATAAAACTAAAAAAACAAATACATAATAAAACCAAAACATATTAAGATTATATTGTTGGATAGCTTGTTCTGAGGACTACCTGATTCCAGTTGGGTTTGTGATGATTCATCCCTTTTCATTATCAACGTGAAATCCGAAGTGCCAAAATTTAGGGTTTTTCTGTGTCTCAGAGGAGGGATGAGGAATAAGGGGGGTTCATTCGAACCCCCAAAGGTTCAAGTGAACCCCTAGGGGTTCACTCAAACCAAGGTTCATTCGAACCCCCAAAGGTTCAAGTGAACCCCTAGGGGTTCACTCGAACCAAGGTTCATTCGAACCCCCCTTTTATAAGGGTTTTTGTTGGCGTTTTGGCGAGAAATCTTTAAAGGGTTCACCGAACCTAGGTTCTAGTGAACCCCTAATGGGTTGGTTGAACCAGTATAATCACGAACCCCTAAAATCAATATTTTTCCATGCATTCATTTTTGTGAGTTTTCCTTCCTCACTTCAATTGTAAACCACTATTGTGGCTTCACCCAAGACAAAAATGGTCATAAAGTTGGAAACCAGTAGATGTATAGGAGCAGGGTCTAAGTAAGACCATCAAAGAGCACCAAGCTGCTACACAACCTAAAATAATAGTACCACTACTATGCATAAAAAACCCTTACATCAAGTTGGAAGCTAATCCTCAAATTCTTATTGGAGACTCTTTTTAAACAAAGATTTGTTTCTAAATTGATTTAGAAAAAACAATAAATAACAAGTATAGACAAAGCAAAGATTTGTTTCTAAATTGACTTTTAATATAAAAAACAATAAAAAGATTTATTTCTAAATTGCTTTTTAAAATTTATTGAAAATAAACATTATTTGAAAATATTTTAATTTAATATATATTTCTACATCAATTTAAAAAAATCAAGATAAACATTGTAAAAAAAATCATTTATATTTCTATAACAAATTATTATAAAATAATATTATAAATAAAACTATTATATTATATTACCCTATAATTAAATTTTATGGTTTACAAATAATTTAAAGTGTCATATATATGGTTATGTAAAATTATAGCAAGTCAAGTTATACGGTCTAATAAATTTTAAAGTTGTAAAATACGGTCTAAAATGACAAAAATGGTGAAATAGACCATCAAATTAGGTTAGTAAGACATCAATAAATATATTAAAATAATCAAAATTTACATGTAAAGTTGATATTTTCATGTTTGATTTAGAAAACTTGTCCCTAGCAATCTAGAAACTATTTAAAGGTAGTATTAAATACCAATAGTCTTTACAACAAAGCAGAGAACAATGAATTAGGTTAATCCGAGTGCAAATGTGCATAATAAGTAAAATGAGATATATTGATGTTGTTTTCTATATTGCTAATTTGATGTGGACTTATGACCTTGATGACCTATGTTATCTTGTTATGTGGTACATTTTTTTGATCATTTATGCATGCTTGCTCCATAATTAGGATTTCCATCCTAGGTAGGGCTTAAACTTGATGGCCATATGGTTGTATTTAGTCATTTTAGCTATAAAATACAATTAAAATTTTATGAAGACCATATCACTTTAAAGGAAAAATTTTAGTTAAACTGTCAAAATTTCTATGTAATTATTCCTATATATTTTTTTCAATCTACATATATTTTTCTTAAAATAGATAACCTTTAATATTTGACAGGCAACTTCAAATAAATGTCCGTCACAAAAAATTACTTGATAGGCAGGGTTGATCGTCAAATTTAAGCCCTAATCCTAGGTCGAGGGTATGCTTATCTACACATGTCAAATGTTGAAAGCTCATTTCTTTTAAGTCCTTGATTTCCATTTTTTTGCATAGCAATGTCTTCTAAACATGCCTTGGTGCTAGCAAGATATTCATAATGCAATTGTTCATGTTTCATGTTTGTGGTAGGACCATTTACCTTGTTCTTAGGTGAAACTAAAATTGTGTATCGTAGTTGTAGGACAAGGCAACAAAAATGAGTACAAGGTGAAAAAAATATAAAACAAAAACTTCAAATGTTATGGTTATAAACAATATTACTTTAATTTATAATTAATCTAAATTAGAAGATTAATAAGAAATAAAATATGTACCAAAAATTATGAAAAAATATGTGTGCACTAGATATCAATGTTAATGATATATGAATAAGAAATTATGATTTTTTTTAATTTCTAAAAAAAAGTGTTAAATAGAATAATACCACTCATTAAAAATAATATAAGGCATAAAAATAAGGTATTAAGAAATACTTAATGAGACAAAATATTTTAATTTATATATAATCTACACAAAAAAAACTCAACTACTACTAATTTGTATTATCTTTAAATTATTAGTGGTTTGCTTGCTATAAGTGATAGAAAGATAAATTTTGGTTAAAAATGTTAACTCAAATGTTTCATGTAGGAAAAGAATAGGACACAATTTTATGAGATCACCCTCTAACTTGTTTCACCTTCCAAGGTGATTTTGAAAATTGCTTCTCTTTCCCATGTGGAGATATGAAGATAATCGATTTATATTGTCAATATTTAGCATCTCCATGACTAGTATAACATGTTCCTTATGGAATCCAAGCTATTCAAGGGTTTTATTGTTCACAATTGTGTTCCCTTTATGTTGTCACCATCATGCCCTAACTATGCAAAACTATGTCAAAGTGGATTCCAAAATATTCAATGGTTATGGCAACTTCATGATGTCCTTGGTGACATATTAGCATTGGCTAGTGCTTGAAGTGGTATGGTTTGCATGCAAGGGAGTTCTATAGTTTTAATTTGATCTCTTTTTTTTTTTTTTCTTGTTTCCATTAATTTTTCTCATCTTTCCGTGTTTTTTTATACAATTTTTTTATATATTATATGAATTTTCTCTTATAAATTATCAATGACCTATAGTAATTTATAAATGGAATAGGGGCCTATTATAGTATGATATAATTTAGATGCACTCTCAAACCTTTACTACTAGTACATGCTAAGATTTAGTCTATACAATTGGGGATTTTACACTGAAATGGTAATTTTTGTTCAATTACATAGAGAATACTATGCATGATTAGTATAGGTGTCCCTTGTTTCTACATGTATATTTTTAATACGAAAGGAATGATCATAACTATAAGGTTGTCATTGATGTTAATGTTTCCATGAACATCTAATATGTTTCCAAGAATGTATGTTATTCCTCTTGCTATATTTTCTTGATTGAGTGTTTTTCTCAATTAGTTCATAATCTTAGAGACTATAAAAGCCATGTGAAGCCTTTCTCAAAGACTATTTTTATCATAATAAAGAAAAATATTTATTTAGTAATGGGTTATTTAGGTATATTTCATATTTGATGGTATTAATATTTTTGTTTGTGTATTTAGCTTATACATGTTTGAATTCAAACTACAACCCTTACTATCCTAATATTCCTTGAGTTGTAAGTTCTCTAGCACCCATAGAAATTGTCTCTTTTCCTAAAACTTAAAACTCTATCATGCAATAAAGATTAGGACACCAATAATATTTTGAGCTCCTCCATCATACCACATTTTAAATACAACAAATACATTTATATTGGTTTTATAGTTAATTATTCTATAATATCTAGACAAGTAACTCTACTATTTCAAGAATACATCATAAGGAACTCTAAAGTTTAAGCAAGAATCTCATAGTGTTGTATTATTGTCTCTCTTACAAGTGTATATGAATTGGTCCCTTATTATCATACATCTTAAGTGAAAATAGTTTGCATGTCTTGAGTTGCACACAAACTCTACTTTTTGAATTGATGGAGGTTATTATACAATGTTACATGGAGACATAGTGACATCCCTAGGATTTTTCCATTGCAATCGGCTATTTTTTGTTTTTTTTGTAATATAGTTCTCTTTAATTTTCATATCTTTAGCTATAGAGAGTACCCCTTTGTCTTAGTAGAACCATAAGAAGAAGGCATTTCCCTCCATTATGTACTATCTCATTCATTCCATGGTCTAATTATGAATCCATTCCATTAACCTTTGTTGATACTCCCTAGATTTAGCTTTTATTGTTTATCTTTAGGATTTGAGGATTCACATGTTTGAGATCCAATGAGCTCTATTGGCCCTAAGATAGGTCAACACCCAAAGAAATGATGCAAATTTATCTATTTGGTTTTCTCCATAGCTAACAAGATATTATGATTCCAAGGTAAACCATCTTGTAGAGGATTATTTTTTATCTCCAATATAAGTGAAATTAAACACCATACCAAATTCATATTCCATATCCATTACAAGATTCCAACTCTTAACTACTTAATCTAGCTACTCTTTTCTTAAATATTTACTATCTAGAAATAACATTTGTTAATTATTTAGTTATCTAGTCCCAACTCTTAACAAATTTTAATCTAGATGAATTTAAATTCTCATGTATGCATTGATATTATATTATATGTCTATAATAAGGTGTGATACACACTAACCCATAGAGATGTTTTGGCTTGATTGTTTCATATTTGTTAAATGATATCATGTTCCTTTGTTTTAAACATGTCTTAAAATACAAGAGGTATGTTAAGAATATTGGTTGGAAGAATAGGTGGTAAGAGGTTAAAATATTATCCTCTTCATAATATTTGATGTGTATTCTCCACTATGTTAAAATCATGTGAATTTAGTTTAGATGAAAATTGAGTGTAGGAGATGTATAGTCCATGTTAATAGAGAAATTAGGATCAAAATAAACTATGAGAGGTTATCTCAAAATTTATACAATCCTCATGTGAATTAAGGTTAATAAAGTATTTGATTAAGGCATGAGATAAAATTATGAAGGAAAATATGTAAAGGAAACAAGAGGAATCAAACTAAATTAAAATATCAACTACCTAGGCATAAGAAAAACCTACTAATCAACATCTTCCAATTTATGTTCATAATTAGCAAGAATGAATGGCTTAAAATGTAAGGAAGCATCATTAGAACCATGATAATCATCATATAAAATATTTTTAGTAAGGTTTGTAATATCAATATGTCATACAGAATAAGGAAAACAAAGCAAAAAAAAAATTTACACGAGAAGCTAATGAGTTATCATTAAGTTATAAAATATCATGTGAATAGAGGATACATGAAGGATAAACATCCATAGGTTATGTGGATGTGAAAATCTGCAAATGGTTAGCATTTTAAAACCAAGCTAATAATCAACATCCCTATGAAATAATGAAACATGTTAGATATGCTAAATAAGATATTAAAACAACAAGAAAAACTAAATGAGCATACAAACAACATGAATCAACTTTATCTCATAGTGGATTGGTGCTATTGTAGAAAATAGCCCTTTCCCAATCCTTGCTTAAGCTCCATGATGAAAATGCTATGAAGAATGATATGGAATGCTAAGATGATAAATGGACAAAATCAGTTCTCAGTTTAAGAGAATGACCTTGCATAAAGATTGTGGAGATAAAGATTGTGGAGGATTTTTTTTGAAGAATGCCTCTATTTGTAGATTCTCAAATGCTAAGAGTGTTGAAAAGGGACCAATGTGGGACTAAACATAGGCCAATGAAAAGAGGCCACTTTTCAAGTTATGAGTGGTTGATGCATGTGCAAGATTTAGGAAATGTGCCCAAGAGAGGGAGATTTCAAATTCAAATTTGAGAGTAAATGCTGAGTGGGGGACATGTAAGAGTTTATTAATTGCTTAGTTGGATGTACATGCCCACTTGATTTTGAATTCAAACTTGAGGGAATATTCCTCAAAGATGCCATGTTGATGGAAAATGTTGGATTTAATAAATCAATAAATTGATTTATTTGTGCAAGTGGCAAAATATAGAGAATGTGACATGCATTAGATTAGATTAATCAGGGTTAGATTAACTTAATGATGATTAGGATGCTTTGACTTTTATGACTTAAATATTTGATTTATTTAAATCAAAAAGGATGGAAAATGACTTTTGAGATTTTAATTAAATAAAGTTTGATTTATTTAATTAAAGGATGATGTGAGCCTTTGATTTATTTAAATGATAAAGACCTGATTTACTTGGTGAATGGATTTGATGAGCTTGATTAATTTAATGAGCGGATGCATAATGTTAATTTTGCATGTCTACAGGTTCAACATGATATATAGAAAATAATTATCATTAAAATCATCATCATGCATATAATAATGTAATTCATTCAAAGCACATGAATACATGGACATTGGGATAATATTATATGTAGAAAATATATTCTAAAGAGATATGCTAATGTAATGTAGAGGTAAAGTAAATACAACATAATTAAAATACATCATAATGGATGCATCACATCATACTTCCTTATTTAGTATATACTTTTATTATGGTGATATAACATAGGAACATCATGGAAGATTTGGAGAAAGTAACTAACAATATTTAATAACTCAAGGTTTGCACTTGTTAGTTTATGAAAGATGGAAATGATAAAACATGTTAAAATAGTAATTTAATATAGAATAAATTATGAGAGTTCATTTTCATCTCAAGATTATTATTTTTTTTCTTTGGTGTGGTGGGCTAGGTTCATAATTTAGGGTTAGAACTACACCCATGAAAATTTCTAATACTTTTAGATGATCTTATAGACTCAACATTCTACATCCCTCTTCATTTGTAGTTGCACTTCCTTTACTTTTTCTATTTTTTGAAAATTAGGTTAGTATTTAGAAAGGCCTTTGGAGGATTACCTATATGTTGCAAGGGGAAATTTTATCCTTGGTCAACCCTTCAATAAATTAGATAGAATATTGAGATAACCAATCAAAGTAGTGCAAATGCTCATGTGATGAATATATATATCTATATTCATTTTAAGGCATTAAAATAAAATTTTCTCCCCATTAAATATAAATTATAATAATTTAAGAGAAGAGCACGTTGTGAGATTAATGTCATTTGATGTCTTTAAATACAAGAAAATAACAATAAATTGCATAAATATGTGTTTAGGTTGCAATTGGTAGGAAATGAATGGGTGAGAGATGGTTAAATTTTGAATTTAATTTTTAAAAATTTAGGGTTCAAGATTTAGCTAGTGTCAACCTTGCACACATAGAAATGACTTGAGACATACAAAAGACTCATGTATTAAGATGAAAAATGGATGTAGATAGATATGTGTAAAAATAGATATAATTAGTACTCGATTTAGAGGAGTATATTATAATATGCATATGTGTATATATAAAGTGGGGGCATTTATATACATACACATGTATATATGTATACATATGTACACATATATGTGTATGTATATATAGATAAATAGATAGCTAGGGTAATATTTATGAATAAATCAGCATAAATGGTATAGAAAAGGATCTCAAATGTGTATAAGATTATATAATTTATCAATATATAAATATGTTAAGATATCCTCTCAAAATGCATGCAAAATAAATAAAAAATGAAAAAACTTGAAAAATTCATAGTTATAATTATTTACTTAATAACTAATTATTTTTAGTTATAATTATAAAGGATCTATTAATGGATCCTTTTCCCTATTAATTTTTTTGAATAACCTAAAACATGGATGAAATATCAATACTAACCATATTATACCTATGAAACCCACCTTGTTCTATTACGAGACCTAAGAACCATATAATCTAAATTATTAATATTCAACATTTTCTAAGACTTATTTCAATTATGCACCTCTTTCAAATCTTTCGCTTCCTACTCCTCCTCCCTAAAAAAGGATTTTAATGAAGGAGAAAGTGACTTATTTATATAATCAAGAATGGATTCTAGAATACAATCACCTACACTTGATTCTTTAGGAGTTAGAACATCTTTCCATGCACGCTAAATTTTAAATTCTACATGGAGATGGAACATTACTCACTTTTTCTATATTGGAAATTGATTTCTCCTTTTGAGGTTGAAAAAAATAATAAATGTGTTTCTTTCTAGTAGAATCCAAACTACTAACTCTTGTACCTCTTATTGTTTGTAATAGTTTATTTGCTCCATCAAAATCATTGGAGTAGTTGGAATAGGCTATATATAAAGAATGTGAAAAAATAAAGGAGATATGAAAATAAAAAATATACTCAAGAATATCAAATATTTATGTATCAAAAGACTAAAGGGCATGTGTAAGAAGTTGGGTCCACAAAATATTCAAAAAGTGGAATTGCTTTTCCTAATTTTTAGAATTTGTCACAATTAGACTAAAAAATTTGAAGCACTTACACATTGAATCTTAAAAAATAGTAATTTAGTATTTTGAGTCTAGATTCCAAATATGTAATCTATTCTAATGCCTAGATGATAAAAATTAGTTTTTAATAGGCATGTATAAAAAATAATTTTAAAAATAATTTTTTATTACCACACCATGCACGTATATGAACACCATAATCTAACCTTAGAAATAAAATGAATTTTTAATTCCTTTTGGGAAAAGATGTGTAACAATCTAAAAATTGACAAGGATATATTTTTCTATTTTTTTATTAGTTCTTTATTGGCCCTAATTGTGAGCATATTGTTGTCATTGATGTCAAAAGGAGAGATCAGAGATGAAATGGAGCTGGTATAAAGGGAATATTGTAGAAATGTACTTGTTTGATGTCAAAAGAAGATCTAGTGTAGAAGACTTAGTCAAATTTGTGCTAAGTTTGTAGGTTTCAGAGTTCAAGCTTCGGGTTTACCGTGTGTCGCTTGCTAAAGAAGGAAGGTATTTGGAGTTAGTCATTTTTTACTATGCCTCTAAGGTTCTGGGCATCAGTCATTAGTCATACCTAGATTACCAAGTCCCTCAGAGTGATGAAGTAAAATCCGCTAATTCTAGTGTATTTTGGACTTCAAACTTCATGTATACATCTTACTTTTGTGTTTGAAGGAATGGAGTATGGTGTATGAAGGATGTGTGTAAGCTAACACTCAAAAATTCAATGTACCTTTCAGTCTTCATAGTTTGAAGGAATGTTTGTCAGTTTGGCATGAAGAATGAGGGATCCTCGTAACCCCATGACGGTCCCTAAGGGGGTTTGCGATATGGCAGTAAAGAACCTGAATTCTCGCAATAGTCTGTGAAGGAGGTCTACAATATAGTGGTAACCCACAAACACTACAATGGTCATTTGGATGGATGGTGCTAAAGCGATATCGTGTGGTACGATGGTAACTGGCAAAGTGATAAAGGTTAAGTGCAACATCACAACTGTTCAAATTGGTGTTGATAGTATTGTGATAAAGATCAACGAATGTGTTTAGGAAGATCAATGGTGCCCGCTAGCTCGCAACACCTATGGTGGGACTCAGTCTATACCTCATGGGAGAGAGAGGAATAGTGAAGATGAAATGGAATTTTGATTAGATGGAGGACAATGTATTTGGTGGGTCTAACAAACACGTGGTGACATATCGCTCAGTTGCTTCACATTGTTGTTGTGAAGTAAAGTGATTGAATGGTTCTCACGATGGGTGATGAATGTAAAGTGGAAGTGGAAGGTGACATCAAAGGTAGATAGGTGGTAGTTACTCACCAACCCATTCAGATTTAGTGGGAACATTGTCAGAGTTAGTGATATAGTGGGGGATGGTGTATATTGAATTGGAGTCACAAGATCATGGCACAAAGATTGGTGATCAATGAACCAGATTTAAATATGTAAAACTACAATGGTTAGGTTCATGTGAATAGGGTTTCAAGCTAGAAACCTACTCTCCTCGAAGTTAATTGGCTCAACTACACCAAAAACTAAAATGATGGAAGATTTGGTCTACTAAGCAGTGGCATAGATTTCAAAGATGATGAATATCATAATCAAATCAAATAAATAGAGAAAGAATTAAATGTTGATTTTTTCCTAGAGTTTTGCAACTTGCTATTCATAGAAAGTTACTTGTGATAGAATTTAATGTTTTATGGCTTGATGCAGAGTTTGTAGGTGAAGAAACCCTAATAGTAAGTTTGAGATGATCTGGACAGTGGTGTGGATCTTGAGGCATTGGGTGTAGGTCAGTGAAGAAAAATAGAAAGAGACAATCAAAATATTGTCAAGGATGTGGCATTTGTATGAGTAGATGTGTTGAGTTTTCTATAGGAGAGTTAAGAGTGAATAGTATGCAAGAAGAGAAAGTGCTAAAAAGAGTCATGTATCACTGAATGTGCAGCAGAGGTAGAAAGAAGAGAGGGTGAAGTGTAGTAGAAAAAGTATGTACAATTGGTGAATGAGTGAAACCCAAACAAAAAGCAAAATATCATCAAGGGTTTATATTCAAGGAGCAATAAGATAGAACGAGATTGTTCTAAGTGTAGAAGAGAGTGAAGTGTAGAGGAGAGAGAAAGAGAGTGTAGAGCAGAGGGGATGTGTTGTTGAGATTGCAGTATCAACAACAAAGTGTGAGTTGCAGAAAAGTGCAACAATGTACTAAATATATTGATGCATTATCAGGTTTCGCAGAACCAAATTTATGCATATATGAGTTTTCCATATTGTAGAGGTTATTTCCTCATTTTTACTTGAAACATAGGAAAATGGTTTCTTTATGTTTTGGGACATAGAACAACACCTTTTTCCTACTATTATTCAAGGAAAATCCTAGAGATCTCAATCTAAGGCATGTGCAAGGGAGAAAGAGATCTTGCAATAGGGTTGTATTAGGGTCTAATTAGAAACTAAAAGGGGGTTCACCACCAAGCTAGGACTTGGAAATACTAATGAAATGAAAGAACTAATGCTAAAACCTAGTGCAACACAAGACTTCACTAGGTAAAAACACAAAGTTGTGTCACACTCTTAGCCAACTTATCAACACAATTGAATTTAAGTATTTCCAACTAAAAATCAATTTTGGTCAAACATATGATCTAGTAAGATTCATTCTACCTAAGCTAGATACTTCCACAACTTTTTCAACTAAAATTGTTGGCAACAAATATATGGAGCACCACTTGTGAGTCCAATTTACCAAAAAAATAAAATTATTTGAAAAACTTGAAGTTTCAATAACTCCTACTAATGTAAATAACATTTTTTTGAAAATATAAAAATAGCCTTTTGTAGATCCATAAGTGTAGTTTCAAAAATATATTTATTTTAATAGTTTAATTATTATTTATATTTTATATTTTATTTTTACTAAAAGTAGGTAATCAACACAAAATATTAGGTTGATTACCATGCCAAGGAAAATATAAAACTTATTAAAAAATTGAAAAATATGATGCACTAGATAAAAGAATCTATATCAAGATGGTATAATTTTTTCTATTTTAGATAAATATTTAATATGAAAGTTGTCGTCGGGTTAAAGCAACTTATTTTTGATTCACACACATTTTAATATTTATTTAAAAATATATATTTATCAAAATTGGGAAAAAATATATCCATGCACTAAAGTTTCAAGTTATAAATACACACAAAAAATTTGAAAGAAAAAAAAAATTACTATAAAAGTTTGGCGTCTCATGCAACTTCATTTTTCAACATTTTATCATCAACTAAATTATAGTGTTAATTTATTAAAAACAAGTTTAAATTAATATTTTATTTTTTATTTTAAAATACAAACATAAATATACTAAAAATACATATTTTAAATGCTAGTTTACATCATTTCAAAATTTAAAACATATATGCCACTTTTTGGTGATTCAAGTTTAAAAGTTGGATCAATGTTGTTCATTTCCTTTATAAAGTGTGACACAACTTTGTGCTCTTACCCCACTAAATGACCTAGAAAAGCATGTAAATCCAAAACATAAAGCTAAGAAATCATAAGTTTTGCCGGAATATGAATATGCCTAGAATGAGCTTTGAAACATTAAAAATACTAGAATTAGGGCACTCTGGGACTCATACACCAATCTGGGTGTATTAGTCCGAGACTAGGGTTTCTAGTCTAGAACAGGTTTCTAACAGTGTAGATTCAAGATTTGCAAAAATTTATAAATTTGCATGTAGTGGGACTCATACATGAATTCTAGTGTATTAGTCTTGTTCTACTTTTTTGAGAACTCAAATTTTAGATTTGTGCTCCAATCTCTGCTCTTCTTTCCCAAATTGATTTCTAGATCTGAACCTATAACAAGACCTGCAAAACAAAATATAGAGTTGATTTGTTTATGGGGGGTTTACCTCTATCAAACCCCTAGTTTGGTAATTAAAGCTTGATAGAAACAATGGATCTTGATTTCAAATCTGAACATAAACCCTAACCTTAAGTGTGTCTAAGATTAGGAAATCTGAAATTCAATGAAATCCTATTCTAAATACACTAGAATGAGATGCATGAATTAAGGAAAAAATTTGAAACCCCCCCTCGAGAAGCTGTAAAATCCTGGTGAATCTTTCATACTTCCTAAAAAAAATTAATTTTAGAGGCGATTTTTTTTGTTTTTTGTGAAAAAAATAATCCCCATTGGTGAATCTTTTGTAATCGTTAGAAGTCTGTGGAAAATCCTAGAGAAATGCAAATTTTTTAAAACCACTAAAATATTTTCATCGGCGATTAAAATCTATTTTCAAACCAATAAAATATTTCCATTGGCAAATTAAACCTATTTTCAAATGAGAAAAAATAATTTTTTTGGTGATTATTTTTTTTTCAAACTTAAAAATAAAATTCATTAGCGAATTAAACCTATTTTCAAATGATTTTCTAAGGTTCCATGCTTTAGCGACCACACAACATTATGGACCATGACTGTTCAATGAATTTTCAATGGATGGCTATATTTTCATTTTGAAAGTATATCTCTTAAGCACTAGATTTGTGAATGGAAACCTTCAGAATAACACTAGAATTGTTAGATGTGGACACATGGCGAGATCAAGGGTCATCATCGTGGTAATGAATCTGACGAGTTGGATTTTGGTGATGAGCGATAGAAGAACTTAAGTGGAAAAAATATGCATGTGCATTAAGTTTGTTTTAAAAGAGGGACCGCCTAGAAAGAACATAGGACCAAGGATTAAAAACTTAAGATTTTTTTACACAAAGGATGTGGAACATCAATCTAACCATGACTGTTCGATGAATTTTTGATGCACGACTTTAGTTACATTCCAGAAGTATATCTCTCAAGCACTAGATTTGTGAATTGAAACCTCCAGAATAACAATAGAATCGTTAGATGTGGATGCGTGGTGAGATCAAGGGTCATCATCATGGTAATGAACTCAATAGGCTGGATTTTGGTGATGAGTGATAGAAGAACTTAAGCGACAGAAATATGCACGTGCATAAATTTAGTCTTAAAAGAGGGACTGCCTAGGAAGAACATAGGACCAAGGCTTAAAAACTTAGGATTTTTTTTTTGATCAGTGATACTTTTTTATTTTATTAATTATAAATCAAAAGATACATATTCTACAAAGTTCGCAACATCCAAAAACTACCAAAAAAGTTGATCTGTGAAACTCAAGTTTATTTTATTAATTATAAAGAAAAAGATACAGATTCTACAAACATCGCAACATCCAAAAACTACTAAAAAAGCTAAATCACTAGCTCAAAAACCAGAGTATCAGAACTTCCCTAAATAACTACACCTTTGTACTACCCAAATGAGTAACAACCTATACCCAAGCCCCAAAATGATTACAATTTCATAGCCAAACTAGGCTTAACCCCAAAATTCTGACACAGAGGCTAAAAAAAAAACAAAAAACTACACTTTACGTTAACCATTATTACTCATTCTTCTTCGAAGACTCGCCTATCTCCAATGGCAGTATCTCCTTTAATGGTTTTGGCTTCTTCCATGGATGTAGTCCCTTCTTTTCATGCATAACCTCTCTGGAAACTTCTTTTATATTTTCAATTGTTTCCTCTAATGCCATTAGCTCAGCACAGATTTTAAGTGCTTTCCACCCATGCTCGGCTCCTTCCCACCACCAGTCTTTAGTGCGACCCTCTGGCCATCTGATGAAGAGGTGATTTAAATCCGCAAGCTCTGGACCCCCACCATCCATTCCTTCTATTTTTACCACCCCTACTCATAGTATTGCCTGTTGCAGAATGCTTTCCATGTCCACTAAAAAATATTTATGCACCAGATTTTTCATTACTCTCCTCACCTCGTTCACTGGTTCTCCTAAGTCTAAACCCCAAGCCATGACCAACAAATAGATATCCATATTGATTCTGAATCTATGTGTCAATTTTTTGAATCCATCCCCCAACATTATTTGAATTGCTTGCACCACCTGCTCTTCCTTGTAGAGAAAAACCTTGCAGCCTTTGCATAGATGCTTTACCCACAAAGGGGTCCAGCTTCCTTCACGATGTCATGGTGAAATTGGCCTCCATTACTTTTTTGTTTCACTAGCTTCCAACCTATCACCCACCACCGAAAGGATACAATCCTATTATCCTTACACTTAAACTCAAAGAATCATCAAGGGTGATAGGTGAATGTCATTATAACACCTCATTTCACCATCCTTCTCCATAAATGAACTGTACTTGTCACCTTTCTATTTTAATTCACCAAAGTTGATGTTTTGGTACTTTTCCTAACCTTAATAACTTAGTTGCAAGTCTTTCTTGATCATCTTTGTAGTTGGTGGGTCAAAAGTTTCAAAAAATTTGAAACTTCAGACTTTGGTTCTAAGGTTCCAAATTTTAGTGACCATGCGACATTATAGGCCAAGAATGTTTGATGAATTTTCGATGCACGACTGTAGTTGCATTCCAGAAGAATATTTCTCAAGCACTAAATTTGTGAATGGAAACCTCTGGAATAAAACTAGAACCATTAGATGTCGACACATAGCGAGATCAAGGGTCATCATTGTGGTAATGAATCTGATAGGTTGGATTTTGGTGATGAGCAATAGAAGAACTTAAGTGGCAGAAATATGCATGTGCATTAAGTTGTTTTTAAAAGAGGGACCTCCTAGCAGGAACGTAGGACCAATGCTTAAAAACTTAAGAACATTTTACACAAAGGATGTTGCAAATCAATATAACCACGACCATTCGATGAATTTTTGATGGACAGTTGTAGGTGCATTCTGCAAGTAAATCTCTGAAGCAGTAGCCTTGCAAATTGAAACCTCTAGAATAATAATAGAACCGTTAGATGTGGACATGTGGCGAGATCAAGGCTCATTTCTCTCTTTTCAATGACTCGGCGTATTACATTTCATTTAATTGAAATTCTCAATCTTTTTGAAGAAGGTGTGGTAGTCATACTGCTCGTGGTGATTAATGCCATATGAACATCTGAAGTGATTGATTGGACAACTCATGAGTCATAGCTTTAATGAAACAAGATTTGTAATGATTTCATAATTCATATCGTTTGAGTGACACTGGCGTCTGGCGATTTTGACAGCTTGTCACTTGTCATCTTGAGGTACAGTTTGCATGTAGCTAGACGTCAATCAAATTAAACATTTTTATTGTACATGTAAGGATTAAGTTATTGCTACACAAATCGATTAAGTTGGTTTTTTGGTTTGCGTGAATCACCATTATGATTCATGATTATATGATATACCTAACCTCACAGTGCACACATGACATGTGTGAGGTGTACATAGGAACCAGGCTGGAAGTGGCACTATTGGTGGTACCGTTGGACCATAAATAACTAAATAAGGATTGTGACTAGTGAGCACAACTAAAATAATTTGTTGAAGGCTAAAGGCCTTACTATTGAGTGCAATTTTTGAATTATCGTAAGGGTTTTCATTTTGTAGGGTTAATAAGGATTTAGGAAGAAGATCATGTGGCATTATTGGGGATACTCTAAATTCGCCTACCTACAATTATGTAGTCACAAAGTCAATGACCAATTTTGTTTAGGCTTCAAGTTCAGAATGGAAGGAATTGGAAAGAAGTTGATTTGGTTCACTTGACTTCTCATATAGGTTTTGAACCAGAAGAGGTGCTCTGATGGGAATAATTGCTATTCCCAGTGCATGGAAGCTGCAAGTAAAATATGGGAGCAATTTTACAACCCCTCATCTTCTACTTGACTTTGATTTTCAAAGGGGAGAAGTACATTTTGTATCTTCACAACTCCCATTTCCCCAGTTTGATTGTCCCCCCTTTCTCCATGTAGTTATTTTCAAAGCTACCGGCTGATCCGGGAAGTCCCATGTGTTTATTTTTAGAGCCCATGGTTGACCCAAAAAGTCCTATTTATTTTTGGAAAAACATGTATTACATTTACGTTTTCACTAGCGGTCCAACAGAAGCTTGGTGCTTGCACTTACATTTATATTTGTACTATGTAATAATGTGACATTGTCATTTAGTTGCAATAAAATAAATGGTTGTGCTATTAAAAAGAAATTGATGAAATCATAGCGACTGTGCTATTAAAAAGCACAAAAAAGCAATTGATGAATCTATTCATATAAGTTTTTTTTTCCTTTAAGAAATTATCTATTTATGAAATAAATGCATGCATATTTAAAAATTAAAAGTAAAACATAAAGCAATACAAATACTAAATTTAAGTACTCGAATTGATTAAGTTTGTTTTTTGGTTTGCATGAATCGTGATTATCACTATACCCAACCTCACACGTGACATGTGTGAGGTGTACACAGGGACCAGTGTGGTAGTGGCACTATTGGCGACACTATTGGCCCATAAATAAGGATAGTGAGCACAACTAAAATAATTCATTGAAGGATAAATGCTATATTATTGACTCTCGAGTGCAATGTTTGAATTGTCATAAGGGTTTTCATTTTGTAGGGTTAATAAGGATTCAGGAACAAGATGATGTGGTATTATTGGGGATACTCTAAATTATCCTTCTTGTATTTATGTAGTTACAGAGTAAAAGATCAATTTCCTTCAAGTTCAAAATGGGTGAAATTGGAAAAAATTTGATTTGGTTGACCTAACTTCTCAGATAAGTTTTGAGCCAGGATGGGGAGCTTTGATGGAGATAAGTGCTCTTCAAGTGCATGGAAGCAGCAAGTAGAAGATGGGAGTAGTTTTACAACCCCTCATCTTCTACATGACTCTGATTTTCAAAGTGGATAAGTACATTTTGTATCTTCACAGCTCCCATTTCCCTAGTTTGATTGCCCCCCCTTTCCCCATGCATTTATTTTCAGACACCATGGTTGGCCCCACTTTCCCCATGCATTTATTTTCATAGACCATGGATGACCAAGGAAGTCCCATGTGTTTATTTTCAGACACCATGGTTGGCCCCACTTTCCCCATGCATTTATTTTCATAAACCATGGATGACCAAGGAAGTCCCATGTGTTTATTTTCAGACACCATGGTTGGCCCCCCTCCATGCATTTATTTTCAAATGACAGAGAGTCAGAGACCATGGTAGAAGCTTGGTGCTTACACTTACATTTGTATTTGTACTATGTAATAATGTGACATTGACAATTGTCATTCAGTTATAATAAAAAAAATGGTTGTGCTATTAATGCGATTATGTGACATTGTAATTCCTTTTATTAATTCCTTTACAATGTTAAGTGTTATTGTGCTATTAATGTGACATTGCAATTCATTTTATAAAGGTGTTGATGTGAATTCTAGTGCATTAAAGGTTGAAAAAGACTTTAAAACACATGTCTACTATTTATAATATATATCATAAATTACTTAACCGTTCAACGAACATTTGATGTATGGTTGTAGTTGCTTTCTGGAATGAAATGCATGAATTGCTATGGTTGCGAACCTAAATGTATGGAATCACCCATTAACCATTAAATTTACAAAGATCAATGGTTTAGATTCTTTAGAATTTGTTGTCAATATAGGACTAAAAAAACCACTTTCAGTTTATACTACTAAGTGATTTTATTTTTAAGTGAGAGTGTTAGCACATAGGGAGATTTTAGTCTTCAATTTGCTCATTGCAGCACACCACCCTATTCTAGGTTCCACAGTTCCACTTTCAAAAAAGCCATTCTAGAAAACTAGTTTCCACGATTGTCGACATTAATCTTTCCAAGAATAAAAAGTCAGGTAAGTGAAAGAATTCCTGTGGCTACGTTTCATTGTTTGACATTTCTTAAAATCTTATTTTGTCAAACTTTGAAGTTTGGATTTAGGGCTAAGAGACTTAATAATTAAGAAAAATTAAGGAGGACTAATAGGGAATTCATAGTTTCACATTGTATAAGCATGCCTACCAGCAATACCACTAGAGCAATGTAAGATAGAAAATACATTATGCAAAATTGCTTAAAACCCCAGGTTTCATTGATGAATACCATGATATTTATGATCCTGAAACCTATGGTAGGCATACCTTAAAACTTATATTTCCATCTGGGAATAAGGCCTCAAAGAAAATGCAAGTTAATAGTATCAGTGCACCATGGGTAACTGGATTAGGGTGCATGATGTTAAATGAAGTTTTCCCTTGCCCTAAATTTATCATGGTTTGTGCCCGAAATTATGATGATAACAAAAGAGAAATTGTTAATAAAGATAGCAAATAAGAAGTTTTATCCATTAATGTAGAAGAACTTGGAAAAGTGTTGGGGTTTACAACCATAGAATTTGGAAATGTCCACATTGACCTCAAAAAGCTTACTAGTGATTATGAAGCAGTGGATGAAATGGATAAAAATTCTTTCTTAAACAAAATAGTTTAGGATAGAAACAAATTGAAAGGTGATCATAAGCCTCCTTATGATTTGGATATTTTTGGACCATGGGCTCAGGATACTATTTCCATGCTAGCATTTTACCTTAGACTAGATAGCAATTTGGAAGTGGGTGCATGCCTCCTTGAAATGGTGTATAATATCCATTATGGTGTTCCACATGTCAAATATAATTTTATTGAGCACATTGTAGAATCCATGCATAATTTTTTTTAATGATTAAAGGAGGTTCCACCAAGACATTTAGGTTCACAACCTACTTGTGCTATCTTTTTCTATTCAAATTCAGAGGAATGTTTCAGACCAACAAGCTTCAGATTTGGCCCTATAGTAATCTAGAGGAAAAGAAAATGGCTCTCTAGTATATGAATGGAACAATATTATAAGGATGCATGATTCTCGAAGGAACTACAACCATTTTTTAGACTACTTTTTGGTTCCATTGCATCAAGAAATTACAAATACTCCAATGCCTAGATTACCTATGTCATGTAGAAACTGCATTCAACTAGGAAAATAAATACAATTGGATGATTGGTACTTAATGGAAGAATATATTGTGCCAAGATTTTATGCATCGAGAGTACAACCATACAAACTTCCAATACATGTGACATAAAGGGTTTTTTCTTTGGAATATGTAAGGCAGATGCAGAGTACTGATGAACTACACTTTACCAGTCAACAAAAGAAGGCCTTATTTCCTTCTTTACCTTTTTCATGTGGAGGGATCACATTCGAGAGAAAATCATTTAGTGTGGCACATAATCTTTTTATTTATTTTTTATTTTGATGCTATTTGTCACTGGCAGTATGATCCATGTGACACCATTAAATCAATGATTGTGCTCAATAAGAATGCTGCAAGTAGAATTCAACATGAAAGTAAACCCTTGCTTGAAAACTTGAGAAACAAGGATTCTTGGGATGGGGTCAAAATTGCAATGGAGAAAAGTGCTGCTGAGAATGGTATTTCTTTTGAGCAATTGTTAGCATAAATTATGGCATTGCATTGAAAGACAATCAGGAGGTACAACAATTTTTATCAAAAAAGTGCTAAACCATGTAGTAGCTTGTAAAAATGCTAGGTTCCCAAGAGAAGGAAGTTACAGAAAAAAATTGGCCATGATAAAAAATTACTGCCTTTTGGTCTATGAGGAAGGAGCTAGGTGAACCAAGAGCTCTTGCAGAGTATGGAGATAATGAAGAAGACATCGAGTTTAGCAAATTGTGGAATATAGAGCATTCAGATGAACAAGAAGATAAAGAAAGTGATCATGAATCTAATGATGATAGGGAATAAGGAATCCATGTCAATTTCAAACTTGGTTTAAGTGAGGGCCTAAAAGAAGCATATACTACTGGAGCAGCTGGGTATTTGCAGGATCATCATGGAGAAAATAGGCCCTTAAGTGGCAAAAAATTCAAAAAAATTAGAGCTAGGCAACTTGACATAAAAAATTGAATAAGTTATCTATATTATTTAAAAAATATTTAAGACTAGAATCTGTAGAAAATTGAATGTAGTTTCTAAACTACTAGGTTTGTTTAAAAAAAAAAACTATTTGGTGAAAATTTGAAATTTCAATGCAGTGGTACTTAAATTTCAGGGAAAAAATAAGTAGGTTTATGTCTAACCACCCTAACCACAACAAAATGATAAAATTTCTTATAATATTTTAGATATAAGTAGAGGACTCATGCCCCGATGCGATGCATATTTTTTTGTAATTTTTTTTTAAGTAAATAATTAATTATGATTTTTTATTACAAATTTTTAAAAATATAAAAACTCATATGTCGACCACCTTAACTTGGTCAAAACTTCATGAAATTAATTTTATTTTTAATCCTAAGTATCTGAAGCATAAAATGTGACGCATCCTTGGATTCAAAAAATGTGATACCATTTGAAAGCTATAGATGTTTTCAATCAGCCTATCAATCAAGACTTTAGCGTTATTTGAATAAAATGAATAATAATTACTTATTAAATTCAAAGTAGAGCATAATTTATATCGTGGAAAGCTAAGAATCTCCTTTAAAAGCCCTTTTTGTTTCATCAATTTTTGTAAAAAATAGTCGTCAACCACATACCCATCATATTGCCACTTTTTGGCCCATCATGATCTTGCACATACCCAGCCATAGTTGAAAAAATGGGTTATGAAGGTGGTCCTTTGGGATCCCAAAGACAAGGCCCTTGGATGGTAATAGATGTAGAGCATAGAAAAGCAAGTGATTTTTTTGGCCTTGGGATTGGAGGTAAAAAAGTAGACCTAGGGCATATAAGTCAATTTTTTACAGCTTCAAATCCTCATCCTCATGGTCAGACAAAATATCAACTAGGACATGCCCATGGTGGAGAGCTTCTAAGTGCAATTGGAACTACCTCTAGTGGCAATGGTATGGGTAGTAGTACTAGTAGTGGTCAACATGTGCTACAACAACAAACTACACACAAGAGGAAAACAATACAATATACCATAGAAACACCAGGTGATCAAGGCATACAGAAGAGGCAAAGAATTTTGACAGGTCCAAGTCACACTACTGTTGATGTGTTTTTTATTCACTTCTCAACACAGGTAATGCGTAGGTGCACTAACTCTCTTGAAAGACAATCTTCCACAATCAAATTGCAGAACACTATCCCAAGGTCTCTCGGATGTCAGGTCATGACAGTGCTTAGATACCTCAGTAGTTTGATGTGATTTACTGGAATCACAAGGCGGACTTACGGATGAGTTACAAAGCATGGAAGTTGGGTTTGCAAATGCAGTTTCAAAGTGCTGAAAGTGAATGAATGGTGGCTGTCCACTCAAAACAGCAAGTTGAAACTCATCAAGTTCATCTGATTTGGCTTCATGGTGATGCTTTGGATCCTACTCTAACCAAGGATTAAAAGAAACAGCAAAAGGAGAAGGGTTAAGAAAGATATTCTAATCCTAAGCTACAAATGAACAGTAATAATGGTGGCTGCTAAAGTATATAGGCTTCCTAAACTAGGTTTTGCTTGACCAAGAGAAACTTACAGCTACACAAAACCAATGCAATCTCCTAAGGTCTGCTGATTTTTCAGATTGCATATGCACATCATGAACATGCAATTGAACTAAGTTGCAACATTAGAATAAAAAAGCCCAGGCTAACTTTGCACAATAGCTTGTCATCAACAAGTGCTAAAAGTATGGGCAGAAAGCTCATCAAATACCAAAACAACAAACACCATCATCACTCCCATTCAAGAAACTAACACTAAAACTAACATGGAAGGTGAACCATGCATACATAAAGAGAAAACTCAAAAGGAACACCCATAAATCATGCAATGTTGCTTTCTATTGCTGCAGAATGTATTTACATCAATTCTCCAACCCTTACAAATGAGAGGCAATCCCCTATTTATAGTTTTCCAAAGCCCAAATGAATGGCTAGGATTCAATTACAATGAGTGGATCAGATTCAATTACATTAGGGTTTCACCTACCCCTCATTATCTAGCAATTTTAAAATATATTCCTTGTCTTTTCCCTGTTTTGTCATCTAGTGCTAGTCACTGTAGCAATTTTGTCATTTAGCTGATTTCCCTTTTTACTATAGCAGAGACTGTTTGAAGGCTGCCCTCCATCTAGTGGACTTGCAACATTTTTGATTGGATCAAACAGGTTGGTCGATGACTTGCATCAATGGATTGGTGGCCCCTGATTCAGGCAGAAAGCTCCTTAGAAATCATCATCATCTAGAAAAAGGTAGGACAACTCCATCAATGGGCCTCTTTAATAGACCTACGAAAGGCCTCTTGACTCCTGCAAACATGAAGTGTCGTAAGTGCATTAATATATGAGTTAAGGAAAATGTCAGTCAAACCTACAACTTCCCTGTTAGACCTATCCATGCATCATCAAAATATCTTGATATTCATATTTGGAGCTCATTTGGACCATAAGCATTAATGCGTGCTTCAAGGGTGCGAGCGCCAGAGGGTGGAAAGATGGCGGAAGAAAGCCAGAAGGCAGACAGCGGATGGAAGCCAAAACAGTCGGGAAGGAGGTGGGCTCCCGGATGTTCAAAATAGCTGGGAAGGAGGCAGGCTCCCGGAAGTTCCAAAATGGCCATGGAGGGGCTAGGCTCCAGAGGGCAGGAAGGAGATGGCCGCCGGATGTTCCAAACGGCCATAGAGGACCCGAGTTTTGGAGGCCAGAAGGGAGGTGGCCGCCGGAAGTTCCAAAATGGCCACGGAGAGGTAGAGCCTCAGAAATGGCCACAGAGGGGCTGGGCTTTGGAGGCCAGAAGGGTGGTGGCCGCTGGAAGTTCCAAAATGGCTACGGAGAGGCGGAGCCCCGAAAACGGCCACGGAGGGGCCGGGCTCCGGAGGCCGGAAGGGAGGTGGCCGCCAGAAGTTCCAAAATAGAAAAAGGGGGACAAAGCTCTGAAACCACCAAAACTTAACCAAACTTTGACGAAACCTTGGCAGTTTATTTAAGCACATCAAACACATCCCATATCCAAAAAAGGGTGATCCCAAAGTCAAAAATAAGGAAACGGGAGCGACGGGGGTCCACGGATGTTTCCAAACAGCCAAGGAGGAAGGGAATTCTAGAGGGAAAGTTCTGAAACCATCGAAACTTAACGAAACGTTGACAAAACCTTGGAAAATAATTGAAACACCCCAAAGACATCCCAAATCCACCAAAAAGTTGTCTCCAATGCCAAAAATGTGGAAACTGGACCAACAAGGGTCCACAGATGTTTTTGAAACAGCGAAAGCAAGACAAAAGGTAGAAAGGGGATGGGGGACTTTATTTCTCCGCAGATTTGAATACCCCAAGCAGGTGAATATGGGTAGGGGAATTTGATCGTTTGATGGCACATGACCAATTTGGGCTTGGAAATGGGGCATGCAAAACAAGACAAGAGTAAAGCAGCCTGTTGGGAGCAAAAAAAGGGGGTCCCTGTCTATGGTGGGGCATGTGTGCAAAACATGCACAACAAATGGCGACTCGCTGGGGAAATGCTCGAGAGCATTTTGATGAAAAACTAGAATCACAAACCCAAAATCTCTGGTTTCGACCTTCATGCTAGGGCAAACAAACCAGATGCCCAAACAAAGGATCAAAACCATTAGCCAACCCAACCTTAAGTATGATGAAAATCCAAGTGTGTGTAATTGCGTTAATTCCCATTCTTTAGTTGCTACAGGAACCCAAGCTCCGTTCAATTAAGCTACGTAGTTTATTCTAACTCCAAAAGCATCTGAGACATTGTCTCACTGCTAGTCAGACGTCCATAGCCCCGACTAGGTTATCACTGTGATTCTCCCAAACATTGCTCTACTACTGGCCGGGCGTCCATAGCCCTGGTAGAGTTGCTCAGATACCCCTAAAAAATTGAATTTTCCTTTCTTTTAATTTTTAGTGTTTTCTTTAATTCTTTATTTTATCTTTTTAGCTCTTTTATTTCAACCCGCAAGCATTGAAGCTTGCGCTCAGGGCTAAGAATCACAGTGGCGCTGTAGCAGAATTTTAGATTTTTCACTTAACTAGATTTCACAAAAGGCCCTATAGTGACTGTCGAATTCTTAAGATGTGTAAGAGCTATAAGATTTTAGAATACGTCAAAGTCAGACTAAACCAACAACTTATCCTCTTTGAATTAAACACTCAGATTGCTTGACACTAACAGAAGACCTTCACCATCCACTCTGAAGACTTGATTAGAGTTTGACAAAGAAATACATAGAACAACCCCAGGCGATAAGTATGGTTGTTGTGTGCATAGATGTGCCCAACTAAAAGCAAAGGGACCCCAAGCAAAGCAGCAACAAAGCAAAAGAAAACGAAAGGAAAACAACCTACAAAGCGAGCAACCTACACACACCAACTAACCTAAGGAAAGTAGGAAAGCAGAGTATTTATAGGAAACCTATACTACTCAAAACGAGCTATGTACAAAGATATTTATAAAGCACTATGTTTAGGCATGAAAAACCTACATTAACATTCATTAGATTTCGTAATGCATGCACGAGCAAACAGGCAATCGTTATTGTTCTTAACCATGTAAACTTGTCTTTATATTCTAAAAAAATAAATTCAATGTTGTAGCACTCAAATTCAATCACATCATCATGAAAAATCAACAATTGAGGAGGCTCATTGAACCCACATGGTTAATCCATAAACATGTTCATTTTCCCTCATTCCCATAATCAAAATAATAAGTGCAGTTATGAGAAATAATAGGGGCAAGGAAGGATAAAACCTGGATGTCATCACACGGAGGTGGCAGCATTGGACAGTCGAGAGCAAGCATAACATCCTTGATTGTTGCATTGGCAGCTTCAGGTGGGCACGATGGAGGGTGCAGCACTTTGGACATTAAGTGTGCATAAGGTTGGGAGGATGAGGCAGTAAACAACTCTTCCAAGCTGTGAGCAAGATCCATAGTCCCAATTGGTTGTTCTTGAAGGAGGAACACCTCGCCTTGTCGATCATCTGTAATCTTGGTGCCCTTTTGATGGTCGTCTTCAAAAGGTAGCATGCTATCCCATTTCCCTTCCCAAGTGTTTACCTGATTTTTGTGACGTTCAATGTCATGGGATGATGACATGCATAAATCTGTCTCATTGCAGCTCTCTGGTTGTGAAGGAAAATATGCAAGGATTGAGGTGGAAGGACCCTCAGTTGTAGCCTATGGTTGACCAAGCTCATCGTATTTATTGGCAGCCATTGAAACACCTCCACCTTTATCTTCTTCCTTTTGTTGTTCATGTATCTCCTTATGGCGCCCACTTGTTTCCTCTTGGTCACTATCACTGTAAATGGAGAAGGAGCTCCTCTCCCAATCTGGAAACTCTAGTGCATCATTGTTCAAGGGCTTAAGGAGTATGTATTCATCATTATTGTCTTCTGGGATGTGCTCTTCCTCGACATGAGCATACCTCTGTAGTGCAGCTCCTAATGGAAAGAAGTCATCAATTGATGGAACCTCATCAAGGGGACCAAAGTCTACTACACAATTTCCCTCCAAAGACTCATCAAAAAATGCACCATCCATGGCACATAATTGCTCTTCAAGAGGAAGAACTTCTTGATGACTGGTGGACAACATTCTCGTTTGATCTACTTCATTGCTCAGAAGTCTGAGACTGTATTGCTATCCTTCTTCTATTGCTGCCCCAACATCCTCTTGACGACTACCTTCAACTGAGCCATCACTTGACTCAAGCTCTTGGTCTTCTACTTCGATCTGAGTAGCAAGTAGAGGAGGTCGGGCACTTGGCTGCCTTGCTTGTTCTTTGACTTGTTTGATAGCTTCTTGGCCTAGTTCACATGTGAACTCCAAATGTGATGAATTATGAAGTCGGCACCAATTTGGGAGCAGCAATATCTCCAAATCCACTTGGTATTTCAGCTCAGTCCAATCCCTCACTAATCTCTTGATGAGCTGGTCATATCTTTCCACCAGTGGGTCCTCATCATCATTTGGGACGGAAGGTGAATAGTAGACAGTTGTGGCAGGTGGTTGTTCCCACTCCTCCAAATTTGTATTTTCAGATGCTTGATCATTTTCATTCATGAAGGAGAGGTCCTCTAATATAATCTCGCTTATTTCTTTTCCATCATTCTCTATTGTCCTAAGGCTGTCAACCTTTTCCTATTTCTGATTTTCAACATCTTCATTTGCTACCCCAACATACACTGCTGCAAACTCCTTTGATTCATCTTCGACTGCTAATCCGTCTTCTAGAGCAGGGGACTACTTTTCTTCAACGGAGGAACAAATTTCTGATCTATTTCTAGCTGATTGTTCATCAAGGCAGCTTGTTGTCCTAAGAAAATTATCCTCTTCCTTTTGGATATGATCCTCTATGTCTGTTGTCCCAGCACTAGCCTATGTCATATTTCTTGATTCATCTATGGTGTGTTGTCCTCGAGCTTCCAACAACTTTCACCTCATGGCATGAGTCCCCTTTACTAGGAGATGGCTGCTCCAACTTTTTCACATGATCCTTGAATTCGGCGATGACATTTGTGCATGATGAGCAAGTGAATTCATAGTGGGGTGCATTGTGAAATCTGCACCAACTTGATATTAGTACCTCCTCCAATTTTGGTCCATCTTTGCTGCCCAAACATCTTTGGATTAGCTCCTTGAAAGCATCAATTGCCATGGTTGTCAATTCTTCCTCCGAGTCTTCAAGGGCTAAAGGCTGATATATTTCCCAAAAGGGAAATTCTCCCTAGAAGACCTCAATTTTGTCCAAGAATGTTAGAAACCCAAATTCACTATGCCTGCAAGTGCAATGGATTCGACATCTATCCACCAACGTGAATTGTTGCAATGGCTTCTTAAGTCTCTTGTTCAAATTTGCATGTAGCTGAGTGATGTCAATTTGTGCATGCTGCTCCACTTTGACTAAACTTCTTTCACCTTCAAAATTTTTTGATTTTTAGCATTGAAAGAGATCTCCCTATCTCAGATTTCTTCTTTGCAAGTGCTCCTTTCGATTTCCAACTTTTAGCTTTGTAGCCTCAACACGTCATGCCCTCCCTCTAGCGCCAGTTCTGTTGATAGCGTTAGGAGGAGGAGGGCATAAAATGAATCACTTCCAACCTTCAGCTTTGCATTCCCAACGTGTCAAGCCCTCCTTCTAGTGCCAGTTTTGTTGATGTATTTTTTATGCACTTCTCAACACAGGTAATGCATAGGTGCACTACCTCTCTTGAAAGACAATCTTCCACAATCAAATTGCAGAACACTATCCCAAGGTCTCTCAGATGTCAGGTCATGATAGTACTTAAATACCTCAGTAGTTTGATGTGATTTGTTGGAATCACAAGGTAGACTTACGGATGAGTTACAAAGCATGGAAGTTGGGTTTACAAATGCAGTTTCAAAGTGTTGAAAGTGAATGAACAATGGCTGTCCACTCAAAACGGCAAGCTAAAACTCATCAAGTTCATCTGATTTGGCTTCATGGTGATGCTTTGGATCCTACTCTAACCAAGGATTAAAAGAAACAACAAAAGGAGAAGGGTTAAGAAAGCTATTCTAATCCTAAGCTACAAATGAATAGTAACAATGGTGGCTGTTAAAGTAGACAGGCTTCCTAAACTGGGTTTTGCTTGACCAAGAGAAACCTACAGCTACACAAAACCAATCCAATATCCCAAGGTCTGCTAATTTTCAAATTGTAAATGGACATCATGAACATGCAATTGAACTAAGTTGCAACATTAGAATAAAGAAGCCCAGGCTAACTTTGCACAACAAATTATCATCAACAAGTGCTAAAAGTATGGGCTGAAAGCTTATCAAATACCAAAACAACAAACACCATCATCACTCCCATTCAAGAAACTAACACTAAAACTAACATGGAAGGTGAACCATGCATACATAAAGAGAAAACTCAAAAGGAACACCCATAAAGCATGCAATGTTGCTTTCTATTGCTGCAGAATATCTTTACATCAATTCTCCAACCCTTACAAATGAGAGGCAAGCCCCTATTTATAGTTTTCCAAAGCCCAAATGAATGGCTAGGATTCAATTACAATGAGTGGATTAGATTCAATTACATTAGGGTTTCACCTACCCCTCATTATCTAGCAATTTTAAAATACATTCCTTGTCTTTTCCCTATTTTTTCATCTAGTGCCAGTCACTATAGCAATTTTGTCATTTAGATGATTTCCTTTTTTACTATAATAGAGACTATTTGAAGGTTGCCCTCCATCTGGTGGACTTGCAAAATTTTTGATTAGATCAAACAGGTCAATCGATGACTTGCATCAATGGATTGGTGGCCCCTGATTCAGGTAGAAAGCTCCTTAGAAATAATCATCATCTGGAAAAAGGTAGGACAACTCCATCAATGGGCCTCTTCAATAGACCTACGGAAGGCCTCTTGAATCCTGCAAACATGAAGTGCCATAAGTGCATTTATACATGAGTTAAGGAAAATGTCAGTCAAACCTACAAATTCCCTGTTAGATCTATCCATGCATCATCAAAATATCTTGATATTCATATTTGGAGCTCATTTGGACCATAAACAAAAATGTGTGCTTCAAGGGTGTGAGCGCCAGTGGGCAGAAAGACGACGGAAGAAATCCAGAAGGCAGATAGCGGACGGAAGCCAAAACAGCTGAGAAGAAGGTGAGCTCTCCGATGTTCAAAACAACCGGGAAGGAGGTGAGCTCCCGGATGTTCAAAATAGCCAGAAGGAGGCAGGCTCCCAGAAGTTCCAAAATGGCCATGGAGAGGCGGAGCCCCAGAAATGGCCATGGAGGGGCCGGGCTCTGGAGGGTGGGAAGGAGATGGCCGCCGGATGTTCCAAACAACCAAAGAGGGACGGACTCCCGGAAACGGCCACGGAGGACCCGGGTTCCAGAGGCTGGAAGGGAGGTGGCTGCCGGAAGTTCCAAAACGGCCATGGAGGGGCCAGGCTCCTGAGGTAGGAAGGGAGGTGGCCACCGAAAGTTCCAAAATGGCCACGGAGAGGCAGAGCCCTGAAAACGGCCACGAAGGGTCTAGGCTCCGAAGGCCGGAAGGGAGGTGGCCGCCGGAAGTTCCAAAATAGCAAAAGGGGGACGAAGCTCCGAAACCACCAAAACTTAACCAAACTTTGATGAAACCTTAGCAATTTATTTAAGCACATCAAGCACATCCCAGATCCAAAAAAGGGTGACCCCAAAGTCAAAAATAAGGAAACGGGAGCGACAAGGGTCCACAGATGTTTCCAAACAGCCAAGGAGGAAGGGAATTTCGAAGGGAAAGTTTCGAAACCATCAAAACTTAATGGAACGTTGATGAAACCTTGAGAGTTCATTGAAACACCCCAAACACATCCCAAATCCACCAAAAAGTTCTCTCCAATGCCAAAAATGTGGAAACTGGACCGAAAGGGGTCCACAAATGTTTCTGAAATAGCCAAAGCAAGACAAAAGGAAGAAAGGGGATGTGGGACTTTATTTCTCTGGAGATTTGAATACCTCAAGCAGGTGAATCTGGGTAGGGGAATTTGATCGTTTGATGGCACATGACCAATTTGGGCTTGGAAATGGGGCACGCAAAACAAGACAAGAGCAAAGCAGCCTGTCGGGAGCAAAAAAAGGGGGTCCCTGCCTACGGCGGGGCATGTGTGCAAAACATGCACAACAACTACCAGTGGATCCACCACAAAGGAGTTATTTCTAGGAACCCCCTAGTGCTAGTTATTCTAGCTATGACATCATTAGCAACTACAAGTACTAGACTAATCCTATTCCTTCACCATTTAAGCATTCCATTGTTCATGTGTCCCTAGGTTTTGATTGCATTGAAGATTTTAAAAAGAAATCAAACATGAATAAAAAAGAAAAGAAGCAATTGATGGAGAGTGCATCTATTGTAACTTTAGAGCCTGCCACAACCATGGCATTACCCAAATTTGACACAAATAAAGAAATCATGGAATACACATTTCTTGTTCCCACAGTTTAAGACAAACCAACAAATCAAATGGCTCGATTTGAATTCTACGTGAACAATATTCAATTAGATTTTTTTGGACTCAGAATTATTGAAAAAATTAATGTATCAAAGAAGAACAATGAATTGGTGTACACATCATTGCTAAAGAAAGATAGAGAGAAAAAAAGGTTGCAGACTCAAATTGAAAAGTTATAGCAAGACCTAGCAAATGAAAAAGCAACAAATAACAAGAGCAATGAATTAGAAAAAAGAATAAAAAAAATTTCCTTTGCGTCAACAAGCAAAGAGGATAAGTAGAATGAGACTGCAGTGAATGAACTGAAGAAAAGGCTAGATGAGAGCAATAAGAAATATGATGAGGAAAAATCCACTTTAGAAAAACTAAGACTAAGCATTGCGAATGGAAATGCACAGTGGGGACAAAAATTGGAGGAGAGAAAAATAAATGAAAGATTGATGGAAGAGTTGATGGAAGCAAAAGATGAAATTGAGACTTGTCAAAATAAGTTATCTGCATTTTGTAGAGAGACAATGAGCCATATGAAACAAAAGATCTGAGATGAAGTAATGCAAAGGATTGATCATTTGTGTGACATGTTTCAATTGATTGATGCTCTCATACAACATCATAAGAAGCTCAAAAAATATTTAGTGGACAACAAAAATGTGTTAGAATTAGAGAAATCTACAAAGCCAATGACAATGTTTTGAAATCAAAAGGGACTACTAATCGGCTTGCTAGATCAATGACGTTGTCATCTATCATTGAAAAGTGTTTGTGAATTTATGAAACAAAGGAATATTTGAATTTGGTTGTAGACAAGATGACGAAGGTGGATGAAAAGGTAAGGAAATTCACAAAACTTGGTTTGCTAGAGGGTTTTGACACAAATGAGCGATTCATTGGAAAGAATGATTTTAGAAAGAAGATGGAGGATGCAATGAAGATTGATTTGGGCCAGTTTCCCCAGAACCTAGATGTGGTGAACTAATTGGATTCCATCAAACTATTGCTAACCTTGAATGCAATTTCGAATGAAGAATGTAATACAAGTTCCAATTTGAATAATGAATTGTTAACAAATCTTCAATTCAAACAACATCAGTTAGAACAAATGACAATTCCACCACCTGAAAAATGGAAATTGCTAGAAAAAGTGTTGTAGTGATTTGATTTTTGATAATATGGGTTTCCAATTTCCAACTCATCTCTTTGCAGAGTTGTCTTTATTCCAACTTAGACTTTAGTAATGTGTTGAAATGTTAAATAATAAATTATCTATACTATTTATTTTTTCATTTGAAGAAAAAGTCTGGTAGTGGTTTCAACTAAGTACTAGATACACTTTAAATGATTGTTGATGTTCATTGTTGTATATGCTACTAATACTATTGCTAATATGTTATTAAGCATTGAGTTGAGTGATGAATTGCTGAGTACATGTTCAAATTTTACTTTTAACAGAATTAAAATATGAACTATAAGGTGACTTTTATTCTAAGCATCAATAATCTTAGTGAAATTGCATTACAATTCACACATCAATACTCAATCTCCATGAATAATTATCAGATCCAATAAACATTTATATGAATTCATGCTTTAATCAAGGTACTTTAACTGGTTCATTAAACTAGATCCAAAATTAAAACATACATCAATGCATAATGACAAAGAAGATTAATGAAAGATCATTGATCATATTTCATTAATAATTCATGTATAATTCACTTTGTTGAGTAACTTAAGTTCATGCATATGTAACCTTTGAGTTACAGTGTATTATCTAAGAGTTTACTGAGTAGTTTGTCGATGGATTATCTATTATTTGAATTGGAATGATAGATTTTTGGTTTGTCTCTTTGTTGTGGTAACTATCACTCAAATTCATGGTTTTGGTGCTTTTCCTAACCTTAGTTGCTAGTCCTCAGAGATTTATAATTTATAACCTTATCGATCGCTAGTCATCAGAGTTTTATAATTTATAACCTTGTCATGAAGTTCTAAATTTTCATAACTTCTCGATTCCTTGAGTTGTTTCACTTTGTTGAGTTGCAAACTTGCAAGTATTTGTAGTTTCTTGGTCATCTTTGTAGTCAGTGGGTCAGAGGTTTCAAAAAATTTGAAACTTTAGACTTTGGTTCTAAGGTTCCTAGTTTCATCGACCATGCGACATTATCGACTTATGTACAGACTAAACTAGAGTTGTCTTTTGAGGAATTTCCAAAAGCATGCTTGTTTAAAGGATATCTTTTCGAGGAATGAAATTGAATGCCACATTCAATGCACGTCCTATAAAAAATAATGACATAAGTGCGTAGTGAAGTTTTACTCAGAAATTTAGCCTACATTTTCATTCTTTGGCAAGGCTAGTACTTATCAAGTGCAAACATTCTTTTTACTCAGACATTTAGCCTGCATTCCTGTTCTTTTCCAAGGCCAGTACTTCTGAGGTGCAAAAATTATTTCTCCAGGAATTTAAATTTTTTGTTTATGCAAAGTGAACCTACGGTCGGCATAAGGGATACAAAGCTCAGACCTTTTAAGTTAGAAGAATTTTGGGCATGCCTGGAGAGGGATGACAAGTTTGACCTAGATATAAAACCCTTAGAAAGCGGGATTCCTCACGCTGGAGGGTTTCCAAAAGTTGTGTTGAGTGTGGACCTAATAAGTGCATGTGCGAGAAGGTACATTTCATAGACATAGGAAATTAAAGCTGCGGACAAGACTGTAATTGCAGAAATTTCTCCTAAAGCTGTTTCCCGAGTGCTGGGGATTCTAGAAAGGGAACCTATAGAAGAAATGTTTGTCGTAGTGGTAGGTGAACTTTTTGAAGCAAATAAAGACTTGTGTAATAACTCCATGGCCAAAACTTGGCTGAAGACTGAAAGGAGAGGTAAGTCACAATTGCCAAATAAACTCAAAATATTGCATTTTAAGGGAGAAATTGCAAATGCTATTACTTTATTGCACTGCATTGTTGGGAATGCACAAGTTGAGTTATTTGAGGATTGGATGTGCTAGTTTATCTTAACAGTTTGTGATGAGAACATTTTCATTAACTGGGCTGAAGTTATTTGCTTCCATTTGAATGAGCAATTAATTAATTTCCATAAGACTGCTACTTTCTGTATGTGTTCTTTGTTGACCTACATTGTAGATAGTCAAAGGTTTGCCAGGGTTGGAGCTGCAAGGAACCCTAGTTTTTGATATGCCTGTGTATAAACGCTTTCCTCAATTCACTAAAAAATTTGGAATGGGTGATTTTTGTCATGTTAATGATGCATTTTTAATGGAGGCCATGAGGAAGTTGGATGGAAATCCAGAAATGTGCCTTTCCTCTAAATCCATTTCTCTTGTATCAAAATATGGGAGTTTTTATATCCAATTTGATAAGTTTTCCTATCTAAAAATAGGGGGTTTTGAGAAAGCCCCATTGAAATTACCTTGGTATCTTGAAGATTTAATGATATTTCTGGAAGTTTTTCTACAAAAGGAAATGGTTAATATTAAGCATACGAACATGGGGAAATGAGGGTATTCCTTCCCATTGGAGACCCCTTCTTTTTTGTGCAAAACAAACTAGATGGCCAAGGGAGTTAGAGGACTTCTCAAGGAATACAACCTCCAGAATTTGTCTATGAGAGATAATTTTAATAGTAAGGGTTTTGTGAAGAAAAATCTCTATGGAGGGAGCTCAGATCGGCATCACCCATCTATCAAAGATTTCTGGGAATATTGTGTCGATGAGAATGAAGTTTTGAGAAGAGATTATATGAGGCTAATGCTAAAACAAATATAGGCTTTTGGTCTTCAATTTGACATTCCTAAAAATGTAGCTAAGGATTCAACAATCTTAGATCTTGGATATGAAAATTTTCCTAATAAATCCCACCCTAGGGTTGATTGGAACCAAAGTGAAATTTCAGATATGAAGGTGCGTGCTGCCCCATTGCTTAAAAGAATCTAGGATTGGTTTGATGGGAAATGTTGGCAAGTTGTTGGTCTTGTTCAGGAGCCTAAGTCATCATAGAAGAATGAACAAGGGTCTACGAAAGCATCTAGTGCAAGTGTATCATTGGGGAAACCCTCTATTAGTTCTCTAGTGTAAATTATCAGTTAGGAGGTGATGGTGATAGGCCACAATAAATAGTCAAGTTGAAGAGCATCTGTGAACAAGATAGTGTGCTTTATCCTACCCCTAAGAAGAATACAAATCAAGAAAAACTTGTGGCTATAGATTAAGCTATCTTTAAATAGATCACTGAAGATAATATCTTCCCTCCTTTTCCTGAAGACTCTGAAATTACCTCTTGTCTATCTAATAATCCACCTTTCAATCCTACCGCTCCTAAAGAAACTATTACTAGAAAATAAGATTCTGGTCTGGTAGTAGCCTCCCCAGGATGGCTGAAGAAAGTAGTGGAGAAGAAGAGAAAGTATATTCCTACAATGACAGTTGGAGTGGATACAATTGCAAATTTACTTCAAAGCTCTTCAAAACCTAAAAAATCCAAGAGGATGTCAAGGATGGTGATTGATGCTACTTCTAGAAATCAAATGTTAGAAATTGTTGATCTTTTCAAGGATTCAAATGAAGATGAAATAACAACGGCAGACTACAAAGTCACACATGTTGATATGGGGCCTCCAGCACTGGAAGGTGATGTGTACCATGCCAATTATTTAGTCATTACCTTGATTAAAAGAGTGAAATAACAGAGGAAATAAAATATAAAACTGTAATCTCAAGTCCTCGCATTGAGTAACTCTATTTTTTCCATGGCCAGTCCTCCTACATCTGATGAAGCCTCAAGTTCTCAGCCTCTAGTAGAGGGAATTGATGTGCTCACCATAGAGAAAATTACAAATAATTTGAGCTATTCCAGAGCTTCTTGTGAAGGGGATCGAAACAATATCTCAAGAGGCTATCTTCTTTCTGAATAATTTTTTGTAGTTTTACACTCGGGTTCTTGACAAGAGGAAGGAGTTAGTAGGAGAACTTCAGGATGTTAGAAAAGATCAAACTAGTCCCTATGTTTTCTTCAGGAAATGAAAGAATTTAACTAGATATGGATTCAAAGATATTAATTGGTGAGAAAATTGTGAATACTCCTAAGGAGCTAAACCCTTCCTGGTCTGATTCATTAGAATGGAAATTGAATATAAATGATAATCTGGTGAATGAAATTAATAACACACTTGAAAAATATTATGAAATGTTGGAGGAAATTAAAGAAGATTTTCATATTCTAGGAGCAGAAATTACTGATGAGTTTGATGAAACGATTCTAGATATAAGAGAGATCTCTCTAAAGTTTAGAGAGAAATTAAATAAAGAAATATTTGATCTTGATACAATGACATGGGAGTCCTCGAAACTCAATGCAATGGAGCTCCACCTGAAGACTTATAATTCTGGAGAAGAGAGAAGATCTCAAATGTTGTTTGATTCTAAAAAGTCTTTGGGAAAATGGAGAACCAGGTTACAAATTACAACACCAGGGAGAAAAAACATCATCACAATTGTCACCAAGTACCAGGAATATAGGAAAAGATTAAAGGAACATGAGGCATTACTGAAGGAGGAGGCAGAAAATATTGAAAGCGAAGGAGTCGGTGTTGTTTAGTTTTTAGTTTTTATCTTATTTTCTTTAATTTGGCTCTCTTGATACTTCAAAGAATTTTTATTTTAATTTCTAAAACGGTTGTCTTCAAGGAATCGTTATTAAGACAAAAAAAACTCTACTATTTTTATTGCTTTTATTTTATTTCAATATAGAAAGACAATGGTGAGTTTCATGCATGCACAATCTTTGAGTTATGGTGTGTACTATGTGGATTTATTGTGCTTTTACTGAGTAGTTTTCCAGTGGATTGTCTATTATTGGAATGATAATTTTTTGGTTAATTTAATTATTGTGGAACGTTTATCTGTGAATAAAAATTTTATGGTGATGGATGCATAAGGAGTTCTCAGACTAATTTAGGTGATTTGGTAGTTTAAGCTTTTATTTTTTAAGTTGTGTGGATGTCTTTATAAGTTATTTATGTTGAAATGTTATCTTTTGTTAGCTTATAAGTTGTGGATGTTGAACTGTTAACTTCTGTTCAAGGAATGGATTAATATTCTTTGAGTTATTTATCAAATATTTTATGAATGGAAATGCAATAGGAATTTATGAGTTGAGTGATAAGTGTTGTTCTTTAAAAATGATGTGGAAACACATCAAATTCAATACCATGGAATACGATATAAAATATAAAATATCATAATTTCATGGAATACAATATAAAATATCATCAACTAAAGTTTGGAATATGATTCATGAAGTGCAATATAAAATAAAATATCATGAAGTGCAATGATTCACAATTTTAGTTTTCATTCAATACAATATAAAATATCATCAACTACAGTTTGGAATAATGGAAACTGATTCATGAATCTTGTAGTGTAGTATAAATACCTAAAAGATGCTAATTCTCTTTCATTTACCAAATGGAGTTAGGGTCCTGAAACTGATGTTCAACATCAGATAGAGTAACAGAGTCATCTTGAAGCTCTTGATTCTGAATTTTCTCTACACTTTCTTCAGCTTGTGTCTCAAATTCAACATTCACTATATCATTTTCGTCAATGTCATCTGTCCCAGTCCCACTACCCATGGCAGTGCCACTAGTACTTGCCTTTGGAATTGGAGTATTGCATAGACCAGTCCCTCTTCTTTCACATGTGGACCTCCAGATTGCGAGTACCCTATCAAAAAGATTTTTTTTGATATTATACACAGTTCCTTTCATCCTCAAGCAATTTTCCAAATTCTTGTCTAGTTTGTTTCTTAATTTTGATTTCAAAAACCCTAATGTACTGAAAAAATCTCTCATCCTCCACCGACCCCAATATCATTGTTTGACATAAATCAACAAGTTTGAAATATTTTGATATCTTATCATGCAATATTTCACTTTGACCTAATTTTTTCCAAACCCTTTTTATTGATCCCAGTTCAAAGGCCTTGTCCTTGCCCATGGATTTATATTGGTCCTTTATAGCTACTACAAAATCCCTACATTGCTTACTTAGCTTGTCTTCACTTAAAATTCCTTCTATTTTCTGCTCATTAATTGTTACAGTTTTTGAAAATTGTTCGATCAAGATTTTTACTTGAGCATGAAAAAATCTTGGGTTATCTCAGTTTTCCCAAAAGTGAGGATACACAATACTCATGGCTTCAAGTATTTCATCTTGAGGGAATATTTCACAACTATTTGAGGAAAGATATTTTGCAATTTCCTTCAAATTATCACCAAAATATTTAACAATGTTTTTAAAATCCTCCTCATTAATAGGTACTTCTTTACTAGAGTTCCTGGTAGTCTTACATTGGTACATTTGTATCTCATATCCACATACATAGATACATAAGTGCCCGCTTCCATTAAACTGTAAATAAGTATTAGGATCATTCAAATCAATAATTTTCTATCATAGGTTATAATTTATGCCATCTTGTGTTAGATCTAGATATAGATGATCGAGGGCCAAGCATGTATGTTTACACAGATTGGCATATTCATTAATATACATAGATCTATCTTGGGCTTTCTTCTCAAGACTATTCATTTCATCCAACATGGGGAGAAGACTAGCTAAAGTCAAGAGTGTCTCTATATCGCTTAACCTATGTAAGAGGTTAAGAGCTTTGTCTACCATGCTGCGATTTTCATACATCACTCCAATTAAGGGTTGATATTCTGAAAGAACTCGTTGCACTGGTCCATGTAGGGAGATCCATCTGGTATTGAAATCCTTGAGAAGCTTGTTTCCTGGTGTTATTCCCTTAGAAAAATTCTAAAATTCTGTGAAATATTTGGGACTTCGGTAGAAGTATGCGTGGATCTCGCAGACTATATTTTCAAATTTTGATACTATAGGAAACTTGCTTACAATTTTGAATGCCAAATTCATTATGTGGGCCATCTAGACAATGAATGCCAAGCATGTATGGTGCACAAGTAGTTTGTAACTTTGTGAAAACACCAGTCCTTTGACCTTGCATCACTGGAACTCCATCAACTCCTACACACACCAAATTTTTTGCAATTGTCAACTCATCCATACCTATAATTTCATTCAAAGATTTTTTGAATAGTTCAAATATATTATGCAATGTTGAACTGTCCTTCATTTTATGAACACAAAGAAGATGAGCTTGGCGAACATGTTGTTGTACAGTATACAAATGCATACAGACCCAAGAAGTATTGTCTACCACAGTAACTTCATCTAAAGATAATGCAATGAAGTTTGACTCTTACTTTCTCCTTTAAATCTTCCTTTTCCATTGTAGCAAGACACTTTTCCCATTCCCATCTAGCCTTTACTGACCAATGTGTGTAGGGCTAGTGACGAACATTCAAAAAAGATAATAAACAAAAATATTCTAGGTAGTTTTTCATAGGATGCCCTCTAGACAAAATTTGTAAAACAACACTCATCTGAACAATTTTTGACATATTTGCTCCTTCCATTGCTTTTCCAAATTGAGCCTCAAGTTTACCTTTACATGCAATAAGCTTCAACATGCTTTGGTGATGCCCTTCATAATCCATGACATACCTAACATGAAGACATTGTTCCTTTCTGTCTATAATTTGTTTTTCATAAAATTTACCGATATGTTTTTCTATAGTGTCAATCTTTAGCTGCAACGTCTTGGGTTTACCCAATTTCCAAGTACAAATCGTGCGTTTGGCATGTGTTTCTTTTTCAATATCATCTGCTTCCCCCACTGGTACAATGAATGGGTACTTTGACAACCAACCCAGTTGAAAATTCCTTGTCATTTCCCACTCATGCCCCCTTTTTGGTTTGTTTTTCCTTTTCTTTCTACCAACATCATCCTCATCCAATTCAATTATCTCATTCTGGCTAACTAGGGTATCCCTTGGAGCATCTTCAGTGGTATTGCCATCCCCATTTGAATTTGATACAATTTGATTTAAATCAATGACAATCTCAACTTGACCTTTCACTGGCACTAAGGTATTGTGAATGCTAGAAATATTTGGTGGAAGAGTTGATGATGTAGCTCCACCTTGACCTGATTGATCAGAAGCTTTGGAAATTCCAAAGTATGACTGTATGGTCGTACATCTAATTTTTGGGCATTTTAACGGCCTCACAGTCTCTTGATATTCACCACATTGAGGAGCTACATGAGTATTTTCACCACCCTGAGGAGTGGAAGGAGTATTTTCAACACCCTGAGGAGTGGTAGGAGTATTTTCACCACCTTGAGGAGCGGCAGGAGTATTTTCACCACCCTAAGGAGTGGCAGGAGTATTTTCAATACCCTGAGGAGCAACAGGAGTATTTTCATCACCCCGAGGAGTGACAAGAGCCTTACCGTTGCTGCTCAAGTTTCTTGAAATATTAATCTCTAATTCGCTCGACATATTCATCTCTCACTTCGAATAAAAAATTGGAAAAAAATGTCTTCTTGTTTAAGGACATAGAATAATAATATAGATCCCATTCCCTACTCAATATCATCTTTAAGACTGAAGCAATAATGGAAAAGAGGTAAATAAAACTTATTATTATAACTAATAACACTATGAAGAAATGATCAGTGATCACTCACCTTTAAGTCTACGTTTTCGACTTTCGCTGACTTCTGAATTGAGAAGTAGAACCTCAAAACTGAACAAAATGTGTAAGAATAAATGACACTTTCAATTATATTTATATCAATCCATGATTCCATATTTGGAGAATTTTGCAAGATTTTTAAATGGTATATTAAAAATTTGGTGAATACATTGTAACTTTCAAGGTGAAATGTGTCCTCAAATTTAATTATTTTTCAATGTTATTGGTGAAATAGGTCATCATAAACAACTATTTATAAATTTTAATTGGAAAAATGGGTCTTCACAAGAAGCTATTTGTAAATTTTAATTGGTGAAATGGGTCCTAATACAGTGTTGTTTTAATAGTATTGGAAAATATGTAGTTGTTTTTTATTAAATGCTTCTACGATTCAGGAGAAAATATTAGTCAGTCCATTTGAAACGTGTAGTTTGACAATGGCGATTTTGTTGCTTAAATATGCCTCATAGAAAAGTTATTTGAGAATCGACATTTATTGGACCTATGTTTCATAAATTCCAGATGATTTGGATACCCTGTGGCTGTGAGAAATTTTCCAATTGGTGAAGATTCACCACTGAAGTTTTCGCTGGCATGAATGAAACACAAAGATGAATGAATCACTTTCAGATATGTCTAATCACCCTAATAAGTCATAATACATGCATGTACCTTCCTTAGGATGAAAGTAGAGTGATAATGGAGGATGGAATCACTTAGGAAACAAGCCATTGGGCTTGGCTTGATGGTTAGTTGCATCTCCCCAACCTAGAAACCATCATGATTCACCATAGGCAACCATAATCAACCCTTGAAAATTCTAGATCTTGAATGAAAGTGAGGTTGAAGACCCACAAAAACACAATAATGTTGTTCCAAGACTTCAACTTTGCTGATTACTTGTTCTTGAATTCTCTTGTGAAGAATTATTGAATGTTCTTGAATGCTTGGATCTTGAAATTGCTCTTCTAGATTATTTCTTAGATGAAATAATGACTTAGAAGCTTGTTTATATAGGCATTACACCTAATTTACTATTATTTAGATCTCAAAATTTTGCATCAACCAAAAATTTGAATTAAAAACTTGAATTTCTTGCTCAAACCCTAAAAAGGGCCCTTGAGTGGGACTTATACGCCACTTGTGGCATATGGGTCCCGCCTAGGGGGAGTCATATGCTCAAGGTGGCATATGAGACCCACATTAGATTTTCAAGATGGGTTGTTGGAAGTCTTAATGTTTTTGATGATTTTGTTAGGTTTTTAGTTGAAATAAGCCTTGAGATTCAAAATAAAGGGTCTTAGGGGTCTATTAATGATGATATAAAAGGGTATTTAATGCCAAGTTACTAAAATAGGTCCAAATTAGGCAATATATTGTACTATCTCCAAGAAGAGAGTACAATTTATGTTGCCACAATACTGATTTGGTGCTCAGAGTAGGGGATTGGTGTCTCCTTAGAGTTAGTGCTCCTAAATTAGGGAGTTGGCGCTTCCTTTGGTTGGTACCCTAAAATATTGTAACAAAAGACTTATTTGTGACACTGGTTTTGAGTAGTAGACTCAAGAAGCTTTTTTCACCATGGTTTTTTTCCATCTTGGGGTTTTCATGTATATTTGGTGTTATGGGATTTTGTGTGAATGTGTGTTTACCTCTCTGTGTTTTTAGTGAATCTACACATTAAGGGCTTAATTAATTAATCTACATAAAGAATTTAAGGAGTTAGTCTACACAAAAGGTTATTAGAGCCAAGTTTTGATATCTACTGATTCACCCCCCCTCTTAGTAGATTGTTGTGTTCCAACACTTTTTTCTTTTTTGAAAACCCTCATGTACGGACAACATAATTTGACATAATTTAATCATTTTTTGAATTTCAATTTTAAATAAAACCTGACATTTCAAGTTTAGGGACTATTTTGCTGAGAAATTAATTAAAAGAAGGAAACAAAATTCAATCATAAAAAAATTACATTTTTGAAAACTAGACATCATGATCTATAATGGGTTTTAATTTCATAAACCAATTCTAAAAAAGAATGTGTTAGCTATATTCCCAAAGTCAGTTATTTCTCTAAACATTTCCTTAGTCTTTTAGTTGCAGGTCTAAGGCTAAGGGTTTGGTTACCAAGCCTTTACCAACCCTAAAAGCAAATCAAAAATTGGGTTGCAATTTCAATTTTTTATAGAATAGGTTCTTTTTAATGAATGGGATCTTGTTCTAAGGCTTGGGTTTCTATTCCTAAATGGGTACTCTTTTTTTCAAAATGGTCACCTATTTCTATCAGTATTTTTTCTTGGCCAAAACTTCCCCTCTTTGTGGACACAACTTCTTTCACTTACCCTAAGCTACCAGCTTTATATTTCCTTCTACTACCTTTACATTATCCATTTCTTGATCCTTAGTACTTCTAATTGAAAAATAGGAAGAAGATACTCCATTGCACCATGTTACCAGTCTATATTTCAATTTTTCTTCTTCTATACAAATCTTGACACAAGGTGTTTCACTTGGAAGCATTTCTTAAATAGAAAGGGTATATTCTCATAGTCCATTTGTTTCTAAATTTTCTCTCCTACCTAAACCATATTTGAACCAGCAATCCCTTAAAAATATCTAACTCAAATTGGAATGTCACAGAAGTAGAGTGTGCAAGCCCATCAGTGTCAAGATCTAAAGACAAAAATATTCCTAACTTATTGCTTATTGCATGAAAACATGCATTAACTAAAGTTATAGAAAAAAATTCAAAATATGTACCCAAGATGGTAAGAAAATAAAGGATTCCATCATTTGGTTAATTAAAGTAGATAGAAACTACAACTTTAGAAGTAGTATGTGCCAACTTTAGAAGTAGTATGTGCTTATCTTAGTGTCAATCCCTTTTAATCAAATAAAAGAGTAATCTTTTTTTGTTCCAAACAATAAAACAAAGAGTCTTCTCCAAGGAAAAAGTAGGAGGATGCACAATACATGTCAAAACAAGTTTACTCTCCTCCAATACACCACCACCATCTAAAATATCCAATTAAATATTAGAATTGCACTAATTAATACCCTTACCTCTTGCTAGATTTGTAGGAAACATAATATTTTCTTTAGAAGGAATTTTAGGAGGTACAAGCCCTTTATAACTTTTCAAAGATGGACGCAATGTCATGTCTCCATTAGAACATAGATTTCATGTATCAAAAGCTCATCATATGCTAAATACCTAATTTTGAATACTTATTTTTATATCTTATTGATGAAATGAATGTTTAAAATTGTTTAAAATGAAATTTCTTTAAAAAACTCTTTCCTTACCATATCTTGCTACTTACAATAAAAAAAATATTAAAACTAATTAACAAATCACTTTTAAAAAAACTAAATATATTACATCATCAATACTAATATTCCAATAGAAATTCTTCCTTCCATGGAAGATAAACTTTTGATTAAATTTTCTTTGGACTTTTGAAGGCGTCATTGCATTTTGTTTTGGAGATAATCTCCCTTTCAAGCAGCTGCTTCCTCTAGCATGTAGTTGGCCTTCTTAGAATCATCGATATTTGTTTGTAAGAATTGACCAGCTCGCCATGTGGAAAACAAAGATCTACGTTATTTAAATAATAATAATAATAAAAATGAGATGAAGATTTCTCTTATAATATTTATCATTTCCACATCCGTACAATTATGCGAGGGAAATATTGCCTTTTTTTATGGAGTAATTATCATCGTTCAAAGCTTAATGAGTTTTCAAGAATATTTAATTGTTCACATACGCTGCGTGTATGAGTATATAACTATCTATTATTATAATAATGATTTAATAAAACCATAACCCTAATCCTATTCCTAACCTAATTAAACCATAACCCTATTCCTATATTCCTAACCCTAATCCTAACCCTAACCCTAAATAAAATTAATAAAAACTAACCCTAACCTTACTCCTAACCCTAACCATAATGATAACCCTAACCCTAATCATATCCCTAACCCTAATACTAATGTTAACACTAAACCTAATCCTAACCATAACCTAATTAAACCCTAACCCTAAACCTAACACTAATCCTAACCCTAACCCTTTTCCTAATCCTAACCCTAACCCTAACCCTAATCTAGCCCTAACCCTAACCCTAATCCTAAGCATAATCTCAATCCTAACCCTAATCCTAATCTTAATCCTAATCCTAACCTAGTTAAACCCTAACCCTAATCCCAACCCTAACCCTAATCCTAACCCTACTCCTAACCCTAACCATAATCATAACCCTAACCCTAACCCTAACCTTAATCATATCCCTAACCCTAATACTAATGTTAACCCTAAACCTAATCCTAACCCTAACCTTAACCCTAAAATATATAAAAAATAATTTATTTAAGATATTGCATGCTGCACATGGGCGGGGGCCCTAGCTCGGTTGGCTAAGTAATTCCGTTGCGGCTCGGCTGGTCACGAGTTCTAGTCTCCCCCGTCCTGTGGTACCGGAGGGCGTGTCGTGCCAGCGCTGTCGGTCACGTTAAAAGGTTTACCAGGCGCACTGCAGTTTATAGGGGGTCGTGCTACCCGATTCTTGCAATCTTTAAAAAAAAAAAAAAAGATATTGCATGCTGCGTTGTGACTGCTACTAGCATATATATATTATTTTAATAATAATATATATAAAATACGCCGAGAGATATCCTTCTCGAGGCGCTATGTTTTAATCAAATTTTTATTATAAAAATTGAATAGGCGCCTCAAGAAGGATATCTCTCGGCGTATTTTATATATATTATTATTAAAATAATATATATATGCTAGTTATCATCGTTCAAAGCTTAATGAGTTCTCGAGAATATTTAATTGTTCACATACGCTGCGTGTATGAGTATATAACTATCTATTATTATAATAATGATTTAATTGATTAATTATCTTGAATGTTTCTTGGAGTTTGTTAGAATATTTTATTATTAAATGTATTTGAGGAATCTATTTAAATTACTAATGAGCAAATGCATAGACTCTAATCACAAAAATATAAATATTTAAAAAAGAATATGTGAATTCGGTGTCTAAAAGCCTTTGACATATGGATTCTAGTTATCAAGATTTAATGTTGGTTCAATTTGTAGAGTGACTCTAATAGCATAATATTATTATAATAGAACATATAATTGAATATCTATTCTAGATTAACTTTTAATTTAGATCTATTTTCTTATTTTAACTCTTTTTCAAATTCATGTTATAAGATAATAAAGGAGATTTTCTCTTTTCACGATTTTTATATTGGTTATTTATTTAAGAAAAAAAATGTTTTCATGTGGACTTTTCAAATTATAATTAAGAAAAAATAAATAAGACTTTTCTAGTTGGAGTGAAGTCTTAAGCTTTTCTAAATAGAGTATTATTTCTACTTTTAAATACATAATTTATTCTAATAATTTCAAATGATAAAAAATAAGTAAATGATGTAAAAAATGACATTTTAAAATTGTATGTCAAATAAAAACACACATATGTATGACCCATATAAAAAAAAATGAAAGTATGTTTTAAAGTCTTTATGGATTATATATAAATAGTTAATTTTTATTTTATTAAGATTAACTTATAAATCTAAAATTCCTTATGTATGACCCACATAATTTGACCTAAAACAAGTGTAACATTTTTTTAGTGTGTAGAGAATGATGTCTAGATTGGTCACAAATAATAAAAATAAAAATAAAAATGTTATTAAAAATATTAATATAACTCCTTTGATGTTTATGAGACTTTGTGTTTAAAAAATAATAAATAAATAGAACAATATACTTAGTACTAAAAAATTACATATTTGAAAATTAGGCATTCTTCTCCATAATTTATTTTAATTTCATCAAAATATTGAAAATAAAGTCTTTAGTTATATCCTTGGTTGTGAAAATGAGTCACCCATCATCTCCTTTGGATCTCAAACACAATAATTTCCAATTGAGCTTCAGTACTTGTCCACTTATTGCCTTGAGGGGTAATGATTTCCATCTGTTAGGTTCCACATTTAAGTTTCCACAAGGATCCATGATCTCTTAGAGATGGTTGTATGGAACATGTGCCACTTAGCTTTTGAGTCTACCTTTGCCTCACATCTGTATCCATATCCATATTTACCGCCTCATCTGACATCACATTACATTCCTAGTATACGTGGGAAATCTTAAAATATTTATAAATTTTTAAGTAGGCATCGATCACCTCCACCATTTGTTTAGTTTCTAGCTTGGGGTATGATTTTTCCAAATTGCATTAATAATGTTTTGAGAGTCCCATTCTAAATGAACATTTTTGAGATTAAAAAATTTCCCCATCTCTTACCCAGGTTATAGGGCTACTTGAAATTCTTCCTTGTTAGTCACTTGCCCTCGTTTCCTTGTTGCTATTATCATTACTTTTCCATCACGATTGTGAATAACACAACTAGCTCCTACTTCTCTAGGATTTCCACACATCCCTTAAAAATTTATTTTGGGTCATTCATCTTCTAGAGGTTACCACTTTACACCTTTCCTCGAGTGAGAAGCCAAATGAACCCACTGAGCCCCATAAATGGGTGAAAATTCAAAATTACAATTATTTACTTAATTTTAACTAGAAAATGGTTTTTAGCTGAAATTATAATGGTTCTACTAATGGACCCCTTTCCCAATTAAAAATATTGACTAGCCTACACAAATGGATGAGCTATCAATATTAATCATATTGTACATTTTAAACCCATCCCTTTCTATTACAAGACCTAATAACCAAATGACCTAAATTACTAATATTCAACATTTTTTGATATTTCTTTCAATTTTGCACCTCTTTAAAAGCTTTAACTTCCTGCAACTCCCTAAATAAGGATATTAATGAAGGATAAAGTGACTCATTTATATAATCAAGAATGGATTCTAGAATATAATCACCTACACCTAATTTTCTAGCAGGAGTTAGAACATATTTCCATGCTAAATTTTGAATTCTACATGGAGATGGAATATTACTCACTTTTTATACATTAACAACTAATTTCTCCTTTTGAAGTTGAGGAATATTACTCACTTTTTATACATTAACAACTAATTTCTCCTTTTGAAGTTGAAAAAAAGAATGAATGTGTTTCTTACTAGTAGAATCTAAACTACTAACACTTGTACGTCTTATTCTTCATAATAGCTTATATGCTCCATCAAAATCATTGGGGTACTTAGCATGGGCTATATATTCAAAAAGTAAAAAAATAAAGGATACATAAAAATCAACAATCTACTCAAGAATATCCAAGATCTATGTATCCAAAAGACTAAACTACCACCTTTATATTACCTTATACTACCTTTACATTATTTGTTACTTGAACCTTAGTAATTTTAATTAACAAATGTGAATAAGAAACTCCATTGCACCATGTTACTAGTCTATGTTTTAATTTTTCTTCTTCTATACAATTCAACATAAGGTGTTCCACTTGAAAGCATTTCCTATAGTGAAAGGGTATATTCTCATAGTCTATTTGTTTACAAATTTTATATCCTACCTAAACCATATTTGAACTAGTAATCTTTTAAGAATGTCTAACCCCAATTAGAATTTCATAAAAGTAGAGTATGCAAGCCAATTAGTGTTGAGATCTAAAGAAAAAATCTACCTAACTTATTGCTTATTGTGTGAAAACATGCATTAACTAAAATTGTAGAGAAAAAATAAAAATATATACCCAAAATAGTAGGAAAAAAAGGATTCGAACATTTGGTTAAAGTAGATAGAAACCACAACTTTAATATTAACATTTTCTTATCCTAGAGAGAAACCATTTGAATCAAAGAAAAGAATAATCTTTTTGTTCCAAACAATAAAACAAAGAATCTTCTCGTAGGAAAAAATAAGAAGATGCACAATACATGAAACAAGTTTACTCCCTACCAATACACCACCACCATTCAACATATATAATTAAATATTAGACTTGCAATAATTAATACACTAACCTCTTACTAGATATTTAGGAAACACAATATTTTCTTTAAAAGACATTTTAGGAGGTACAAGTCCTTTATAACTTCTCTCAAAATGGATGCAATGTCTTGTCCCCATTAGAACATAAATTTCATGTATTAAAAGCTCATCATACACTAAATACCTCAATTTGAATACTTATTTTTCTAAAAAAAATTATTGATCAAATTAAAATTTAAGATTATTTAATACGAAATTTCTTTAAAAACTCTTTCCTTATCATATCTTGCAACTCACATTTTTTTATTACAAAAAATAAAATAAAATAACCTTTAAAAAAACTAAATATATTGCATCATTAATACTAATATTCCAACAATAAAAATTCTTTCTTTCTATAGAAAAATATAAAATCTTGTTTAACTTTCATTTGATTAGGTTTGGACTTTTGAATGTGTCATTGCATTTTGTTTTGGAGATAAAATCCTTTTCAAGTAGCTACCACCACGAACTATAGGTGGAGCTTCCTCATGTGATTTCTCTTAATATATATAATTTCCAGGTTCGTACAATCTATGTGATGGAAATATTGTCCTTTTTAAATCATGATGTATTTATAGAGTAAATATAATCGTTCAAAGCTTAATGAATTTTTGAGAATATTTAATTTTTCAACATACACTAGCATGTATGATATATAACTGTCTATTATTATATTAATGATTTAATTAATTAATTATCTTAAATCAATATTTTTTTTGAAAGAGGAAAAAATGGGTTTTACAATGACCTGAAACCACAAAGTTTACAAACAAAAGAAAAGATCATCAAAGACACCATAAACAGAGAGGCTGTAGAAAGGAGAACAAAATGACAAAGCCATAACCACCAAAAAAAGGCTAGCAAGGGCCATAGAAAAGACCCAAAAAAACCAGACAAAACACCGGCAGTGACTAAACTTGGGACTTTAACATTTACACTATCTCAACCTCCATGTCATTCATTTCCTGAACCCCCCCTCTTTAAGATCTGGACAATCTGGATAGTAGGAGGCACTTTCCTCTTAAGGTTGGCACAGGTGCTTTTCGATATTCCTTGGTCCTCATTCTTTCTTTTAGCCTTGTCCTCTTCCAGATCAACAACCAGTGAGCCCTATTGCAATTTTTCCAACTTTTTAGACATTGCATTGATGATAATGGCATTGTGCCTTGCCATTCTATTGTTTTGTTCCACAACAGTTTTCATATTGTTTTTAATTTTAACAATTTCAACTTCCAGAGTCTTATACTTGTCCTCAATGTCATCATCTCCCATTCCAGTATTATTCTTCTTCTGTTTTCTTTCTTCATTGCTCAAAGCAAGCAACTTCAATTAGAGTTTCTCCAATATTGAATCAATATTGTTACTGATATGAAATTGATTGAATCTTTGTTAGAATTTTTTATTAACTAGCATACATATATTAAATATTAATATATATAAAATACACAGGTGCCTATTTTGATTAACTTATTCAAAACAACGGGAAACTGTTCATATGCTATCACCATTTTAATCAATCAAATAATATATGAGCAAAATAAATTAGGTAGAAAGACTCAATAGTGAAATAAAGCTAGAAAAGACTCAATAACACATTAGAGGTTAAACGAAAAGATGCTTATTTTTCTTATGAGTTCATCATGAAATTTGATTTTAATTATAATTTGATTTTCAATACATATGTCCAATTTCTTCTTTAAACAAATGTGATACAATTGTCAATTAAGATAAGATCAAATATTAAATTTATGTATTTTCTTCACAAAACCTTGCCAAGTTCCAAACCAAATGAGCCCTAGCAAGTCCAACAAACTCAACTTGGGAGACTTTCCATCCCACTCAATAATAAAACAACCACAAATAAATAGCAATAAACCTGACGACTCCTTGAATCTTTGTTTTGTTTTACCACAACAACAAATTATAATAATGCAATTGGTTTCAATAGGACTAAAGCCAAATTTGTGATAGCTAAATTCAAGTGAATCCAAATAATGTAAAACCAAACCTACGAGAAATCCAACTCCATGAGAATAAAGCCAAACCTGCAACCAAACGGTTATGATTCAACAACCTCTTTTAATAGAGGTCTTCATGAATTCAAAGATAAGAACATCTAAAGAAAGTTGTGAATAAAACGGATTTAAAACTACTTTAAAAACAAAGCCAAAAAACTAAAAACTATTCAAAAATAAAAATAAAATAAAATGAATACACTATTGAAAAAAAAAATTACAAATAAATACATTGAAATTTCTTAAAATTATAAAAAATATATTTTTGTTACTATTATAAATAAATGCTCATTCTAAAAATGTAAAAAATTATTACATGACAAAAATTATTTAGTTGTAATTTATTTTAATAGAGGTCTTCATAATTTGTGTACAAAACAACTTTAAAACTGCTTTTAAAACAAAGCAAAAAAAACTAAAAACTATTGAAAAATAAACAAAAATAAATAAATACACTATTGAAAAATAAACAATTTTTTTTTACAAATAAACACATTGAAATTTGTTATAATTATAAAATTTATATTTATGTTACTACTATAAATAAATGTTCACCCTAAAAACTTAAAAATTTATTAAATGAAACTAAGTATTTAGGTTTTTTTTTTAATTAAATTATTTTTAAAATCTAAAAAAGAAACATTATTGCCACTTGCATAATACGCCTCTCAACTCTCAGCATAATTATTTTTAGTTTACTTTCATTTATCTTTTTAACATTCAAAATAAAAATAATCTATAAATATACATTGTAAAATAAAATAAATCTTTATAATCATAATATTCTTGTTTGAGAGGGAGGGAGGGAGCGAGGGAGAGAGAGAGTCTTTTTTTATTATTTAATTATGTTTTACTAAGATGAAGTTGAAAATATAATATTCTTTATGTATATGAATCACATAATTTGACATAAATAAATGTAACATTTTTTTGGTGTATAGAGAATGATGTCTAGATTGGTCACACATAATAAAAATAAATAAAAATAAAAAATTTATTAAAAATAATAATGTATTTCCTTTCATATTTATGAGACTTTGTGCTTAAAAAATAATAAATAGACATTATCTTCCATAATTTATTTTAATTTCATCAAAGTATTGAAAATAAAGTCTTTATCCATATTGTTGAAGTCAATTTTACTAATAGATGCTTCCATAACATTGTGCATATAGGTCCAAGGGTTAGTATAACATTTTGAAGCCTAGAACTAATACAAAATGTGTGGGTGAAGAAGATTAAAATTTAAACATAATGGGTATCTCCTATAAATAGATACCCACTAATTTTGAAGTTAATCTATGTATATTTATATAACAAGTATCCTTTAGTAATGCTCACTAATTACTAATGAGTACCCATTTACATAATACCTATACTTTCTATTGTACATCTATGCCTAAACTATTTTTTTCTGAATATGATTTTTTTTAAAATGTTGACATCTTTGAAGAAAAATTAGATTAATTTATTGGAATATTGGAAAATAAACGATCAATTTCAAAAGAGATTCAATCATAAGAACTATTTTTTAGAGGAATCAAGTGCAAGAACCATATTTATGAAAGGAATCAAGCACAATCACTATTTTCAAAAGGGATCATCAAGAAGAATTTGTAAAATCAATGTTCAAGTACAAAAGTTATTTTAAAATGGACATTTTAATCGCAATCACTATTTTAAATGGGTTTCATGCATCATTTTTTAAAGAGGATTTTTTCTTTTATTTTAAAAATTGATATTCAACAAAGGATATAGATTTGTTCATATTTAGAGAGCTCGAGAGATAGATATATTTTGGAGGTCTATTATTCATTTTGTAGTGTCAAAAATTTCATACTTATGGAATTTCACACTTATAGTTTGAACTTAGTTAGATTTGAAAAATAATAATAAAATTAAGTTAAATATTCAAATATTTAGCTTTACAAGAAACAAGCATGAAGTATTACCATCTTGTGGTTTGAAAATCAACATAATTCGCTTGGACTATATTGCTATGCACAAAAAATTACATGATGTGCTAATGTACAACAAATTTTTTAGATTCAAAGGTAAATTTTCCATGTAGGCCACTCATGACATGTGTAAAGTAATTTCCAAATGTAAAAAATTGTCTCTTCCCACCCATCCAAGCAAACAAAACCTTATTTATTCCTCATTTGATATAGGACATTATTCCTTTTCTCCTGCAAGCTATTCTCTCTAGAAGGAAACTTTTCCAAAATTCCAACAACCTCTACAACACTAAACATCAAGTTTCTTTGTGGCATCTCTCTCTTTCTTTGTAGCAGTTGAGGATTTCTCATTGATCTCCGTTTGCCAAATCCATTGAAAATATCTCAAGAGGAGGAACTTGGATTTGGTAATGCTATCTTTTGTTCCTTTTTATTACTCATATTAGTAGCATATATCTTTGAATAATTTTATGTATTTTTTCATTTACCAAATATATCAAATTGTATGGTGATTTTCCCATAGACTAGGATTGATGCCATATCATTAATTTTATTATATATTTAATATATATATTTAATTCCTAACATTGCTAGGATTTAAAAGTTATCTATTTATCATTTCATCTCTAGATGTACATGGAGACCTTGAAAGATCAAAATAGGGGTTTTGACTGAGAAAACCCCTAAACAACCCCCAAAAATTTTCCCATCTCATTTAATGTGTATCTTAGAGAGTTTTTTTTACTCTAAACAAAGATTCTAGAGGATTTGGCGTCAACTATGTAAAGACAACGATGTGGTGTGCAGATGTTTGTGCTTCACATCGGTTTCCTAGGCCAAGAACCTTTGTCTCTAGTGTTAGGTTCCTCTATTTCTACATTTCCATTTCTAGTTAAAAATAAATTTAACCCATTTGTTTATTTAGTGAAAAAGTTAGTTCATTTTTTAATTTTCTTATTAAGTTTTCTTTCTTCTCGGATAAATTATTTTTTTCTTCTTCTTTTAGTAGGATTCCTCATTTATATCTTAAATCAATAGTAAAATTTATGATATCCTATTGTAATATATTTATTTGTTTCATATATCAATATATTTTCTTAAATTTCAAAATTTCACACCTTACATTTTTGTAAACCTGAATCTTGTTAAATATGTTCTCTTTTATCAATTTCAATTATCTCATTTTATTTTTCTCTTTTGTTTGGTAAATGCATATTATCGAATAATATTAGATCTCTTTCTCCAAACATTTTACACATTAGACAATTCATTTTTTAAAGAATCCTTTGATATATTAGTGAACAAAAGGGAAATAGGGGTTCCACCTTTTGGGGGATCAAATTGGACCTATTTCACACTTTAGTTCACTAGGGATCTAGATCCCTTAACCAAGTGACTTGATTGAGGAATGGATAGGGGATTCCTAGTGTGATTTGATGAGGGTTCACCATTAAATGAAGCTTCAAAGGAGAAATGTAAACACATGCACAAACCCTAGAAACTTGAGATCATGAAGTTAGATTGACAAATGGAATGATATGGAAAAGTACCTGGACGAGCGGAGAGGCCAACACAAGGTCTATAAACCTTGGAAATTTTTGTCTTAGATTGCATTGGGTCTAATATGCCAGGTTGGGTGATTTAGTCCCACTCTAGGGTTTTTGGGGTAGAATCTAGAATTCTTCTCTCAATTGTCAGGATCTACAAAAAGGTAGCAAAAAACATGTACTAGGACTAATACGTTCCCAATTGGGCATATGAGTCCCACTCTTCCTTTTCAAAATAGGTAGGTTATGAATTTGTTCTTCTGTTTCTGCTCTTTCCTCCTATATATTTCAAATTTAACTTTCGGATATGAACCTGTGAAAAACTTGCAAAACAAATTGTTGGGTTGATTTTCTTATGTGGGTTTTCCTTTGGTCAAAATCCTAGTTTGGTAATTAAACCTTGATAGAAAGTATAGATATGAAATATAAATATGTGTGAAAGACCTAATCATAAGTGTTTCTAAGATTATGAGAGCTAAAATGCAATAAACCCTACTCTAATGTGCTAGAATAGGATGCATAAATGAAACATGAAAATGATGATGACTCACTTTGGGATATCTCCAATCACCTTATTAAGCCATAAGAATGCATGTACCTTCCTTTAGGTATAAAGTAGAATGATAATAGAAGATGGAATCACTTAGGAAACAAGTCATTAGGCTTGGTTCAATGGCTGGTTGCATTTCCCCAACCTAGAATCCATCATGATCCTCCATAGGAAACCATCATCAATCTTTGGCAATGCTTGATCTTGAAATGAAAGTGAGCTTGAAGACCTGCAAAAACACTATAATGTTGTTCCAAGACTTCAAATTTTCTTTCTCCTTTCTCTTGAATGCAAATTCTTGTGATCTCATATGAATCTCTTGCTTAATCTAGTGTAAAAATAAATGTGAGACTTAGATTTTATAGGGATTCTATCTAATTTTCAATTTATTAGATCCCAAATGCCAACATTTAAAAAATTTGAATTAACAACTTTAATTTCCTACTCAAAAACCCAAAAATAACCCCAAAAGGGACCTATACACCTACGGTGGCATATGGGTCCTAGTAGGGGGAGCTATATGCCCAAGGTGGTGTATGGGTCCCACCCTATATTTTTGAGGTGAGAGAATGTCGGGGGGTTGAAATATTAAGTACACATAGAATTTGTCATGATTTCAATTGAATTAGGACTTGGGATACATAATAAAGGGTCTTAGGGGCCTATTAATGATGATTTAAAGGACATGAATGCAAGGGTACTAAAATAGGTCCAACTTAAATGGGTAAAAGCACAAAGTTGTGTCACACTTCTGACCAACTTATTGGCACAACTGAATATAAGTATTTCCTACAAAAAAATAATTTTGGTCAAACATATAATCTAGTAAGATTCATTCTAGCTAAGTTAGATACTTTCACAATTTTTTCAACTAAAATTGTTGGCTAAAAATATATGGAGCACCACTTTGAGGCCAATTTACCAAAAAAATAAAATTATTTTAAAAGCTCGAAGTTTCAATAACTCCTACCCATGTAAATAACATTTTTTTTAAAATATAAAAATAATGTTTTGTAGATCCATAAGTGTAGTTTTCAAAAATATATTCATTTTAATATTTTAATTATTTATATTTTATATTTTATTTTTAGTAAAAGTAGGTTATCAACACAAAATATTTGGTTGATTACCATGCCATGGAAAAATACTAAATCTTATTAAACAAATTTGAAAAAAAAAAGATGCACTAGATAAAAGAATCTATATCAAGGTCGTATAATTTTTTTTCCATTTTATATAAATATTTAATATGAAAGTTGAAGTTGAATGGAAACAACTAATTTTTGATACATGCATATTTTAATATTTATTTAAAAATATATATTTATCAAAATTGGAAAAAAATATATCCATGCACTAAAATTTCAAGTTATAAATACACACAAAAAATTTGAAAGAAAAAAAAATTACTATAAAAAGTTTGACGTCTCATGTGACTTCATTTTTTTAGCATTTTATCAGTAGCTAAATTATAGTGTTAATTTATTAAAAACTAGTTTAATATAAATATATACATATTTTTTTAATTACAAACATAAAATATACTAAAAAATACACATTTTACTACTTTACATCATTTCAAAATTAAAACATATATGCTACTTTTTATTGATTCAAGTTTAAAATTTGGATTAGTGTTGGTCATTTCCTTTATAAAGTGTGACACATCTTTGTACTTCTAACCAAATGTGAAATTGTACTATCTCCAAGAAGGGAGTACAATTTTGACACTACATTTAGCCCCCACTTTAGCACCCATATGATACTATGTGCATATGCAAGCTAAAGTACTTTGAAAAGTAAACTTTATCTCATAAAAGGATACTCATATGGATTCATTTGCAAACATGAGAGAATGAAGCCCCCATTGTAGTTATTTGCAAAACCACAATGTTAGGAACTGCATCTCGCATAACCAATTTGTTAGTCATTCAAAAATCCTCTTATCTAACTTCTTCAAGAAATTGAATTCAAGGGTAGATGTATGGCCCCCCTTGATTCTGCTTGCTTTATGGAGGTCGAATCAAGGTAGTAGTCTAACCAAATCAAATTGCAAAAGTCATATCGTAGGGAATTTCAAAGTACCATACCACATAGTGATAGAAATTTGATGAGACCGAGAGTGGAATTAAAAATCCAACACAACAAACGACATTGAAAATGGAGTTCTCTAGCCCCCAATATGCTAATTTGAATGAAAAAACACTTTTTACTTTAACATGTAAATAACCTAATTGAGTATATAAGAATAAAAAGTTAGGTATTTTGTGATTATTTTGTCTTTTACCATTTTGTAGTTTGAATTTGGTGGAAAGTGATTGATGATGTCAAGCATACGACCTTACATTCCTTTGAGACTTGGGTTGATGCAAGAAGTTGGGTACACAAAAAACTCAAAAAGTGGAAATGTTTTTGTTGTTTTTCAGAATTTGTCACACTTGGACTGAAAATTTGAGGCACGTCCACAATGAACCTTAAAAAAAGTCAGTAATATGAAATTTTGAATTTTGAATCTAGTTTCCAAATATGTAAATTATTAAAATACCCAGTTTATAGAAATTAAAATTTGATAAATATCTATAAAAACCACTTTTTAAAAGTCCCTGTTTTTTAACCATACCAAGTAGGTGTACGGACAACACTTTTTGACCCAAATAAAATTATTTTGCTAATTCCTTTTAGGAAAAGAGAGTTGACAACACGAAATTTGGGCTGGATTTTTTTTTGTAATTTTTGGTTGAATATATATTTTTAATTAATTTTTTATTGGCCTTAATTGATGTTTTTTCAAATCAACGTGTACAGACAACATAATTGGACCTAAAAAAAATATTTTTTGACACTTTTTTTTTCATTGTGTAGAGAATTGTCTGAAATTTGGGACCATGTAATTTTTTTTACAAGAAACTCAACCAATACAAAGTTATTAAAAAACCAAAAAAACCTGATCTTTCAAGTTTAAGGCCTAGTTTGTTTAGAAATTGATTAAAAAATAGCAAACGTAATCCAATTTTAACAAAAATTATATATTTAGAAAGTAGACATTGTGTTCTCTAATGGGTTTTAATTTTATAGACTAATTCAGAAAAAAAGTCCATCATCTATGTTGTCAAAGTTGGACATTCTTCTTCAATTTTCCCTAGTTTTTTAGTTGTAGGTCAAAAGCTAAGGCTTGAATTGCCAAGCTTTTCCCAAGCCTAAAACTGGGGCTAGATTTGGTGTGGGAGATCAACTTTTAAATAATTTGTATGCATTATAGAAACGCGTACACGTTATTTAAATGAAACACATACGCGTTTCATATCACATACGCGTTATGTTTTGGCCGTTGCCAGACCGTAATGCGTACGCGTTTTTAAAATATAACGCGTACACGTTTCTATAATAGTCATTTTTCCTAATTTGAAAAATACTAGTAAAACATGATTTTCCTGCAACATTCTTTTTCTGTAGTACGGTCCGAAAGTGTCATTTTCTACATTTTTTATTGCAAATTTGTCTTGTGCAGGGCATATTCTATTCAAATTGTTGGAAGAGTAAAAGTGCAAATTAAATTTTCTGAAGTGGAATCAAGTGCATGAACTTTTTACAAGAAGAATTGGAAGAAGTGAATTTTTGGATGTACTCATGATGATTTTGTACTTCAGAGTTTATAGAAAAAATAATCTTCATAGTACATAGTTTTATTTGAATATTTGAAGGAGGTGGCAATTTTAAAATAGGTTTCTTGAATTATTGTTTTTGTCATCAAAGAGGGTTTGGTAACCATGGGTGATAAGAAAAGACAAAGAAAAAGATGTAGGAAGGTAATGACAATTGAAGAAATTCAAGCAAAAAAAGACAAGGAGGCAAAAAGACAAAGGGAAAGGAGAGAAAGGATTCATCAAATGAAAGATTTGGAAGCATCTAGTTCCAAGAATGTCGAAGAGGAAGCCATGAATGATGAAATCAATGTAGATGATGCAAATGTGGAGATGGTGAATATGGAAGAAAATGCAACTATGGAGACAAACCCAACTGTGCCTTCAACTTCAACTTTGAATGATATGTAAACAACTTCAGGTGTGTCTTCAAATCCACCTCCCAATGATATGGAAAATGTACCTATTCAAACAATCTATCCAGGTATGTCTTCAAACCCAAGTTTTTATAATATTGATATTTCTTGTTTAGAAGAAGTTGGATACACAATTGATGAGATCAATAATACTAGGGTTGAAACAATACAGAAACAAGAAAATGATGAAGTTATATCTTATGAGAATGTAAATGAGAATGAAATCCATTTTACATTTGAAAATGAAAATGAAACCCCTTGTGTGAATGAAAATGAAACTCCATCTATGGATGAAGGTGAAAATGTTTTTTTAACAATTGAAACAAATGTGCTAGATAACCTTCGTGGTAAAGTTTCTTCAAGACAAATTATAAATTATAGAAATAAAATATATAAAATATTTTTTTATAGAAAGAAATTAGGATTCCAATGTCAACTCATGGTGCAATTGATGAGAATGTTTAAAATGAGAAAAGTGATGAAAAAATTAGGTGTTTTTGTAAAACCAAAAAATAAATATGATTTAGTAGAAAAAGTCATATCTAGTGTTGCTAATGCTATTGATGTTATTGGTAAGAAAAGTCGATCAAAAGATAATAATGCAGCTCGCCGTGCAATAACAACTGCTCTAGTTGATAAAACAACTTCAAATAAAAGAATGTTAAGTAAGATTAGTAAATGTATAAACTTAAATCCTAGAACTTTGATAAGAGCTGCTAAAAGAAGAGAAAGTATTGAAAAAGATTCTATTAATCAATGTTGGAGTTTTAGTGGTAGACTCCCAAGATCAGACATGAGATTAACTAATGAAATTAAATCTTTAATCGAAAAATTTTGGTATGATAATACAAGAGTATCACCTAACATTAGAGATGTCTTGAAATTAAGGGTGGGTTCCAAAATTCGTGAACCTCATCCAAAGCATCTCTTAGATATGACTCAAACTAAATTATATAAAAAAAATTTAGATGCTTCAATCTTACCATTGAATATTAGCATAAGTCAAAGATCATTCGAAAAGTGTAAACCTTGGTATGTTAGAATTAATAAGCAACAAATCTCTTGTTGTTGTAAGACTCATGTACAATTTCATTATTATTATGATATATTTCGATATATACGATGCACTTTGCATGCTAACCAAATTATGCAGGACATTTGTGGTATTACTATGCCACCTGAAAGAATCAAAGATTTTATAGCAGGTTTGTTTTGTAATCCCTCTTTAAATGGAAACTCATTTTTTTTAAAAGGATGCATTTCTGGAGAATGCGATAGATGTGGTAACTTTTCATTATTAGGAGAATGTATGCATGAAAGTAGTTTAGATGAATTTGGAAAACAATTAGTGGATGTAAAAAAATTTAAAAATATTGAGTATTCTTTAAAAGATGGTAAAATTGGAAGACGTGTTGAGCTAATTGTGGAAAAAGTTAGTGTGCATGCTTTTATTACTGAATTTAAAGATAAGTTTGTACCTAAATATGTTCAACACTCTCAGAATGCTCATTGGCTTGATAATCAATTTCGTTTATGTAAAAACACATTTCCAATTGGAACTATATTGTCAATTGTTGATTTTGCTGAAAATTATACTCTTGCTCCACAAGAAGAAATTCAATCACAATATTATAATTCAGTGCAAGTAGCTATATTTGTTCACATTGTTTATAGACATGCTGAAGATAGTACAGAAGATAATAGAATTTTTTTGAAAGAGTACCATTTTTATGTAAGTGATAATCGATTACATTCATCTGAGTTTGTACAATATTGTTTTGATATATTTAATAAAAATTTAAAAGAGAGAGGAATTCAAATGCTAGAACATCTCATATGGTTAGATAATTGCACGGGTCAATTCAAAAATGCTAGAATGTTTTATTGGCTATGTAGAGTTCATAAGGAAGATAATATCCAAAACATATGGAGTTTTTTTGAAGCTGGTCATGGTAAGGGAGAACACGATGGAGCAGGTGCATGTGTAAAAAGAGCTCTTGCTAGAGAGGACCTAAAATTTGAGGATGCTGCAAAATTTAGAAATGCACGTGCAATTGTAGATTGGTGCAATACCAAATTATCTACAAGAACAAGTGAGAAATCAATAATTCGACGCTTCTTTTGGTTAGTTGAAGAAAATGATATTTTTTCTCGACAGGATTGTGAAACAATTAATGGAAGTGCAAAATGGCATTCATTTAAGAGTTTGAATGCAAACACATGGACAATATGGACAAGGGAGTTGGCATGCTATTGTCAATTTTGTATTGTAGGTGATTGGCAGACATGTGAAAATATGGAATGGGTCGAACAATGGCAACAAAGAGCTTTAACGCCTACATCGACACATGTTCAACATGAAATGACAATTGAAGATAATCAATTGTTCACATCAGATGATTATGATCGTGTTTCAGATCTTGTACAAGAAGGTACATTATTTATTGAGTTTAATTTTGTATGTATGCATGTTTATATGAGTTAAATATAAGTCACTTTTTATTGAATTTTGTATTTATTTTTCTAGGACATGTGTATGCTATTGTTGCACCTCAAGGGAATGAAGAGCAGACAGAGTACTAGTTGGCTAGATGTGTTGAGAGAAAACATAAGTTGGTACATACTAGAGTGGATGATGACAACTTTGAGTATCCAACTGGTTCAGTGGTTGTTGTTGGCACCTGGCTTTGAAAATATTTGATGACAATGAATGGCTTGCCTGCATTTGAAGATTTTGAAAGACACAAGAAGATTATGCATTATTCACATTTGATTTTGGCAACCAATATAAAACTAGTTAGATATCAAGTGAGGCTTGCTAATAAAGTTTTATGGACAATTTCAATGAATGATCATGATACAATCATAGATGGATTAAAAAAAGAGAGGATGTAGATGGTACAATAGAGTAAATAAATATTGGAAAGCATACTTAGTCGTATATATATTTAGTTGATATATATATATATATATATATATTTGTCTTTAATCATTTCCTAATTAAATTTTTATATCATTTTTTGTTTCAGGTCTCCCAAAATTAGATGCTTTACAAAAAAGAGATGAGATGCACATATATTACAATGGAATTTGAATCTAGAGACAGGTAACTATATATAGTTCTAGATACATTTAATTGATACTTTATAATTGATTTCATATCCCCTTAAGCCATTCTCTTAAAACCCCTTAAGTCATTCTATCAACTACCATTAATCCATCCTCTTAGGACCCCATAATCCATACCCTCATATATCTACCCTTAATTTGTCCACTTGCATCCACTTAAGTCACTCTCTCAACACCCCTTAATTCATCCTCTTAGGACCCCTCAATCAATATCCTCATATATCTACCCTTAATCCACCCTCTTACATCACTTTAACTCAATTTAGGGTTTAGGGTTTAACTCATTCTATCAACTCCCCTTAATCCACCCTCTTGCAACATCCCCTTAATCCACCCTCTTGCATCACTTTAACTCATTCTATCAACTCCCATAATCACCCTCTTGCATCACTTGCTCATTCTCAACTCACTTGATACCCTCTTACATCCTTTAACTCATTTTAGGGTTTTACTGGGTTTGAGGTTTTAGGGTTTTAAATTCATTCTCTAGCTCCCCTTAATCCACCCTCTTACATCCTTAACTCATTCTACTCAACCCCCTTAATCACCTCTTACATCCCTTCAACTCATTCTCTCTGTCCCTTAATCCACCTCTTGCATCACTTTAACTCATTCTCAACTCCTTAATCACCTCTTGCATCCCTTAATCCACCCTCTTACATCACTTCCAACTCATTTTATCAACTCCCCTTAATCCACCCTCTTACATCATTTTAACTCATTTTAGGGTTTAGGGTTTAGGGTTTATGGTTTAACTAATTCTATCAACTCCCCTTAATCCACCCTCTTGCATCCCCTTAATCCACCCTCTTGCGTCACTTTAACTCATTTTTGGGTTTGGGGTTTAGTGTTTAGGTTTATGGATTTGCTCATTATCAACTCTCCTTAATCCACCTCTTACATCCTTCAACTCATTTTGGGTTGGGGTTTGCTGGTTTAACTCATTCTATCAACTCCTTAATCCACCCTCTTGTCCTTAATCCACCCTCTTACATCACTTTAACTCATTTTAGGGTTTAGGGTTTAGGGTTTATGGTTTAACTCATTCTATCAACTCCCCTTAATCCACCCTCTTGCATCCCCTTAATCCACCCTCTTACATCACTTCAACTCATTTTATCAACTCCCCCTTAATCCACCCTCTTACATCACTTTAACTCATTTTATCAACTCCCCTTAATCCACCCTCTTGCATCCCCTTAATCCACTCTCTTACATCGCTTTAACTCATTTTATGAACTCCCCTTAATCCACCCTCTTGCATCCCTTCAACTCATTCTATCAGCTCCCCTTAATCTACCCTCTTGCATCCCCTTAATCCACTCTCTTACATCCTTTCAACTCATTCTCTCAACTCCCCTTAATCCACCCTCTTGCATCACTTTAACTCATTCTATCAACTCCCCTTAATCCACCCTCTTGCATCCCCTTAATCCAACCTCTCACATCGCTTCAACTCATTCTATCAACTCCCCTTAATCCACCATCTTGCATTCCTTCAACTCATTCTCTCAACTCCCCTTAATCCACCCTCTTGCATCCCCTTAATTCGTCCTCTTAAAGGACCCTTAAGTCATATCCTCTTACATCTCCTTAATCCTCTTAGGACCCGTTAAGCCATATCCTAGGGTTCATGAGATGCATCCTCTTAACTCCCCTTAAGGAATTCTCTTAAGACCCCCCCTTAAGCTATATATCCTCTTAGGTCCCCTTAATCCATCCTATGGCTAACATCATTTGAATTTGTATGGAATTTACTATATGCAGTTCTTTTCTTGCATGAATTTTTTACTTAAATGACTCGTAAAAATTGTAGTTACTTACATTAATTATTTTTGCAAGTTCTCATCAAGTCGGTCTACAATGTGATTGTTGAACTGAAAAACTATTTTATCTGGAGACTATGTAAATATCAATTTTTGGTATTCACCTAAAAGTTGATAAGCTTTAATTGTATCTACATGCACATATATGTTTCATCATGTTATATAGTTGTACATTAAACTTCTTGATGTACATTATATATGTTTGTTCGATGTCACTTTTTAAATATCTTATTCAAATTTATAGATTATACATATTTCATGTGTCTTCTATTTACCACATTTTATATAATTATTCAATTGTATAGATTATACATTAAATATACATACAAGGAGATGGTTTTTTGTTTATTGATTCAAATATTTGCTATGTAATTGGAAAATAGTTAGAATTACTTGCCCTTAATTTATTATGAATATGATTTAAGAAACTATTTAAGGAATGTTTTAATTTGTCACCTAACCATGTGATAAGTTATATATATATGAAATTTGATTCTAGATAAGAATTATTATATAGTGCATGTATTACTTGAAAATTTGATAAAATATAAATATATAGATATGTATATAAATGCATATAATTATGAAAATGAACATAACATGATCTCATAATTGACTGCATATATAATCATCATATTAAAGTCAACTGATATAAATAAACACACATATATGATAATAACATGTTCAAAATAAAACTAGAGATCTAGATAGTCCATAAAATTTATATGTCAAGTCCAACACATATATTGAAATGAAACTAGAGGTTTGTAGTCCATAAAATATAAAACTATCTAACTCTCAGGCTGATCGGTCAAATCAAGTCTCCTCTTTGTTCCACATTGACTAGATGTACCTGCATCATGCTGTAAAAGAGTTCAAGAAACTCAAAATTAGATTTAAATTTATTTAGAAATTTTGATATAATTAAACATATTTAAAATTGAAAATATAAACTTTTAAATAAAAAACTAATTAAATATCAACTAAATATAGTAAAAATGATTTCTAGTATGCATAAATTACCATATGGTCATGTGAATCAACTGGCACATTTTCTTCAACACGTAACATAACTGTCTATTGAGAAGATGCAAATGCCTGATCCACTATATCCTGCATATTCATATAAAGCAAAAAATATGTGAAAACCTTGAATATATATATATATATATATATATATATATAATGTTCGTAAAAATTGTATAGGAGATTTAAAGTAAAGTTTACAACCTCGAATGATATGACCTCATGATCACGCACCTGAGATTGCCCATGAATAGATGTCAATGATGTCTCAGGTGCGCGGCCCGCCATGGTTATCTCATCAAATCCCTACATATAGATGTACAATAGTTCATATAGATCATTCACACATGTGTATGTAAATGAAAAAAATAAATTAGATCTATGATGCATATTTAATTTAAACTTAACAAACTTTTGAAAGCACACACCTAAGCTGATGATGTCTCAGGAGCGCTCACCACTGTAACTTGTGGCTCGTCAATACTAGGAATAGTATGACTTCCCTGCATCTAGATATAATATATCAATTCACACATGTGTACAAATTCAAATTAAATTATATATATATATATATGGACACACAAATTATTTAATATATTTTGGTTCAAGTACCTATCAAAAAGGTGAGCCCAAATCTACAGCACTCGACATATACACATGATGATGATATTGAGTTCCGGGCATCACGTCATCATGCGTCTATACACCAAACACAAAATTATTGAATTAATATTATATTATATATATAGTTTGATGTTATTATTTACATGAATTTTTTACATTTCAAACTTGAATTAAATTTAAGTTCAAAAGATGAACATACCTGTGTGGGACAATCCTCAGAATATAGTAAATTTAGGTATGATCCCACCCTAGATGCATGTGCCTCACCTGAAGTGGATGTCTGAGTATCCCTATAGCCCAAGCCTCCATGCTCTGTATTGGCCACTTTAGTGGCTGCGTGTGTAGTCTACTAAGTGAGATGTCCTGAAAGTGAACTCAATGCTCCTAGTGTAGATAACATGGTTTTCTACTGAAATGCACCGGGAATACCAGGAGAAGGAGGAGGAAGAAGAGGCGCAACTGGAGCACGTTGCTGAGGATCGACACGTGCTCCTAGCCTATGTTGGGGCATGCCACGCCCAGCTCCCTGAAATGACCTCATATCAAAATAGTTGGGTTTTTTACCCAACTCAAACTCAGCCCAAACTTTCTCAAAAAATATAAGGGCACCTCAATATTGCCATGTGGTGGAGTATCAAACACCATCCACCATCTCTCCCAAAAATTTGCAGCTATCTGTGGGTGCCTACACCATAAAATTGAAATTCTTTTTTTTGTGGGTGGTATTGGTTCGTTTGTTTGGGGGTTCACAAAATATTGGCACATAGCTTGTTTAGTGATTTTTAGGTCATTGATTTCTTTATATGACAGCCCATCTGCATAGAATTGTCTCCTCTCTTCTCTCCATTGATGGAACCTATCTAGGTCCCCATCGATAGATCGAACATAATCGACAATAGTTTGCATCGTAGATGCAAACCATGCGAGATGTGGAGGGATTCTAGTCTCATTTTTTATGAGATCTATGTTTCCTTGAATGACAACTAAGTTGGCTCGAATATTCTCTCTTAGTTGATTTTGGTCAAATGGAGGAGGGGGTGGGGGGTTAGGTGGTGGAGAATGCGGAGGTGAGTGAGGCATATCCTCATGTGGTGGGGTGGGTGTGCACCAGGATCTATAGGAATTTCTGGATTAGGCATGAAATCCTCTAAAGTGAAAAGTGGATCCATGGACGAGAAATGATATGGCAACTGCATGTTAAACAATTAAAAAATATATATCAACAAACTAATTAAATAATGCACACAATTTAAAAGTTATTTAAAAATCACATTGAACATGCACAAATTCAAAATATATTTCATTTGAATACCATTCAATTTATAACATTAAAAAATCATAGCATTAAAAATTCATATTATAAATGAGAGTTGAATAGAAACCGATAGTCACTTAAGAACTATAAATGAGAGTTGAATAAAAATAGAAGGTTAGTAGAACAAGTGATGAAAAATATTGAAAATCATTGAAGACCTCTCTTGCACCTTCTAAATGTAAAGAGGCAGATTTTATTGCATATTTTTCCTTTATGGGGTTGAGGGTGAAGTAAGTCTCTAATTTCTCCAACTGGGCCTGAGAAAAATCTTGTCACTACAATCAAACTTAGGTGCATAAAGTTTTTTAGCTTACTTTTTATCTCCCTATTCTTCACTTTCTATATTCCTTGCTCATTTCTTGTAGATGGAACTTCTTACCATATTGAAACATTTTTCAAAAGATAAGGCTTCTCTCATATATTTTCATTGATTCAAATATTTTTCTATTAATCTATATTGTTTCTCCTTAATAGATTATTCCTAAGGGATGAGGGGAATGGTTTCAAATTCTTCTTCATCTTCCTATAAAACATGGGGTTTTAGGAATTCAAAAGGGTGTCACATGTTGCTCTACTATTTTTTTTTGTTGATTTTTCCCTCCTTTTGGGATTTTTTATGATTAAATATTCAACCAACTTCCTAGAATTAGCCCATTTGACTCCTTTAGCCTTGATTTAGAATTTGAAAATTCTTTTAGAAGAATTCCTCTTTTTCTCCTTACCCTTTTTTCAATAAAATTTTATGATATCCTAAAATATTTCTTATTTCTCATTGGACTTACGAAAATAAAATAGGGAAATGACTATAATATTTAAGTATGTTATGAGTGCCCTAGTTATGGGGCCACTAGTGTTATATAATAAAGAATGTAATTTTAAAGTGGCATTGATAAAAAGGTTTGTACATGTAGGTTTATTTTGGAGCTTGTAAAAAGGAAAGAAATTAAAAGATAGCTATTTAATTAAATCCTAAGATTGAGAGTGGTATTCTTGTTTATCCATTAATTTTACTTGAATAGATTGGACACCATATTTTCCTATCACTAGAGATTAGAGGAGGGAACCCCATTTATTTCCATATATAGTTAATGGATGAAAATTCATAAATCAATCATGAGAAATTCCATATAGGGATAGTAATTAAGATACATTGAATTATTATCCAAGTGACTCCTACAATACCTATTTTTTATAAGTTTTAAGTGTCTCTCTTGGAACCTATGGTTTGTAATTCGTGTACAAATTAGAGTTAGGGTTGGGGTTAGGGTTAGGGATAAGTTTAGGGTTAGGCTTAAGATTGGAGTTAGGGTTAGGGTTAGGGTTAGGGATAAGGTGAGGGTTAGGCTTAATATTGGGGTTAGGGTTAGGGTTAGAGTTAGAATTAGGGTTAGGTTTGGGTTAAAATTAGAGTTATTTTTTGGGCATAGGTTTAGGGTTATGGTTAGGAAAAGGGTAAAAATTAGAGTTACGATTGGGGTTAAGGTTAAAACATGAGTTAGGGTTGAGGATAGGGTTCAGGTTAGGGTAAGAGTAAGAACTAGAGTTAGTTTTGGGGTTAGGGTTATGGTTAAGGTTAGAGCTAGGGTTAAAATTATGGTTAGGGTTAAGGTTAGAGATAAAATTATGGTTAAGGTTAGGGTTATGATTAGAGATTGAGTTAGGGTTAGGGTTAGTGTTTGGGTTAAAATTAGATTAAGGGTTATGGATAGGGTAACAATAAGAATTGGAGTTATGGTGGGGATTAGGGTTATGGTGAAGGTTAGTGTTAGGGTTAAGATTAGGGTTTGGGTTAAGCTTAGAGATAGAATTAGGGTTAGGGTTAGGGTTATGATTAGAGATAGAATTGAACTATGAATCTAACTCTAACCCTAATCAAACCTAACCCTAACCTAACCTTAAACCTAACCCTAAAAGAAATAAAATCTTAAATATAACCCTAATTGAACCTTAACCCTAATTCAATCCTAACTATAATTGAATTATAACCCTAATTAAACCCTAGCCCTAATTGAAACCTTAGCCTAACTCTAACCCTAACCAATAATCTAACCCCAACCCTAGCCATAAACCTAACCTTAATTTAATCTTAACCCTTATCCTAATTCTAAACCTAACCCTAACTCTAACCCTAATTCTAATTTTAACCCTAATCATAATTCTAACTATATTTGTTATCCTAATTCCAATATTAACCCTAATTATAATGAAAAAACTAATTCTAAATGTAACCTATTAAATTATAATTGTAATTAAACCCTGACTCTAACCTATTCTTAAATGTGATCTAGTTGATAGAAAGAATTTAGAGGAAGATGTTATGGATTGTCTAGTTACTAATGATGTAATTGGATAGGCTAATAGAATATCAAAATGACACACAAGAACTATTAAAATTGTATTAGGTTTTCTAGTTTTAGCTCACCTAAGGGGAGAGAGGTCTCTAAGAGGTTTCTAGTTTTATGTTTTAGGGTTTAGATTTCTAAGTTATGTCCAATTTAGGTTTAGATTTTATGGTTTTCAATTTACAATTTAACGTTATTTATTTTTTAAATGCAATTTAAAACTATTAAAAATTGAAATAAAACACATTAAAGAAAAAAACTTAAATACTAATTAAAAAACAAAAAAATAAGATACAAAGCAAAAAAGGGCAGAATTCAACCAACCTGGAGGTCTCAGAGGTCAGGTGTGTTGACGGGAGGAGGTGGCAGTCGAAACATGCTCGAAGCAACAACCTACAAACATGTACGCGCTCTTGATTGTCTTCTCTCAATCCGCCAAAAATAGTGGATAAAATGAAAAGCCAGTAGTTTATTTAAAAAAATAAATACTTTTCAAAAATGTGTACACGTTTTGAAATGCGTATGCGTTGTTAAACACGTACACGTTATTAAACGTGTATGCGTTTGTAACGCGTACGTGTTTTAGGTTCACATACCCGTTGCTGAGCGCGTACACGTTCGGATTTCGGTTCGGGTACCCATTCCGTAACACGTACGCATTTTTAAAAAACACGTACGCCTTTTATGCAAAAAAAAATTGTTGCCCGAAATTTCCCCTCTTCGTGTACTCAACTTCTTGCACCAACCCACTTGAGATCCTATATGCAAGGTGGCACAAGGCAAGCTAGAGCATATGATGAGTGGATTCTTCTCTACCTTTGCTTCATTTTTATGCATTTACCTTATGTTTGTATGTATTTATAGATAGATTTAGAACCCTAGAAGAAAAGGTCGCAAAGTGTCCCACATTTTCGCAGTGTCCCACATTTTTACAAAGTGTCCAATATTTTCAAAAAGTGTCCCACATTTTCACAAAGTGTCCCATATTTTTGCAAAGTGTCCCACATTTTCATAAAGTATCCCACATTTTCGCAAATTGTCCCACTTTTTCACAAAGCGTCCCACTTTTTCACAAAGTATCCCACTTTGTTGCAAAGTGTCCCAAAAAAGGATTATAGTGTCTAGGACCCAAAAAAAAGTATCCTAGAGAAACTTTAACACACTTCTTGACTATTGATGTATAGATTTAAAAAAATTAGGATTCTTATAGGTGATATTTTTTATTTTATTTTACATTAGGTTCCTCCTTGATCTTGACAACGTCTAGGTGAAAATTTGTTCTCTCACCTACAAGAGCTCATTACACAACTTTCAGAGGAGGATGTGGAGACATTACAAGAGACTTGGCATATATTGGGCCTATCTCATGTCACCTATGAGATACCATGATGCCATGCTTATGGAGTTAGTAGAGAGATGGGATACAAATACTTACACTTTTCATCTAACCATTGATGAGATGACCATTACTCTAGAGGAAGTGCATCACATTCTTCACCTTCCTGTCTGAGGTGAGACTGTACACTTTTTAGAGGATCGATCTCATCAGGAGATGAGGGAAAACATTCAATATTTCCTTGGAGGTATGATTCAAGAGAGGATTGTGGGGCCATGTATTGAGTTGAGGTGGCTACTTCATGCATTATCACCACTCCTTAGTTGGATTATGATATTTACTACAACATTAGTACAAGTCCCAAATGGTTGAGGAGCACGCCTAGATGAAGGATTGATACACATGATTTTGGAGATAGAGTAGCATAGGACCGTCTACATCTAAGGTCGTGGTATGCTAGCACATCTTTATTACAACTTGGGATGGTTCTCCTATCAAGAGGTGGATAGTATGGTACATTGTACACTATTATAGGTTTGGTTCCTAGAGCATATCATGTGTACCATATTGACATGATTTCGTACTGTTGGTACTATGGGTTACCCATGCTCCTTTAACTATCTGCTTAGATGAGCATGGTAGTATGGAGATTTATTATACTAGAGAGTCAGGCTCAACTGTCTTGATCAAGAGATATTATGGAGACCTTACCTCTTGATAGGTTAGTGGCTAGATGAGACACACCAATTGACTAGGATGCATTGGGACCAATTTTTACTAAGGAGGCATGATTACGTAGTGAGACCTTTCTACTATGATCATGTCATGAGGAAATTTGGACAGATATAGGTTCCACCAGCATCATGACCTTCCTATAGAATATTAGTGCGAATGCCCATAGGCCTAGAGATATGAGATGAATCATAGTCAAAGATGTTTTGTCTAGTGATTTAGATGACATGAGGATCTCGACATTTCCCTAGTATTTGACATTAATGATATGGGTGCTATAGATTCCTATGAGGAGTGTTGGGCCACAACATGACCAACTCCATTTTTTCCTATGGATCAACCTATAGGCTATGCAGAACCTCTTCTAGATCACAAAGATGATGAGGAAGAGACAAGTGAGGAGATTAGGGTTGCAAACTTATTTTTAGATGAGGTAGAGGATTACGATAAGGAGGACCTATATTATGAGGAGGATGAGGATGAGGATGAGGACAAGGATGAGGATGAGGATGATGATGAGGAGGAGGAGATCCAATTGATGAGTGAGGGTAGTGATACAATAGATGAGGTTCTAGGTTCCTGATAGTGGAGAGATTCACTTCCTACATGGGTTACTAGATCATAGTCAATAGCCACAACACTTGCCAACACTTATGAGCATGGGGAGGGTAGAATATATTCTATACCTCCTACACAACAAGCGAGAGACCTAGGTGATGACACATTATTTATGTTTATGATTATGCTCATGTTCTTATTTTTCATATATATATATATATCATGATGTGTACTAATTTTATTCTTATGGTTTCCATTTTGTAGGATCCGTGAAAGAGCTACAGGATCTATATCAATGGGATTCCATAGAGATGGTTCTTCCTTTTCCCTTAGATGAGGCTATCCCTATAGATTATATTCCCCCATCGATCATGGAGCAACATGAACATTTGTTTGAGCCTTTTGTGAGACTGAGAGGAGCATACAAGAGTGATACCAGGCATGCTAATCAAGCCATGGGTGAGCTATGAACATTTCAGGCTGCCTATGATTAGATTTGATCACCTCGAGATCCAATGGAGCTCGAGAGACTATGTGGAGAGATTGTCAAGTTGTAGGTGGAGAGAGACTACACATATCAAAAGTGTATGGAGGCTATGGTATGAGAGGCTAGGGTTGTTGGATGAGTAGAGGGCCTATAGGATGCACTAAGATCCATGAGTAAATCATGATCACATAACATCATCTCATGATAGATGCCACCACTAGATCTCGAGGGGTCTAGCAATCATAGGCCACAATAGCATTGTATTATGAGGATATGTACTTAAAACTTTCTTATATATATATGATCATTTATGTTTGGTTGCTTATGTTTATGTGTTTAAGTTAGATGGAAATGTGATTTATGAAATAATCTTTGTATGACTATTTAAAAAATATCTTCATGATCTAACATGTTTTACATGATCTAATTAAAACTATTTTAGCTTTCCTTAGATGAAACATTATGATTATGTTATTCTAAATCAAATGCACCTATGATCTAATTGTAGAACATTAAATTCATAGAAGGATCTAATCGAATACAACATACAATATTTAAAAATTGAATAGTATGAAACTTAAAGTAACAGCCTAAAGGTAATTTAAATAATTACTTTTTTTTAGACCGTAGGAATCAGTCGGGTATCCATCTCCCTATAAACTGTAGTGCGCTTGGTAAAAAATTTTCATGTAATTGGTGGTGCTAGTGTGACATGCCCTCTAGTAGCATGGGTTGGGGGGAGACTAGGCCTCGTGACCTATTTCCTGCAACAAGATGCTTTAGCCAATCAAGCTAGGCCCCCCGCCCTAATTTAAATAATTACTTTAATAATCAAGACACATGAATAATTGTTTATCAAGAATGAAGCAATGTGAGAGAAAACAACATACTATCTACTAACTCTAATAGATCACTACTTTAACATTCACAATATTCAAGAAGGAAGGTTAGACATAGTACCAAAACAAATACGTGATATTAATAGGTTCTTTAAGAGGTGTACCATCCATTTCTATTAACGTGTATGCTCTAGATCAATTAATTATGTAAGGTCCTAACCAATTAAGGCTGAATTTTCCTTTTACAGTTGCGGTGGCATTGGCATTTTGTTGATTCTCAAATAACACCAAATCACCTTTATTAAATGAACGGGGGATGACATGATCATTGTAACTATGTTGCATTAGTATAGAGTAAGCTTGGAGATACTCAAGAGTGTTGATGCACTATTCATCAAGTATTTCAAGCTGATGCAATCATTGTTCTTTATAATATATTATCATCAATGAGTCCTTGAAGAGCGATTATTAATAAAGGAATATCTAACTCCAATGGTATTTTTGCCTTGGTACCATAGACAAGGTTATAAGGAGTATTTCCCCAATTGATGTTCTAATACTAGTATGATAAGCACCATAATGCATATGTTAACTATGTGTGCCAATCCTTATTATGTTTGCTTACTATTTTTATTAGTATTTGCTCAAGAGTGTTATTAGTTGATTCAACCTGACTATTAGATTGTGGGTAGTAGGTAGTTGAAAAACGAGGTTGGATATTAAACATTTCTAAGAATTTCTTCATGTCATTATTCTTAAATGGTGTCCCATTATTCGAAACCAACATGGAAGGGAGTCCAAAGTGAGTAATGATGTGTTCCAATATGAAATGACATATTACATCAATAGTTGTTGAACAAAGGGGAACAATTTCCACCCATTTCGTGAAATAATCTACTGCGGTAATTATAAATGTATGTCTAGCAAAAGAGGGTGGTGATATTTTTCCAATAAGATCTAGACCCCATACCAAGAATGGCTAGATAGGAACTTGGGTACGAAGCTTGAAAGCAGGAGCATGAATCAAATTGCTATGTTCTTGATATTTGTGGCATTTCTTAACATATTCACATAAATATGGTTCCATATGTCTCCAATAGTATCCTATATGGATTAGCTTTTGAACTAATGATGTTCCTCCAAAATGACCTCCACAAGCACCTGCATGAGATTCCACAAGTGCTATAGGGATTTTAGATTGTTTAAGACATCAAAGTAAAAGACCATCGAAGGACCTTCTAGAATACAAAACATCTGCAAGGATTATATATCTAGATGCAAGTTTTCGAAGGTGGGTTCAAGTATTCTTAGTTGTCGACTTAAGAAAGGTAACTTATTTCAAATAATTAAATATTGTTGTGTACCATTCACCGGAGCTTTCTGTGGTGGTTAATAACACTTCTTTGATCTTTTTTTCTATTGATGGTTGCATAATTGTATGGAAAATGAATGTGAAATTAGTTGAAGGATCTTGATGAGACACAAGAGATGCTACACTTATCATTGCATTTGCATGTCAATTATCTTTTCATGGGATATTATCGATGGTATATGAATCAAAGCCATCTAAGAGATTAGTTTTGAGATCATTATATTTTGATAATATTTCATGATTCACTTGATATGATTCATTTATTTGCTTAATGACTAATTGCAAATCACCAAATATCTTAATGTTTTGAGCTCCCAGAGTTAAAGCAATGCGTATTCCAACAATTAAAGCTTCATACTCTACTGTGTTTTTTGTGCATATAAAGTTTAAGTGGTAAGACAAGGAAATAGTATTTCCTACAAGAAATACTAGTATAACCCTTGCGCCAAAGCCAATTCTACACTTATGTTCATCAAAATATAACTCACATGTATTAGTGTCAATCATCAACACATTATCATTAAGCAATGAGTCAATGTTATGTGATGTTGATGGTGAAGGAGTTTTGGATAAATGGTAGGTTAAGGATTTTCCCTTAATTTCTTTTTGTATGGAAAATTTAAGGTTAAACTTAGTTAAAATTACCCATTTGGCTAAGCGTCCTGATAAGTCTATTTTATTGAAGAGATGTTTTAAAGGATTGAACTTGGTCACCACATGCAATTTAGTATTGAGCAAGTAATGTCTCAACTTACTAGTGGAAAACACAAGGGCTAAGAATTTTTTCTTTAGAGTGGTGTATCAAGTTTCATAATCCATCAATGTCTTGCTAATGTAAAAAACATGATGCTCTTTATTATCTTCATTTTTTTGAGCCAACAAGGTTGCGAGAGCATGGGAAGATGTCGATATATAAAGAAGCAAAGGTTTTCCTTGGATTGCTGGTTGTAATATTGAAGTGTTGGATAAGTACTCTTTTAATTCTTCAAAATATTTATTACAATGTTCATTCCAATTAAATTCCATTTCCTTCTTAAGAAGTTGAGTAAAAGGTAGGGTCCAATCTACCAAGGATGCAACAAAGCAATAGATAACTTGAATATTTCCTCACAAACTATACAATTGAGAAATATTTATAGGAGGTGGCATATTTATGATGGAATCAATATTCTTCATTTCCACCTCTATCCCTCTATGTGACATAATGAAACATAAAATATTTCAACTTTCAACTCCAAAAACACAATTTTTCGGATTCAACCTCATATTGTGCTAGTGAATACGTTCAAATATTTGTTGAATAATATTGATATTGTCTTCATGAGCCAAGGATTTTGCTAAGATGTCATCGAAATAATCTTCCAAGGTTTTGTGTATGTAATCATGAAATATCAATGTCATAGCTCTTTGATATGTTACACCAATGTTCTTTAGTTCAAAAGGTATTACAATGTAAAAAAATGTTCCCCAAGGTGTCGTGAAAATTGTCTTGTATTGATCTTGAGGGTTGATAAAAAAATCTGATTATGTCCTAAAAAAAACCATCCATGAATGAGAATAGAGTGTGGCTCATAGTTGAATCAACTATCATGTCAATATTAGGAGGGGAAAAGTCATCTTTTAAAGATGTTTTTGTGTCATAGAAAAATGGCCCCTTATCATTTGCATGGCCTTTTAGGTCTTGTTTCATGGTGTTGGAACTATGTTGCTTTGATTTTTATGTTGTAACATCGCTTGAACATGCTTATTTAGGTACTAAAATTGAAATAATGACGCCTTGTGAATGTGTTGTGAAGTTTTGTAAGACATTTCTACATTCTTCTAGAATATATTTAATACAATTTACCTAAAAATCACCTTTTTACTCATCAACAAGTCCTATATTGAAGTGTTGTAAAGTATTGTAACAAGTCTTCATACTTTTCTAGGCACATATTCACAATTTACACCTTTCTCATGCTTTATTTTTTCTTTTTATGCAACATATTCATGATATCCCGAAAAATAACATCAAATACAAAATTTTCCCCAATACATGCTTTTAGGTCCTAGGTGGGAACCATTCGCCATGGGTGGCGAATGAGTCCCCCTTGGCCCCAAATTCAAAATATTTTAATTTTCCTTTTGGGATTTTATTCAAAATCACTTGATGTTGGCCTGTGACGAGGTATGAATGGATAGTAAGGTACAATAATTGTATAAATAGGAAATTTTCACCTCAATTTACATTTCTTACAATCAATTCATTCAAGCATTCAATCACACATCACATTCAATCATTTTACATCATCAATTGAAGTACTTTTCAAGCACTTTGAAGATGCCATTAACATTACTTCAGACTTGCATTATCAAGAGTTAGGTGAGTTGATATCATTTGCATGTTATTACTTTATCTTTCTCTTAAATTTCATTGTCTTTTCAAGGGTTTAATTACCAATAGTGGGGTTTGACCAAGGCAAACCCCTATTCACTAACCCTAATCATTTTTCCCCTTTTGCTTGTGTATTTGAAGCCTTTTGTTAGCAGATTTGATAGGTTATTAGGTGATGATGATTTATTTTTATGTCAACTAGGTGATTCAAGTAAACATAAGTCAAATTCAAGCTTGGAGAGAGTTATTTGTCTATTTTCTACATATTTGACTTCGACAACCCGACAAGTAGACATTTCCAGATCTGGTGTTACAAAGTTGTCTCGTTTTTCAAAAATTTGGGAGAGGAATGATCCACCACCTATGGTGAGTGAGTCCCACCTTAAGACTAGAAAATAGAGTTTTGTCAGATTTTAGATCCCGACAGACATAAATCAACTCCCAACAGTTTTTCATCAGTAGGTGGACTGATTTGCCACCTAGGGCAAATGAGTTCCACTATGAAAAATTAGTAAAATTCACCATCATTCTAGACATTCTAGAAATCTCACACATCATCTACCTGCACTAAGATTTATCCTTGTACTCTTTGTTCTACATAACTTCTTCATTTTCATAGTTGTTTGCATATCACAATGTGTTTTCAAACATAGTTTAAATTGCACTTTTACATTCATTCTAATTGATTTTAATTACTCAATTGCATTTATTTAAGTTCATTTACATCATAAAACATTGCACACATCCTAATTTGAGTGTTACATAAGCATTTTTGGACCTAAATCTCTCTCCTTTTAGGTGAAAAACCCTAGAAGTGCAAGAGCTAGCCTTTAGGTTCCCAAAAATATATGTTACATTTTTGTGAACCAAAATTTTGAAAACTTTAAACTTCTAATTGCATTCATATCTTGCATCCTAGTTCTCATTTATATTATTATTCAATTAGGGCATTGATTTGTTATTGCATTCTATGACCTTTCATTTTGCATTAGTGAAACATTCATTTAGTTTTCATATTTGCATTCAATTTCACTAAAAAAAAGTAAAAATATTCATTTTGCATCTGTAATTGCATTCTGTAGAACATTTAAATCATCCTTAAAAATATGAAAAACACAAAAAATTGCATCCTAGGGCGAGTCAGTCCCTCTGCACTTTTTAGACAGTATTTTTGCATTTCTTTTGTCATTTTTTTGCATTCCTATTCCTTGTTCTTGCATTCTATTTTCAATTATAGTTTCTCTAGTATTCCTTATTTATTGCATCTTAGTTTATTGGCATCATGGCATTTTCTTTCAATAAGTTTTGGAATTTCTTAAAATCATTGGTAGACATGTCGAATTGTACCTTTTGTTCTGACCTTAATGACTTTGAACAACCACATGCTCCTTTAACTCATCATGATTGGCCTCCTCCTGATGTATACATCATTGGAGAAGATGATGTTAGCATGAAAAAGTTCTACAATGAGTTCCTTAACAACCTCAAAGAAAATGTAGCCTTTTACCCCTCTATGAGATCACAAGAACTTCCTACTATTACACCTCCTGATCACTTTGCATATTCACATCCTGAAGTCAAGATAGAACCTAAGGTTCCTCCCTCAAGTGGACCTAGTTCCTCTCAACCACCACAATCCCAACCATTCTATGAGCACAAAGTCATGAACATTCCTATCAACCTTGAAGAAACATATGGTAAAGGATTCACTATCTTAAGTAAACAATGTTGTGACAAAAAACATGAATGTGACATCCATCAATTTCTTGAACAAAAATCAACTGAAGCACATACAACAGGATTAGGATATCAAGATCCTTCTCATCTTGATAAACATCCTCTTCAACCTAGCAGAATTCAGGATGCTAGTACAATGGTCTTGAATCCTCCTCCTAACTTGAACATTGTCCTTCCATGTGAACAACCATTCTATCCTTCTAATGACAAGGATGTTAGGATCCCTATGGGTCCCCTTCCTCCTATTCATTAAAAAGGAGAACCTAGTAAATGCAAATGACCATATAAATTGAAGAAGCTAAAGTTTCCTACGCATCCTCCACCTGAATGTGAAAGGAGACTTCAATTGATTTTAAACAAAGGTATTATATGTTTACCACCTTCCAATAGGTTTTTCATTCATCCCGATGATTCCCATATACCATATTGAAAATATCATCGTATTCTTGGACATCAAACAAAAGAATGTCAGACATTGAAGGACATACTAGATAAGTATCACTTCACTAATACTGACTATTTCCCCATCACACCTTAAACCAATCTAAACCCCTTTTTCATGCCATAGTTGTATAATTTCCTATTCTCACTATTGCATGATCCTTTCCCCTCAACCATCTCGGCTCATTCTTTCCTTTCCACTTTGTGGGGGGCAATACATTGTTAGCCTTTTCCTTGTAATGCATTTGTTTTTGTCTCTTAACCATGTTATTCCTTTTTTCTTGTTTATCCAAGATTGAGAAACCAATAACTTAGTTAATGGTTGAATTAAATTTTCATTACTTTTCCTTTTTCTTTTTCTTTTCATGGTGTATCATGTTCCCCCATATCATTCGTTTGATGTATCCTCTCTTCGTACACTTCTTCTATTCGTATCTCTCTTTTTCTATATGTCATACATTGTCTTTTTCGCTCTTCTGTTTTGTGTTCTCCTTTTTGGGATGACAAAAAGCATAGAGACACCCTATGTCTCTTCCATATTGACCCAAATGGTCCATGTATTTTTCTCTTTTCTTTGGTTTTTGTTTTTCCTTTTGGGGATGATGCAAAGCATAGAGACTCCCTATGTCTCTTCCATGTTGACCCAAGCAGTCCTTGTCTTTTTCTCTTTTATTTGTTTTGTGTTTTTCCTTTTGGGGATGATGCAAAGCGTAGAGACGCCCTATGCATCTTCCATGTTGACCCAAAAGGTCCTTGTATTTTTCCCTTTTCTTTGTTTTGTATTTTCCTTTTGGGGATGATGCAAGGCATCGAGACCGAAAAGTCTCCTTCATGTTGAGCCAAAAGCTTTTTTTAATTTTTCTTTCACCTTTTTGTTTTCATTTTGCTTGTGTTTTCCTTTTGGGGATGACACAAAGACCGCAATGTCTCTTCCATGTATAGTTTCCTTTGTTTTCACTCTCTTTGTGTCATTCTTCCAGTTCTATGTGTATTTCAGTTTCGAGCTCTTTCATATTGCAATGAGCATACTAACACCAAATCCATAGATCCCTTATGTGTTTGGTGTATTTTATTTTCTAGGGGGAAACTCCCTTTCTTTGTTTTTCATTTTTTTTTACATGACGTAGCCTAACTTCAAAACATATGACTTGGCATAGATCTTTCCAAGTTGGCTCTCATGTCTTGTTTTATTTTTTCATTTTATTTTCTTCTCTACTTTCAAGTAATTTCTCACAAAATGATTTGTAGCAATTCCTTTAAAGTGGGGGGCATACATTACCATTATTTCATTGTGCATTCATGCTTCTTAGTGTAGCCTTTTCATTTATGTGATGCATTTGTAATTTTGTGGATGACATTGGGTGTGATTTCCTTCATAAGTGTGATCTATCTAAGCATACTACATTCCTCTTTGTGGCCTAATGCAGTGCACTGCATCCCCTAAGTTGTGAATATACTATTCTTTGACTGGTCCTCTCTTGGAGACATTATAAAAAATGTTCCCTAAGTGACTAACCTTGCATAAACTGAACAAGACTCCTTTGAACATCCCTTAAATTTTACATTTTTACATTTTGCATTTTTTTCCACCTTGCATAACACAACTTGCATGATTGTGCTACCATTTACCTTTTCTTTCATAGCATTTTCTTTTTGGAAGCTTGTTAAAGTTATCAAGTGGTATAACTTTGGCATGGTTGAGCGAGAAGCCCAACTAGCAGCATGAATTTTTCCCATAGCCACTTTTTTGTTTTGTAAGTGCATACCAACTAGCATATGTATCGTAATTTTTGGGATTTCTCACCCTGTGGACAACTAGTTCCATGGCCCCAGAGTGAGTATATAGTTGGGATTTCTCACCCCACGGACAACTAGTTCTGTGGCCCCAAAGTGAGTACACAGTTGGGTTTTCTCACTCTGTGGACAACTAGTTATGTGGCCCTAAAGTGAGTACACATTCTCTTTTTCAAACAATCATCCTAGATCTCTTTTCACAACTAGTTGGATTGATGATCAAAGCTTCATCTAATTCTTTTCAACACTTGTGTGTTCCTTTGTCCTTATGCCTAGTCTGCCATGGGATCTTCATCCTAGGGGCTTGATCATCCCTCTTTATCATTGTATTCCATCTTTCTAATGTAAGTTCATTTGAACCCTCCCCCTCGATGTTCATGGCTACTTTAGTGTGAGTTTGAAGTAGGTTCACCCTCTCACTAAAGTTGGGGCTAAATGTGACATAGAAAAATGGCCCCTTGTCATTTTCATGGCCTTTTAGGTCTTGTTTCATGGTGTTGGAACTATGTTGCTCTTATTTTGATGTTGTAACAAGGCTTGAACATGCTTATTTAGGTACTAAAATTCAAAGAATGATGTCTTGTGAAGGTGTTGTGAAGTGTTGTAAGACATTTCTACATTCTTCTAGACTCTATTTAATAAAATTTAAGTAAAAATCACCTTTTTACTCATCAACAAGTCCTATTTTGAAGTGTTTTAAAGTCTTGTAACAAGCCTTCATGCTTTTCTAGGCACGTCTTCACTATTTACACCTTTCTCATGCTTTATTTTGTCTTTTTATGCCCTCATATGACTTAATTAAGTGTATTTTTGAATGTTATCCCAACAAATAACATTAAATACAACATTTTTCCTAACACATGTTTTTAGGTCCTAGGTGGGACCCATTCACCATGGGTGGCGAATGAGTCCCCCTTGGCCCTAAATTGAAAATATTTCAAATTTCCTTTTGGGATTTTATTCAAAATCACTTGATGTCGGCCTGTGATGAGGTATGAATGGATAGTAAGGCACAAGAATTGTATAAATAGGAAAGTTTCACCTCATTTTACATCTCTTACAACCAATTCATTCAAGCATTTTACATCATCAATTAAAGCACTTTTCAAGCACTTTGAAGCTGCCATTGGCATTACTTCAGACTTGCATTATCAAGATTTAGGTGAGTTGATATCATTTGCATGTTATTACTTTATCTTTCTCTTGAATTTTATTGTCTTTTCAAGGGTTTAATTACCAAAAGTAGGGTTTTACCAAGGCAAATCCCTATTCACTAACCCTAATCATTTTTCCTCTTTTGCTTGTGTATTTGAAGCCTTTTGTTTGAATTTTTGACATGCTATTAGGTGTTTAATATTGATTTTTATGTCAACTAGGTGCTTTAAGTCAACATAAGTCAAACTCAAGCTTGGAGAGAGTTATTTGTCCATTTTATGTAGATTTGACTTCAACAACCCAACAAGCAGACATTTCTAGATCTGGTGTTGCAAAGTTGCCTCCTAGTTTTTCAAAAATTTGGGAGAGGACTAATTTTCCACCTATGATGAATGAGTCCCACCTTAGGACTATAAAATTGAGTTTTGTCAGATTTCAAATCCCCACAGACAAAAATCAGCTCCCGATAGTTTTTCACCAGTAGGTGGACTGATTCGCCACCCAGGGCGAATGAGTTCCACTGTGAAAAATCAATAAAATTCACTAGCATTCCAGACATTTCAAAAAGCTCACACATCATCCAGGTGCACTCAAATTTACCCTTGTACTCTTTTTTTTGCATAATTTATTCATTTTCATCATATTTGCATATCATAATGTGTTTTCAAACATAGCTTAAGTTGCACTTTTGCATTCATTCTATTTCATTTTAATCAGACAATTGCATTTAATTAAATTCATTTACATCATATCACATTGCACACATCCTAATTTGAGTGTTACATAAGTATTTTTTGACCTAAATCTCTCCTTTTAGGTGAAAATCCCTAGAAGTGCAAGAGCTATCCTTTAGGTTCCCAAAAATCTATGTTACAGTTTTGTTGAAATTATGAAAATATGTACACATCCTAATATGATTGTTAGGTTTAGCCATAGCTACACTATTTGAAATTAATGGCGAATAATCTATGGGTCGAATAAAAACATCTAAGAGTTTCTCAATTTCAACTTCTATTTTAGGATTCATCTTACATATCTTTTCTCTCATTGATTTGGCATCATTTTCTAAGACTATGTTGTGCATCATGATCTTATGATCAATACCAAGCATGTTTGAATAAGTCCAAGAAAATATTTCATGAAAGTCTTTTAATAAAGCTACATGGATTTCAAGTGTTCATCATCATCAAGGAATTTTCCTATTGAATCACTTTTTCTTCATTAGATATGTCCATTGACACATTAATTATATCTCCTATAAGTAATGCACTTTGGATTATATATTTTGATATTTGTTCATCTTCTTTTTCTTTATTGTCACCTGCTTTCTCATTATTTTAAAAATATTTTTGTCCACTTAAAGCATGTCAACTTCGTTGCTTGTGATGATTCCTTAGGAAGCGATCATAGACTCCTAGAAACTATGCTATAGGTTCATCATTTTGAAATTGGTCCAAAGTCATATCATTACTTGTCATGTCTATCAATTTAGGATACTTCAATGTAAGAGTTGTTTTAGGAGTATCTTGTGTGACAATGTTGACATTAAGTGAAGGATTTTTTGATGCTTTTGTAATATTTGAAGGGCAATATCTGAGACCTCTTGTACTTTCTTGCAGATAAGGTTCTATAGGGACACAAATTCCTTGCTAATTCACACCGCATCCTTTTCCATTGTAACCTATTTGTTTAAGAGTTGATGTCATTTTCCGTAAAGATCATTCATTTCTTTTGATGTTGGTGGTGGGTCATAATTGTTTTCTTGAAAGTTGGTTGTGTAAGTGTTGTCTTCTTGAATGCATGTTGAATCTTCACCCTTTGATGGTTCTTCCATGTGTTGCATTGACATTATTGTATTCTCTTTTTCTTTTTCGTTCTACACTTTTGTTGAAATTTTGTACTCTCCCATGAATGAAGGTGTGAATTTTAATTAATGAACCCCAATGATCTTCCAATAACTTCAACATATTTTCCATCTCTTGTTGCTCTTCTTTCATAGGTTCTATCTTTGAATCTGGGATTAATGTCTTTAGAGGACTTGTCATCCCCTTTTCAATTTATAAGCAACTTTTGGGCTCAAGATCTATTTTGATTTGGTATACTTTATTTTTATAGAAATACTTCATGATACAATGAAGAGTTGAAGGCACCACATGCATCTCATGAATCCATGATCTTCCTAAAAGAATATTGTGTGAAAGATCATTAGGCATAACATGGATATGAGTTTGTAATGTTTCCTTTCCAACTATAATAGGAAAAGTGATCACACCAAGAAGTTGCTTTCCTACATTGTCAAATCCTCGAATTGATAAGGAATCAGGTTCAATTCTTGATTTATCCACTCCAAGTTTATCCAAGAGGGTTACACTACATACATTAAGAGCTAAGCCATTGTTGACAAGGGTTCTCTTTATCCTTATCCTATTAAATATATCTATTATCATGAAGGCTTCATTTTTCTTTCTCACTTCCAAGGGATGTAACTTATTTTGGTGAAAGGTAATGTCAATGTTAACCACATTCATTCCTTGAATTATATTTGCTACATCACTTGGATTTTCACTAAAGGAAACCTCAACTTGTTGCAAGGCTGTTTGAAGCATAGTATGATAACTAGGTGAAGTTTGAATTAGATCCCATAGGGATATATTTGTGGGAGTATTCTTAAGTTTTTCAACAATATTATACTCCTTCCCACTATGCAAAGGAAAATGAGGAGCACTAGGAAAGATGGGTTGAGGCAATGGGAGGAATGTTGAAGTTATTTGTCTTGGTTGTGAATTGTTTCTAACTAGTGTTATATGTATGAGAAATGGTAGTATAACTTGATTGTTTTAAAACATTATTTTTAGGTGGTTCAAGGATGAGGACAAGTTTATTTTTAGTTTGGGATTAGTTTGAGGGTGGGTAAATGATGGGTTGAGGTTGGAAAACATTAACTTCTCTTTGTTTCAATTTTCTATAACAAGCCTTAGTGGATGAACCTTGTGAGATGAAATCCTTAAGAGCTTCATCTAACACATCAAATTCATCACTATTAAAGGGATTGAAGGATAGGTTAACTTGGAAAAAGAGAATTTACATTCTCAAATAACTATGTTTTCTCCAAGGGGTTCATTGGTTTATGGTTGTTTTGGTTTTGATGTTTTTAAGTTTTAGTTTTTTATTTTCTAATGAATGCCAAATGTAATATATTCTTATCAAACTATGCCATAATTCTAGAAATGAAATAAAAGTTCAATAATCTATTTCTATCGACAATTGAAACATGTACTAGAAATGAAATAAATTACAAAAAGATTGCTAGTGACTGTAATTCTACAAACTAAAATAATAATCTAAAGACAACAACCAAAAACACAAATGACAATATTTTAATGTTGTAAAATGAAGATTCAGACCTAATTTCGGACTAAAATGCCCTAGTGGGCAAATGAGTCCCAATTACCTAGTTTTTGATAGTTTCAGATAGTGAAAAATAGAAAGCACAAGGGTAGGTATAAGAAGTTAGGTCCACAAAATGTTCAAAAAGTGGAAGTGTTTATCCTAATTTTCAGAATTTGTCACATTTGGATTTCAAATTTGAAGCACTTACACATCAAAGCTTAAAAAAGTTAAGTAATATGAAATTTAGTATTTTAAGACTAGTTTTCAAATATGTAATTTATTCTAATATGCATGTATTAAAACCAGATTTTAAAAGTCACTTTTTTAGGACCATACCATGCACATGCACAGACACTATAATTTGGTATAAATAAAAGTATTTCTCTAATTCCTTTTGGGGAAAGATGTATATTATAATGAAGATTGATGAGGATATTTTTTTGTATTTTTTTTCATAATTTTTATTTATTTATTAAATTTTTATTGGCCATAATTGTTGGTTTTTAAAAAACCTTTTGTACAGACATCATAAATTGACCTAAACTTATTATTTTTTGAATTTTATTTTTTTCATTATGTAAAGATTTTTTTTTGATAAAGTAAGCAACATTTTCAGGGTGTTGTACCCTTCAAAGAGACCCATAAGGGCCAATAGAGTCCAATATAAAAAAGAAACAAAACAAAACACTAAACCAAAAACAAACACAAACTAACAACACACGGACGAACAACAAACCAGCAGCATACTAGCTGGTGTTCTCCTAGTTCTTAGACATAAGCTGAACCAAATCATCGTCGATCCACTCCTAGTGGTCTTCAGCCTTCTTCATCTCCATCTCGTCCTTCATGATGGCCGACAGGGTACTAGTGACACAATGAACTAATTTGACCGTGAAATGGGTCAAACCATTAAATTTTTTGTCCATTTTGTCCATTCTTTCTTTCAGCATGTGAAGCTCCTCACTACCACCCATAGTGTAGTTGGGGTTATTCTTCTTAATCTCCAACGGTTTCGAAGAGTGAGAGGCAAAAATCTCCTTTTGATTTTTACCCTTGTCAGGAATAGAAGAGGGACCTCTAGTTTTCTCACCTTCTTCACCTTTCAACACCTCTTCAACTCTGCTATCTTTGTTGTCCAATAACTCCTCTTCAGTGTCCAAATCCCTAACCTGCATTTTTTCCTATTCTTTGCCAATGTACCAGAGCTTCGAATAATGGTATCACAACCAATAACCACAGTCTCTGCCACCACCATGTCACCCAATGAGTCCTCGCTCATAACATTTTTCCCTTTATTTAGAGGCTCCTTCTCCTCCTTACCTTTCTTTTTTGAACCAGGCTTATTGGGAGTCTTAGCAAGGGTAGACTTGAGATCACACAGGCTCACTGCTGCACTGGTTTGGGCAGCTCCCTCGATACCCTTAAGTTTTTTGGTAGCAAGTTTGGGTTTCTAAGAATCATCAAGGATCGAGTGACTTTTCTTGGCAGGGCTTTTGGATTCAACCAGAGATAAGTTTGTCTCGTTGGGTGGCTCAATTTCCTCGATACAAACAACTGAAATGGGTTTCAGAGAGCATAAAGACAGATGAAAGTGGTAGATGTAATGAATTGTTTATAGATTGATGCTAGTATATAATTTTTTAATAATAAATTAACAAATTAAAAGTTACTAAAAAAATACGAAAAACTTGACATTTCAAGTTTATTAACCTATTTCCTTATAAATTAATTAAAAAATAGAAAAAATAATCAAATCATAAAAATATATATATATTTGAAAACTAGAAATTGTCATATATAATTGGTTTTAATTTTATAAAACAATTTAAAATAAAATCTCATTAGCTTTATTGCCAAATTTAGTTTTTTCTCTTGAAATTGTATGACCTTGTACTTGCAGGTCTAAGCCTAAGTGTTAGGTCTCCATGCCCTTTTTGAGCATAAATACAAGTGAAAAACATGTCTTGTGAGTTTAAAATTTTTGGAACAAGTACCCACTTCAAAATGGGTACCTATTCCAAAAAATGAATGGGTATTTGTTTTAAAGCTGAAAAATGACATTTCCCCTCAATGTGGAGCCAACTTCTTGCACTTACCCACAAAATACACAAAAAAATGGAAAAAAGACTTGTACAGGGCCTAAATCACCCAAATGGGTGAATGAGTCCAAAATTAGGGTTTCTAAATTTGAATAAAAAAATTATGAGTTGTTTCTAGGTTGTATGCCCAATTGACTATTTGCAATTATAGATTTCCAATGAAATTGAATGATGCTAAATGCAAAAATGCAACCTATATGCACTTTTCACTGATGCAATATTTAGAAGTCCTAAATATAATTCAACTAATCCAAATCTAATTAAAAGTTAATGCAACCTAGATCTAGGACTACAATGTTCTCCAAATTGGAAATTCGAGGGTCCAAAGGTTGGGTTTACCAAAATGAACAAAAGGGAAATAGGGGTTCCACCTTTTGGGGGATGGAATTGGACCTATTTCACACTTTAGCTCATTATGAATCTAGATACCTCAACCAAGTGACTTGATTGAGGAATGGCTAGGGGATTCATAGTGTGATTAGATGGGGGTTCACCATTAAATGAATCTTCAAAGGAGAAATGAAAACACTTATGTAAAAACCATAGAAAGTTGAAAGCATGAAGTTAGATTGACAAACAAAATGAAACATAAAATTACTTGGAGTGGAGATGCCAACACAAGGTCTGTAAACACTAGAAATTACTATCTCAGATTACAATAGGAATAATATGCTAGGTTGGGTGATTTAGTCCCACTCTAGGGTTTTCATGGTAGAATTTGGAATTATTTTGTTGATTGTCAGGATCTACAGAAAGGCAACAAAAAAGATGTACTAGGACTAATACACCCAGTTGGGAGTATGAGTCGCACTCTTCCTTTTCAGAAAAGATAGGATATTAATTTTTTCTCTTGTTTCTACACTTCCCTCCTGTATCTTTCAAGTTTCACTTTCAGATATGAACCTATGAAAAACCTGCAAAATAAAATGTTGGGTTGATTTGCTTATGGGGGGTTTTCCTTTGGTCAAACCCATAGTTTGGTAATTAAACCTTGATAGAAAGTATAGATGTAATACCCCCATGTTTCTGATACTATTTGCTACTATTTGGTTCTCTTGTGTGTTAGCGTGATACTGATTGTGACGGTGATTGTTGGTAATGTTGTTTGGTGTGTGTGGATGCGTAGTTTAGTTGATTGCTACAATTGATATTATTATTATGATTTATGATACTCTGTATGTAGGGTTTGGATTATTTTATTATGTAATGCTTTCTCTCTAATGTTTTATATGTTGATGTGATAATCTTATGGTGATCATGTTATTTGAATTCAATATTATGTTATAATGCAATGGTTTAGTAATTAGTTATGATGCAGTAGTTAAGTATCATGTTATCTTATGATCAATTTGGTTAGAAATGTTAGTTTGTTATTGATATTGTAATTGTTAGAATAGATTAGGTGAGAGGACAGTGTAGCATCACTCGTTCACGAGTGCCCTGCTACACTGCAATTCCTTCTCACAATAGGATGTTTGATTATATATATACATGTGCTACTTGACATTTATTTGGAATAGAATTGCAGGAATAAGTCTCGATTCCACCTGCTTCGGCAGGACAGGGCGAGCAATAAATTAACCCAATGGGTAAAAATGTTGAAAAAGGGAGTAGGTTTGGAAGTGTCCCCGTCCCAAGTCCCAAGTCCTGTTGTACGTTATTGTGTCATGACTGAAGTGTTTGTTCTCATTGATCGTGTAGTTTGATTGTTGAAGTATTCATTTTATTTATGGTTCATGTTTATTTAATTAACCTTATTTTATAAGATAATTGATTAAAGTTATCTAGTGGTTTTGATTTAATGGTGAGTTAGTAGAATGTTAAATTTAAATATATAGTAAATTAAAAAGTGATTTAATTTATTAAAAGAGTAAATAATTATTTTAAATTAATATTGTTGATAATAATTAAATTAAATGAATATTGATAAGGATAATTTAAATATTATATTTTTATTAATATTAAATTAGCAAATCTTGCATAGATAATATCTTGATTAAATAAATTATTTTAATTAAAATTTTAGATAAGTGTGCTTTTAAAAGCTGGAAAAATGACCAATTAGAAGAGGGGATTTTTGAGAAAAGAAAGCAGAAGAGCTTTATTGATCTTTATTTTGATTTATTATTTGGAAGGGGGGATTATTTACACACAAGTTTTTTTTGGGCTCTGTTGTTTTGGATCTGGAAAAGAAAAATAAAATAAAATAAAAGATAGTTTTTTTTGGTTTGGTGTTTTCTGGGTAAAGTTAGTGTGGTTTTGAAAGAAAAGAGAGATTCAGAAGAACGTTGAAGGCAGAAGATCAAGAAAAGAGCGGAAGGCAGGAAGTCGAGAAGAGGATTCAAAAAGGTTTCTTCACCAAACGAAGGACTCTAGGTTTTCTTCTGTTATTTATTATTATTTTTGTTGTGCTTTAAACAATATCTGTTGGCTGTGTTTTGAAAAATTTATAGAAAGAAGTTTTGTGATTTGAAAATTCGTTCGTATGAAACCCTTGTATCTTCTGTTGAAAATATTAATAAACTTTTTTGAAAATTTATAGTTTCGTAGTGAAATCTTTTGTTTTGGAATAAAATTCACCTTAAATTGAAGGTCAAGATTTCAGGCAGATCTTTTAGGAGTTTATTGAAAAATCTTTTGGAAAATCCTCATAAAAACCTAATAATGGAAACAATTATTGTGAAGAAAAAAATTATTTATTTATTTATTTATTTTGGTTGGGGTTCATATGTACAGATTATTGTAAGTATGTTGAGAAATCAAATTATTTATATAAATTTATTTTTGTAATTTCTTGATAAATATATATTTATATATATAACTTTCTCGTTCTTAAAATTATATATATTTATATATAAATTTCGAATTTGGAATGCTATGTAGAAAATAAATTTTATTTAAGTATATTATTATATAGAGTTCATATTCCGAGAAAGCGAAATTTATTATTTTATATTTCTGTTATTTTATATCTGTGTTTATTTATTGTATAAATTTTTGTGCCTATTGTAGGACGAAAATATGGCATCTTCTGTATATTAGAATAAAATAAAAAAAATTTAAAAAAAAAATTAAATTAAATTTTTATATATGGGGGGTGGACGGCCGGCCGCGGCCGTACCGTCCACGAGCCCCAAGTGGTGGCTGTACGCAGCCACCACTGACTGCGCACAGCAGCCGAGGCTGCTGGGCGTAGCCAGTGAGGGGCTGCGTACCTCCCCCCACTGCCCATAGTACATAGTACTGTGGGCTTTCCCTACTGCGTGGGGACCAGTGGGGAAAGGTTATTTTAAATTCATTTATTTATTTATTTATTATTTTAATGCAAATTTTAATAATTTCAATTCATTTTTATTTATTTATTATTTTAATACGAATTTTAATAATTTTAATTCGTTTTTATTTTATTTTATTATTTTAATAAAAAATTTAATAATTTCAATTCGTTTTTATTTATTTATTATTTTAACATGAATTTTAATAATTTCAATTCATTTTTTTTTTTAAACTTTAGTGTGATTTGACTTATTTTTATATTTATATATATATTATATATATAATATATATTTATTATATATTATTTAATATATATATATATATATATATTTATTGAGTTTTTTTTAATTCAATTTTTATTTTTTATATTATTCGAATATGATTAAATTCGAATTGGTCTTATAAAATAATTTTTGTAATATGATTATATTAATTTTATTAAATGATTATTAATTTTTTTTTTATATAAATGGATATTTGTGTAATAGAGTTGTTTTGTTGTAAATATGATTTTATATATATAATAAGAATAGGAGAAATTTCAACGTCTAATGTAGTTGTGCAAATTAAGAATATATCGTATAAGTTGAATTAAATCGGATTCTTTTTGAGCTAATAATTTATTTATTGGTAAAATTGATTATGTTTGAAATTAATTGTGTACCATTGTTTGCTTATTCTTGAGTCTTCATCGAATCTATTGTGATTTTCTTTTGATTGAGTTATGTCTCGTAGGAAAACTCTAGAATTAGCTTGTCCAATTATAGGAATCTAAGATGTGTTTAGGACTTCCAGAGGTGTGGTTACTGTTATCTTTATTCAATCTTGTGGTTTGATGTTGTTCTTATGATTGGCCTTGGATGTGATGTTAATGTACATTTGGATTGTACCGTTTGTGAACATTATATGTATGATTTTGGGCGAGAGGGTTATGCCTCACGGTTGATCCATTGTTGGTTCAGTTTTCCTTGTTGATACAATCCTGTTCAGTTGGATAATCTTGTGCTTGAGTGTCTAGAGAGAGTGGCTCTAGTGGGGGTCGGCGTACAAAGGGGCTGTTAGGGTAACCCACATAGAGTTATATTAATCAGTGATAACTTAAGTAATAAACCACGGGTGGGGATTAAACAGTAATAAGATAATTGTGAAGCCTCGTCTGCCTGTTAGTGCTATCACAGACTAAAGGGGACTGAGAAGGCCGTGGTTGGCAAGGTCATTACCTTGTCTTCACGAAAGGTTAATGACTCTGCATGAGTAACCCTATGGAGCAGTGCCTTGAGATAGGCTGTCAGGAGAACCATAGATGGAGGTGGCACCTTAACTTGGTTGTCTGGAGAATCCATGTAGAGATGGAGGCGGCACCTTGTGATAGGTTGTCTGGAGAATCCATGTGAAACCATGCGATGACACTCTCATCTAACATTCTATTTGTGTTGATTTACTGAAGTCCTTTGGAAGTGATTTATTGGTTTGTCTTTAATTATTGTTGGAAGTAGTTTTGATATTATGTCTAGAGTTTCATTGATGTTGTGATTATGACTTGTTGTTATGTTCAAGTGGTTTGTTGTTGTGCCTTTTGGATTTGTCGTTGTTGAGTTTCTAAGTGGTCTTTGATGTTAAGTTGTCTTCTGGAGTTAGTTTTGTGTTATTGTTAGACGTGCTTGGTCGGGGACCCTTCCTTGTCTACTCTCAGCATGGGGGTGGTTGGGTGGAACGTGCTTCGCACCCCGTTGGGTTTCCCTTTCTGTTGCAGATGTATCTTTTATTGCAAGGCTCTTTGGCGGATGTTGATGATCCAGTAATTCTTTGTACCAGATGTATGTTATACTTTGGATGTAATGTAATCATTGATGTATTGTCTCCCACGTGTGTTGGGATGACCATGTTGTAAATTGTATATGTGGTTATTGGGATGTATGTTCAGACAGTTGTATTTTACTATCATTTGGATGTGATGTATATTCAGGCCTTGTAATTATTCAAGAACTGTCACTTGTAATAGTTGGTTATGTTATGTTGTATCTATCAAAATATGTAACACTTTATATCTGTATAATTACATGTTTTGTCATATGTGCATATGGTATTAATATGGTTATTGTTAATGGATATTTTAAATGATGAGATGGGAATGAATAGATTTATGTAATTGTTTAATTATTATTATCTTATTGTCATTGTTATGGGTTAGTATAGTAATGTCACCTCGTGTACCCCAATGGAACTAGTCGTGTAACTTAATACATTGTTATATTGGAATACAAGTGTTAGTATGTTCTTTTAAAAAAAAAAAAAAAAAATTGTTCCATTGTTATTAGTTCCTTTAGGTTCTATCGGTAATGCCATAATAGATCTAAAATGGAAATGTGTGTGGAAGCTTTTAATATTAAGTGTGTCTAAGATTATGAGAGCTAAAATAAAATAAACCATACTCTAATGTGCTAGAATAGGATGCATAAATGAAACATGAAAATGATGATGACTCACTTTGGGAGATCTCCAATCACCCTAATAAGCCATAAGAATGCATGTATCTTTAGGTAGAAATTAGAATGATAATGAAAGATAGAATCACTTAGGAAACAAGTCATTAGGCTTGGTTCAATGGCTAGTTGCATTTCCCCAACCTAGAATCCATCATGATCCTCCATAGGCAACCATCATCAATCTTTGGCAGTGCTTGATCTTGCAATGAAAGTGAGCTTGAAGAGCTGCAAAAACCATTATAATGCTACTATAAGACTTCAAATTTCCTTGCTCCTTGCTCTTGAATGTAAATTCTTGTGATCTCATATGAATCTCTTGCTTAATCTAGTGTAAAAATGAATGTGAGACTTATATTTTATAGGCATCCTATCTAATTTACTATTTATTAGATCCCAAATGCTGACATTTGCAAATTTTGAATTAAAAACTTTAATTTTCCACTCAAAAACCCAAAAATAACCCCAAAAGGGACCTATACGTGCCCAAGGTGGCATATGGTTCCCACCTAGGGGGACCTGTATGCCCAAGGTGGCACATGGGTCCCACCTAGGGGGACCTGTATGCCCAAGGTGGCATATGGGTCCCACCCTAGATTTTTGGGGTGAGAGAATCATTGAATTTGTCAAGATTTCAGTTGAAATAGGCCTTGGGATACATAATAAAGGTTCTTAGGTGTCTATTAATGATGATTTAAAGGGAATGAATGCAAGGGTACTAAAATAGGTCCAAATTAAGTGTGAAATTTTACTATCTTCAAGACAGGAGTACAATTTTTGACTCTACAATTAGATGAAACACTTGAAAAAAATTTAGATTTTTCATCTTCTAAGTATTCTATTTGTTCTTCTTCTTCAACAAATTGTATTACTTTATAAACTTCTATCACTTAGTATCTTAGAATGCATATTGAATATATTAATGTAATTGGTGTCTCCAATATCCATAGAAAGCTCAAGGGATCAATAATCTATGTTAATGGAGAAAATCCAAAACCTAAAAAGGTAATAGCCATTTGTGGTGATTCTTCTACATCACGACCTTCAGTTTGTTAATAACATCTTGCTCAATCTATTACTTCTAAATTAATTATGACTATTGACTATACTATAGTAGACCACACTTATAATACAAGAAGAAATGAGAAAAATGTTAATATTCCAACATCTCTTCCATCTCCTACACGTATTCTTCCTTCTACACCTAAACCTATTTCAAAATCCTCAAGTAGTATGATCTTATTGAGAAACTTTATGTTACTCAAACTAATATCTCTCTTTGGGACCTTTAAAACTATCCTATTTATCATGGTGTCCTTTAAGAAGCTTTATAGAAGATATTGGTGCATTATTTTTCTAAGCTAGGTGGTGTTAATACTTTGATAGACTATATTCATTATGACACACCAAACATCATATTATTTCAATATGAACTTCCTTCTCCTAAACTGCAAATTCAATATGATCCACTGATGATAGTTATCAATGCCAATAAAATTGTTATTAGACATGTGCTCTCATTTATCTCAGTTTAGTGGTTAATGTTTATAGTGTGGATTTAGTACCTAATATCAAAATTGATATTAATTCTATTACTAGTACATCTCTATCTATTTGTGGGTTTGATAATATTGGTTGACAAGATCTTGGTATAATAATATTATCTTTGAGTCTTAGACTTGTCACCTTACCTATCTTTGTGTTGGTAAATAGTTTTGTCACTACAAAGATTAGTTGATTTCCCAATGAGCACTGATGAATTTCACCAACAAATGGAGAAATCATTATAAGATTAACAATTCTCCTCTATGTTTGAGAGGGGTAGCCACCAAGTATAGTAAAATTTAATATTTAAAAGGGGTGTGTTTTTTACTAGAAAGTAGGAAAGGAAAGACTACAAATGAATAAAATAACTACATTCAAAACAATGGTTAGGTCAAAGACTAATGCACACCATTTCAAACCGATCTTCAAAATAGGATGAAATTAAATATAAGCTAACAGGAAGGGACTAAACCTCTAAAAATGATCATTGTACACATAGGAACAATAATCTCATAATTAATATGTATCACATATACTCTCAAATTGATTATTATTTAGAAAATGAAAGAAAAAAATAAACTCACAGGCTTGCTTCTCCTTTCATGTAAGAATCCCCTATATTTCCCTCTTTGTTGTCCAACAAAAAGAAAACAAAAGATCCACCATTTTACAAAGACATCAATAATTCAAGCTAGTCAACCAAGACACCAAAAATATTCCCTTCAAGAAAATCGTCATTAGACAATAAAATATAAAGAGTCATCCAATGTTTCTTCACATTCTACACTTCCCTTCTAGCTTTTTCAAACAACTATTCTCATGCCCAAATTTGTATTATTCAATTTAGGTTGTGCTACACTAAAAGTGAATTAGATTGGGAGATTAAAGCACATAATATCAACCCAACATTCATTGTGAGTTCAATTGTGTATTTCCAAAGTTTTATCAACTAAAATATAACATTAATAATGGTGCCTAAACAAAGGGGCGACATATCTGCAAATTTTTTTAACTTATACTAGATTCATGTTGAAATAGCCATGCTCAGGATGCACTATGTGTGCATGAATTTTATACTTTGGTTGGTCCTCTTGGAAATGTTTTGGCATTGAGCTCATCAATTTCTTTAGTGGAACTACATTTACATTTTCCATAGCTTTAATATTTGAAAAGTATTGATTACCATCGAGTATATCGGTAAGTGCAATAATATGGGGGGCCAAAAAAAGGTCTTAAGTGGCCACTTTTTTTTGAAATCAAGAAATAATAACCTTGGATGAGAAATTGAAGATAGCAACACTCAAAATTTTAAGATGCAACAAAAACAAGAGTCGTAGTGCTATGAATCTACATTCTAAACTACTTTTTTTTTTAAATGGTAGAGATTAAGGGGTTCAAAAGGGGGACCACACAAATTGGTCCTATTTTTTTCAAAAAATCATAACATAGTGTATGGTGTGCCCCCTTAAAATGTCATTTTTTAGTATTTTAAAATCTCTTCAGTGAGAAATTAGCTAACACCATCTAGTTTATCCCCAATTTTTTGCTATTTTTTAATGAATATATGATGTTTTACTAATTTTCAAAGTGGAAACATCCTAAAAAATAGAAATTAGAGTGTGCTCCCCCATATTGTTTTTAAAACTAATCAAAAATTATTATTGTTAAAATGCATTGCAAGAATGAAGGTGTTGTCATTGATATCAACTGGTTAATTGGTTATCAACTAGTTGTTGTTGTCATTGATGTCATGGATACAATTTATTGGCTATATATGTCAAGGATATTGAAAAAATTGTAATGGAGAAAGGTTGCAAGTGTTTAGTGGTTGCTTCGAGTTTTTCTCCTATGTTCGTGTGGTTTAGATATGTTGATCATGATTGTTGGAAGTTGCTATATCTAGGATTTGGGCTTCTAGATCATTGAACAGTGCGAGTTATGTTCACCAGTTGTGAATTGTAGTTTTCTGGGTATCTGGTTGAGGTTCGAGAGAAATATTGTTGGTATATATTTCTCTTTAGTTGTGTCTTATGACTTGTAGTTCTAGAGTTAAGTTATTATAATCATGTTGAAGATAATTTTAGTATCTGGAAGGATTGGATCATGCTAAGGGTTGTGTGTGCTTAATTGTTCTATGTGTTTTACACTGGTTTGGCCAACCTTGTGTTAAACACTACTCTTGAAGTTGATGAAGTGTTTTGGAACTTATTTGAGTCCTCATCAAGTGTGTGTTTGGGTCACACTCATTCTAATTTCACCCTAGAACATTTTGGTGCCAACCTAATTTAAAATTGAATAATGGATGATTGAATTTGGATATGTTTCAAAGTTGAAGATGGTATAAATACAAAATGAGTTAATGATGAGAGAGTGACAAAGAGAGTGAAAAATATAGATCAAGATTGATGTATGTGGTGTGAGTATGGAAGATCAGTGCAAATCTTAAATGTTGAGTTTCTGGATGTAGTGAGCTAAAGGTGGACTCTATTGTTCATGCATGTCTATATGTGGTTGAGTGAATCATGGTGGAGATCTCTATTGCATTGAGATTGTCTTCTCTATGTAACATATCCCTTTTATCTTCTTTGTAACTATGTGGTAGTGATCCCTCCGGGTGGTTAACCCTTGTTGGATAGTGAGTCCTGATCCAGATGGTGAGTCCTTGTCTTGGTAGTGATCCTTTTGTAATCAGTTTTGATATTCTCTATAGTGCGAGCTAATCCTCACCATGGATTTTCCCTTATTGGGTTTTCCATGTAAATCTGGTGTTATTGTGTATGTGTGATGATTTTCAGTTTCTTCATTTGCATTGAATGTTTGATTATTTAGCAAAGTAAAGATTTATGATTGATCTAAGTTCTGATGAATGTTATAAGGATTGAATTTTTTTACAATTGATTCACCCCCCTCTCAGTTCTCTTGTTCAACAATTTGTATTAGAGCTTGGTTCCTTGGAGAAGAGCTTAACCACTTAAGGAAGGTCAGAGATGGATGATAAAGTTACTTATGAGTATTTGAAGTTCAATGGAACTAATTATTCTATCTAGAAAATATTGATGGAAGAATATCTGGAGTATTGTAGATATGATGTGGAGAAATCATACAAGACTCCTTACACTACCACTAATGGTTGAAGTACACTTGATGAAATCAAGCCACACGAAGCAAACACTAAGGCAAATTTCATTTTGAAGAATAGCCTTGAAGATTCCAAGTTGATTAAGGTTCAAAAACATAAGACTGTTAAAGAAGTCTGGGATACTTTAGAAAAAGTGCATGAAGGTGATGAAAGGGTATGTAGCGTAGAAAAATGTATGCCTTTTCCTTGCTTGATTTTGGAATAATTAATGATAAATTGGACTTAATATCACCTTGGTCTAGTGTTGTGAGGTTTTTTACACATCCACATTAGGTCTTGGGCCCTTGCAAACTGGATAAAGTATGTCTTGTAAAGGTGTTGTAAAGTGTTGTAAATCACTTTCACACTTTTCTAGACTTTTATTAAGTGTTTAAGTCTAATGGACCTATTTTCCCCTAAATTCAATATTGTAAAATGTATTTAATGACATTCTTACATTAATCTAGAAGGCTTGTAAATTAAACATGGTTTTAATCTAGTGTTGTAATGTGTTTTACACATTCACATTGGATCTTGTGCCTTTATCAGATAAGTGGACCTCATTTTAGTGTTGTAGAGTGTATTTAATCATATTTTCACATTGAAATTTGTGTCCTTATCCCTAATCACCCTTTATGTCATCATTAATAGGCCTGTATGATCCCATATTGCATGTAAGTATGTGCAGGATCATCATGGAAAAAATAGGCCCTTAAGTGGCAAAAATTAAAAAAATAGAGTTAGACAACTTGACGTGAAAAATTTGAATAACAAGTTATTCATATTATTTGCACATGCAAAAATAGAATTTTGTAGCAAATTGAATGTAGTTTCTAAACTACTAGTTTTATTTAAAAAATAAAAATCTATTTGCTCAAAATTTGAAATTTTAATGCAATAGTAATTAAATTTTAGGGAAAAAATAAGAAGTAGGTGTCTGTCTGACCATCCTAACCACAATATTTAATGATAATATTTTTTATAATATTTTAGACATAAGTAGAGGACTCAAGACCAATCGTGATGCATATTTTTTGTAACTTTTTCAAAGTAATAATTAATTATAAATTTTATTACAACTTTTAAAACATATATAAAAATCATATGTTTGACCACCTTAACTTGGTCATAACTTCATGAAATTAATTTTTCTTTTTAACCTATATATAACGGCTAGAATGTGATGGCATGTTTAGATTCAAAAAATGTGATACCATTTGAAAAGCTATAGTTGTTTTTCAATTAGCTCATCAATCAAGACTTTAGTCATAATTCAAATAGAAAAATGAATAATAATTATTTATTAAATTCAAAGTAAAGCATAATTTATATTGGTGGAAAGCTAAGAATCTCCTTTTAAAACTCCCTTTCATTTCATCAATTTTGGGTAAAAGAAAAAGTTGTCAGCCACATAATTCTACAAATATCCAACACTATATCACCACTTTTGGCCCATCATGATCTTACACATACCCACATCAGAAGGCTTATTTTTATAAAAAAAAAATATTACTAGACTAACATATAAACTTGATTTCTTCACTCCCTGACATCCCAACTGGAAAAAGAGCCCCTATGGGACCCATTCACTACTTTTAGTGAATGAGTCCCATCAAAGTGGGACCCATTCACCTAGAATGGCAAATGGGTCCCATTTGAGCTATTTTTGGAGTTCAAGTGAAAAAAATTTGGTTTTTAGTTTAATTTTCTTCAATGTTAGCCTTAGGGAACAAATTAAATAGAATTTGAGTGGATTTCCTATATAAACAAGCTTCTAATCATTATTTAATTTATTCATTATCCATATCAAGTCAAGCAAGCTAGGGTTTAGCATTTTAAGTCTTCACATACTCATCAAGATAGCAATCAAGATCATTTTATGAGCATTCAAGGGTAGATTCTTCATCCATTGTTGCAAAAACTCAAGATCCATCATCATGGAAAGATTCTAATTACATTATTTTATTTTCATACTTCATCTTATTTCTTCATTTAGTTTAATTACCTAAATGGGGTTTGACCAAGGAAAACCCCCATTCCCTAACAATCGACATTTTCTCTTTCTTTCTTTGTGTGATTGTAGATCTAGGTACTTTGAAGGCTTGGAGATGATTGAAGAATAGGTTGCAAACTTGTTGAATTCATCTCCCTATTAGAAAGGTCAAAATCTACATAAAAAGCCACTTGCAGCCCCAAAAATCAAGGTTTCAGATCCAGACACTTAGAGGAACAAAAATAACAGACTGAGAGCTATAGGTTCCACTTTTGAGTTTTTAGAAAATTCAAAGTGGACTCATTCACCATTAGTGGCAAATGAATCCCACTATACCTATTTTTCATAGATTTTTGCAGATTTGGATACCCATTTGTCTAAAATAGGCTCCAGTATAGTTTTCTAGATCTGGGACTGATTCACCCAGAATGGAAAATGAGTCCCAGTAGGTCAAAATTTTAGGATCAACAACATTCTCAATCTTCATTCTAGCCTGTACAGTTTTCTAGGTGCATATTTTCTATTTTACTTTCCTATTTTGTTTTACTTGCATTTCTATTCATCTTTCTAGGTCTTTTTGCATTTCACAGTGTGTTTTCAAACATCTTGCATTTTCCAAGGTTACACTTGGTGGTGAACCCCTCTTTTGTGTTTTCAACCTCTAGGAAAATCCCCTTCGATAGATTTCAATCTCCTTTGTATTGGAATCTCATGGCTTATTCTTGAGTGAGCCATTAAGATTTTTGTACCTCTCTCCTTTTAGGTCCAAAACCCTAGAAGTGTAAGAGAGGACCCTAACACAAAAAATATTTGGTTTATTTTGGTGAACATACATTTTGAATACCTACTTTTCTGATTTGGAGTCCATCATCATCCTAGATTTATCTTGCATTGACTTTGCATTGCATGTTGCATTAGTTGATTTGCATTCTAGGGTTTCAATTTTTTGCATTAGTGAAAGTGCATATAGGTCAAATTTTTACATCTCGAATCATTGGAAAACATTTGAAAACTGTATTTACATTTCATATTTAGGTCATACAACATAAGAAGCATAAAAAACAATTGAATTTTTTTGAAAATTTTGAAAAAAAATCCCCCTTGGGACTCATTCGCCACCTTGGGCAAATCAATCCCTTTCCACCCCTAAAACTACCTTTCATGACACTGAAAACCCTATTTCTACACTTTTGTTTGCTGCCATTAACTCTTTGTATTAGTTGGTTAAGTTCTCATTAAATGCATTTCATTAAATCTAACTTAATTTGGCTCATTTCATGCATTTCTTAATTTCAATTTTGCATTCACAACATTTCATTTTCAGATCATTGCATAGTATAATCAATACATTACCTTTTTTGAAATCTAAAAAATTGCCTTTCATCCTATTTCTTTACATTTTTTTTTAAGTTTGCATAACTTCCATTACATTTAAGTCATTAGATATAACATTATCTACATTCATGGAAATTATCTAGATAGCATTAGACTTTTTCAATTTTCATTTTCAGGATTAGTTCCTAGTTCATTTAGGTCAAATTCATTACAAAACAAAAACAAAAAACAAAAAACATGAAAATAAATAATTCAAACAAAAATTAACTTGAGAAAAACCATATCATCCAAGCCCTTTAGTAGTGATGACTTACACATGTTAGATGAAGCCATTTAGGACTTCCTCTCACTAAGATCATCCACTAAAGGTTTGACACAAAAGGATGCAAGCATTGATAATCATGATAATCATAATTGTTCTTCTCTTGATATCTCTCCCATTAGTGAAGAAGGTATCTTGGTGAAAGAAGATAAAATCATTGAAGATCACGAAATTATGGCTTGTCTTTCTCCTCCTCTCCTTTGGAAAGACACTATGACACACAAAACTGAGATCATGGCCACTACTCCCAACACCTCCCCTACTTGTGAAAATGCTTTAGTGAATAAGGATACAATCATGAATGATTATGAAAAACACATTTGTGTGGAGGATATGTTGATATTTGAGAGCTATGACAATCCTACCTCACCTACTCAAGAAGACATTATAGGAAATTGGGATGTAAATATATATAATCATGAAAATATTGTCTCTAGACATGAAGAAGAAAGTTTAGTGTTAAAAGATATCCTTATTGAGTCTCATGAGAATCTTATTCCTCCCTTTCCTAATGCCCCTTCCATTTGGGAAGAGCTATTTGAACAAAAAATTCCTATCATCGATAACCATGAAACTCCTACATATCCTTCTCTTGATGCTTCTCCTATGAGTGATGAAGCTACTTTACCAAATCTAGCCATGAAATGTGATGAACCTATTGCTTGTCACTTTCCTAAAATCTCTCCTAACTAGGGGAAATATTATGGCACAAGAGCATGAGACCTTAGAGAAAAAGGATGACATTATGGACAACAATTAAATTTCCCCTTTCCTAATATATTTCCTCTTGGTAAAGAAGATATTATGGTGTTACAATATCCTATCAATCAGGAAAACATTATTGAACAAGGAAACACCATCATGACCAAGCAAGAAAATCCAACCATGCATTATTCCCTTACTTCCAATAAAGAAAATATTGAACAACCAAACATTGAATGTCATGAACATCTAGTTTGTAGTTCTCCTAAAAACTCTCCTAATAGGGAAGGTATCATGGTGCAAGAAAACATCAACACTATCATGTGCAAACCAAAAATCAACCTCACTTTGAGGCATCCTAAATTGCTTGATATGGATCAAGCCTTGAAGCAAATGTTAGGAGTTTATGATAAGTCACCTTCTACTCCTCAGAACAAAAAGGTTACATGTTCTATGAACAGTATCAAGCAAAAAGATATAGAAAGACAAAAGAAAATTGAAGAAGCCACAAAGTTATTGGAAGATGCTTTGATAGCCTTTGATTTAATACCTATATCCATGGGAGAATACATGATCATAACAAGGGAATCTAAAAAGAGAAAAGAGATACTGGTAATAGTAATACAAAATTCAAAAGCATTCACTTCAACCACCTTCAAAGCAAAGAAAAAATCCAAGACAAACTTTGAGGAAATTGAATAAACTACCAAATCCAAAACAAGTGAATTTTTTTTTTTGAAGATGTTTTCAACTTATGAAGAAACTTGGGAAATGATGTGATGCTATAGAACAAGGTATTGATGTACCTATAAAGCCTAAAACACAAGAAATAACTCATGATATTTTTTATTGTCCCTCAAAACAAAAACCTTCAATCAATGTCAACGCCATAATAAACAATTCTTCCAAGAAAAATTTAACCTTGGTACATCTAAAACTGATAGATATCTCATTAAATATGTATCAAGCATAAAATTTGTTTACTTATCAACATAAATAACATTATTAGTTTCTCATTTCCATGTAACAATTGTAGGATCATAACATACT